>OY987243.1:16461735-17061735 GCA_963920765.1 Ulota crispa | reverse complement strand
ATATTTACAGTATTGAATCTCATTCATTTTGTTGACAGGTTTTTGAGTATAAAAGGCTCGTGCAAGACAATAACCGACAAGTGCGGGAAAATACCCATGGCGTCATGGCTGACCTTACTACAAATGCAGGGTGCGTCCTCATTTCTTGTATCTGTGGTGTTTCTACTATGTTAAAATCCTCTTCACTTGTGGCTTGAAAACATTCTTTATCGTCATAATGAAGTTGGTTTTGTTGATAAAGTGCTGAGGACTCTTACCTTCATTCACAAACTGCAGTAAACTGAAGTCCATTTACCTGTAATGTCCTTCTAGAATTATCTGTATCTTGGATGAAAATTAGACGGGACCATTAGATTGAGGACATTTGCATATTTCCAATAACCCGATCGCGGCCATCTAGAAGCTTTATCTCGGATTATTTGAAGCACATTGTTTGAAAACATTATTGTTCAAATCTGGCAGCGTTGAAGAAATAAAAGACTTTGAATAGTAAAAAGTATTGTGGTTTCTAACAGTATTTGGTTTGGTGTGTTTTTAGTTGCTATTAATTTTGTTGTTTTCCTACGCACTTATTTTAGACATTTACCAATACTGGAATTTCTTTCCTTATTTTTTTTCTCAATAGGAAAGGATTAGCACGCCACCTTCGATCATTGATGGGAGCTTGGTGGGTTTCTCAATTTGATCCTTCTCGAGAAGTTGCTGAAGCTGCGCAACGATCATTTCAGGTTAGATGCATGATCTGCTGCTTAAACAATATCCATCTCAAACGCGGTAACCTCACTTTGCTCCTCGTTTGTTGTTATAGAATGTTTTAAATTCCAGTTTTGACCAGGTTATATATCATTGTGAGGTTCTCAAATTGTATCTCGTGTTTGGATGACCATACTCACCTCTGTTGTTTCTTTGATTTTCTTCTAAATTGTAGGTCACTTTTCCAGACCGAAAGAAGAGGGTGGACGTGTTGGTTTATTGTTTGGAAGATATCATGGCCTACCTGGTTGAGAATTTGAAGTTGACTCCTCAGGCTTTAACAAATATGGGTACTTTGCCTGAAGAGATTGCAGAGAAACTAGAAAGGGTGAGTGTGAAAGTCTTTACTTTTTGTGAATGCCTCCTATTTTTTTAATCCTTGCCTTCACGGACCTTGAAGTTGTGAAGTGATACGTCATTTATAATGGAATGGTCGCTAAGTGAGCATGTTTTTTGAGGTTTTGTATGTAGTTTCTTTTGTGTAGGCGCTCAGTTTTGTACCATTCTCATCGCTAGTTTCATGTGAAAGTTTCTCTTGTATATGGACATTATGATTTGACAGTTTGATTTCTCTTTTGTAATTTTTATTGAAAGTTTTCGTCCAATTTTTGGCGGGATATCTTCACGTTGAACCTCACCATGCTTTTGCCTACTTCTAATATGAGGTGCGGAAATAGCCTCATATTTGTCGCGTGTATAATCCCACACATTTTATTTTAATTCAAGCCTGCCACCTTCACCAATTTAACGCCTCGGGCATGGCTGTCAGTTCTGAATTTAGGATATTGTGTGCAGATTTTATCGTCTTCTCTACTTGCTCTGGCTGCACTACTTGATGTATTAGTAGGTTCAACATCCTCACTTTTGAAGGAGGGGCCTGCAGAGAGCACTTCAGCAACTAGCGCTGCTGTAGGGGCAGGAGAAGCTGTAAAGAAGGCTGCCACTTCACTATTTTATACACATAAGTCTTTCGAAAGCTCTGTAAAGAACAAAAGTTCTCAGGTGCGGTCGGCTGCATATCAAACTCTTCGGACCTACGTTCAGCACATTCCACAGGTATATCCACTTGTTTATTACACATGTAGTTTTCCGTCTGCAACTCCTAGGATTGGGTTGCAAAGTGAATGAAATTGTCTTATCCGTGTGGCTCCGATTGCTGGAGGTGTTCGTACTATTTTGCCTATGCAAAGATACAAAGGTTTGTACAGCTGGTGTTTCATTTGCGTATATGGAAATAATTTCAACACCTGTGATGATTCTTAGTTTCCGGATGCAGGTCTTCACTGATGAAGAGAATCTTGACAATTCTGCAAAACTTGTGCTGGGTGCTTTGGGAGAAAAAGTATCAAGTTGTCATCAACCTATGTGGGACATGATTTTACTATTTAGTAGAAAAATGCCTCAAGCCTGGGGAAGTAACTCCATACGCAAAGCAGTCCTCCCGAAGTTGTGGGATTTTCTTAGACATGGTTGCTTTGGATCTCAACAAATATCTTATCCCTGTATCTATCCGTTACTCGCATTCATTCCACCGCAGTTTGTTGCTCCTCCTCAAGGATTTTTCCTTGAGTTTTTCAAAAACCTCTGGCAAGGCGTGTACCTGCCTGCATTATCAACTGCAGATCGACGGTCCCTATTCAAGACCTTCCAAGAATGTTTTGCTGGGATTGTTAAAAAGGCTAAGAGGTGTGCACCTCCTACTTTTGCATGAACTTGGCAATTCTCGTGATAATAAAAGCCAGATGTGGTCATAGAAAATTTAATTTAATTACGCATTTTTAAGGAAAAGATCACATTTGCATTTATGTGGCTTATGTCTATAAATTATATAGGTTCTTGCTAGTGATTCCGGTGCAGTCTGTACTCTGGTTTTGCTGAAAACTTGACGATATTGATGATTGTTCTATCATATTCTTTCCTTCACTGTTGCTCATTCTGGCTGACATTGTGACATATATTCTATATTGCTGCAGATATGCGAAAGACACAGACTGTAAGATATTGCAGGACTTTTTAGTGGAAGAGGTGTTGTTAAAGATAGTCTGGTGTCAGTATGTAATGTTTGCAGAGCCCAAACTCTTCTAGAGAATTCCTCACAGGACCAAGACTCCTCTAGTGCTTTTGCAGCGTCCGCTCATTTGCAACCAGTTTTACCATCGCCTGTTTGGGATGATGTGGCGGGTACTATTGTTGATATTTTGATCCTGCTTGGCCAAGAAGAAGGTGTATTAGATGCATTCTGGCCTGGCTTTCAAACTGTAAATGTGGGAATTTTTCTGGATACGTCTTCTGAGAATGCATCGCGATTGACTCGTCTCGGAGATTTTTTTTCTGTACTTCATGTGAAGATACCAGAATTAGAGAGAATGAACAACACGTGGCTTCTTCTGAACGTGGTTCAACCATTTGTAGCAAAGAGTATTCCAGCAGTAAGACATTCAGTAAGTCTCTCTCTTTCTCTCTTCTTTGTATGACTTGTTTCCTTGAATACTTCTTTAGGAGGTGCCAAAGTCTAGAACCTGGTGTAGTAGCAAAGAACTCTGCAGCAAGTTGATTCTGTCTAGATGCTGAGTGTTCTGTGGGGTTGATTTCTACGTCTCCCTTGCGCACTACTTGAGTGGATGTTTTGAGTATTGAATTACCACGTCTACCAGAGAATATAGAGGCAATATTCTTGGCTAGTGTCTAACAAGATAGCGGTTCTTGAATGACAGGGACATCCAGAAGCACTGCGATTGCTTGGGAAGCTCATTGCGACGTATGGGCCTTCCGCATTCGCTTCACGAGAACAAATTCTGGGTGATTCCATTAGGAAGCAATTTTTCCAGGATGTTATTCCATGGTGCTTATCTGGAGGAGAGAGCAGACTTATTGAACCTAAGATAGACCTCCTACTGTCTTTCTTTGAGGTGAAGGAATTTCAATGTTATTGGAGATCGACAATAGAGTGTGCTACGGCATGGCTGCGTCCAAATGACGAGCGAATTGACCTTGACGATAAGAATCTAGTACATGTCGGAGTTCTGGCTACTTTAGTTGAAAAATTCAATGATAGGTGGGCAAGGGTGACGATGCGTACAAGCAATGCGGCTAACGATGTCACTGATACGAACTTGTTGGATCTATGGAGATCACCCAGACTTGATGCCGCTGTTCTGGCTGTTGCAAATAGTAACAACCTTATTCAGCCAGCTTGTGTTCGGCTTCTAAGGTACATGGACTATTGTCTTATTCTACTCAATCCCTAATCACTCTTATCGTAATGCTCCTAAGATATCGAATTTTGTTGAATATCAGTGCCAATCTGTTGTGATGTGTGACGTCCTTTGCGTGCCATCTCAGCAATGTCTACTCTTGATGCAGGAGTTTTTTGAGTCCCCGGACTCAAGAGGAAAGCCTTATCTCTTCTGCTGCTATTATGCAATTGATGGGAATGCTTTCAAATTACTTGATCGAGGTGCTGCTTTTGCATGACACTCCGTGGACTAGAGCTGCACCCTCTTTCATTTTTTTTGATAAAGTTGATTACAAATTGCCTAAAGCTCAAAATGATGATGTGGAGAAATCAATCCGTTTTGAGCTGGGAAGGTCAGCACTAGAAGTGGTGATGTCTATGCCGACTCTTGGTGCTTTTGAACCGGAACCTACAGGGTCGCAGCTGCTTTCTACCCTTTTTTGTCTATATTGGGCTTTTCTGAAGCCTTCATCTCGAACAACCGTTGATGGCGATTCCGACGAATCTGAGGACGAGAGATGGGAAGAGGATTCGTTCCCAAATATTGATGGTGGCGGAGAGAGCTCTTCGACTCAGGAAGTGTCTTCAACCCACCACCACATCGATCGGAGCTGGTTTTCATTTCTGAATTGCTTAGAGAATCTACGCAGGAGTAGTTTCCCAGTTATTTATGAGAAGTTGAGGATAGAGAACCGTGAGTGCATACGACGGATACTTACAGAAGTTGTGAGGAGCGCACTTATTCTTGAGGAATCTTCAGACATTATTTCTACCTCTACTTTGTGCGCCGGTTGGGTTTGTGATATTGTTGGATACTTTTGCGTGGGAGAAAACGAAATTCAAGATATTGTATCCAGCACTCTTGCTCCAAGCCACTCCTGGCCTACTTGGGTGGCAGATGCCGAGTATATAGACAACACAATTCCAATCATCAATTCTCCCCGAAAGACAGAATTGGTTAAGGTCAGTTACTATATGCAGGTTCTTTTTTGTTGATAGTACTAGTTGTTTTTGGAATGGAAGCAGTAGCCTGCCATTTTAGATTGCTGGGATCATTATTCACAACAATATCTTTTGCTTTTATCTCAGGATTGAAAAGAAGTGCTATATCCTCTGCCGCTAAGTGATGAATATGGAAGTAACTTACTTTTATCCTATTTTGATATTATGCAGGAGCCGGTGTATCAGCGATTTTGTGCATATGCTGATATACTGGCTACAAATCTTGGACCCGAAAGAGTTTATACTGGGCGTACGTCCATGTCACTTGATACAGGGAATGGGGATTATAGGATATGGCTCGTCATTGAATTACTCTGCTCCTGGGAATGCCTAGACGGCTCTGCTTCTTTACATCTTCTCGAGTTCCTTTGCGACATAGCAAGAAATGCAACAGGAAAAAGGTTTTCTCCTTTATTGGATATGTGTTTTCGTTCTCTGTTCGCTGGTTCCTCTTCCAAAAGTTTAGACCGGATTGCCCAGGACGGCCCTGTTGACATGTTACTGGAAATGGGCCCCTCTACAAAGGCATTGCTAACATTATTAAGAGCTTTGCTGGATGGTGAAGCGGCATGGAAAAGAGAAGACGTGGAACAATTCTTTTTTGAGTATATCGTGAAGTCAAGCAATGCAGATGATTTAGCAGATGCAGGCTTGCTCAAATTTCTGCCATCTGTGTTGTTGATTCTGATGCCAATGCTTCGGAATCCGTCGCTTGAGACCTCTGATGCTGAAAGTCCTGCAAAAGAGGGCTGGGCATTAAAACAGACTGTGTGCGATTGGTTAAACAAAGCCCTCAGCTTTGTACGTCTTTCTGACTTTGAGGAAGAGCGTGTCAAGTTAGAAGGTAAGCACTGGTTGGAAGTGGCCACTGCTTGTTTCCCATTGCAGTTGCCAGGCGTGAAATCCGGTATTGCTGCAGCTTCCAGTGCAAATGTTAGCCTGCAAGAAACTTCCCTTCTCCTGAAGTTACTTCGAAAGCAATTGACAACAGCACAAGCTTCCGAACCTCAGCTGGTATCAACTGATGCTACAGATGCGATGGTCCAGCTTGAAAGCGAGTTGACACTAGCAAAAGTAGTTGCTGTCTCGGTGGCCTATTGCTGGCAAGATTTTGATGTTAAAGGATGGGCATTTATCCTTGAATGCCTCCGCAAATGGGTGGACTGGACTGTGGTTGAACATGAAGAGATGACCGAGATTGTCTTGAGATTCTACAAAAATGGCCAACAGGGCAATTTAGACTTACCACAACCATCGGGAAGAAAGATCTTGATCGAACTAACTGCAGTAGCTGTATCAATTCTGATTTTGCTCAAAGATCTCTGCAAGCTTGAAACTGTGACGGCGTTGAGGGCTCGAGGTACTTTGCGAGCGTCCAACTGGGAGGCAGTGGAGGACCACATGATGGAAGCTCTTCTTCGAATCTTGTTGGCCACTGGACTCTCTGAGGCAGCTGCGCTGGACTTCAATGCTGACACTGAGGCTGCAACTATTATTTCCAGGCACCGGATGGCGGAGTCGTCCTTGTGGGAGAGCCTTGCAGTGGTTGCTTTGGGAGCTACAAACCGGTCTCGCGAAGCTGCTGTCCGAGCAGCTGACTTGTGGGGAGTGGGAAAAGGATCAATTAGTGCCCTTTACGCCCTCTTACTGTCTCCCAATTCTAGTGGTGCATTGCAATGGGTTGCCTTTCAGTTTCTCTCAACCGAGCCCATCCAACCACTGGCTGTCACATGCGGCAGTGTTTCTCAAACTCAAGGGGATGATGTGGACGAAGGTGCTCCGCTGGACGAAGCTTCATTTGTGGCTGGTGCCCAGCTTCGGCCAGAGCTTGCTAAGTTGTTAAAAACTCCAGAAAAACTCCTCCTTCAGAGCTCTAGCACATCAGCTCTTCGTGTACGTGGCCACCGTACTACTACTTTTTTTAGTTCCATTTTTTCTTTAAACAAGCTTGCTTTATCACAATCTCTTTCTTCTTTTACTCTTCTTGGTGCGCTTTTGAAAGAGCAATGAGAGGTTGAATCTCTTAGATCAGTAAGCTTACAGTGCAGCTTACTGTACGGTGTTGCAGGTACGTTATCTTTTGGGATGGTCGCTTCTGTTAATGCGTTTGCATACTCTGCCGCCATTATCTCCAACTAGAGAGAGGCTGTTGCAGTTCGCAAAAGTTTTCGACACATCGTCGACCCTCTTGGACTGCCTCTTTAAACTCATTCCTCTTGATCTTACTTCAGGTTAGATGTCATACATTGGTTTATGATTCACAGAGCCATCTTGTTTCTGAATTTCTAATAGTCATGTTTCCCATCTTTATTATGTACACCCAAGTAACAATACCGATATACATGCAGGAACGCCTGCATCCCGAAGACGGAGAGTTGCAGCTGGTGCCACCATAAGTGTAGCTGGGACGTCTGCAACTCGGGCAGTGTCTAGGAAAACCGTGAGCTTTGCTGTGGAAAATTTGTGGCCAATGAAAGAAGAAAATGTAGTAGCCTTTGCTGGGGCAGTCTATGGTCTGCTGCTGCAGGTTTTACCAGCGTGCGTACGCATATGGTTTACTGGCTTGCGTGACAGATCAATTGCTTCAGCAATCGAGAATTTCACATCCAGCAATTGCAGCACGCATCTTCTAGCTGACGAGTTTTCGCAGGTATGGTATTAGTGGCCATCGCCATGGCTGCCGCCAATAGATTGTATGGGTTTGCACCATATCACTTTTCTGATTCACTTCTATGACTTTATAAACAACTCTCTTAGAAGGGTAACAAATTAACAGCTTGCTGTATGACGATGTACACAGCTCCAAGCGTCAGTGGTAGCAGATGAGACTCTTTCCATTCGCGCCAACCGCACACTTCGTGAAGTCACAGCTGTGTACAAGAAGGAAGAGGCATGCCTAGACATTGTGATACGGCTCCCATCTTGCTACCCGCTGAGAACTGTGGAGGTGGATTGCACGAAGCGTCTCGGGATGAGCGAGACTCTTCTCCGCAAATGGATTCTCTCCATGGCATCTTTTCTTCAAAACCAGGTTCTCTTTAACCCCTGCTGTATCACCCCTAATTCTCAACCTCCAGTAGATAGTCTACTTTTTGGAAGCTGATAGTCGAATGTAATAATTTTCAGAACATATTTCTGTTGTTCCAGAATTTAGGGTATGATTTCTTGTCTTTAATTGGCATACTTTTATTTGCCTTCTAACAACGACTGCTTCCTTATCTGTAGGAGTTGAAGTAAACCATTTAGGCAGCATGCCATATTTCAAACCCTACAGCTTGTAAGAGATGTGCAATTTGATTGTTTGTGCATGATAGAATGGAGCACTGCTGGAGGCGATCCAAATGTGGAAGAAGAACGTTGACCGGGAGTTCGAGGGGGTGGAGGAATGTCCCATCTGCTATTCCATCATCCACACCACCAACCACTCTCTTCCCCGACTGGCTTGCAAGACTTGTAAACACAAGTTCCATTCCGCTTGCCTCTACAAGTGGTTCTCCACCTCCCACAAATCCACTTGTCCTCTGTGCCAGTCTCTCTTTTGAACCGTCTGTGCAAGAGTTCAGACACCAGCAACAAGGCAGACTGCACTTCGTCCATTTACTCCTTTCTATTTGACAGGTACCCTATGACGAATATCTCAGTCCTTTGCTCTTATAGTATTTTCAACGAATTTTGTTAGTAGAGAATAGCAAATCAACGGTGTCACAGAAACTTTAGTGCGTGCACTAAGCACCTATTTGCCTAGGATAGTTTTGTATGCTCAATCAATCAAATTAACCCGACCTTAGATTTGAACCACAAACTGTGGTTCCTTTGTAAATTCAAGCGTTGTTTTTATTTTTGGATATAAAGCAGTACCTGACTTGTACATGCTCATGAAAAGGTATAAGAATATACGGATTTGAAAAGTCAAGCACCTTTTGCAGTGAACGTGGTCGCTGAGAATGGCAGAGTCGAATTTGCACGAGATTGGTGAAAAATCTCTGATTGGTTTGTTGGGGACGTCTTACACTTGAAACATAGAAAAAACAAGAGAGAAGGTATGCTTATATTTATGCAATTCTACCAATGTAGGACAGATTTTGGCTGTAATTCGTTATATAGTTCACTTCTGTGGGGTGAATACAATTGAGATTTTTGTATTTTTAGTTCGAACGTGTCTTAGTAAATTCGGACGTGTAGAACTAATCTTACTGTGGTTTTAGTGCATTCCTACATTGTGATTCTATCTGTTCATGTGTAATTGATTTGTGGACACTATTGGGAGGTTTTGCACTAAATACTACAAGTAAACCCTCCAATAGTTAAATTGGACTTAGTGAAGTTTAGAGCTTAGATTGAAGTGTCCTGGATTTTATTTTATAAACACAGGCGTATGTAGTTGAAGGGATAATATGCATGTAGAAGAGAGTAGAGAAGGTAATGGTTGATGTCGAGTGTACTTAGACACTTGGAGATGCAATGTATAAAAATACTCCATGAAGAGAATTCAAAAGTGAATTGTTAGGGTGGTAGATTCCACCAAATTGTTTCTTAAAAAGGCATGGAGGTGTACTCGGACTTGGTAGTAAACAAACCTTTAAATTGCACTATAAAATTACAATTGTGTTCATGAGATTGTTTTGCATAAAAAATAATGCAACTCATTCAAACGTGTTTGAAATTTCTTTCAATCATGAATAAAATGATGTTAAGATTTAAATAAGAATATATATTCTTGGCCAAATTTTCTATTAGTGCTACTAATGACAAGCTGTCTTCCAAATTGAAAAAAGCTAGAAGGATAATAAAAACAGTGTAAAAATAAATTGGTTTTTGTACATTTCTAATAGAATCCAAACCATGTCATGATCTTGTAGATTATTTGGTAGATTTTTTCACAATCTGATTACTTGTTACAAAAAAAGTTGTCCATATTTTGCTATGTTAAATCTTCAAATTTGAGTACTATCTAAATAACTCGTACATAGATGCTTGAATTTAAATATATCTGAAACATTGCAATTTTAAAAAGCCAAGGGTTATTAAGTGTTTAAGGGAATACTTTACATTTACTGAAATTACCTCAATTCCAATGCTAAAATGTAACTGGGACTTTTAACAATTATAACAACTACGTGTGCAACTTTGAACATGAGCTGAAAATAAAAATCTCATTAGTGTTGCCTTACAAAAACAAGGTGAAAGAAGTTAAATACTTTACACTTTGTGTTACAAACTTCTCACAGTTTGTAACTTAAAACATCTCAATATTCAAATAAAATAACAATCTATATTAATAAACTATAAAGATTACAAAGAGCTAAATCTCCCACCCATAGAGAGATCAATTCTCCAAAACAAGAGACCTCTTCACCCTCCAAACTCCATCTTATATTATCAATATTATCACAAAAATTGCTACTCCTTTAAATAAACTAGGACTTTTATTTTTAACTTAAGCTTTCTATTCTTAATTCCATCTAAAACAATTTGTTAAAATAAAGGTCTTAGTCATATTTAGAAGTGTTCTAGGTATCACTTCATATCTTATTCAATCTTAATCTTCTACTTGAAATTATCTAACTCCAAGTTTTGACACCATATCTTTACCTAAGAGCTGTTTAACCCTGTAAGGTATGGTTGACCACTTTCTAGTCGATTTAGACACATTTTCATTGGTAGCCAAAGTTTGACAAAGAATTTGGTTATGGATGAAAGGGGACAAGTGTGGGGAATTTGGAAATGAATGTAATGGGACAAATTCCTTGAAGATCAATGTCGGCATGTGGTGTAGGGGTTGAAAAAATTGCCTGCATGCAGGCTGAAAATATGCAAATCATTGGAGAAAGATGGCCCTAAATGCAAAAGAGAATGACATTTATATTGACAGACACAAGTTTGGGGAACGCCATGTTAGAGTTCCATATGGTTTTGGATGGTAAAAAATGAGAAACTTGGTCTATAAGAATGAAAAAGAAATCCTAAACAAGAAATACGGTGGCAAAGGTAGCTTGTTGTATGCATACTCACTTCACCATATACAGACTAAGAGATCTATTATAATTTGCAACAAAGGAACCCTCAATTGCCACCAAATTTATAGTGAAGGTTCAAGCATCAAACCCCATTCCAATGATATGGTCAAATCTTCACCAAGTATCACAGTTAGGTATTTCTCATTTGTTTTGAGTTTAGAAAAAGAAAACCTCTTGCTCGCCCCCCAGACCAACCACAATCCTTAAAGGGTAAACCCTAGTATACTTAAGGTACACTTGTTATCCAAGTGAAGCTGTCTAGTTTCAATGCACAAATTCATTGTTTGGAGATATCCATCTCAATGCATTCCAATGCACTTATTATCCAAATGGAGTTGTTTAACATGAATATCTATCTTTAGGCAACCTTTGCAAATTCACTAATTCACATTTCATCATAAATTAGTTCATCTATCAAAGCATTCATATATCAATAGTTGTGACCAAGGCCACAACACAATCATAATCAACTCTTTCATCTACCAGTGCATTCATCCATCAAGAAATGTGACAAAGGTCATGACACTTTGTGTTAACATGTAACCTCCTTTTAAACTTGAGTTATAAAAACTTAGAGCATTAGACATTATTGGTTTAAAATTTTAATGCTTCAAATGAAGTACTATGCATACAATTTTGCAAGATTATTTGACAAAATCTCATTCATTCTAGTCTAGTAAAATTGGCTAATTAGTCATGGACTAGCATAAACTTGGAGTTTCTAAAACATAGTAATTGATTGTCTTCACAAACCAAAAATGTCTTTAAAGATATTCAAATGACACATTCAAAGCCACAATATTAATAACAAAGGTGAAAACATTCCATTTTTTACACAAAAAATAGGTCTATCATTACATAGGCATTCAAATGATTGGTTCTCTCAATTGGAAAATGGCCAATGTTAGGTAAAAATCACCCAATTAACAACACAGCGTGTATTATTGATTAAAAGTTGAACAACTACAAAACAAAACCAAGCATGGTGAATACAATATCATGTCAAAAAAGTGAAGCTTTTCAATCAATTGCATGCAACTTAACATCTATTCACAAATTGGATAACCTAAATATTAGTATCACCCAAAGATTTGTGAGCTCTTCAAAAGACATTGTCCAACTATCACATGAAGCAATGTTCTCTATGCTTTCTTTTTCAAAACCACCTAAGGCACGTGCACCCATAAGTTTGGAAATGAGGGTTTTGGAGTAAATAAAACAATTGACTAACTTTGAAAAAAGTATTGTAAGTTTAGGAAGTGGAAATCAAAAATATTGGTATCAATTTCAAGGTTCCAATTGCAAGCATATGTTCACAAAGAATTTTCAAAGTCCAAACTCACTGAAATTGTAGGAACCGTGGGTAAGAGATGCTAAAATCAAGGCTTGTTGGTTCTTAAATAGTGAGATGGGTACTCAAAATCATCATGCTAGTCACCCATAACCTTCACTTAGTCAACCACAACCATTTATTTTTATATTGATTAGTCCCCGCCATTGTCAAGTGACGCCCAAGGGGACACAACGCTTATAGATGCTGCTACCTTACCCCACAATCAGTAGAGATCACTAAATATGATACTAGTTATCTAAAAACAAGTTTACGTAAGACTAAAATATAATATTTCTATTGAAAATGGAGGCCTCCTCAAAGCTATTCTTTGTGAGAGTTTCATGCGTAATCTCATGCCTGCACTTCTCCATTTGCCAACTCTTTTTTCTTACAGGACCAGACATAGGTTTCGTAATAATTTAAATACTTAGCAAAAAGAGTTCAATATCAAAGATTTCAAACCTTTTTCCATTTAAACATAATAAAACTAACACACAAACCTTTTGTTTGTATTTACATTATAGTTTTCAGGCCTTTTTGTACACTATGCCATTATAAAAACATAATGAAGCAAAAGAGCACTGTGCTGGCTGTGGGGTTTGAACCCACGCATGCCTACGCATAGGCGATCTTAAGTCGCCCCCCTTAGACCACTCGGGCAAGCCAGCTGTCATTCACAGCACGTATCTGTCCGAACACGGGTTCGAACTCGCGTCAGCAACTGTTATGCTCGACAGTCAGACACGGACTGAGCCAAGGCTACACAAGTGCAACCAGCTCTGGGAACTGCTGGACTGGCAACTCGTAGTACACCGATGTTAAAGTATGTCATTATTACTGTAATTATCGAGAAGAAAAATTCAATACTACCAAGCTTCAGGTCGTTTGTTTAATTAAATGATAAAGAAATTTTAATACACAAGCAGTCTAATTAGAGTTAAGATATGTTCACATTTGGTATTAAGAGTGGTAATAGCAAAGAACAATTAGATGCATTTGGACTCGCCTTTAGACTATATTCATATTGCTAATACCCCTCCTTGGTGTGAACATACCCTTACGAGGTGCACTTTGTAAAGCGAAAAGATGAAGTAGTGAGTTAAAAAGCAGCACTGCTGATTGTGTACTTTGTACAATATCCTACGAGCTGGTTGAACGTGAGAAAAAAATGCCCACTCAAACTACCTTATGTAAGAGACTTAAAAAGACACCCTTTTTGGTTGCCATACTATTGCAGCGCAGACTTTTGTATACCACGCGTGATATCCTCTTCCGCATCATCGTCCTCCAGCATGCCAAGCACTCTGTGCGACAAGCGGTCTTGGATAAAAGCCTTCTTAATGCGGCGCGCTTTAATCCACGCGGGCTCCTACCACAACACACACACACAAATTCCTCACGATCAGTTGAAGCCACACTTGTACTTATTGAAAGGTTTGCATGCTCATTTTCTAGCGTGAAGAATCAACTCTAAATGCAGAAATGGTTGCTGTTCAGCAGTTATGTAAAAAAGACACAGAACTGCTAAATGGCCATAATTGAGTGCAGGCTTGGAGGGAGCGCCTTACCTCGGGAACAAACCAGGAAAACAGAAATTTGGCGAGAAGCAACAAGTGCTCCAACAGGAGGATGGCGGCAAGGCCTGGCTCGATCTTCCACCGTCCAGCGTCGTCGTACAAGCACACCAGCAGTGCGCAGTTGGTGACAATGGCCACCACTCCAAGGTTCTGCCACAAAATGATCAGTTGTTGAGATTTTTGGACAGGATTTTAATGATGATTATGGTAGCAACACCCATAAGCGTCAAACTAAGGATTTTGGAGTAAGAAAATCAATTGATGAACTTTGAAAAAATATTGTCAAGTTAGAAAGAGGAAACAAAAAATATTGGCATCATTTTCAAAGTTCCAATTGCAAACATTTTGTTCACAAAGATTTTTCATAAACCCAAAATCACTGAAAATGTACGGTTGTGTGTAGGAGATGCTAAAAACAACGCTTACTGAAGTCTTTAATGTGCTCATACGCTCATAATACTAACTTGAGTTCTTGAATAGTGAGATGGGGCACTCAAAACCGTCATGCTAGTCATCCATAACCATCACTTTGTCACCCATAACCTTTTTTTGGTATCTGTCAGTCACTGACATAGAATCTTACTGGTAGGCAACTCCAATGGGGACACTCACGGAGAGGGGTGTCGCTACCTTAAGTGCGAGATTTTAAGGAATGCAATTCATGAGAGAGGAAGAAGGGTAGGGCGTACCTGAAATATCGCTAGCCACGCTCCAATAGAGGCAGCTTGTCTAGGGGCTGGCCGCCTCATGGTGACGAGAAGCTTGAGTGAGTCGGACCGAATCTCCACTAGGTTATTCTGTTTACAGCAGGACAATGAGACAGAAATTACAGACAATTTGGAGAAGGAGAGAAAGATTCCGCCCCGATCCAAAACCTGGATCCAATGACCTAACTTTATGGAATAAGTGATAAGCAAAGAGCAGGGGAGAATGTCTGTACCAGAAGTGCAAACATGGCGACAAGCGGGTAGGCACTCGCGAACATGGTCACCATGCCAAATTGCACGGCAAGCTCCAGGAAATCTGCATTGAAAACGCGAATCAATTTTTCAATTCGGTTCAACGAAGATGTGAACGCAGTGGATGGTACTTCGTAAACACTCCAGAGAACTCGCCAGGGTAAATGAAAGATACATGTTGCTAAAAAAGAAGAAGAATGTGGATCAGATTATTACACACCATCAAAGAGACCGTCTTCGAAATCATCTCCGACACTGGCTACGTATTTCGGCGACAAGAATTGCTTTTCAATGGCCAGTGCGTGGCTCTCAGGTGCCTTCTCTCCAGAATCTCTCTTGATTTGTTCGTCAGCTTTCATAGCTTTGTACTCGGCCCATCGGTACGTCAAATACGGCCCCAGATTCTCCATCACGTTGCTCATCAACTGTAGTTTCAAGCATTTGAGAGAAACTGATTAGTCTTGCATGTATTCGAGTAGAACTTAGCCAGTTCATATAAAAACTATCCATAAGAAAATAAGGAGAGTTATAAGCGCTTGATCAATCTGATTTGATCTTCACACCTGAGACACGATGAGGCGCTGCACCAACATTGAACGAAGAGTGTTGAAATCTTTATGCAGAATGGCTTGATAGAAGAGGCCAATGTATGATTGAAAGAAATACAAACCGAAGACCTGCAAAAGCACTTACATGATTGAAATTCTTACGACAAGAGTAACCTTCAAAACACAAGCAAGCAATATTAGGGGTTATTTGGAAACGTCTTTGGTAAAGAATACACACAGGTGATGCAGGTACCTTGTAAATCATGCTATTTGCGGCAGCTTCTTTGTTGACCAAGTGTTCCGACTTCGTCAACGCAATGCCTACCTGGCCTCCTATCTTTGTGAGGAACTGAACTGTTAGAAGATAAACCCCGGTGAGGATGTACCTAGCAAAAACAGAGATAGAAGCAAGCCTTCGTCAAAATTAGTCACTCAACAACCGCGTCACAAAATTCTCGATGAGCAACGCAACTCACAGAGTTTCATGAAATGGTGAGCTTACTTGATAATGTCATTGGAAGCGTATTTGTTTAGGTGAGCGTAAAGGAGCTCAAAGGGAAACTGGACACACAGAATACATGTGACAGCGATCATGCTGTTCTTCAAACTCCGGATGCGGGACAACCACTCCTCTCGTCCCAAAACCTTTGCTTCATCTTCGGAGACGTTCGCTCCATAAAGATTCTCTTGCTGTGCCGTTCCTTTGAGGAACACTCCTTGCTGCTCCTTCGTTAACGCCTTTATTGTCCGAAGTGCCTCGCTCTCGTAACTCATCCCCCAACTGTTCAAGGTCACACAGACAATCAATATCAGATTCTGAAACATGGATATGAGAATATTACAGAAGGAGGAGCGAAGAATGTCTTACTTGTTCTGGAGACTTGCGTTCTGACGACGCCAAAACTGCAGGAACACGACAGCCCAGACGACGACGATCATTGCATAAATCGGAGGAACTGCAGGTTCCATTACTCTGTCCAAAGATAAGACAACCAGATAAAAGTTAGTATGAGTCCCTGATCCAACCACGCCTTATCCAAGTCCTGCACATCGAATAACCCATCACAAACTGGAATCCTGCAACCATACGTAATTTCATGTACTAATAAATGCAAGTTGAATTCACAAATCGTATCGACTGATTGAATTTTTAGCTAGAGTGATTTACAAGCTGCTTTCATTACCCAATAGTTCCATTTCTGAATTCATTCTTACAGCTTTAGAGGCTCAGCATGGTATTTCTTCAAAATGAGCTCAATTCTGCCAAAATTCAATATCCCACCTTAACTCCAATCTGGAATACCCTGAACCTCTTATATATTTTAAGCTTCATTAAACCAGGTGAGTTTGCTTGTTTACATTGCACTTGCGACTGTTACAAGCAGCTTGCCATTACTATTATAATGCTTCTTGGTGATTAGGATCATGTCATGACGAGAAGCACAGCGAGCATTCAGAAAAATCGGGTTAGCATATAGCTCAGTGACTAACCCTTGGTCTGTTAAGTTCAGAAATATTCCTAAAACGGCAGGAAATATGAGCCACCGTGTATACATGCCCAAAAAGGCAAAGTATATAGCTACCTGCAAGGACGTCACCAGACAAGTAAGTCACGCCGAGCCACGCATCTTTCTGGTAAAAAAAGAGAGATAAGTGCTGCTAGAATTACACGATCGTAACTTAAGACGATTCATTTGCTCACAATGTTGAGGATTCTGGAGGACATTTGATTACCTTCGCACCGAAGTATGCATTGATGGCATCGAGGGGCTGACTCGTAAGATCCATCCACCTCATGGTCCAGTGATGCAGCAGCCACTTCCGTTGCTGCTCACCTGTAGGCCGAAGAAGGCAATCACCATGTGAGAAATCACAACATAATTTAAAATGAAGAATAATCATAACTGGAATAAAGCCAGAATGTAAGAAAATGGTTCAACAAGAGGCATACTATGGAGTGGCATGATTTCTTTGATGATCCCATCATCCTGCATTTTCTTCACCAATGGTTCAGTCCCGCCCACCGAATTGATGATACTGGAGATGCACTGGTAACGTTCTGTCCAGTTGAAGAGAGCGTCACCCAATGGCTGCCGACGAAATACATCGCGACGCTCCCAGTCGAACACCACATCAAGTCCTGTGTGCGGCAAAGTTCAACATTCAAAGATACACCAGATGTGGACAAAGCAAAAGCTTCTCCTTAAATTTGACAATGTCCTGAAATCTCTTTCCCCAAAATTGATGCAGAGCAATCCTAGTAAGCGCTTCAGGGCTCACTTGGTAACCCTTGATTACTAACTATCACAAGATAACAAGTATTTTGAAGACACGTGATTGAATGCAAAGATTTCATAGAATTGCAATTAGCAGCGCCACGATAGTTTTGGCTCCTTCAACTATAATTTCGGGTGTCTTTTTCCAAGAACAGATTTTGCAAATGCTCAAAGAGATAAATGATAAAAAAACCGTACAGTGTTGAAAGCTTCAGCGCAGTGATGCCTCCCAAAAGTACCGCAAAACTCAGAACGCAGTTTAGTATCCATACCTACATTCGTGGGTTTCCTAATCTTCAGTCTCTCTGCTTCGCGACCAACAACTTCCAGTGGCGCTGCAACCTAACAGCAACCACACATGTCATCAGGTCTCAACCCTAAAAAAGGAAACTCAGAAAACACACCCGTGAAGTCAGGGCACCAAAAATGCTCCAAGGCTACGATTGAGGAATAATTACTTACCTTCAGGTAGGTCAGAAAGTTTGCGCCATCAACCACCTCAATTGTGAGGCCAGCATTCGACAACGATGTATAAAGGTGCTTGACGAGGTCCCCTCCGAACTCCTGCAAAATTATTCACAAAATGAGATAAGCCTTCGTGCTAAGTTAACCAATTTTTTTGCAGGAGTGATCAAAGCAGGCACCAAGATGGAGCACGTACAGTGCGTTTGCTTTCCGCGATTTTGGAGTCGACAACGACTGCAATTTCGAAAGGTGGTGGCGGGTTCCTGTCTTTGCCATTCACATCCGACATCGACTTTCGAGAAAATTCGTCCATGTTGTAACCACTGCTGCTGGCCAAGTCATCAACCACAACAGCATGAGCTTCACAGATGGCTCAATTGCATCCTAGAGTCGACATTGAACCACAGCATTGGCCATTCGCAAGGAAAGCATGCAAAAAAGGGGGATCCAGATCAAAGGAGCAAGAACAAAAATGTTACAAGATGCAGCACAAATAGTGCTCACCGATCCCAAAATACTCACAGGTCGCTCCCCTTGATTGCTTCGTCCCGTGCGCTGAAGCGGCTGCCTGAATTTGAAATTCAACAATGACCGACCAATTGCTCGAAAGCGGGTTGTGAAGAAAGATGATACCTTGACACGTTAGGAAGCGCGAGAGAGGGGGGAACAAAGTTCAGGCTTCTGCTCACTTTACAAAGATACTACGTGGATGCCACTTGGCGCCATGAAAAAGTCCGCCACGACTGAATATCACGTGCAAGTGACACGTGTCGTGAATGTGACGTCGCAGCTTGATTGGTGGTTTATATATTCAGGAATTGCGTTGTGCAGGGAGTTTTTTGTTCCTCTCTTCATGTCTTTTAAAATGTTAACCCTAAAAGTTCCCGAGATAAAAATTAAAAACTCCATTCAGAATCTCCTGGCCGTCTACACTGGATTTTGGCCGCAAGGGGAGGGATGAAGGTTTGGGGCCATGTCAACGAATATTTCAGTCCGAATGGTGTAAAGAATGGTCGCAAGTATTCATTATTATAAGGGAATTGATATGTGCACACCGGGGTTGATATTTGCACACCGGGGTTGATATTTGCACACCCCTCTGCTGGGTAAATTATTGATTTCTACCATCAAAAAGCGGCATTTGAGAATTTTGAATTCAGATTTGAACTTAGAGACCATGATTTAGTCTAGAATCATACAAAAAGTTGTAATTGAACAACATCCAATGAAAAAGCTTATCTTTTTTACAAACAAAAATAAAAGTAACACTTTTTCTTCTAACTAGGTTTTTTCACTGGGTGTTGTTCAACTGCAACTTTTTTTTATGGTTCTAGACTAAATCATGGTCTTTAAATCCAAACCTGAATTCAAAATTCTCAAATGCAGCTTTTTGACAGTAGAAATCAATAATTTACCCTGTAGGGGTGTGTGCAAATATCAACCCCCGGTGTGGACATATCAATTCCCTATTATAAGAGTTTAATGGTGGCCAGTTTTTTTGTGTGTGAAGGTCTTGAGGGTCTAGAAGTTAAAATCATTGGTGCAAACTTTGAAGTATTCAAAAGGAAAAGGATAAAAAGAATGTAACAAGTAGAGTCCTTGAGATCTTTATTCTATCCTACATTGTTGACTATCTCAAAATAATATTTTGTATTCCAATAATCATATTTTGATAAAATTCAACAATGACGTCCAAGCAAAGAATTGGGCTCATGAGGTTTCTAAAATTGAGTTGTTTCATAGAATATATTTTTGAAAACTTGGCCATAACTCCTAGTGTGGTGGCCTTTTAGTTATTTTTTAAAAATCAACCAATTAGAAGTAAGAATTGAGAATTGCAAAGTCCCAAAATGGCCTCACCTTTAATGCAAAATAGTTACAATTTGTAATTTTACTAAAAAAAAATTTTGAAGCATATGGATTCTTCTCAGTAAAGCAATTGAGTCTTACAAGAAAATACGTAGCAAAGTGTCTCTTACAAATAGTTTCAAGAAAATTGACATTGTTGGTTGAAAAGTACTCAATGTCATTACTAGTGGGGAATTTTGGATATTAGATAAATAAATGAATATGTTTTGAATAAAATGATTTAAATTTGATGATCTAAAATTAATTATCTAAGAGCTCCTCCTTTTAGAGATTATCTGAAAATTTCATGGATAGCATAAAAAAATAATGTCTATCATGTGACTGTACTAATAATCCCCTATAAACTTTCACAAATGTATTTACGTGGTTGATTTTATATATTTGTGTGAAATGTTCATAAATTAATTTATAAAATCTTGTTTAAGAAATTTGTATGAGTTAAAAGGTGCACATGGTAGAAAAAAAATTCATCAAAAAATCCATTGAAAAATTTGCAATTTATGATTGCAAGGATATGAATGCAAACTCAATGCAAAGGGGTGAAAATAACTTAAAAAAATCTAAATTGGCTTCACGAGGGTAAAATGTAATTATTTAGTCTAAATTTTGTAGAATTTTGTACCTTATTAGCAGCTTCGGCATAAATTAACTCTTAAACCGCATGTCCATATTTTTTCATAGTTTTAGACACTCATTGTCAAAGATTTGTAAAATGATTTTTAAATAGTGCTGAAAAAAGAAATCAAGAGAAAAGTGTTAATATAAGAGTCAAAACATCATTCAAATAATTTTTGGAGTTATATTGACACACATAAAGATCACAACATAAAATTTGTGTTCAAAGTTGCAAACTTAAGCAACACACATATTTTCAACTCATTTTTGTCAATTGTTGAAAATCTACATTGTAAAACTCATAATTTGATCATTTTCATTTTATTAAAACACTATCTTATATAAGAAAAAAGAACTCTCATACAAGGATATAAGAAGCAAAAAGTTAGTTTACAAACCTAAGAGACATTATGGCAACATGAAAAAAAAAGTAAGAATTGTTATTTTTTGAATGAATGTCATCTTATTAATGAAAACTGAAATGAATGTCATCTCAAGTTGTTGATCATGCTATTTAGATACAATAACCAACTACCATATTTATAGTGTTTGACTTGGATGAATGCCTAAATATTTATTTATTTATTTTGGAAATGACAAAGGAATTCTTACTATTTTTTCAATCACCTAATCTTAATTTTACACTTTGGTTAATTATTAAGCAACTATGTTTTGAAAGTGTTAGTGAGGTTGATAGAAATGCAACAAAGCAACACAAAAGTTCATTGATTATAGATAGTCATGACACTTCTACACTCAATTTCTGTGTATGCACTAAGAAACTATTGTACTATTGCCAAGATACTACCAAAACCAATATTGAAGGAATATTTTACAATTTTGAAAATTGGATCTTTAAATACTAAAATAAAGCATACTTGATAAACAAATTGCGTTCAAATTCAATCAATTTATTCAAAGTTGCATAATTTTTTTGAAATTTTGGTATATCACCACATTAAATTTTAAGCATCTCTTTAGTAAAAAATAATCCTTTTCATATCACAAAAGTCTTCACCCACTTGTTACAAACATTTTTAGCATTAAGATAGTGATTTTATTGTGATTTGGATAACAAAAAGGTGTATACTAAAAAGCAATAGTGTTTATTGTCATGGATATATGCTAAATGAATTGGAGGACTTTCTAAAACCTCTATTTTACTCTCTATATCATATTTAAGAAGATTTTGATCCTTTTATGAGAATATAACATACTTCTTAACCTTGCTTTCTAAATTTGATTTTGGCTACAACTATTTGATGCCCTTAAAGTAGCAACTTGGTGACATAGTTTTTAGAATTTTAGCATCCCTTGTATTGTTGCATATGTATGTCATGAGCATACTAATTGAAATGCATGCTCATGAAATCTCTCAAACATTTTGACCAATTAAATCATAACATTTCACACAATATCTAAAGAGTATAGTTCTTTTTTTATTGAATTTATCTAAGATCTTGTAAATTTTCTTATTAGGGACTTGGCAATTTTACTTATTTCTTGAATTACTACAAATTAGCATTACCAATACAAGACTCACTTTTTTGAAGAGATTGTGTGCTAAAATACACATTTTTAGAACATAATTGTTGATTCAAGTTTTCATATTGAAGCATGGGATATGTATTTTATTAAGGTTATTATTTGGAATGCACCCAAAGGTTGTCTCTTACAATGTGTCAAGGAGCCTCAACACATTCCAATCCTAATCTATCCGTGACTTTGTTTTCTGTGATTAACCTTGCGACCTTTCCACTATGCCAATCAAGGCCAAAAATTTGGGAAATATTTCAATAACCAAAAACAGATTCTACCATGTCCAGGGCCAAAGACTATATATGTTGGATTAAAAGAAAAAACATCCTACCCATCATACTCTAATTTCAATCTTCAAAATTACCATCAATCCATATTTTGTTGCTGAATGGTTTCAAAGCTCCATTACAAATTTCAAAACAAATTTTCACGTGATTAATTTTTTAGAAGTAATTTGACTAGGCAATTGCACTATGTAGCTACTTCATCTAATATTGCTAAAACGTGCACTTTAGTGAAATTATGGAAACCAATTTATGCAGAAATTTCCAAGCTGATTTTTTATTAAAGCTGTTATTGAAAATTGAGTCTTAAACTAAAAAAAACCAAAAAATCTATAAAAAAAATTTACTACGAAATCATCATATTTCAATTCCATTCTAAGAAATTCTATTCCAAAAATCATCAATACTTTGTATGAAATCAAACTTGGAAAGAACTACAAAATCCCATAACGATCTATTTATAATAGTGTTGATAGATGCAACAATATCTTTAAACTTAACAACACTTGTTTACTCGTCAACTCCAAAAGATGCTCCCATGTTACACATTTTAACCATTTTCAAAATCTTCAAAAATGGAGAGCCCTTTTTAAGTTATGCCCTTTTGAGCATTGATGAGTGCGTGACGACATGTGCTGAAGTTTTGCTACTAATTTTTATGTGCTTCAAGGACTTCAAAACTTTGCTATGAACCACCTCCTCAAGTTTTGGTAGACTTGACTCTGCCTGCCCTGCTTTTCTGAAATTTATTTATATGAAAGAATACATCTTTTTGAGCGGCTCATTTTGATTGGCTAAGAGAGTGTCATGTGGTGCAACTTTCAATGACCCATTTATCCTTTTACATGAGGATCAGTAAAGGAGAGAAGGGTACATGCGTAAAGTAATTTACACTAATTCTTTTTAGTGGAGAACCAACAAGGGAGAGAAGAGTACATGTGTAAAGTGGTTTACATTGAGGTCTACTTTGAAAATGTTGGCATTTGTGAGAAAATCAATCACTCATGATTTAAATGTTTAAATTGACCACATTTTGTGATAAGATTGTTGTGGTAAAATTTGCTTATTGCAAAGATATTCTTGTTGCCTTTGTTGATACAATGGGTACCTAAACTTGTTACAATATAGGTACAAGCAAAGGAAGCATGCTTTTCTATTGGAAACAATAAGCCCCTAGTTGTGCTCATTTCTCATTGAAGACAAGTGGACTAGTGGGACGTGATTGCTGGCAGAGTGAGTGATATAAGTTAAGGTAAAAGCACCTTATATGGACGGCAGCCATTTTTGGACCCCTAGAATTCCTCCTAAAGCAAACCCTTGTTGCATGTAAATCAAACCCTTGTTGCACGCAAATATGACAAGCGTTGTTCCGTATTCAAGTCAAGGTGAAAATTTTTAAACATTAAAGTGGTTTTTTCTTACTCTCATGATCACTTATTTGGTCTTCTCCCTATTTGTTTTCCAAAGGTTCATGACCACTTTACAGTAGGTCTATGGGCCACAATAGGTGTATCTACAACCCAAGTGGATAACTTAATGCATTTTAGATTTGACATGCGGCATAATATAGAGAGGAGTTTATTCTTTTGAGGTAATAATTATGAAAAATTTACAACTAAAAAAGAGTACATTCAAATGGCAAATTGAGTATAAGTATATATAGGTAGGTTTAAACATGCATCATTACTTTTTTACAAGTAAGTAAGGGGCCAATATTGTGGGGTATCCTATGGTTCTACTGTATTTATGGTGGGTATAGAATTTCCAATGTTCCAATGAGGGTGCGAAGTGTTGGGTGATGAAAAATGAGGGCAACGAATGTGGATGAATGGTTAGGGTCTACTTCACTTTTGGGTTAGGGTTTTGTTGCTTGGTGTTTGCAGCCTTCAGGGTTTTAGCTTGTTTCATTTGGCTTGTGCGCAATAGGGTTTTCTTAATACATACACATAAACAAAGTTCATTCACATGCTTTGACTCTTAGTTGATTTACTTTTGAATTTTTGGAGTGAAGAGGCATTTCTAATTGCATTGTATATTTCCACAAAGGATTTGATCTTTGTCTTGAAATTACTTGTGAAAGCATAGTGCATTCATACCCTAACCTCTAAAGCCTAAATTGTCAAATTACTTAACAATTCAAAATTTCAATTATAAAGAAGATAGCCTACGAAAAAAAAATTGCTTAGCCCATGTAAGTAATTAAAGAGTGCCCTAAAATTGGCCATCTAACCCAATTATATAATTATAGAGACCCTTTTATATGGCCCAAGGAACTAAATAGTCCCCTTTAACTTACCCCCTTGCTGCACATGGGGTACCCAACATACAAAGAGTGATCCACTCGAGATCTACAACCTTATCATCAAAAATTCATATTTTATTCATAAAATTGCAAACTTATACAAGTGCAATTTTTTGCCCATCTGTGCCCATTTGCTAACCAAAGTTTGATTTCAAAATCTCAATGCACCTTCCTCCTAAACTGATTTCACAAATGTGTCCATATAAGGTGCTTCTACCTTATTTCATTAAAAAAACTTCCATCCTGGAAGTCTTTGCAATGTTATGGAAACGATTTGGTCTTGAAAGTCCCAAGCAACTGTGAAGGGCAAAGGGTGAGTGGAAGGGACTAGGCTAAGGCACCTTAAAAGTGGAAATCTATTAATAGATGCCACATTTACCACTTTTAAGACTAGTTATTTCTCACTTTTAAGGGCCACTTGGGAGGCATTAATGGGAGGAAAGTCAGTGAAGCCATGGAAGGATATGATTGGTATGTCTTTTGTGACTTGTGGCTGAGGTTCTTTGATGCGTTACAAATCATTCTCCATTCTACTATTGTCCAGTTTTTTGAAGATCATTTTCATAAACCATTCTCTAGCCTATCATTCTCCATTCTACTATTGTCCAGTTTTTTGAAGATCATTTTCATAAACCATTCTCTAGCCTATCATTCTCCAATTTTTTGTAGATTGTTTTTAGTCAAAGATGACATTTGCCAAACAATCTTGTGCTGGATTTTTGCCTAGCCATGCTTTCTATGTTGGTTAGTGATACAAATTGCTATGTGATTGGGCAAGAGGTGTTGCCACATTGTTTCCAAATATTGCATCTGTGGAGACTGACTTCTCCATCCTTGGATGGGAGAAAGACTAATACCGTGAGTCCACTACCAATTTATCCTTGGAAGGTGTTGTGGAGTTTGTCTTCCCCATCCTTGGATGGGAGAAAGATTAATACCGCAAGTCCATTACCAATTTGTCCTTGGAAAGTGTTTTGTAGTCAAAGCAATTTATGCTTTTGACTCAAATAGGCTCGTGGACACCAAAAAAAATGGATAAAATGATTAAAAGTGGATATAAGCACTTTTAACTCTTGCCATGTACCACTTTTAACCCCTAAACGCCCATGAGGATGATTATTGTCCTTTGGCCTTGAAAAAGAATTTTGTACACCAAAAAAATGTCGTTTTTCATCTGTTTTTTTTTCCAAAGTGACCGTAAACACATGATCCATCATAGAAGGCAAAAAATCATCATATCAAATATGCTCATATTTTTAAGTAACCCAAATTGTAAGAAAATTCAAAATCACGGTGTTAGGTCCCAAGTTGCCTTTATTGTAATTTTCATGAGGTTGGCATGCACTATTGACTTTTGAAACTTCTAAAAACAATAATATTGGTGCCCATTAACCAAAACACTGTTGAAACTATAGTAAAAGTACTGTTGAACCTATAGTGTGGGCAGGCCATGGCCACGGCCACCCAGCGGTCTTGTAAGGGTTAAGCTAGTTTTGGATAAAAGTGAATTTACCACTATTAAGGTGGCCTGGACTAGGCCCTAGGGAGTGGGACTGTGGTAGGCTGGAAGACCGTGGAACAAAGGCGAGCCCCACGCCCAGACAAGGACCCAGGCTGCAGTAGCCAATAGCAGTGTCAGGAGAGAATTGGCGATTGGTGAATTGTCAGCCGGTTGAAATTGCAAAATAACGGCAAAGTAACTGGTTGCAATTGCAAAATAACGGCAAAGTAACTGGTTGCAATTGCAAAATAATGGATTGAAGTAGCAATGTAACTGGTTGAAGCTGCAATATAACTGGTTAAAGCTGCAATATAACTGGTTGAAGCTGCAATATAACTGGTTGAAGCTGCACTATAACTGGTTGAAGCTGCAATATAACTAGTTGAAGCTACAATATAACTGGTTGAAGTTGCAATATAACTGGTTAAAGTTGCAAAATAACTGGTTGAAATTGCAAACTATTGAATAAAAAATTGATCATTTTTCTCCAAAAATTTAATCTATATAAAATAGAATATCGTTCAGTCAATTAGAGTCGGGCATGACTAGGATAGGGTCGGGCATGATTGGGATTGGAAAGTTATAAATGAAATAAAATAAAATCACCTATGACTTCACTAGACGTTAATAATAGGTCACTATTAGTTGCACCGTCACTGGTAGTTGCATCACAACTTTCTCTCAGCCAAAAGAGGGGACAAGGATAGGGGAGCATGGGGATAGGGGAGCATGGGGATAGGGGATAGGGGAGCATGGGGATAGGGGATAGGGGATCACTAGATGTTAACAACAAGTCACTAGCAGTTGCATCGTCATTGGCAATTGCACCACAACTTTCTCTCAGTCAAAAGAGGGCACGAGGATAAGGGAGCACAGGGATATGGAGGCATAAGGATAGGGGAGTACAAGAATACGGGGGCATGTGGATAGAGGGTGGGGAGCATAATTTCGTCGGTACGACGGACAATATACTAGTTATAGTATATTACAACAGAAGTATAGAAGTTTTATAGAAAATAATCAATACATGCTAGTGAAGATTTAGTTGAACTTGGAAAATGCCGGACTTTAGCTAGTGAAGCTAAAATTTCTCCCCATAAACTAGCTAGCACTTACACATGTTGCGGCGCCGTGCATTACAAATCCATAGGGCTGAAATGGGTTACAAAGACTGAGAGCATATTCTCATTGGGTCTTAGATGGCACGGACCTAAACCCTAGTGGCTTACCATTATCGTAGAGTCCAACCCCTTCCAATTGGTCACCCAATTTGTAATCCTTGCATTTTGGCTTTGCAGTACTAAAGGACTTGGACCTTGATTTGGAAGGGATTCAAAGCACCAATTAGGAAAATCTCCATCCATCTTGCAAAATATTGTGTTAGGGATACTTTTGGATGAAAAGTGAACAATCAAGACTTGGACCTGCCAAAATGTTCTTTTTTGCAATGCAAAATTTGCATTTTTCTAGTGCACATCAAATTCTCTTAACAATATTTTTCTTTTATCAATTATAGGTTGAATATGCAATGATGGAGAATCTATTACTTTTTCAAACAAGGAGACTTGTTGTTGGTTGAACACTATATATTATACTGAGTTGGATGGGTGGGGAAAATTATTGTTCAACTTTGCAAACAAGAAACACTTGTTCCAAACTTTGTAAACAAGAACATTGCAATTTGTTGAATAGAAAACTAAATGTCAGATGGAGATGCTCTAACAAAGACAAAATAAATTACCAAAAATTAAAACAAAAGCTTATAGAATCTTTTAAGTAATTTTTTTTTATCAAAACAAGTAATATTCAACATTTATTATCAATTATATATTTAATGTTAATTTGATAAGATATTAGTTACCAACTTTTATATTAGTTAAGTTAATGACATTAATAATAGTAACCTTTGTACAAAGTATGCTAGCATTGTTTTCTTTCACCAATTTGGTAAAACAATATTATTTTTAATGTCATAAAATATTTCATAAATTTTTATTAAAGTTTCAATTGGTAAATTAATATTATTAAAATTATCTTATAATATGAATTTAAGTCCTAAAAAGTGATTTATTACTCAATTCATTTTTGTATAAATATACACCTTTAATGAAAAATACAACTACTAATTTTTAATTTAATAACTAGTTTGCCTCCCCATTTGGCAAAGCAAAATGAACTATGATGATTCTATTTAGCATAGATTAAGATTTGAGTAAACAAATTCCATTTAGCATAGGTTAAGATTTATATAAAAAAGATTCCATTTATAACTTTTGCACTTTTACTTTTGTCCATATTTTACTTTGGTCAGACTTGTACTCTATTTTATTTTTAAGTGGACAGTGATACTAAAAATGAACTTTTTTCACTCTTGCCGCCCCTTGCAATAAGTAAAATTGTTGAATTACTTAACGGTCATGTCATGTGCATTTTTTTATAAGGTAGATAAATAGATTTTTTTCATAAAAATAGAAAAAGAATTCAAAACTTTGAATTTGGAGTATATAAAATTGTTTATAATAAACTTAAAAAAATTTAATTGTAAAAAACCAATGCTTTTGTACAACTTTGACTTAAATAGCTTATTCAATTAATCAATTAAATTCAATCTCATTTTGCCAAGTAAAAACAATAAATAACTGAATAAAAATGTTCGAAAAAACCTTTGCCCCCCTCCAAGTCTCTCAATGGAAAGTATCTAGATGGAAAGTATCTAAAGGGTTCAATTTTCTTGAAGAATTTTGCCTAAATCTTACCTCAAACTGTCACTAGCTCCCATTACACTAAAACAATAGGGTGAAAAAGTGGATGAAACTGCCAAATCTCTCCCCAAGCAAACCACAAGTTTGCCAAAATTTGAATGAAAACAACTAATGTTAATATCTGTTTGGATGAACGTGCATACATAATTGATTATACCCAATTTTCCTTACCTGCTTACATTCTTAAGTGCAGGTCGCTCTACTCTAACTAGAACAAAAGAAACCCTAACCAAAACAAAATAACCTTGACCAAAACCAAAAATACCCTAACCAAAACCAAAAATACCCTAACCAAAACAAAAAAAATCCTGACCAAAACCAAAAAAAAGCCCTGTCCTCCAGCTCCTGGCCCTCCACGAGCGCTGATGGGACCGGCTGTGGCCTGGATCCGGGAGGGATCTTGTACTCTTGTCCTGTAGCAAATATTCCGATGCCAAAAGGGCGCTCCGAGGACGCAGGATGCCATTGCCGGCACACACAACCCCGAGATTTGCTGCGCGTACTCATTCATTCCTTCTCCCAGACTGACCCAGACTGACCCAGCACTCCCAGCAGGCCAGCACTCGATCTGCGGTACCTTTTCAGCAATATCCGCCGCTTTGCTGGCTCAACCATGCCAACGCCCCTGCTATCCCCAATTCCCCCACTTCCCCTCGCGCTCTTCAGCTCGCATCCGCCACAACTGCTTCGTCTCCGCAATTGGATGCACGTGAGTGCCCCTGCCCTCCAATCCAATCCCTCCATCATACCACTGCCTCTGACTCTCGCCACTTCGTTCCCGCAGCGGTGTGGATGTGACCGATGACGTCGCCCACGTGGGCCACCTAGGTCGCTTGCTACTGCTCTCTCTCTCTCAGGCCTCTGGATGGGAAGGGGTTCGCTTGTTGCTCTTCTTGGCAATGGTGGAGCTGGCCAGGAAGCTCCATTGCTCGAGTGATTGAAGATCCATGCTCCGGGGATTTTGCCCCTTTCGCGACTCTAAGTGTTCGTGCTGAGGAGAATTGAATAATTTTCAGGGAGCCAAGCTGTGTTTGAATCTTCCAAGAACGCCGACTCATGAGTGCAGCAGGCATGGAAGCGTAGAATTCGACCGTTGATTCCCTGGGTGTAGTCTCTCGGAGCGAGATCCGATTTTTTTAATGCGAAGGACATGATTGAATATGGCTCCAGTCAAACGGACCCGCCTGAAGAATGTCGTCCCCCAAGAAGACACGTCCAGATGCAATTCATCAACCTGGTTTCGAACTTCGCCTTTTCCTGTCAGTAGAATCGAGGACTGGCTGGACGTGAGCGCTGGGTAGCTAAACGTAGACCCACCCTTGTCGAGGTACTGAGTTGGAGCTCAAAAATCGTCATCGTCTGCATGTCCATTTTTATTGCGCAATCTTGAAGACTGAGGGTGCCTGAAATCTTTGGGCACTATCTTCAGTTCTCTCTATCGCAGTTGGAAATGGACGTTATAGTGCTCCAGTGAAGTTGAGTGAGGATCTTCCATAGCTAAGCTTGTGGAGAGATTCTCGAGCTCATTGTGTAATGATGGCGAAGGTAGGGTTGATGATTACCCGAGTGCTGGAGGCAATGCGCTTGGTGAAGAGCGACCCACGGCGTAAAGCCTCCACTACCAGCATTTTTAGCGATGCCTTCAGTAGTGGCCTGTTACCTGCTCTTGGCTCCAACCAGAGCACCAAGAATGTCATTGCCAAGAAACTCGTCATTCACCCCTACGATCGACGATACAGGTATGTATGACTGATGATCCTCCACCTCCAATACCTTCCAAGCTTTTGTAAAAACCGGCTCTCTTAAAAACTTATGTTTCGTGTGTGTGCAATTGTATATTGTACCTTTCGTAGGAGAAGTTCTGGGCGTTTGAATTATGATGCTACTAGTACTTTGAAGACTGTGTTTGTATGTGAGGTTGTGCAGCTCTGGAGATTAATGCCCTGATGCTGAGATTTTTGTAAGGATTAGGGTTTTGGGTTAGAGTTCAAGGTCCCGAACTCTCATGATTGTTGTTACATGGACAGGCTCTGGCAGAACTGGTTGGTCGTGTTGGTTTTCTACTCTGCATGGGTGTCGCCGTTCGAGTTTGGGTTCATCCATAACCCACGGGGTGCTCTGCTCTACACAGATCAAGCCGTCAATGTTATGTTTCTTATTGATATTGTACTCACCTTCTTTGTGGCTTATCTCGACTCTACAACATTCTTGATGGAAGACGACGTGAAGAAGATTTCTGTCCGGTAACATTCAGGGACGCCTTATATTGACTGTTTACTTTCTTAATGAGAGTCTTGTTTACGTGCTGTTATGATCTCCTATGCGTCAAATTGTGCTTCTTTTTAAACGGGAAAGTGTGAGTTCAGTTCTGTTTCGAGGCTCTGTATAATTGCATTGTCGTCTCTGACAGGTATTTGAGGTCGTGGTTCTTTTTGGATGTCGCATCAACTATTCCCTTTTCCTTAATAAAGGCCATTTATACACATAAATACGAGGAAGGGTTTGCGACAAGTCTTGTCAATTTGCTGCGGCTCTGGAGACTACGACGTGTTAGTGCTGTTTTTGCAAGGTATCTCCAGGGAATGAACCATATAATTGAGGCTCTCTAGACGCTTTTATTCCTCTATTTTGGTATATATTTTGGTTAGATTTGGTGAACGGTACTATACAGACTGCGAAATTACTGTTTGCATGTTGTGTATAGGATGTAAATACACAAAAGATCACATCATTAAGAGGAGCTCCTGCATCAGCCATTATCATCGTGAATGCCTTGAACCCTTGTTTGTTAATACAGCGGCGTAATCGTTCCATTTGTGCACTTACCATTGTTGAGTCTGTTGTGCAGGGTGGAGAAGAATGTGAGATATAATTACTTTTGGACTCGTTGCCTCAAACTCTTCCTGGTATGTGAGCCCCGCCATGCTGAAACGCTTCGTTATAGTTCACCATGCATCTTTTCATGCTCGTCTGTGCTTATGGTGCAATGGCTTTGAAGGAGGTTTTGGTGACTGTTTGATGAGCATTTCAGTCGTTTATGAAATCATACATGGTTAGGTTCATGGTAAAAGGCGAAGCCGAGCAGTGCTTATAACCTTTTCATGGAGGATTTGAACTCTTTTTTTTCTTCTTTTCTTTTGCGGTGCCCTTAACTTCTGAACATTTTGAGTGGTGCTGCAGGTGACTGTGTTCGTTTGTCACTGTGCGGCCTGCTCTTTCTACTTACTCGCTGCCCGGCACCCGGCAAGCAAGGAGGCAGAAACATGGTTGGGATCTGCGCTTCCAAATTTCCGAGAGGAATCGTTGTGGTCACGGTATCTGACGTCCATGTACTGGTCCATCACGACACTCACGACTACAGGCTATGGCGATTTGCATCCCGTCAACCGTGGTGAAATGATCTTTGACATATTCTACATGTTGCTTATCCTGGCCCTCACAGCATACATCATCGGAAACATGACTAATCTTATTATCCGTTTGACAGCTCGAACGCGAGAATATGTGAGCCTCTCTCTCTTTCTCTCACTGTGTTCTTTTCTACTCGTGCAGTGCCAACTCATGTGTGGTAGAAAAGGTTGATAGCTACAAGATTGTGTTAAATTTCTCACCGTTTGGTCGCATTTGAAACGGTGTTGCAAGTGGATGGTAAGGTTTTGATGTAATTGCGTGTGGCCTCAGCGTGATTCCGTGCAAGCATTGATGGAGTTTTCCGTGAGGAATCACTTGCCTCTCAAGCTTCAGGAGCAAATGATATCCCACTTCCAGCTCAAGTTCAAAACTGATGGCCTCCAACATCAGGATATAATGGCGTCCCTTCCGAAGGCCATTCGGTCATCTGTTGCGCAGTTCCTATTTCTTGAAACTGTGGAGAGGGTCTACCTGTTTCAGGGCACTTCTTTCAATTTCCTCACTCAGCTGGTGCGCAATGATTTCATCAAATCTCCGCTTGTCTCATCAATCACTCCAGATGTGCCGAAGGATTTCTGGACACATCTGCATGTGCACGAAATTGTGAGATAAACATATGTTGTCAATGTAGTATACTTCCTGGGCAAAGTGATCTTCTTTATTAAGATTATCGATGTATATTTGGGCATAATCCTTGACATAACTTGGCTGAATTGTCTGGTGTGAAGGTGTCGGAGATGAAGGTTGAATTCTACCCTCCTCGCGAGGACATTATACTTTTCAATGAGGCCCCCTCAGAGTTCTACATTGTTGTGAGCGGCTCCGTTGTAAGTTGGACGTTGTCTTTGCCATGAGCAGAAATTCTTGACGAACTTCAGGCGATTTGAGATCGCTTGAATTCTTGGATTTTTTGATTGATCTCTGTGCAGCATTTGAACTTTTTAGCCCAAGCACATGCATGTATGTGTATATGTATATACATATGTACATGCACACGTGTATTTATGCATATATATATATATATATATATATATATATATATATATATATATATATATACATATATATATACATATATATATACATATATATATACATATATATATATATATATATGAGAATTGATATTTGTACCACACCCTTTCAATTACTGTACCACACCGATTTCTACCATCAAAAACCTGAATTTGAGAATTTGGAATTCAGATTTGGACTTAGAAACCATGATTTAGTCTAGAACCACAAAAGAAGTTGCAATTCAACAACATCCAATGAGAAAGTTTAGGTAGGGAGAAAAGTGTTACTTTTGATTTTGTTTGTAAAAAAGATAAGCTTTTTCATTGGGTGTTGTTGAATTGCAACTTTTTTGTGGTTCTAGACTAAATCATGGTCTCTAAGTCCAAATCTGAATTCCAAATTCTCAAATTCAGCTTTTTGATAGTAGAAATCTAAAATTTACTTTGGGGGTGTGGTATAGTAATTGAAAGGGTGTGGTACACATATCAATTCCCTATATATATATATATATATATATATATATATACACGTTTGTCTTAGAACCAGGTATAGATGTTGGAGTTGTAGATGATATATACTAACGACCATGTTTGCAGTTGGCTTGCTTTAGCGACAGATTGGTTATAGCAGCATTTTTCTCATTTGAAAAATATACAGTTGGTTGTACTTTTGTGTTGTTTGATTAGCAAAGGATGTTTGTTGATATGCATCTATGATGATTGGTTGCAGGATGTGTTAGTTCAAAGGAATGATGCTACCTCTGAGCAAGTATGTAGTAATCCCCTTATTTTTTATTTTTTATTTTTCAGTTTTAATATTCATTTACGTATTGCATTCGTATGAAATTAATGCCCACACAACGACACAAAATCTTGCAGATTCTAGCGACGGCTTATACAGCTGATGTTGTAGGCGAGATTGGCGTGCTTTGCTACATGCCGCAGCCTTTTACTGTGCGAAGTCGTAAGTTAGCGCAGCTTTTGCGACTCGACCGCATTGTTTTCATGAACATCGTGCAATCCTTCAAGGAAGACGGTCAGAGGATTGTAGATAACCTCTTGCAGGTTCCACTACTATCCGGATTTTCCTTGCCTTGTGACTTGTTTTGAGACTTTGCAAGTGTGAGAATTTGACGAGAGAGATCTCGGATTGATGCGCAATTTAAAAGAAGAACCTTGATTTCTCTCGTGATTGCAGCACTTGCGGGAGTCAGAAGATGCGAGATTTATGGAACTCTCGTCGGAGATTGAGGTTGTCCTTGCTGCAGGCAACGAGTTAGCTCCGAGCTTATGTGCGGTGGCTGCAGGAGGAAATCTGGAGGTAATGCAGGACCTGCTGAGCAAGGGCGCTGAAGTGGACAAGACGGTTTATTGTGGCCGAACAGCTCTGGTGAGATTGGTTCTCTAATCTCTATATTATTCTCAACTTTTTATATATTACATTCATATTTAGTAACTGTATATGATAGAACTTTGTAAAGTTGTAGGCCTGGGATTATGGAATTAGATGGAAAGACCCCAATCAGAGAACCTGTGACTATTGTATTTACTGTTGGAGGCATTTTGCATGCATTATAGACCAAGCGCTAATTTGTTCACAAAAGAGTGTTTCACAAGGGTTTCTAAAAGGAATGTTCGATGAGTTAACCTAATTACATCTATATTAACTGGTTGTTACTTGTGGTTGTACCCAGCTCATTGCATCATCTAGAGGTTTCGAGGAGTGCGTTAAGCTCCTCCTGGAACAAGGAGCGGACCCCAACATGGCTGGTACGGTTGGAGTTGCATTTGATCCGAATGAAATTCTCATTAAGTTGGCAAAGTTTCGTGCTGTTGTACATCTAGTTATCAGAAGAAAAACTGCTTGGGCATCTGGTTTTTTGGCAATCGAAATTTTTTGCCAATTTAGTTGAAGTCGCCTCTCTCACTTAACACAGGAGCTCTGCATGATTTTTGGTATACATTGACCGGAGATCTGAGTCTATAATCGAAACAATGGACTTGTAAATCCAGTGAATTGAGCAGAAGTGATGGAAGCCAAGAACTTTGAATACAATAGCAATTAAGTACAAACTTTTGTAAACAATAGTGAAGTTTAAGAGCAAATAGTAGTAAGCTTTGGAGATTGCAGAAATGTTCGAAGATTTTGAGTGATTCAGATATGAAGTGAAAGTTGAACTGGTACGTGTTTGGTGTAGATGTGGACGGCAAAGTTCCGCTGGTCGAGGCTCTCATCGCTCGCGACACAGCCATCACACAGCTGCTTTGGGAGAACGGAGCAAGCTTGAAGAATGCGGACGTTGGAAAGTTTCTTTTGCAAGCAGTACAAGACGGCAACATTGACCTCGTTGACGACTACATAAAATACGGAGCTGATGTGAACGACGCCACCGATTCTGACGGGCGGACTGTCCTTCACGCAGCTGTCAATGCAGGTCGGATGGACATGGTTCAGTTTTTGGTATCGCGAGGGGCGGATGCTCACTTCAAGAGCAGTGAGGAGCGTACCCCATCCCCTTGTGAAATAGCTGAACAAAATGGGAATTGCCCTGAGATTGTAGCCTATTTGCAAGCCCAGGTGCCTCTTGACCAATCACTCCATTCCAATGCATCGAAGGACTCACAGTCTCAGACGGCCACGAAGAGCCGGCATTCGAGGAAAGGGAGCTCTCTTGTTGACTTCCAGGTAACAACCCCTTCGACATTCAATTGATTTTTAGGGGAAATTCCATGGATACCCCTGAAGTTTGCAATGTTTGCATAAATCCCCCTGCTTTTTCAGAAATTGCAAAAATACCCTTGGACCACAATTTTAGGCATTTATTTGTTGTGCTCGTACTTCCTTCATGACCAATGTTGAAGAAGGGAATGTAATGAAACAAAAAAGAAGCAACTTACGTGCGCACAAAGGAAGAAGGGAAGTAGCATGCACAACAAAACAAACGTTTGAAAATTTTGGTCTCAAGGATATCTGTGTCATTTCTGAAAAAGCAGGGGTATCTATGCAAATATTGCAAACTTCAGGGGTATCCATGAAAATTTCCCTTATTTTTACTCTGTCGAGATTGGGATAGGTCAGTTGCAAACCAAGTCTCTGTTCTTCCTAGACTTGGGATTACGTTGTGTAGGATGAACTCACTCCTTAAGGACCAAGGATTCATGGCTATACAATGACCTATTCGATTGATCATATCTGTGAATTCAAACATTACCAAGTTTTATATCAACCGAATTGGCGAAGATTATTGCGTGTTTTTTTTTATGAGTAATCAAAACTAGATAGAAAAGAGTTCTCGTGTGAGCTGTTAAAATCTGCCAATCAACATGAGATCCGGTTTGGGTTTGTGGTAACTTTAGGGGTCAAAAGTTGCTGGTTTATTGACCTGGGATTGGTTATAGATTGACAATGCACCACCTTCGCCCAATCCTCTCAATGGAGTAGCTACAGGGGGTGCAGCGGAGAGGCCAGCACTCCACTCACTGATGCGAAAACAATCAGCTCGGGGACGTCTCATGACTTTGAAGGGACACAGATTTGTTCGTCAGCAATTGACCATGAACCCTCCGAGTTGGACTCTCATGCGGCGCGACACCAGATCCAACTCCAGCCAGACCGTCCCTTCAGGTGCTGACATGGCTGGGCTGCCCATCCGTGTTGTCCTTCACCCGTATCATCCGTGGAGCAAGGACGTGGCAGGAGTTGGGAAGTTTGTTGTGTTGCCGAAAACTTTAGAGGAGCTTCTAGAAGTCGCCAGTAAGTGAACACTCTCTCCTCACATTCAATTATTGACGTGTTATAGGAGGTGTCCGAGTTTCAGGTTTTTTTGCTGATGTTCACATTAGAATTGCACAGGTCAAAGCAACACGTTTAAAATTTGAACCAACGTTATGTGCTGCACAGGGGTTTGAGATAACAAGATTAAACAATCCATGGCGTTTATAACACCTTTTGCATTTAAGTGTCTAGTACTCAAAGAGGAAGCTTGAAATCTTTTTATCTCATATATTTTTAAGCAAACCACATATGAACCATGTAAGCGTCACTTTGTTCATGCTTATTCTTGCTACTTGAATTAGTGCAGAGTTGTTGTATATAAAAAACGAGGCAACACAAATATAAAATGATTGTTGCACTATCGAGGTGTCGGATTTCTTGGTATCTTAAGCTTGTTCCTTTGCTGGGTGAAATTTAAAGTGGCTTTAGGCGTCCTTTTTGAACGTAGTTCCGTAGAAATTGGAGACCTAAATGTTCATCCCAAATCTCTTGCTCCTGGTTAGAGATTGCAAAATTTATACTGTCTCCAATTTGCCTCTAGATGTGGAGTCTGAACCTGGAGGTCTGGTACCCGAATTTTCATTTCAGAGAGTTTTTGGTGGTGGAACATTGCTGCTGTTCAGAAGGACTAAATCTTCCGATTCAGGGCATGAACTGATGGTTATGAGGCTTCACATTTGCAGAGGAGAAATTTCACAACACCCCCACGAAAGTTTTGAGCAAAGAAGGAGCAGAGATTGACGATATTAGCGTTATCCGAGAAAACGACCACTTGTATATTGTTGACGAGGAAAAACTCCTCACTGCCACTCAAGGTACTGGACTAAATCTGTTGCCTGTTGTTGAATCAAGATGTGGCCTCTACAAGTTTTCCAGTCCCCTTCACACTAAAGGCGTAATAATGAAGCTCAAAGCATTGGTCTTGTTATTCTCCTTGTCTGTCATAACAAACGCTTTCTTTCTGGAGCAGGGATTGGCGGGGATGATCTCATATCAAATTTGCAAGCGTTAATCACAGCTTTGTCTCAAAGCAAAAGTCAGGCTCTTGAAGGGGGCCAAGGTTGAGAAACAGTTTCAAAGCGAAAAGATATCTCACCTAAATTAGCATCAACGTAATCTGAAATAATTGAAAGTAAACGATTTTTTGAGAATGTAGTTCCCTGCAAAGGCCGTAGATTGGAAAATGCCAATCTCGTTTGCCAGAGCTTTTAGATTTCATTCAATTTTTGATGCTGTATCATAGGAATTCCTCTTTGTCATTGAAGTGACGTATTTGTGAATCTTTTGATGGCTGCTGAGTTAAAATGTTCTGTGTAGGATTGGCCAAAAGTAGAAAGTTCATGTTGGAAGTTATGGAAATGTGAATAACCTCCAAAACAAGTTTTGACTGCTCAAATAAGTACAGCATGAAAGTAGTTTCCGTGGGGGCATTTTCTTACCTTCTTTATGGCTATCAAAAGATCATTTCAATTGCTATAGACATGGAAGTATCTTCATTTGGCCATTTAGATACTTAGGGTTATGTAATTAATACGAAATACATTGATAATTATGTGTACCTAAAGAGAATATCTCGGATTCTTAAATGGGATTTGTGCACGCTTGGGCTTAATTTCCCTAGTATTTGCTGCTATTCTATGAGTGGATATTTCTCAATTTGCACCCATAGAAATGTCAACATCAGGGGCAATGTTCCGTAAGGAATGGCACATTGTGAAGAAGCAAAGGACTTGGGAAGTAGAGATGAGGTTTCGTCCGTAGTCACAATAGCAATTAAATGAAGGGAAAATTTATGGATACCCTTGAAGTTTACCATATTTGTATAGATACCCCTGGTTTTTCAGAATTGCATGAATACTTTTGGTCCAAAAATTTTTAGCGTGTGTTTTGTTATGCACGCTACTTCCTTCATGACCAATTGTCAAAGCAATGTAAAAGCAAGGAGTGCAATAAAACGGAAAAGAAGCAGCGTACACAAGGGAGACAATAAAACAAACACCTGAAAATTATGGTTCAAGTGTATTTGTGCAATTTTTGAAAAACCAGGGGTATCTATACAAATATGGCAAACTTTAGGCGTACCCATAAAATTTTCCCTTAAATGAATTGAGTATCCATTGTGATTATTAGAAACTTTGATAAGCTCGAAAAGCACACCGAGGCAGCTACGAGAAAATCGTTTCTGCGCACATCGTAACTCCAAAAGAAACCGAACTCACACAATAGGAGATCTCCAAAAACAGAAGAAAGAGTACTATTAATTTTGCAGCCCGATCCATGGGCGGGAGTTCTTATCAAAGCCTCGGAGGCAGAAAAACAATACCAGTTGTGCCCAAGTCGCCAGGTGGTCGAGGCTCTCTTCCTGCTCTTCGTAAATGAAGCAATAAACGCATGTCCTCGGGTGGCTATGGATTGTTGCGGTGCTCGTGGGAGGAATGCAATAATTTCAAGCCTCGCCAGTCAATGGTTCCGAGTTTATAAATCATTCTGCTTTCCGGCATGAACTCAGCTCCACAGATCAACGGAGATATGTCTTGATTATGCTCTGATCTTCCTACTCACCCTCAAGGTTCGGGTTCCATTCTCTTGACCTCAGTACTTAGCAATGTTGTTGTATCCTTACCAGAATGACCTCAATTTGATTATTTGTGATGGCTACAACTCCCTGTGCACGCGTTTCTGTTCATACAACTAAACCCAAAGTCTTGCTGCATTAGGATGTCTAAAGAGTAGAAATCTGTACTAACCAAAACAGTAATTGCTACAACGTTGGCCGGACTGTTCAGCAAGCAGCCAAGACATGGCAGGATTGAGTGACATAGTTCCCGCTTGGGGATGCAACATATGCTTCGAAGAAGCAAGCGATCCGGTGTCCACTACCTGCGGGCATCTCTTCTGCTGGCCATGCCTGTACCCATGGGTGCACAACATGATCACCAAACCGTGCCCTGTCTGCAGAGTCCCTCTCATCGTCGATGCAGACATCTTCCCCATCTACGGTGCCGCCAGAGCCGAATCTTCACAAGCTGCTGCTGATGTGTCTATTCCACCGCGCCCTCATCCGGCCAGACTTCCAGCCCCCAATGCGGTGCCTGGGCCCGCGTCGAGCTCGGCTCGCTTTTACCGTGAGACACTGCGTCAGGTGCAGCAAGAGCTAGCCTTAGAGACAGCACGGCTTGCAGCAATAGCGGAGAGTACTGCGCAGTACCAACATGTCCTCGATGGAGATGCTCGCAGCTTGTCTCGCATGAGCAGAGAATTGTTACACCTGCGAAGGGGGAGTGCGGTCGGCATTGCAGCTGGCGGAGACGATCAGATCACCAGCCATCGCCGGATGGACCTCGAGCTCCCTCCCAGCGCAGAATTCATCACCCTCGTCGTGGATGCCATACTCGGGCGCCGGCGTGGCACCAGACATTCGTAGAGAGCACTTTTGCCAATGGCATCAAACAAACAGAAGCTGCATTTGCAGACAACTCCAGAGAGAAAAGCTTCGGCGATGCTTGTTGCTACTCGACCAGTGAGTCCTGCTTCCTGATGTACTTATCAATCAAGTAACCACCTCATTCTTAGCAATCAGCTACAAAGCCTTTTGTAGTTTTACTAGCATAAGAGTTATGACAATCTTATAACTTAGCAAAGAAACAAAACTGATCCATTTTAGATTTTTGGAAATTTGAGATATGTTTTACAATTATTGTATCTGATGTTTGTATGATCATTGAATGGTATTTGGATGGTCTTGGGGTCAATTTTTGATTCTAGACAGGATTGTTGTATAGATGGGTTTGTAAAAAAATTGTAAAGGGTTATGTGGTTATTCAAAGCATTTTTTTGGTTTTCCAAGTAACCATTTCAATGTCTGGTATTCTTTCATTATGTGAGAATACCATTAAACCATGGATCTTGCAGCATTGTTGCTTATCGTCTAAATACGGGTGCAAAAATGTAGAAGCCATAGTGTTTCTTGAAATATGACATGTCCCACATTTAATTATGGTAGCACATTGGATCCAGCATGGTAGTTTTTTAATAATGTTTGTGTATGTCCCGTGTGTTGCAAGAGGGGATGAACTCCAACAGCATACTTTTTGAAGAGATGCAACTTCTAGTTATAATTTTGTAATGTTACTTTTGCATGCACTAATAAATTGTCAAGATTCCTCATATCTTGTATGTGTTCATGATTGCGCATTTTAGGCACTCGTATAACGTTAAAGAAGTATTGATTCTTAAATGTTTGTCACCATCAAAATGCTTTCCAAAGACAAGCTTTGCGTAGGCAAGATTTTTTTTCTAATGTAAAACTTTAGCCAGAAAAGTAGGAGCACCCATAAACGTCAAACTAAGGGTTTTGAACATGATGACTATTAATAAACAACTAGCAAATTATGGGATCTTATTAGGAACAGAAAAATAATGAGTTTGCACTTTTGAATAACACCATATTAAGTAAACTAGGAAAATGAGTACTTTTTGGGGTTTTGGAAGGTTTTAGGTGATCACCTAAAATCAAGCTTAGCTTTTTTTTGGTATACGTGTCGTCACTTGAGAGGAGGAATTGGCAAGGGAAAAAATCTTAGTGGCTCAGACTGAATCTGATACCTTCAAATCTGGTTTAAGGTGACTTCTTTGAATCCAAGTGAAGTACAAATTGGGACCCTCCATTTTCCCAATTTACCTAATATGGTATTGAATGTATTATTTGGATATTGTGAGAATAAGTTGTGAATTTTTAAAGAGCAAACTACCATTGCACCCATAACCACTTTTAAGATTTCATGTTCACATGTTGTACATCCTTGTCATTACATCTATTCACTTCCAACGCCATATTCGTTAAATTGGGGAAAAGCTTACAAAGTGGGACTTTTAAAGGATTGAGGTGATCACCTAAAACGAAGCTCGCAACCTTTTTTTGGTACATGTGCCCTCACTTGAGAGGAGGAATTTGCAAGGGAAAAGATCTTAGTGGCTGAGATTGAATCTGATACCTTTGAATCTGGTTTAAAGTGACTATTTTGGATTAAGATGAGGTACAAAATGGTACCCATCATTTTCCCAATTTAGTGAATATAGTGTTTTCCACATATTTTTCAAGATTTCAGAGGTAACGGTTAGGGAGACACTGACGCTTATGGGTGTTCCTACCTTAGAAAAACCGTGGCTTAAATTTTTTTGCAATCCACCCAATCCCAATAGTGTTGGATTAGACCCTCATTCACATTTAATGAACTCTTAATGATTCTATCTGTATGCAATTTCTTGGAACATGTGACACAATGACATATTCGATATACAGTAAAAAATTCGTGAACTACAATGGAAGTTTTGAAATTGTATACAATTTAAAATACTTTTTGATCAGACCAACGAGAAACACCTCCAAAAACTCACTACAGCCCTTCAAAACCTGAAAAAATTCAAATCATTTTCATACTTTTCATGCAAATAATTCTAAAAACACCATATTAGGTAAATTGGGAAAAGAGTACTTTTTGGGATTTTTGAAGATTTTAGGTGATCACCTAAAATTAAGCTCAGCTTTTTTTTGGGTACATATGTCCTCACATGAGAGGAAGAATTTGTGAGGGAAAAAATCTTAGTGGCTCAGATTGAATCTGATACTTTCAAATTTGGTTTAAGGTGACTTCTCTAGATCCAGATGACATACAAATTGGGACCCAGTTTTCCCAATTTACCTAATATGGCCATTAAAGTTCAAAAATTATAATTCATGTGTTGTATTGACCAAATCACCTAAAAGCAAACAATTTTGTGGCCTGATTGCAAAATCTTTAACCCCCCTCGATCAATTTCTGAGAAATATAAATTACATTTAATGTTGAAAACATGCGTTCCCTTGTTTGGGCACATGTAAGGAATATAATTTAGGATGACATCTCAAGATTAGCAATCCAAGTCATTCTTGGAGTGTCATAATTTTCCACGTTTCGACTTGGCATATTTGGAAAGAGAACCCAAGTATTAATCTAGGATTGCTCAAAAAACAGAATAATTATATGATAATAAAGAGGTACATACGAGTAGAAGTATAAGTATCAACATACATACCTTGATACATCAACATTTTCTTAATTAAGTCCACTGATGAATTAATGTTACATTAATACATTAAAATCTTGTCAATATCAAAATGTGTAAAATGAAGGTATGTTTTTAATTAGAGACTGTGATATCAAAGAGGTCTAGATGTGAATCCGTTTAAATATACATTCAATACCTTGATGTAACAAACGTTACGTGTTATTCATTAAATTGGGAAAAAGCTTGCATACTGAGACTTTTAAAATTTTCATTTTAAAGAGTTTTTAGGTGATTTAGAGTGAACATTATGATAATTTCTTCAAGACCTTACATTAGTGATGAAATGCCTTACTGGAATTATAAAACAAACTCGCTTCAAATCATCAAAATATTCTCATAAATGCAAAATTTAGTATTCCCAAATTACGTTTTGGGAAGTTGTTTTTTCCACTTTAATGAATAACGCGTAGTATACACCACAAGGCATGAGCATGTGTAGACGATGTGATATTAACGGATGTGATATTAAAGAGATGAATGTACATAACAAGTTTGAATTCTATTAATAGGGATAAATCTGAACAACGTTTCCTTCCTTAGATTCCCAGTTTCTCACTGACTTACAACATTTGCAATTCCTGGACGTAGAAATCCAAGCACCAACAGCTGGCTACGAAGCTGGAGCACCAACAGTCTCTAAACACCATTGATCGATCAGCTCCTATTACCGATATCTAGCTTAACTGACAATACATATAATAGACTGAATGCCTCAGCCTCCAGAAATCATTCTATCTTAACATACAAGTTCAGACAATTCAGGCTTAGAGAAGCAGCTACATCTTCCATCAAGTATGGCGCCTTTCTATCTGGCCCCGGACTTCAACACCCATTACATTGACCACAACGACTTTATCGACGACGATCCTGGGCAGCAATCCTCTGCTACATGGAGAGATACACCATCTGAGTCATCTGCTGAAGAAGACGTGGAGTACACAATGGACATACCCCGGGATATACCGCTTCCACCGACGAATATTGCATCGGGTGAACTGCTGAACCTTAATGCGCCTACGATCACTGCCTCCTTGGATGACGGAGACCAGCAGCATCGAGTTGATGCCTTGCATTTGCAGAACAATCTGGACCCTGTTGTAGAGGACCAAGGTGCTGCTGCTGCTGCACAGTTGCCAGAGTTGGAGCAATCTACGGAGGATTTGGTCGTCGAAGAAATTTCACATGTGCCAGTGCCACGGGTATACGGTAATGGACGTCTTCTGGATAGCGATGCGACGAGGAGCATTAGCGTCCAGGAGAATGGCAACGAACTGCGCTTCCCCCCTGTCCTGCTTGGGAGACGCAGGCCGGGGCGTCATTTCGGGATCAGGAGGAATTATATTGTTTATGCAGAGGAGGACGATAGTCCCGGGGATAGTCCCAGGCTGCAGCCCGAGCAACAGTCTCCAGATGATATCTAGTCGGACTCCAGTCCTTGAGACTCCAGGTGTGCACAGTAACTGTTAATTTAAGTGTTCCGATGAAGAATAGACTAGTCTTTTTTTAGTTTCTATAATCATCTTGTTGAAATATTTCGCACGGCGTATTATGTGAACTTCAGTCAGACAGCAGTTTTTTGTGGGGCTGGCTAAGTTGATTACAGACTGAATTATGTACGTAGTTCACCGCTACTTCTAAATAGTATACAAAGTGTTTACCACATGCTGCTGTTCGATTCATCAACAGTCCTCGAATGTTGTAATATTTACGACGGGATTTACGAGATGTAACTGTAACTTGCAGAATACCGGCAGAGAAGAACGGCATAAAACATTATATTCGTTCAACGGCGTAGTTGACAATTTCAGTTGGCCGACTAAAGCCTCAAATTTATATCGGTCTCAGTTTGCAGAGCTTTGAGCACTCGAACCATGACAGTCATTTTGACACTCTGAAACACGCAATTCTAACGAATACGACCATAAAATTTATCACAAAGCCTTTCTTATATATCAGATGCCTGAGATACGTTGTCATTCGATAAACCTCCGTCAGAACAATCTTAGCTTAAACTCCAATTGCTGTAAGCCTGTATCTGAACTATACTGCCGTGTTCGAAATTCTTGGCAATGAAACAAATTTTGACTAGCAATATGAATATTTAAAAATAAAGTACACGACGTTCTGCCTGATTGTGAAATGGAGAACTGTCAACGAAGTAGGAATTGGCTTCGTATGCCGCCTTGCAGACATTGCTAGTGATTTTCTTACAGTTAATTGCTGTTGTCCGCCGTAAGTTTCAGAGGTGCAATTACTCGCAGCAATTCAGTAGAAAATCAAGCCTCGGCCAAAAATGAAAAGCGGTGGTGCAAAATCAGCCATGTCATATAACGTAAACTTTCAAGCCAGGAATGGCATGCACAACAAATAAATGCCTAACTTTTTTGGCCCAAGGGTATTTCTGTAATTTCTGAAAAAGCAGGGGTATGTATGTTTGTATGTAAACATTGCAAACTTCAGGGGTATCCATGAAATTTTACCAACCCTAAAACGGTGTTGCTGAGAGAATTGTACCTCAGATGTGCCATTTGGAGCAAAGTAAGAAGGGAAATGGCATGCACAACAAATAAATGCCTAACTTTTTTGGCCCAACGGTGTTTGCAGTAATTGTGTAGTTTCTGAAAAAGCAGGTGTATAGATGTAAATACTGCAAACTTCAGGGGTATGTATGTAAATCTTGCAAACTTCAGGGGTATTTAAGCAAATGTTGCAAACTTCAGGGGTATGTATGTAATTATTTCAAACCTCACGGGTATCCATGAAATTTTCCCAACCCTAAAACGGTGTTGCTGAGAGAATCGTACCTCGGATGTGCCATTGGAAGCAAACTGCGGACTCCGAACGAGCTCGTCGATATCCATGACGACATGGTCTGCAGCCTCGGTAATTTCGCCACTGCCATGGCGGGTGAGAGGAGAGTACGCAAAGGATCCGTTGCGGGGACGAGTGGCATTGCTGCTGCTCAGTTCCATTGCTTGAGGTGGTGAGAGTAGTCCCGACACCCCGGCGTTGTGAACTTCGGAAGAAGCAATCCCAGGTCATGTCACAACTTTCTCACAGTGATTCTCTGGAAGCATGGTGAGGATGAGAGTTCAGAGTGCTGGCTGGTGTGTGGAGAACTCGCCAGCGAATTTGCAAAACAAGGCGGGGATAGTGGGAGCTGCGATTGCGTACTTGGAGAGCAGATCGATCGCTGGTGACACGAGTGTGGAAGGCTAGAGTGCGAGAGAAACGTAGTCGCACGGCCTACGGCGGAGAACGTGCCTGATTGTGATGTGCATTTCGAGCTTTGGTTTTAGAGCATCAGTCCACCGGTCCTCGCGCATTCAAAGTTTTCCATCTCTTGACTCTATAGTCTATACTGTATAGTCTATTCTGAAGGGTCCTCAAGCTCCTTGATCTCCACCAGTGAAAACGTTTTGTGCTAATTATCACTTTTTGGCTTCACCAAAATTGGTGTGGTTAATTGTTCTATAGTACTTTTTGAAAAAATGTAAAATATTTAGCCAATTTTTATACACGGGTTTGGGAGTAGGAGCCTATATTTCAAGATTCCACTTGATGTTGCCTCATACTATAATATTTTAATTTCTCACAAAACCATCATGAGATTTGGCTTTGATGACAGGTTGAAAGCACCCAAATTTACATATGTAATAAAAAATGTAGTCGTCCTCGCTACCCAACCATTTTTTGGTTAGGAAAAATGTTAAGACTACTTCATCCAAAATGTTTTAAATGATCTCCACCCATGTTCTTCAAAAAGGTGGCCTTGCCGCCCCATAAGTTAACCCCTAAAGGACCAAGCCCTTTTTTCAATGAAAATTACTGATAACTCCCACTTTTGGGGGAACTAGTACAAAGGTAGGAAAAACAATTACTTTTGGATATCCAACCGTAAGATCTTGCCCTAGACTATGGGAGGTACTTGTGGAAAAAAATCAGCTCATTCTAGATGTACAGGAGTGAGATATTGACTTTTGAAATGAAAAAAAAAGTTTTTTTCCCTATTGCCCAAAAATTTCAAAAGCCTTTGATTGCCTTTACATCAAAAAAAATTGCTCTACGCAAATTGGAGGTTTATTTTTCCCATGTAGAAGACCAAGTTAGGTATATGTGTGGAGAAATTTCAAATGAATTGGAGGTGAGGATCATACTTTGTAAAATCCTGCAATGCCATAGAGCCATCAAATTTGCATATACACTAGGCAATATTGGAGGATTTATGTAAAATTGAGAAATGTGAATTACTTTGATCCAAATGGTGAAAATCAAGGAATCTTAGTCTACTACAACAAGGGAAAAAAACTCAAAAAAAAAATTCACAAAGAGCACAAAAAAGTAAAGCACCAAAGGCAAAAGGGATAGATGTATGGGAGTTTTGTACCTGCAAACTAGAACTTTTCACTCATAAATTGAAATTGAATGATTCAAAGCTCCCCACATATGAATAAATCTCCTAAACCAATTTTAGATTTTTATTTTAGAAAATGTTATTTTTAGAAAAAAATTGGCTGCCTAATCTCCACTATTTTTCAGAAATTCATGCATAACTTCTTCAATAAATGTTGAAATGAAGAAAAAATTAGATGCCCATGTAGGTCTTTGAGTTCCTCATCTTCCATGAAGGTTTCAAAAAATCATACAAAGTAGTTTAGTTGTAAGTACATGCCCAAAATCCCAACTGTCCCCCGAGGGGACAATTGGTCCTTTAGGGGTTAAATGATCATTTGACCACTTGTTAAGGAAAGTAGAGGATAAAGTTCATTAAACTTTGGATGAATAAGTTAACCCTTAAACGTCCCAAAGGCATAGTAGATACGTTGCCATATATTTTGCATTTGCTACCAACAAAAAATTTTAACTTGGGATTTCAAATTGCTCATTAGAACCATGTTTATCTATATTCCAACTTCTTTGTTGATCTCAAATGTAATTGAGGTGTGGATCCATTCCAAATACAAGAAAACACCTCATATTGTATTGGTCGCAAAAGGCCTTTCAAAAGACATCCAATTGTTTTCCTGTCAACTACTTCTCTGACAGCTTTATTTCTATTAGAGCTGCCCCTCCATTCCTCTTCCCACTTCCAAAAATGGCCATTATAAATTTTTTACTGTTGTTCTGTGTGCAACCAGATCACTAGTGGAAACTATCTATTAATGATGCACACAAGCACAAAGTTGGATATCATACAATGATAAACCAATACTGACAATCATAGTGTCATTTTCCTCAAGAGAACAAGGCTTTTAATAGATTTCAATAGATTTCATTCAGAGTTGTAAAATGCTAGGTTCTGTTAGCACTACTTGAAATAGTTGCAAGGCCAAAATTGCAACTTCTCTTTAAAGTGACGTACATGTTTTAAAGTACAAAAAAACTAAGCTACTCAAGTGTAACCAGCTCAAAAAAACAAATCTGGTATGAATTTGATAGTTCCAAAGAATGTATTGAGTTAATAAACCTATCATTTCTTGGCACGTTCTATTTCAGCAAAATCTTTCCGTGAGCAATGATACATGAAATAATATAATTAAAATGTCACCAAAAATGAGCTGCTCAAGTGTTTTCCTTGATCAATAATTAGAAATATCAATGTTCTTGACTTCAATTGATTGATAAAACATCAAGGATACCCATTTATTACGGAATTGAAGACAGATTCGTAAATAGAGTACCTGTCAAGTATATTAACATACAGCACTCAATCTTTCAATTTTGGATTGATTTGACAGGTGCTCATTTGACAAAATGTCTTGCAAATCACTTGAATGGATGTTTTATAACTTCATCAAGAGATTCTGCAATGGAATTGTGGAATTCAGTACATGGGATACCAACTTGTCCATGTAAGGAGGTTTTGAAAAAGAAGGGTGCAAGTGTAGGGTGGAAACGTGGAAACAAATGTATAATGTTAAGGATGGTGAAAAACTATTTGATCAAATATTGGAAGGGGCAAGGGGTTTTAATAGAGAGCACTATTTTTGAATTTAAGGATGAAGTGGAGACATTGTCATGTCTAATATATCAAGGGGCAAAGTACCAGCTCAATGATTTGATGGTTGTGAGACTTGATGGGTTAGAGGAAACGAAAATGGAAGATTTAGGATACTGGACTTGGAAAGGTAAAATAGTGTCAATTTTATGCATGAATTTCTTGGAGTCCATGAGATATTCTTTAGAGCTGAATATTTTGAACAAAATCCAAAATTAGAAGAAAGCAATGAGGCAATGCAATCAAGATTATTGTTCATGAGGGTAGTTAAAACAAAACCAAGGCATTTTTTTGGAGACGACACTAGGCCGGTGAATACATTACTACACATTCAAGTTTATGGTGCACCCAATGCCAAACAGAAAGTATGTCTTTATAGCTTATGAGTTATGTGATTTAAGTCTTAGGTATGATATGTTATTTGAAGGACACAGATCAATGTTACCACCGTGGCCGGAAGTGGGAAAATTATATTGGTTTAAAAAAACTGAAGGATTTGGACGCTACAAGATTGGAGTGGTGAGGAACATGACAATGCCATCACATCTACAAGCTGAGAATGAAAATGAGGAGGTAGAAGGTGATTTGCATCATCTTTTTGTTGGGTTGGTTTTTTTTAGTGTACTTAAGAAAATTAGGGGGAAACATGGAGGATTCACAGCATCTATGAAGGCATCACCATATTCTTGGAGAAGTCTAGGACAATATGTGACTTCAAATTATATTGTCACTAGGGTTTCAAAAGGAATTCCCATTGTATTGGAAGGCGTGTAGAGAAGGGTGACTTATTTTGTTAGAATTGTAAATGTGATTCTTTGTTTATAACATTATGTATTATGTTTTTTTATATGAAGAGTTCAAATTATTTTCTTTTGTAAACGAAAAGCAAAATGGAAAGGTGTTTGATGAAAAGTGAGTTTTGGTGAAAGGAATTGTCTCCTTAAGTACATGAACACAAATTGTTTCTTTATGAAGTGAACATTGTATGAAATAACATTCATATCTCATAGAAAGTAGACAAAAATCTTTATGATTAAGTTTCCATTGTTGTGATTGTTAGTTGAGCACTATTATTTGGCTACCCTAAATTAGCATATCTTCAAGGGTGAACTAGATCTCATCTTGCACTTGTTGGATTTTGAACTTGCTAAATTTTTTGAATATGCTACTAAAATTTTGATGCAAGAAGAAAATGTAAACTTTTTGTTTTTGGCTTATAGTGACAAATTTTTAAATATTTAAACAATATGAGGTTTTTTAAGCCACTTTAGCTAAAATTGAACATCACATTTGTGATCATTGTGTGTAAGAAATGACCCAAATTCACAAAAAATTATGTAGAGAACAACAAAAAATAATAAGTTGTCATAATGAGAGGTATCTCTTTAGATTTTAATTACTTTGAGAGACTTGAATGCTTTTGAATCTTCACCAAAATGTCAATGGAAAGTGGTTATTTTCTATCAATTTTTTTTCTTAAGGTACAACGGAATAAACAAGATTGAGTTAAGATGAAGGGGTGCAATTGGGAGAGCACACTTCTAATGAACTAGAACAAGATTGGCAAGGAGAATAAAAGCATGTGGTCATATTGGATGAAACCAAAAATTATATTAGCACAACGCTTCCTGGGTTGCATCATTCCTTACATTGCATAGTGTAGTTATTCCACTGTCAATTGACTGAGCAAGCTATGCACTCTATGTGATGAGTTCACTCCATCTGCACTTGACAATAGTGCCACTAATCACTACAAAACTTGCAAAACCAATTTGCCTTTCTTGCAACATCCCATATTCTTCATCTTCCTATGTATTTCATTGTCATATTGTGAAGCCTGTAGACTTGTAGAAGTTGTTATTTGTTAATTTCAAAAAACGGTCTTGATTTTGGGATTTTAGGGTTTTTGATTCTTAAGTGTTGAAGTGATTTAGAGTGAACAATATGAGGCTTTCTCCAAGACCATACATGAATGATGAAATACCTTAAGGTCTTGAAAAGATCATCATAATAATCACTCTAAATCACCTAAACACATTTAAACAAGAAAAATCATGAAATCCCAAAATTGGGAATTTGGTTCTAATCAAGGAATCACATATTTGTAAAGGTTCCAGAAGCTATTGAAATGGCATTGCTAAGAAAATGCCATTTCAACCTCCCCAAGAGCAAGTTTATACCAAATGTTCTCCAAAGAAAGGTTGAAGTGACATTGCTAAAAAATGTCATTTCAACCTCCTCAAAGCAATTTGAAATTAAATCTTTTCCAAAAAGAGGTTGAAATGTCATTGTTAAAAAAATGTCATTTCAACCTCCCCAAAGTAAGTTGAAATTAAATCTTCTCCAAAAGAGGTCAAAAACTTCCAATGCAAAAACTTGGTCACATGTGTTATGAAGTATGAACTAGCTTCAAAAACAATGCTCACTCCTCACAAAGTATTGCAAAGAAAGAACCATATTCACAGCTAATGCTAAAGACACAAAAAACTGTATAAAATCCTTTCAAAGTGACCTCAAAATTATCCTTGCAATGTACATGTTTTACAATTCTTTGGAAATGAGCAGTAGAAATGTAGAATGTAGGGAAAACTATTGAAAAATGCTAGGAAAACCCTAGAAAAAAATATAGGAAAAAAAAACAAAAAAACAAAATGTAGGGAAAGTCGTAACATTTCACATAGGGAAAGTTCCAAAGATTCACAATGCACAACTAAAAAAATACAAGCAGGGAAAACAAGAACAATTCACAAAGGGAAAAACCCAACTATTCATGATACAAAGTGGGGAAATAAATAATTCATTATGACACACAGGGAAAACCAAAAACATGTGAATTCTCACAGGGAAAACACCAACAATTCCGGATACAGGGAAACCCACAAAAGCTCCTTGTGGAACTGAAGGATAGTGGCTCGTTTTCAGAGCTCTGGGGCACTTGAACGTCACGATGGTTGGTGCTCCCAAACACTCCACGCACTTTAATGAATATTCGTCGAGGCCTCGAACGTACGAATGTGACCATTGATGTCATCTGCGCCTGCCAGAACTTCCCCAGCAGTATTATTTTTTCTCCTGTTGTAGCCCTAGTATGTACTTGGCAGCCTGTAGAAAACCACGTGATTTTCAATGGTAGAATCGTGAGCAACTGCTTCGATCAAAGTGTGGGTTCCGGGTTTAAGTCCTCGTATTCAATAAAATGGCAAAATTTCTGGAAATTGGCACTGTTCCATTCGCTCATCATACCTCAGGTATATCTGTACCAGTCCTTATTTTTAGGTTCTGTGATTTTGAATGTCACAACATTGCCATTTTACAATTTTATATCTGAACTGTGCTTATGCACTTACGCGGATCATAGCTATTTTGTGCATCGTAACAATGTGACGGAGTCATATCCTACTTTCCAAACAAGTTGATCATTCCTTGTTCAGGTGCAATGGTGCATAGGGGGAGATAATCTTCGAGTTCATTGATATAAAAGTCCAAATGCTGTACTTTGTAGTGTAGGTATAACGTGTCGGATTGAGCAGCATGCTCAGACATGAGACGATTTTGTAATACACACGCTATTAACATATCAAAGTCAAAATACGATCCAAACGAAACATTTTCTACTCACTTACAGTACCACGAGTATCTTGCGGTGTGAAGTGTGAAGCTTAATACTCATGTATGTGCAAGTCTATAGCTACGTGGTCTCTACATATACACAACGGACTCGTACATGAATGAAGGACAAATTTGAATTCACCATATGTAAAAAAATGGGACATTATACACTCTTTGGGATTGCAAAGCAATCAAGAATGAGGTGAATACTTGTATTGATGTTTGTCGAAGAGAACAAATGAAATTCGAGAAATTTGAAACTCCATTTCGAAGTGTTCATCTTACTCTTTAATACTGAGAGTACTAACCTCTGATTTTGTCAAATTGCAACAAATAGTACACAAGCGTTTCTTCCATAAATTGGAATTAACATGGGGCATATCAAAAGAATGTAAATTGAGTTGGTTTCCTGAACTGTGCAAGTTTCGTTGAAGTTCCACATTAAAGTGCATAGAATAGTACTGCCATGCCCAGAGGCATTTCTCACCAGGTAAAAACCTCTCTTTTACCAGGGAGGAAGCAACACTCAAGAAAGATTTGGAAAGGAAGTAGCACGAATTAGAGTACAAATCATGCAGATGGTTTTACAAATCATACACTTGTTGCAGTGGAGTGAATTTTCCAAGGCAGCGAAATAAAACTCCAGCAATATGGGCGCCATAGACTGCAGTTATTCCCAGGTCAGCAAACTTCTTCTATTCTATTTACGAATTCGTTTGGAAATCATACTTTTCCAATGGGATTGTTCTTTGGTAGGCCATACTTCTACCTCAATCCACACTCAACCCATACCCAACCCATCGTGCGATTCTCCACAGACAGTGGATGCCATCACAAATTGTTGACAGATCGTCTCAGTGGAGCTCCAAAACCTCAAAGAACTAAGTATCCCTTGCACCAGGCAAGCACGCAGGTATCCATTCTAGCAGAGGAGTTTGTTTGTAAGTGGTTTTCACTTACTCTGCCTGGTATTTATTCTGACACTGCAAGCGATACCATTGAGTCGAAACCTCTACGAAGAGATGATCTTAAGAGAGAATAAGACAACATTCTACCAACAACATAGAAACTAGAACCAAAAGTTTTGGTATGTACACATCACAAAACAGCAAGAATGGATCCGACATCTCTAAATAATTGGAAGAAATCACACGGCTGCAAGCACAGTTTCCAAACGAACGCGATCACAGCAAGTCACCACACACTCGCACTTGGAAGCAGAACAATCGTGATATTAAACTCAAATTTCAGCAATGGTTCTGCATTGGTGACTACACTGACAAACGGAGCCGCAACTACTAGTTCGGTAACCATCATCCAGGAATGTATGAGAGTCGGAGACAAAAGTGTTCCCATGCACAATCTTCTATAATCTATTTGAGTGGCAGCCTCTGCATTGAACAATGATTACTACAAAAATGAATGGATTTGCAGTGCCAGGCTAGTTATAGACACGAGTCACAACTCACAAGGTGTGAATCACTCATAAACGCACAGTCAAGAGGGAGGTGTAGGGATGAACCTAGCCTTTCCTGAAGAGGCCCTTCTTCCGGGGTTTCTTAGTCTTAAGCAACACCCTCTCGTCAGATTCTTCATCAGCTTCCAGCCCTGGATGGATGATTTCGTCCACGATCTCTCCATCGCCAGCATCCTCCTGTTTCATTTCGTTCTCACGTTCTGCCTTCTTCTCATTCTTTTGTTTCTTCGTAGCTTTGATGTCACTGGCTTCCTTCTTCTTCTTCTTCCCGACTTCTTCGGATACTACTTGGGCCGATTCTTCTTTGAGTTTGGCTGGGACCTCGGCTTTGGCAGTTTCTTCAACAGGCTGGGGCCAAAACTCGGCTGACTTGCCTGCACGCAACACCTTCTCCAACACCGCTTGTGGAGTCACGGTGCCGTAGACGGTGACCTTGGAGTTCTTCTGGTCCACATGAAAGGATTCCACGCCTGGAGCCACAATAACAAAAAATCAGTCAGGAAGGTATGTGCAAAGAAATTAGGAGAAGTCACAGACAGATGAGCACTCATCCTACCCAAAAACTCCCCCATTTCAAGTCTCAGAATATGACCTCCTCAGAGTCCTTGAGATTGTGCTTTCAACCAACTGTGTGATATCCAATGGAGACAGCATTTGGAGACAAAGGATCGGAGACGAAGCAGTGGTACATGAAGATTCCACTAATAAAAGAAGTCCACCAAACTTCTCATATTTTGGAAATGCAGAGATCAGCAATTTACCTAGAGGGTATCAGATCAGGCTCGCTAAAAAAGGTGAATTTTCGTTACAGAGAAGGACAAGCAACAGTGCGGTCGAATTGGTAACAAATCCGCAAATAACGGAGCAGAAATGGAGACGAAGATCAAGTAATGAGAGGATTGAGAGCTTCAGGCTTTTTGTTAAGAAGGGCTTACCGTCCAGTCTTCGAATGTGGCGCTTCACTTTGGAGACGCACCCATCGCAGTGCAGATGCACTTTGAGCACGGTAGTCTGCAAGAGAAGCGAACCCCGGCACAGATTCAGCCACAGATTCTTAATTAGATGGTGGGTGGGATATTTAATGCTTCACATACCATGCAAAAACGAAAGCTTACAAACCAAATTGCGACACGAACTCATCGCAAGTGCTGCCACTCGCACCTCAGGCATGGTAAGTAGTTTGTCGAAATGTGACCGTTAAGATTTTAGTTCAGGTGTTGGACCCTGCACAAAAAAACACAAAATTCCTGTTCGGGCATCACTGCAGTGCAAAATTGCGAACATGCAAATCCAAGGTCCCTCACTGCCTCCTCCAAATCAACGTCCACACTGTCACAAACCTGATCGCTTGATCCAAATCGGAGAACCACAGCTTAAAGGTCCAGAGATGAGAACAATCAAGGTAGCCACAGTGAAAGCGAAAGACTAGGCAAAATTCTCTAGGAAAGTGAGCAGGTAGAGAATTAGGCGCATTCTTCAATGAACATATACAGCAGCGACAGCCTAATTACAAGCCAATCACGCACATTGCCGGTCTCTCTGACAATATCATAAAGATCGCCGCAAAGTTTCGCCATTGATGGAGCATCATATCCTGGAATAGAGTGGCCAATTTTGGGCACAGCAACGGCAGGATTCTCCTCCAGATTCTGCAACGGCACTTTCCTCATTTAAGGTTCAGGGTTTAAGAAAATGTTACAGAGATTCAGTATTGTTTTTCTCTCAACCGCCAATAAGCTTATGCGTCATGGTGCCATGATTGCGCCGTGCTGTCATGGATTGTCAGGTGCCCACCTGTACTGTACTTCCGATAAGCTTCTCGAAAAAGCAGAGACGCAGCAACCACTGTACCACCCCAAGCAAATGTCGTCACGTGATGTCACTGGCATTCTTCTTCTTCTACTTCGTCGTCTTCTTTGTCAAGCGACACTGGTCAAGATGCTTTTCGATGCTCCGACACGTGGCTGCGCCGCTGCGGTCGTCGAATGGGGTCGCTACATACGTCGCCAATTTAGACGAACCCTAAAACATCACACGAGGCGATAGAACTGCTCTGACTTGGGTTAACTTACAATGGTTTCGGTCGTCACTGCAGACTCATGTATAAGTCCCTTGAGCTGATGCCTGCTACGCAAATGCTTGTGCTTTAATCGGCGCTCAATCTGAACATGTTGTAACTTAAGAAAAGCCCTAATCGATTCCTGTCGTTAGTGTTCCATAGCCGGATTGCTCGGCTAATTAAGGTATATTCTCACAATGGCGGATCATGACGTCGTCGGTAACAAATTGAAGCTGTATGTGCACTGGGGATCGCAGCCGGCTCGAGCAGTAGTCATTTTCTGCAGGCAAAGCTTCTGACCTCTGTCGTTTAATTTTGCATCAGCCTCGCCCATCTATCTAGAGAGTCGCTACAGCAGCGTCAAGTTCAGAATCTACCATCCCTCGACAGTCTTAATATTACCATTAAGATCAAACACCGTTGTTTAATTGCTGCACTTTGAGCGAGCGAGCCTTTTCCGCGAATCCGTGATTGTATGTATGACGTTGCTTTGGCTTGATTTTTTTTGTGGGCTTTTGCAGGGCTAATGATATCGAAGCGCAGGAAAACACAGTCGATATAATAAAACTAGAGGCCAGGACGCCGGAGTTTAAGAGTACGAATACTAATCAACCTCTTTCAGTTTTACAATAATTCTGTACTTCTGTTTCAAAGTAGCCACCTTGTAACGATTTAAGCAAGCGGAGAAATCTTGGTTTACTACTGCTCCATAATTTTGACAGTGATTGACCTAGTTTGGCGGTGCAGAACTCAACCCCATGGGCAGGATACCCTGCATTGACGACAACGGATTCCATCTTTTCGAGAGGTATTTGAACTTCCTTACACGTCATGCAATTTTTTCTCACTTTTGAGGTTTATTTCATCTCTTTTGATTTCGGTTCTTGCAAATTTTGGTTTTTGGACTTCATGATTCTTACCGAAATTGTAATTAACTCCTCAGATTCTCCTCAACGGAGTAGATTGATAAACATTGCTATTGATGTAAAGGAGTTCTTTTAGTGAAAAGCATTATTACTGTTGTTTCTAAATGCCAAGGTGAATCTGTAATTGAACTGTTTTGGATAACATGCACAGAAAATGTGCACTTGAGAGATGAAAACCATCATGAAAGAAGAAAAACTACCAGATTACTGCTTTCTGATCATCATGCATTAACCCTCATTATGAAGGCCTGAACTTCACAATCTCGGTGCTTGTGGTGCAGCCATGCAATTTTGCGCTACTTGGCAACGACACGCAATGTGGCCGATCACTGGTAAGCATGATGATCATGGGTGACTAGCAATGATATGCTACAGTTTCATATATAGCCGCCGTCAAATTCCTTAACTTGGCAGAAATTCACGACGTTGGCACTCTTCAATATGGTCGTCATGAAAAGTAAAGTCTATACCGGTCCTAGATTTAGTATCGAATCATGCCATTATAATAATATTTATATGTTTAAGCGGTGCTTTGATTTCTTTTGGTTTCAGGTACCCAAAAGATGCAAAGAAACGTGCTCTCGTGGATGCTGCCCTGGATTGGCACCATCTGAATTTGCGCTGCTATGCCAGTCAGTAGACCCTAAACTTACATCAACTTCTCTCTATTTTATTCATTCGTTCGTCAGTTTTAAATGATCATGCTGACTGATTCTACTGACGATCTATCATGGCTTGAATCATTTTTGCAAAACATGAGTAAAAGCTCCTCCCCCTTATGCCCATTTTCTAATTCAAGGAAGAAAATTAGGGTGTCCAAGACACTCCCGGCTCTTTGCACATCTCTTTGAAAACACATACATTTACATCTTGTGTCCAAGAGTTTTGAAAGAAGTTTTTGACAGCAATCACTTCTGTAGCTCCCCAACCATACGTCTCAAATGAACTCTTTGATGTTGCTCAAAAGTGGCATGTTCCTACACATCAGTCTCAAGCGTATTGATTGAATTTATGGTTCAACCTGTTTCTTCGTAAGTTTTTTGAAGGAGCAACTTAATATTGTGATGCTCTTGATTACTGCAGCCCAAATGGTTGTGAACCGGGTATTGGCGAAGATGCCTCAGCACGCTGGTTACTTTCCAGTTACCGATTACGACGCCCTTGCCGCAGATTCTTTCAAGAGGCTCCCGCGCGTGTTTGATGAGCTCGAGGCCATGCTTCACCATGGCAAATTCTTGCAAAACGCGGAATATGTGTCCATAGCTGATTTGAGCCTGGCGTGTGAGGTGGTGCAGATTCAGGTACGTAGCTACACACTCCCTTCTCTCTGTGCTTTAAGTAAAAAGAAGCTCTGGCTGGAGAGATCACTTTAGGTTTGGAGCTGAACTTAACATTACCACTCTATATGCATTTATTCTACAATTTCAAAGTGGGAAATCACTCTCCACTTTGGATGACAGTGGACAACGGTATTTCCATTCAAAGATCAGTGGCAATAGTCGCATACACATTTATTTACGTATTCAGTCAAGTCATGCTTATATTACTTGCTGATAAGTTCAAATAAGTCTTCAAAATAGATGAATGGCTTTGGTTACAAGGATCGCTAACACCAATTTAGTTATCAGGGTTTTGGCACTCTCAAATTCTGACTCACAACTGCCCATTCAGTTTAGCTACCAAAGTTTGAGATTGCCAAAATTTTGACTCACAGTTGCTTGTACATGTGTAACACCATATTCGTTAAATTGGGAAACAGAGTACATTTTGGGACTTTGAGGTGATCACCTCAAACCGAGCTCCAGCATTTTTTTTGGTACACTTGCCCTCACCTGAGAGGAGGAATATGCGAGGGAAAAAATCTTAGTGGCTCAGATTGAATCTGATACCTTCAAATCTGATATAACGAAACTTTCTGAGTTTGAGGTGGAGTACAAAATGGTACCTCCGTTTTTCCCAATTTAACGAATATGGTGTTCTGTGGACTTATGAGCAGTTCACACTATGTCCCACGTCTCAACTCAAGGCCAAGTCCGTTGTAAAAGGCAAAAAATAAATATCAAACAAGACCTTAAAAGCGGTGGGACTTGGCTTCAAAATTTGAGTGTCATTTTTTCTGCATCCTACTCTTGAACAAAGTCCCACCTTCTTGGTGCCAAAACTTACAAGTGTGCTGCCATGTCGGCATTTGGACTTGGGACAAAGTGTGAATTACCACTTCCCGTAGCTCTTGTCTAATCACATTTTGAGATATCAGCAAAACCTGAGACGTAGAGTGAAGTGCCCCCTTAGTCTTTAACTCATAAAAACCGGGCTGGTCTATGTGGCTGTCCTTTACAGTAGCACTACAGTGGTGTGTAAATGGTGTGGCAAGTGTTTGCACATTATAATATTGTTTTCATGCATGCTACCCTAGTGAAAATTGTAAGAAGAGCACCATGGGAGCTGACACCGTGTTTGTGAATCTTCTTGCAATTTGGGTCAACTAAAAATATGATTTCATTTAGTGAGGTTTTTTTTTTGCCTTCAATGATGGACCCTGTCTCCACGATCACTTCTAAAAAAGGCTTTTTTTCAAGCTACAGATTGCCTCGGTGTTTAATCCTTGAGCGCCCAGAGTTGTTTTAGGGTTTAGGAGAAAATGGAAAATTTAATGGCCACCAAAGCTTGGAAAATTACATCCAAAAAAAATGACCGTAGGATTTGAAAAAGGACTACCTTCTCTACTGATAGGGGGACCAGCCACAATCGTTTTCACCGTACAAATCGAGAGATAAAGTGAGATCAAGCTGCGATCCCCAGCGACAGAATCCCGTCGCTGGGGCGCTTAAGGGTTAAGGCGCTGGAAAACGCCAATGTTATGATTATCTGCCAAATTAACCACGTGGACGTGATGTACTTGTGTCGGTACTGAAAGCTCATGAGGATCTATGACACGTGCAGGCGGTGTGCAGTGCAAAGGATCGACAAACCTTGCTTGGATCTCGTGAAAGAATCACCAAGTGGCTGGCTGATGTTGAGCAGGCTTTGAGCCCCTCTTTCGGTGATGTGCACCAGGACATTTTTGCATATGGCAAGGTTATTGAAGAGCTCCGTGCCAACGGAGCTGATCTGTAATCGCTCCCTGAAACCGTGCAACATCATCGTGACATCTCATCCTAAGAAGACGCCAGCAGCAAAGTCCACAATTTCATTCAGTTACTGGTTTTAGGGTTTTGTTGACTTTCATTTCCAGGGATGGGTACATCCTCCCCAGCTCTTTTCAACTCTCAGTTGAATCGATCTTGTATGCCTTTCAATTCCCTTGTCAATTTATTGTGGTCATTTCTGTGAGCAGCGGGTCAGTTGGGTATCCGGCCGCACTTGTTTAAAATGACCTATTTTGGTATCACATCCATTCTTTCATTCTTCCCGTGGGAATGGGTAAACGGACTCAAAACCCTAGAAAATTCAAAACAATCTATACAAGTTAAGTTGCATGCAAAGGTAAAGATAGGTTTTAAGAGGACTCTGGACCTTTTGAAGTGAATGTCACTGTTTCATATATCACTGTTGTCTCGGTTTGCAGAAAATATATACATTATCACATGCATGTTCAGTGCATAAGCAGTGATACTGAAGAGGTTTTGGTGTTCCTTCAAACTTTACTGGAATATTGCAAACCTTACGGTGCTCCAGAGCAGATTCGGAACCCGGAAGCATCAATGACAGTACAACACTACTGTAGCCGAAGAACTAGAGAGCTGAGATTGGGCATCATAAAAAAGGATCATTCATCATACCATAACAGCTTTGGAACGAATCACGAATCAGATCTGTCAAATGAGAGGTAAAACCTGCACATTAGGGCTTGACTTTCCACTGAGCCCCCTGCGTATTATAATAACGGAGGGAAAGTTATGTCCAGGGTCACAACATGGACACACAGTAACTTATTGCATAAGGTAACTCTGGTCTACTACAAAATGTATCACCCATCGTCCAAGCCTCTCAGGCACGTTAAATTACCCCTATATTACAAAAGGGTAGCTATAAAGGGATCACTTTCCCAATTCTGTATACATATTAACATTGCTCCATGTAATCACTGCTAAATGTTCATATTCAAGTAACTACCGATAATTATTTACACCCAAAAATCCTCTAATTCCTACTCATAGGAACAGAATAATAAATTCATCGAGAATAATAATTTCCCAGTTAAACGGAAAAAATAAAAAATAAAAAATTCAACCACTTTTTGCCTAGCAATGTTCCCAGCTCAGAAGTAGTATCTTCTCAAACTAAGGAGGGCGTGGGTAAGTTGGCAATATTGCTTACCGAGTTCACCAATAATGGCAGCCCAGTGCAAAACACACTTGAGCTTTGTAGTGTAGGTGCTTGGTTTGATGCTCACCTGAAATGCGGATTCTCCTGCGTCCAGAAACCGTGCGTATATACATATATAGCATGTGAATCTGCTTCATTAGAAGTTTTCCTACGAGATCTGAACTGTGATTTCTTTCCACTTTTTGGTTCCCACGTGGCGTTTGCCTGACCTTTGAAGCTGGTATTTATATTTGTCCCGGTACACCTCGGGTGGTTCAGCTGGAGTGTCTTGTTATTATCAGTTTAAACTTCTGTGTCCACACTCGAATTGAAGACCATTTCAGGCAAGCATTGCCGTCTATTTCCGTGGTCCCTGGTCTCCAAGGTTGTCTTCTTGTCCACGTAGCGGTGACTTTCAATTTTTGCATCACAATGATGAGCTTCTACTTCTGACTCCACCTTGTCCATGATGGAACCGAAGAACACCTGCCTGAATTGCGTTGCAGCACCAAGTTTCACCAAAGTTCCCTCCCCTTGATCCGGTTGAGGCACCTCAAGGTCGTCGATTCCAGTATGAAAGTTACCTTCTTGTGACATCACAAGAATGCCATCCCCTCCATTTATAGGTTCGGGTTTGGGTTTTAACCAATGCAAGCCAGCATCAGACCCTGTATTGTCCAAAGTTGAATAGTCGATTGAGGTCGAAACATGTTGATTTTGAGCAAGATGATCTACTTCTTGAATGCTAGCCTCAATTGGAAGGTTTGAACCTGAGAGAAGTTGCCTATACTCTTGACGATCCATTGAGCTTGAAAAGAGCTCCAGTTTTGGCGCAAGCTCTAGACTTGTGTGTGGTAATGAAACCGAATCTTGAAAGCGCCAACTATCCAGTGGAAGTGAAGCCGTTCCACTCACCATTCCTGGCTTCTTGTGGACATCACTTGTTGTATGATTCTCTTGTCTGTTATACTGTAAGCCTTGTGATTGCCAGTTGGTGAGTTCTCCAAGAGTGACTTGAAGGAAGTCATCTCTTCCCTCCCGCCGTAGAGTAGTCTTTCTCCTAATTCTTTTACTCTCTTTCGGCAGGCAGACATCCTCAATCGGCTCCGCCTTGGGTATTTTTGAGACAAGCGGCTTGAAATCATGTCCCACTTCCCTCACACCGTCCTGGAGATGAGAGGCATGAAAGCCTGCCTCTGTATCTACTTTCTCGCATTCATCATTCGCTTGTGTTTGAGTAGTCGAAGTGGTATTCCCTGATTCAATCCCAAGGCCTTCAATCCTAAGGTTTTCCTTTAGTAAGGGCATGATACGAGGCGAAATTTTCTGCCTCCCCAGCCTGTCAAGTCGAGAAATATGGGTTGATTTATCGGCTGCATCGACAATATGAAATCGAACGTCAAAACACGCTTAATACAAAGTTCAATGGATGCACAAAGAGTGTAAAACAAAAAAAGTTAAGAGATGTTACATATGCTCATTCGACGTTGGGTGCTAGTAGAAGATTGGTCAAATACATTCAGTTTCAAGTCTTTTTGATACTAAATTGGAATTAGAGTGTGGTGTGAGAGCCAAATAACTCACCAAAGAATTCAGCCGACTCATGTCCGATGAGAGCCAGAGTCTCAACACTGCGAGAAGTACCCTCTCCAACGTCATATTGAACAGAATCTGAGTGCCCATTGGCTTCATTCTCTTCATACTGAGCCAAATCAATAGCCTTCGCTTTGGATTTCGACGAAAGTTCAGGCAAGGTGGAAGGTTGCGATGATGCTTGAGAGGGATCATCCTCACCCTGCTCTTCCTCGGAATCGGAACTCAAAGGCTGGTATGCTTGCAAAATGCGAGACTCTCCATCATAGCGCCTCTGATATGCTTGAAGAGGGACCACAGGCTTAATTGTACCTATCATCACATCCAACTTGTAATGATTCTCCCAATCCTTGGGCGACATCCGTGCACTTGGTAGTTCTACAACGCGAAATACATGAACCAGAAAGACTGGATTGTTTGAATTCGCATCCATGAGCTCAAACACCAAAGCATCTCCTTCTTCCAAACAGTGAGATAGGGAAAATTCTCGAAAGCTCTTCAAGCAGGCACTTTTCTTTCGATTGCCAGCCCAGCGTGCTGTCGATTTCTGGCCCCCTGAGTCCATCAGTGTCACTCTAACAAGTTTCCTGGGAAGCCATTGCTTTGCAAATGCGCTCGGTATAGACTGCAACAAAAACACCGAAATCCTGTTGTGAGATTTTCATCCTAGTTTTTCGGTTGCACATGATACCACGATAGAGATCAATCCAACACCAAAGAGGTTCACTAGTCACTAAACCCTCTGAATCAGACCAAAACCAATCTACTTAGAAAAGGCCTCTGTAGCAGGAGGAATATCCAAAAAAAGGGCTATGTTCATTACGCTCCCAGTGACATAAATTGAGAGCATGACCTACCACAAGAAAGTGGCAATAAACACTTGAGTTTCGCATGACAACTGTCACACTTGGATTTTTGGTGTTTAAGTTTCGCGCACCCAGCTCTGCCCTCCTCCTCTCCTCCATCGTCACAGAGCGCCTCCTAGACTGAAGAGCTGTATATTTGTAGCTTGGCATATTAGGCAACACGTTTGCTCCACTGAGAGGCGAAATACTCTCACCAAGCTTCTCCATTCTGCAACCACTATAAGCAGGCAGCTTAGGTAAAAGAGGTCCCAGTTCTTTTGGTTTTGCTTGACTTTTTCGTTTCCTCTTTGGTGGATCTGCAGGAGGTCCTCGTTCTTTGCTCTTTCGTACTTCTAGAGGCTCTGGAACATGATCATCCAATTCAATCCTAAAAATGTGTATTAACAGTGTAAGGTTTACACGATCAATCATCTCAAATACACAAACATCCCCTTCTTCCAAGAGATGATCCACAGCAAATCTCTTCCATCCAGCGCTCAGTCGCCTCCCTGAATGGTTTACAAGCCACTTGCACAGCCAAGTTTGACCTGTTGAGTCCACTAAAATTGCATCTCTTGTCTCATCAGGCAATGCCGCGCATCGCAGTGTCTGCAGCAAAAATACGTATTAGAAAGAGCACAAAAATACTATTACAACCTACGAATAGTATTTTTATGACAATCCTACACAGGAAACAATTCTTCAATAAACCGGCCCCATATTCAGTATTTCATTTTGACAGCTTGACAGTTCTATCTAGCAGAAGGTGCAAAAAAAGGCTACACTGTCCTTGTTGAGAGGGTTAAAGGATATCCTCAAATCAATTCCACGTTATATCACAGAACCCAAAATTATTATACTTCATACTCAGGTTTTCATACAGTTGACTCGGCTTTGATTTCACAGAAGATGCGTACTGTATCACAACTGGATCATTGCCCTCATAAACATCAACTTTGTTGAATGCAATGGCACATCACTATGCCTTTCAGTGCGACACCGCCAAAATGTGTCGAAAATAGTTGTGAAATTCATGAGTTCACCAGAAACTAATGGGTCAAAAATCCATGACCAAATCAACCACAGCAACACCCAGATGGTCCAAAACAGAAAGTGTGAAATTCGTACTTACCAAGGAAAATCCTGCATAGACCTGAGATGGCTTTAAGGCCACCATAACATGAGGGTTAGGTGTCCAGAATTCATATGCTTCATTCATCGCTCTCTGTCTCTCAGCGTCCGTAGGTGGCCTAGGTCGTCGAGGTTTGACATCCCACCTTTCCCTAGATCTTGCAGGTGGCTCCTCCCTAATTTGTCTGGGAAACTCCACTTCTTTCGGTAATCCAGAAGGAACAAGAATCTCATGATGGCCTTCATCCTGCCGCAGTGTTTGTAAAGGTTGTATTTGCTGCCAGTTCGCAAAGTTTGTCCCTTCTTGCATTGGCATCGCACATGGAACCTGTCCTGGAGGAGCCAGAAAAAGAGTCCCACCTAAATGTGGAGGCATACCATAAGCCACCTGCCCCTGTTGGGCCAACAAGAACTGTAGCTGTTGTGGGGGCATCGGTGCAGTAGGGATGAAGCAATTGCTTCCACTTGTTCCGCCTGACATCATCATAGAAGGCGCAGCTGATTGAACAGGCTGCTTCTTTGAAAAGGGACTTGTCTTCTCATTCAAATCTACTAAGATCCCCTCCCTTTCTCTTGATTGAGACACTGAAAGAGGGCTGCCTTGTACAGGCATCACAGAAGGCAGACCTTGCATTGTAATTGAAGAAAGTTCTCGACGATGTCTCAAAACACCAGATTCCACTGCACAATTTCACATATATTCTTGCATTTGTAAATGCGATTGTCTTCCAAGAACAATGCACCATATATTCTCACAGGCTTAACTTCCCAATCAGTTACTAATAGTACAGAGCAGACACGGAAATCAGAAACATATACCTTAAATCCAATAACAAATCAACAAGAAAACTCCCTCGGTGGCAAAAATGAGCTAGCGTGCACAATAACGTTGTATATTGACACAAATCTTATCATCTACATGTCTCAAATGTCAGGAATAGTTTGAAAAACATTTGTTCCTGCCTCGAGGTTTCTGCCTATTCTTGCAGTCGAGATTAAAAACTTCCATAAGTTTCTGAGGTCTCTTTCAGGCAAGTATGTTAGTGCTAAATATTTTCGGTGATGGTAGAGAAACTGATGAATTTTAAATTTTCGGAGAGTCTCTGGACAGAGGGAGAACCCTGATCAGTTTTCGAGCAGCAAGAAGAAAGAGTGCATTTGTCCTTGAGAATGCTAGTCTGCACAGAAGAATTCTTAAATGAACTTTCTACAATTGAGTTTATTATTAAAATCATGAGATGCCAGTAATCAGGAAGCAAACAGAGTTTCCTTCAGATATGAGGTTTAAATTACCTCCTTGCTCGGACTCTTCATTCGCCTTTTGTCCCTGTACTTCTTGCGTTACCCCATCACTGTTCTTCTGAGTGCCATACACGGATGATGAGCCTCGACTAGCAAAATATTTTGCAACAGCAGCATACTGAGGAGCCATTGAAGATAGCGATTTCGGTTCAACTTTGTCGTTGGAACCTGGAGATTGATTACCCTTCTTTCTTTCTGCTGTATGTCTCATCCTTGCCTCGCTAGTGACGTTCTCCGTCTTGGGAGGAGTAGAGACCGTGCTGCTGTCGATATGTTTGGTTTTGCCAAGATTTGCTACTCGTACAAATGTATAATCCTTGACGCGAAAGATATGAACTATCAGTGTCAGAGCGTTTGGGTCTTTGAGCTCAAATACAACCACGTCTCCTTTATCAATCAGAAAGAAACAAAAAAAAGTATCAGGTGTGAACCAAAACTAAATTTCTCACAATACGAACAATCCACAGACCGACAGAACTCCGACTTCCGTAACTTCGGATGGACACCACAGCCTCCAACACAAAACAAAGAGCAAGCAGACGCAGTTTTCAATACTGATGTTAGGAATCGTGAATGCAGAAGATCGACCTACAGGCCAGTAAGATCGGCGCAAATGCCTAAATATTCACAACTTTCAACACCCGCATTTCTACCTGCAGAAATATAAATTGTATGAAAATTACACTAACCTTTTTCAAGCTTGTTGTCACGTACAAATTTTGCCCATCCAGCACCGAGAACCATGTGCGATGCGGTTGGAATGAACGTTACAGCCCATTTGTTGTCAGATTCGTCAATCAAGAGCAACTGTGCTCTTTCCTCCGGAAACCATTTCCGAGCAAACACAGAAGAGAAGTACTGCAATAATTCATGTACCACCACAGTTTCAACTCACATTGACCCGAAGGAGAGAGAAGAGCTACCGTGAAGATTCCAAAAAAACACTATAACTCACAATTATTTCAAAACAGTAACTAATTTCATATATCTAACACTGAGGAACAATATCGAGAGTTAGGTGATCAGATTTTCAGATGGTCGCCACCTTGATATAACTAGAGAAAATATTACCTCAATAAAAAGCAATTAGTAGTAACAAAATATACTAGAGAATGCAAAGGATGTACCGATTGGCTTTTCGTAATCGCCGTCTTGTTTACTACAAGCATCGTCCGTGGGTTGGAAGTTTCATACGCCTGAGCAGCTTCCATAGCCATAAACCTCCTCATTTCTGTTTCATAAACTGCTCGATGAGCTCGCTTTCTTGTTGCGCTATCACAGTTGTCGATATTGTCGATATTATCCTCCATCCCTGCGCTTTTCTTCTCGGAATCTGAACTGGAACATTCTTCAGATCTAGGACTTGCGTGCAAAGGTGTGGTAGCTCTAGCTGCATCTAGATACTGTGGAGACTGAGGATCAGAATTCTGATCACACTTGAACTTAAATTTTGGGGGCGAGATTTGTGACCTGACCTCCACCTCTACAATTCCATTTTCAGCTCCCAAACTGTCGAGACCAAGCTGCTGCATGCATAGCTTCTTTCCAATTCCGGAAAGCGATTTCATCTCATCCAAAGTTTTACGTTTACCTCCAAGAGTTGCTAGAGAAAACTCATGACCCCCATCCGAAGTTCTAAGAGTCACAGAATCGGATACATAAGCACCGTCTTTCGATTTCTGGCTTACAGCTTTGGAACCTTCAGCAGTTGGTGCATTAGAGATATGAACCTTCTCCGAACCAAACCTGTTGTAGACTTTAGCATAGAACTTTGAGTCTGCAACAAGCGTACATACTACACAGTCACCTGCTTCTATATTGTGGTGAACAACAAACTGTTTCCATCCACCGCAGAATCCAAATCCTTCATTATAGGAAACAGTCACCTGTCCAACCCAACCACTTGGGCCCTCCACAGTCACCACGTTGCCAATTCTGCGTCCGTATTCTTCCATGAACGTACTCGGTAGTCGCTGCAAGGAGCAGTAAGGCTCAGGTGAAAATTTATAAACTTGACAAGAACTTGATCTTCTCCTAACAAATGCTAGTAATTTTCAAATGACTACCACCTCAATTTCAAAGCTGCTTGGGAAATGATGAATCTGTGCTGATCAATATTGTACGCTTTCCCGACAAGCTCTCAAAGACAGCTAATACTTTTATTTAAAAGTTACAGGTTATTGAGCCCCTGTGCATGCACTTCCCCTATGCGATTAGAAACTCCAAACAAAGAAGGATTTCAAGTTCTTTTATTGGATTCCATAGTGCTACAAGTTTTTTCGTCGCATGTGAGAAACATTTCACAATCATCAGAGACTCCAACAAGAAAGCCCAGGAAGATAATACTATGTAAACCTACATAGAACCGGCCATACGAAATACAAGCTTAGTTTACACCGTTTCCATATTGAAACCTTACAAACATATGAAATTCATATCAGTTACTCTATATGGATTCCATACAACTTTAATACATATAAAATCTCAGATTACTTTTAATACAGATCTTGATGGGGAAACGATGTAAGAACAAGCTTGTACTGCGCCTTATGTAGCTTCACATAGTTTTGATATAAAATTTTCTTCCTGGAAATTCCTAGTGTCAAAAATTCATACATGCAAAAAAAAAAAAAAAAGCCTTGGAGCCCCAACAATCTGGAAGCTTCAGCTCTCTAGTCAGCCAGTAAAGCTAAAAAACATGATGACCAAAAGCCTCATCGTTAATCTAAAGACAGGGGTAGGAGAAAAGCACGTTACAGATACAAAGTACCAAAAATTCTTACCACAAAACCGGCATTGCTAGGCAAATGCTTGTCAGTAATCATCTTGAAAAAAGAAGGGGCTCCAAATGACTTCTCCGCCTTTGATTTGCACAAGTAGCCATGAGATGCCAAGCAAGAACACGTACATGGAGTACATGGCTTGAACCCCTCTAGGTCTTTCTCCATTACAAACTAGCTAACCAATAATTTGAGCTTCATACCAGCCGTCCATCCACTCCGCTCACAGTTCCAGCTACATGACAGAATCAAAGAGGTTCCATTCAGAGGTAAAGATCAACAAGGATAAAAAGCGGTGTAATGCAAATGTCCCAAAATGAATGGCTGTGTTTAACTACTTGACTCAGATAAAAATAGCAAGGACATTAGCAAGCCCATTAGCATCCTCAATGAGTATCTGATGTCATTACCCCTTTATGATACTCATCCGCAAATCGATCAGAGAATGAAGCACATCGAGAATTTTGTACGGCAGGAAGGTAGAGGGTGCTAAAACCGCTAAACAAAAGTCCTCCTGTCTCTTAAACCGGCCCCTATTACCAACAGCAACCCATCTACGCATACACTTGATTGGCATTATTAGCAAAGGTATGCGAATGGCTTGGCTAAATGTCTATGGCCACTAATATTTGAATGGCAATGGGGTTATACTGCCACTTATAGATAGTGGTATACAACCTCCTACTTTGAATGAATAAGAGGTATAGCTTCAATAGATTTGGCTCAAGCACCCAAAGTGATCTCTCTGCAGCTCAATACAGATCTCCCAAATATAAAATCTCCAATACGCTGATTAAATGCTTACAACAACCAAAACACTATCCTCCAACTTAACGTGGGGAGTGGCGTGCTCAACAGAAAGTACTAATAACCCTAATTGCAAAGCAGAAATTTTTATTGGAGATGTTGCACAATCATGAATTAAATACCTCCCGCAAAGCTGGAGTCCGTCGTCGTCAATGCAGGGTACCATGCCCGTGGGGTTGTTGAGTTCTGCACCGCCAAATTAGGTCAATCTCTGTCGGCACTGAAGTAGTGAACTGACAATTGTTATTGCTCCTTCCGCTGGAATCATCACAAGGCTTGTTTCAAACAAAACTAAAGAATTGTAGAAATGACTAAGGTTGATTGTGCTTACTCTTAAACTCCGGCGTCCTGGTCTCTTGTTATAGAGAATTTAATTCGATGTCCTGTCCTTTGATATCATTAGCCCTGCAGGCCCACAAGCACCCACCATTACCGATTTGAAAAATCGATCCAACACACAAGTAAAAAGTGCAACAATCAACGTCATTTGAACACAATGTTTAATCTGCTAGGCTGGCAAGTCATGGCAGCTTGGAGACCGCGAGGAAAATCAAATAAAGAAAAATAGAAGCTTATATGAAAGCCATAAGATATATATTATCATACACCTTCTTCTGAAACCACACAAAAAATTTAATTTGCCATATGCTTCGCAATTCTTTTGCTAAGAGAGTAATTGATACCATGAAATTTTCCGCAACAAACATACCTTCAGAAAGAAAGGATATAACTCGCAAAATTGTAACTTTTAAAACATCTCATCTAACCCGCTTTACTCCGGACTCTCATAAATCCACAGATCAATTTCACAATGCCAAGCTGATGTGTTAATCACGAACCTCCAATCAGCGACAATTAAGGCACACAACGAAGAATGATACCTCCCTACCAACACCGTCCAATGAGATATATCTTCCTCCAATTTTGACAACGCCGATCGTATGGTCTTCCGTCCTATTGGCAATCTCACGAATAACCTACTCGCAGCCCATTCAGTCGTCTCACTGTTCCCGTTACCCTAGACCCGAATCTACAATGCAATTGCACGCACAAGTATCCTGGTCCAAGAAAATTCTCATTCTTCTCTGAAACGCACACCTTGCGACAATTGGAAAAATTTGATGAAAAGAAACAAAAGAAGGCAGGGGAGCGGCGTAACAACTGACCCGAAGTGCAGGCGCCTGAATTAGCCCATGATTCCCATGCCAAGCATCGGTTCTTGGTCAACTCTAAATCAAATTGCACGCCGATTGCGCCTCGTTGGTTGCGCAGAGAGAAACATTGTGCGATCGGGGAGGATGCAGAAGGAAGGATAGAAATTGTGAGGAAGAAAAGACGGCTTTGTGGGTGTGGCAGATCAAGCGAGGCGAGCAACGTCCGTCTGGCTTCTTCGCCACCAGCGAGGACGAGAGGGACAGAGCAAGGAGAGAGAGCTGCATGGAGCCCATGCCCATGGTCGCATCCATGCATCCCATGACAACAATATGCCATGGACATGCCATGACCATAGCTGATCATGACATAGGCTGACCTTGGAAATTCATTGTCATGTTCCGACTTCTGACGGGGTAAAGTGAATGTGCATGGTAATCCTGGAGTTGCATTGTGTAAGGTAGGAGGCTCATAAATGGAGCATATAAGGGCTGAAACTGAAATTTGGGTAGTTGAATCTTCTTGAAACATTTTTCAGTAAATTTTTCTTGAAAGACAAGAAGAATTGGCATCTAACCCAAATTGTTTCATATTTTTTAGAATTTTGTGAAATTAGTTATGAAATTTTGAAATGGAAAGGCCATAGGGCTCTAAAATGGAGTGCCTCCTCAAATGTACATGACTTATACATTGTTGAAGGGTTATGAAAAACAACATGTACAAACAGAATACTTTTGAGGAAGTTATCCGTTTTAGAGCCTGCTCTAAATTAGAGCTTCCTACCTTACTCAAAATTTCCTAGTCAGGTATTAAAGCATCATTATTATGATAAATATAAACATTTGTGTAAATACACTCTCAAAAAGTTTAATAAATAGTTTCTTTAACAACTTTGAAGATCTATAGGGAGGGCACTTACTTCAAAGACTTTAGCACAATCTATATTAACCCCTAAAGGCCCAGCTGTCCCCTCAAAGGACAAATGAATTTCGGGCATGTACCTATAGCTAATCTAGTTTTTGTGATTTTTTTAAAACTTTTATTCAAGGTGGGGAACTCCAAGACCTACGTGGGCATCTAATTTTTTTGTCATTCTGACATTTGACAAAGAAGGTATGCAAGAATTCCTGCTGCCCGGAGGGCAAATCGAGCAACCCAAAAAACTTCTTTAAAAATTGAATTTTCTAAAAATAGAAATCTGAAATTGGTTCTTTAGATTTTTTCGTATGTCGGAAGCTTTGAATCTTGCAACTTCAATTGATGAGATGAAAGTTACAAGATGTTTTAGTTTGTGGGCAATCATGGATGATTCTCTACTCTAAAATAAACTTTGAAGTCCTTTATTTCCCACAATTTTCAATATTTTGGAAAAAAAACAATACCTAAGGATGTAGATTGTTTAACACAACATTATAACCATTGGGATTTGCATTTTTCATTTTAATAATTAAATTCTCACAATTTAGTGATTTGACTTCTCTACTTCTTGCTACTTACTATTTTTCCCCATGTCTTGTATAGTTCCAATTGATTTGAAAATTCTCCCACACATGCCTAACTTAGTCTTCTACATGGAAAAAATAAACCACAACTTTGTGTAGAGCAAAAAATTTCATGTAAGAGTGGTCAAAGGCTTATGAAATTTACTAGCAGCAAAGAAAAAATCCTTTTTTTTCACTTTAAATGTAAATATCTCCCTCCTCTCCATCCAAAATGACATTTTTTCCCACAAGTACCTCTTCTAGTCTAAGGCAAGATCCTATGATTGGATTTGCAAAACAAACTTTATATCTTACTTTTCTACTCATTCTCCCCAAAGTGGTAGTTAACAGTGACTTTCACTAGAGGAAAGGGCTTGGGCCTTTAGGGGTTAATAATTGAATGCAGTTCAGTTAGTTAGGATCAAGCATGACTAGGATTGGAAAGTTATAAATGGGATAAAGTAAAATCATCTATGGCTTCACTAGACGTTAACAACAAGTCACTAGGAGTTGCACCATTACTAAAAAATCACCTATGGCTCCACTAGATGTTAACAACAAGACACTAGCAGTGGCACCATCACTAGCAGTAGCACCACAACTTTCTCTCGGCCAAAAGAGGGCATGGGGATCATTAGGAAAAATATGGGGCTCCAATAAGGCCTTGAGTTTGGGGGGGTCCTTAGCCATGGGAACCCGGTTCCTAATAAAATCATGTGCAGGCTAAGGTGGCATCATTGATGCCACCTCAGCTTTTTTGAATTTTTGAATTAAAATAAAATAAAACAAAATAAAATAAAACTTTGATTTTTTTTTATTTTTTATTTTTTGATTTTTCAAATTTTTTTAATTAATTTTTTTGGGCCATCAATAAGGGCTGGTTCCCCACATCGGGAACCAAAAAAATGGAGGACTATAATCATTTATATAAGGGCCTTCTTGAAGCACCATATTTTTCCTAATGTAAGGGGGTTTAAGGATAGGGGAGCATAGGGATAGGGGAGCACGGGGATAGGAGAGCACGGGGATAGGGGGCACAAGGATAGGGGGCACAGGGATAGGGGACACGAGGATAGGGGCATGGGAACAAGTGGTGGGGGCATAATCCCGTCGGTACAATAGGTAGTATACTAGTCTATCTATAATTATAAAAGAATCCATCTAGTGATCTAACTAACTAAGAGAGAGTCTTGTGGTGGGACTTCTAGTGATCCATTATATTTTATTGTTAACCACCACAAGAGTCTTGTGGTGGGACTTCTAGTGATCCATTATATTTTATTGTTAACCACCACAAGAGTCATGTAGGTGTTCATTCTAATTGGCTAAGAGAGAGTGTCATGGTGCAACTTCCAAGGACCCATTTATCTTTTTAGCAAGGATCAACAAAAGAGAGTGGGGTATATGCATAAGATGATTTATTATGAGGCTTTAACCTCGTAAAGGACCAAGCCATTTTTTCTGCAAATAACATAGAAAACTTCCACTTTTGGGGAAGCAAGTACAATGGTTAGAAAAAAAGTTTTTTACAAGAATTCAACCCAATCTTATTGTAGACAACAAGAGGTACACGTAGTAAAAAATTGGCTCAATCTACACAAAAATGAGTGAGATATGTACATCTGAATTGCAGGAAAAAAAATTGCTGCTGCCCAGAAATTTCAAAAGGCTTTGACCACTCTTAGCTCAAAAAAATTACTCTACACAAAGTTGTGGTTTATTTTTCCCATGTAGGAAACCAAGTTAGGTATGTGTGGGAGAATTTTCAAATCAATTGGAATTATACAACACATGGGAAAAAATAGTAAGTAAGAAGAAGTAGAGATTGAGTCAAAACACTAAATTGTTAAGCATTTAATTATTAAAATGAAAAATGCAAATCCCAATGGTTATAGTGTTGTGATAAACAATCTATATCCTTCCATTTTGTTTTTTTTCCAAAATATTGAAAACTGTGGGAAATAAAGGACTTCAAAGTTCATTTTAGAGTAGAGAATCTAGAATTGCCCGCAAACAAAAACTCCTCATAAATTTTTTCCCATTTGTCAAAATTGAATGATTCAAAACTCCTTGTGTCTATATAAGTCTAAAGAACCAATTTCAGATTTTTATTTGGAAAAAACAAAAAAATTAAAGAAGTTTTTGGCTACCGGGGGAGTAGCATTTTTTAGATTTTCATGCATAACTTCTTCAATAAATGTTGGAATGGAGAAAAAATTACAATTGCACATAGATCTTTGAATTCCTCACCTTCCCTAAAAGTTTCAAAAAATCGCACAAAGTAGTTTAGCCATGGGTACATGCCCAAAATCCCATTTGTCCCCCTTACAAACAATGGTCCCATTACAAGGGATTTGGACCCCCAAAGAGGCCCTTTCCCCCAAATCCATGAGAACTTTGGGAACACCTTCCACATGGGTAGTCTGCTGCAAGCTAGGTTGGCATTAAGGCGACCATGTCAACTTTTATTATTTTATTATTTTTCAAAAAAATTCAATAAATTCAATAAAAATCTTATTTTTTTCTAAGATTTTTATTTTTATTTTTTATTTATTTTTTATTTATTTTTCTGACAACCAGAAGGAGCAGGTTTCCAACATCAAGAACAGAAAAACTCACAGCCCCTTTGGGGGTTCAAATCCCTTGTAATGTTTAGGGGTTAATTTGAAACAAATTGTTAACATTTGTGAATTAACCGGCCACTCATGGTTTAAATTTTAAATTTAGCCCCATCTTCAAATCTAATATATATAATAGAATCTCATATCGGATGAAAAAGAAAGAGTTTTGGTGCAACTATGAGTCGCATTCCATGGATGTAGCAATAAACAATAGTTTAACAAGTATATACCTAAAAAAAGAGTGGAGGTAGTTTAACAAGTAGAGTAGAGCACAAGCTTGACTAAAAGTAAAAATTTGGATGTCCGCTTAAAATGAGAGATAGAGTAGAGTACAAGTTTAACCAAAATAAAGTACAAATTTAACCAAAGTAAAGTATAAGTTTAACCACGGTGTCCTGATGGAGATATCTCCATCATGTAGATACTCGTTATATATTTATGTTTGTGTTGATTTCAATAAATCAACAGTTGAGGCAAAAGGGGTGGTCGTGGTGAGGACCACGGTTTGGTGACAGCGCAGCGGCCATAAATTCCAGTGCGCTGCGCCGTCTTGTCACATGCACAGCTCAGGGGGTAGGTAGCGGGTTGGCTGGGCCAATTTCCTGCCTCACTAGCTGCCAAGCCGTGAGCCGCCATCACCGCTTGACGAGCCCGATGGGATTTGAATCCGGACCGGCGGGCGACCAGAGACGACCGCTTCTCCAGCCAACCAAGTCTACGCCTTGGCGACTGAAGACAAGCGTTTGACGCTATTATATGCTTGCAAGGGCACGTGGCCACTTTACGATGGCATTTATTTTGTAATTTAATCATTTTCATATGTTTATCTAGATGTTTTGGAACGCTCATATATTTTGCCTTTGTTTGAATAAAAATACTAAGGGTTTAGAAGTCAATAGGAAAGGTGTGAAAGGAGAAAGGGTTTGGCATCTATGGTGGGGTTAGGATAGGAAGGGCATGGGCTGATGTGTCCCACCTCCCTACCTTAGATAGGGTCAAAATTGTGGAGGAAAGATCCCTTAGTTGTTGGAAGTTAGTGTATGAGTGTTGGTGGGAAGAAGGGGAAAAATCCCGAAACTTTGATGTGAGATTTTTTTCTGTGTATACATGATTTTGAATTGAAATTTGAGGAGGTTGTTTTTTGTGTGATTACCTTTCTAAAATGAGTTTGCAAGCTTGATTTGAAGTTGTGATGCAAAAGTTATGAGTGTTTGAATTTTGGAGTCAAAAAGCCAAACTATGAAGAAAGGCTGAGACTTCGACAAGCCATAACTTATGATCTGTATATCATTTTGCAACAAGATTTAGAGAGGGTGTTAATCTTAGTCTTGGCTTTCTAGAAAGTCCTTAAATTTGAGATTTGAAGCTTGGACAAGAAAGTTATGGAGGTGTGAAGGTTTGGAGGTGGCTGCCCTTTTCTTAGGAAAGGGCTGAGACTTTGAAGAGCTACAACTTTTGGATTGTATGAAATTTCCTTCTCAAATTTTTAAGAGTGGCAGTATGTTGTCATAGCTTTTTGAATTGTCTTTAATCATTTTATTTGGAGTTTTATTGAAGAAGTTATAGTGGGTAGAAGTTGGGGGTTTGGGTGCTCTCTAAAAAATTGAGACCCACATTTTGATTGACTAGAACTTTTAGACAGAGTTTTATTTTTGAAGTGAAAAATTTACGGGTTGTAGCCAATAATATCATCTTTCTAAATTGATATCACGTTTTTATGGGTGATGTATAGAACAAAAGTTATAGAGGTTTTTAGAGGCAGTGTTTAGTTTGTAAAGAGGAAGAAGAGCCTCTACTTTGAACTCACATAACTTTTGGACAGTATCTTAGATTGAGTTGAAATTTAGAGGAATGTTAGAGGGTTAGGAGAGCTTTTCAAATTGCTATTACACTTAGCATTTGAATCTTTGAGCCATCTGTGGCATTAAATAGAAAGTTGCTGCCTTTTCTAGAACTTGTTATTTGTGATTTTTCCCATTGTTTTTATTAAAACATGAAGACTTGAAAACTTGAAGACATGAAAACTTGAAGATCTGAAGATATGAAGATTTCAAGAGGAATGTTTTGGGTTTATTTTTTATGTATGTGTGGAATGTGGCTTTGTTATTCCTAACCGGTTTTGGAGGCTCGTTTGTCAATTCATTTCCATTCTGTTTTGTAAACCTTGTTGCGGGCAGTTTGGGTTAAACCAAACTTAACCCCATTTATTGTCGTGGTGACGAAGTGGGATTGATCACCCACATGGTCGAGACTTGCTCTGTTCTCACGATCTGGAGTTTTGGCCAGCAGATCGTGAATTTGATTTTAGGATCCCGTCATACGGACAGCAGCTCGTGTCTGCTGTCCTGATCTACCCGTCCCGTATCCAGTGGGCTCTTATCCCTACCTTGACCCTTATACCTTTAGAGCCAGCCACAGGATAGGCCAACGGAAGACTGAAGACTGAAGATTTGAAGAGAAGATCAAGATTGACAACGTTTTCAGTCGGCAACACAAAATCGCAGCAAGACACCCTGCGTGTTCCCAAGGCGCGCTCCTCTCAACCCGACAACGGGTGGCATGAGGAGACGGCATGGGAGTCACGGGGGCGTGGAGGCGTGGGGGCATGGGATTGCATGGGGTCATGGGAGGCATATTTTGTGATAAGATTGCTATTGTACAATTTATTTATTGCAGTGACATTGTTGTTGCCTCTGTTGATACAACGGTTGAGTAAACTAGTATATATATGAAAAAATACATGTAAAGTCTAGTTGGAGTGTTGTGGTGCAACTGCCAGCGACATATTGTTAACGGTTGGTGAAGTGGCTCAATCTAATTGGTTCAAAGAGAATGTTGTGGTGTAACTTCAAATGATTTGTCATATTTTATTATTAACCATCACATGAGAGAGGTGTACATGCATAAAGTGGTTTACATTGTGTTTTTTTAGTAAAAAATCAACATAGTAGAGGGGTACATGCGTAAAGTGGTTTACACTAAGTCCTAGCGGAGGACCAATAGGGGAGTGAGGGATACAGGCATAAAATGGTTTGCATTGAGACTTCCCTTTGAATCAAGTTACTACCTCTATTGGTACAATGAGCACCTAAACTTGTATTATGATAAGATTGCTATCACAAATTTTTCTTATTGCAAGAATATTTGTGTATCTCCGTTGGTACCATAGGTACCTAAACTTACATCCAAATGAATCTATGAGAAAATTCCTAGCTTATTTCTAGAGGTATTTTGTCGTATTCCACAATTCATCCAAAGTTACCAAAGTGCTTAACCCAACATGGCACATGGAAATCCACGGGTTAATTATTTCAATATACATGAGGCAAAGATCAGGGGCTAGTATGATATTTTTATCTTATTTATATTTTTGAAAGAATAGCAGTTAGTCAATTAGGGCCTATCATATAATAGCATTCAATCAATTACGGTCGGGCATAAGTTAGGTTTGGGCATGACTAGGATCAAAAAGGAATAAATGAATAAAGCAAAATCACCCAATGACTCTCTTTTATCGGCTTCTCTAAACGTTAACAACAAGTCACTGGGAGTTGCATCGTCACTGGCAATTGCACCACGACTTTCTCTCAGCCAAAAGAGGGCATTGGGATAAGGGGGCACAGGGATAAAGGGGCACGGAGATAGAGGCACAGGTATAGAGGGCACGTAGATATGAGGGCATAAGAATTAGGGAGCACAGGGATAGGGGGTGGGGGACATAAACCCGTCAATACGACAGGCGGTATACTAATGTATTGATAATACTTCTTTGTCACTATGTCAGATTCAAAAATTTGGGTGCAACTGGAGTGTTTCAATACAAAAGTTACATGTGTAGGAGCTTTATTTGCATAATCCAGATTACCAGGTCTCAGATATTACGGCATGTGTACATGACATGCATCATCATGGGGATGGTTGATGGCGTATATGATGGGGCGCAGGATGGGGACTGGGCAGGGGAGTGGGAGTGGGAGAGAGAGAGGAAAGGAGGAGCCAGGGGACATGGGGTTTGTAGTTGGAGGAGTTTGTCATGTGGGGCTAGTGGTGGGGTAGGAGGGATAGGGTTGGGCAGATGGAGAATAGTTGAGTGGCAATTACACCATCCCTGCCCTACACAGTCCATGCATGCTGTGCATCACTCTGCAGGAGGAGGAGGACTATGTGGGATTAGATGGTAACCCGTTTTGTGGGACTAGGGTAGGCAATCTCACATTTTTCTACGAAGTAAAAGTGTTAACCCCTAAATGCCCAAAGCACCCAATTTGGGTGTTTGCAAAATTTTGAAGGCAAATCAAACCTTATCAAATCACTATTTTTGGTATTTTCTTTTGAACACAAGTTTGTTTTAAAGTTTATTTTCAACATCAAAAATCTGATTTAAAAAATGAATGTTGATGATTTTTCTACTCAAGATTTTGTACAAGGGTGTCCACTACAATCTTGAGTTTTTTAGTGTTGGTAGATCTTGAAAATGAGCCTCAAATACACTAGAGCTTGGAGAAAATCTGCATTAGAAATCCATTAAAAAAATTCAAGAGTAGATTTTAAAAACTGTAAATTGACTAAAGTTAAACATGTAATGACCTTAAACCTCATATTTTATTGATGATCAACTTTTTAGATTTGACATGTGAAATGAGGATTAGAATACTTCAAGTCACTTTTGCAGTTTTAACACCCTCATGTTCAAATTTTATAATCTTTCAAATTATAAGTGATATTGTTGTGTTATCTTTTTCTATATAATCTCTAACATGTCAAATTTAAATTTGTACGGTTACAATTTGAAGAAACTTGATAAGATTTATGAAAAGGTTGGTTGATTGTTCACTTTCCTGAAAATGCTAAGAAGTTCAAAAAGGCCTTGGGCATTTAGGGGTTAATCCGCCCCTTATGTTGGAGTTGGACAAATCAATCATCCTTCATGATTTTAGCCCAAACAAGGATCTCTCAATCCAGATGTGAATTCAAAATTCCCATACTCACTCTCTCAATGATAAATATTTACACTTTTCCATTTTTTTAGTGGAAAAGGTGAAAATTTTCACCTTGACCCTCACAAAACAACGTGCTATCTAACCCCAGCTTAGGAGGAGGAGCTCTATGCAAAAAAAAAATTTACTTAAAAAGTAACAACCATCTTGCTATTTTGTTGCATCCAGGGGCAAACTCATACCCTTATGCCCCATGCCTTGATGAATGGGGTTGCAAGGTTTTGTCTATTGCACATCCATATCTTCAAGCTAGGCTGGAAAAGCTTTGTAATTCTTAAGCAAGGGTAAAAGTAATAATTTGCCCCCGTTCTAGACTTGGATCTAGGAATTTTTTGTGTTCTTTTGTATGGATGTTTGTTTTTTAATGAGTATGCACTACCCATGCTTGTGGATTATGTGTAAATTGACTCAATCCATATATTGAGAGCCAATGCAATACCTTTCTAAAACCTTTTTTGAGCTGATTTTTTACAAACAAAGCTAAAATAGCATAAGCTTAGTTGTTTCTTTGTCTTGCAAGAAGTACTACTATTGAAACACTCAATATCTAGTTTACACTTGAGGATGTCTATACTCTACTTTAGAGCATACCTAGAATACACTTTTCACTAGAAAAGTAAAAAATTCTTGACCCTTCTTGGAATACTATAGGTCATCTAAAAATAAAACTTTGCAAGCTTAGAAAAGATTAGATGAGTGCTCAAGTTCTTGGGATGTTCCAAAAAATTGTTTTCTAATTGTTAGAAAATAGTATACAAGAGCTCCTTTTCATATTATAAGGTCAATTATGAATCAAGAATAGATTTCTATTCATATCCAAATACATGCTTAATACATCCATTTTTTAAAGAAATTGAGTATTTTATTGGATAAGGTAAAAGACCTTATTCATTTAATCATAAAGTTTTAAAGATCATCAAAAAGATTTGGCAATCACAAAAGTTCCAAACCGTCAAAGTTGCATTTTGAAAGAGCATGTTGTGAAGTCAAGATTGATCTTTCCCCTAAAGGATCGTTGTTCCTTTAAGAGACAAATGGATTTTTAGCATGTACCTTTGACTGAACCGCTTAGTGTGGTTTTCTGAAACTTTTATGGGCAATGGAGTATTCAAAGATCTACGTGGGCATCTAATTTTGCTTCATTCCGACATTTATTGAAGAAGTCAAAAATGAATTTTTGGAAAACGGGAGAGGGCAAGCAACCCAAGAACTCTTTTAAAATTTGCATTTTTTTAAAAGTTTTTGGGCTGCTTGCTCTCCTTTGTTTTCCAAAAATTTATTCTTAACTTCTTCAATAAATGTCAAAATGAATAAAAATTTACATGCCCACCCAAATATTTGAATTCCCATTTTCCATAAAAGTTTCAAAAAATCACACAAAGTAGTTTAGTTGTAAACACATGCCTCAAATCCCATTTGTCCCCAAAAAGGGCCAATGGTCTTTTAGGGGTTAAGTCTATATTTCAAACAATGAACATAACTCAATGCGAAAGAATGTTATGACTTACTAGGGCTTCTAAAACCAATAATACAAATGATGGTCTAGACACCTATTTCAAATTAGTATTTCAACTCATACTTTAGAAGAATGTAACTTATTGTTTATACGATTTATTAAAAATAATTAAACAAAGGTAATGGATATGTGTACCACACCCTTTCAACTATTCTACCACACTTACTCTATATGGCCAATATTTATGATACTATACTAGGTGTGAACCATTGGTAGAACATCAATAATTTGAAAATGTAACTTATTATAAAAATTGCAATTTTAACTCTATTTTTCAACTCCAAATCTCACTCATGCTAAGAGTTTGATTTAGATTTTTGAATCAAAATTATATGCTGGATCTAGAATTGAAAAGCAAAGCTCAAATTGCAACTTCTATGTCAAGCTGCATGTTTCAATTTAATTATGTTTTGCTCGTGATTCACACTTACTATAATATCATAAATATTGACCACATATAATAATTGGGGTAGAACAGTCAAAAAGGTGTGATATAGGTATCAATTCCCTTAAACAAAATCTCATGAAAGCCAAATTGTAATTTTTTTTGTATTTAAAAGTGAATGTGTTAAGAACATGTGCAACCGAATTTCAATACACTTGGACTTACTTATCATAATTACTCAAATTGTGCTTGTATAAAAATGTGACATAAATTTACATTTTGAGACACAACTTACTACAATGAGGGTCGTTGAAAAAAAATCTAGGCATAGAGAAAATAGTAATTCACATGTTTGGTCAAAAATTCACAAGAATTCAATAAATATTGCATCAAATTAAGAGGAATTTGGGTATTTCATCTGTTTTCTGCTTTTAGATATTCAATGTTAACCCTCGCTATGGAAAGGAAAAAAACATGTTTTGAACTGAGTCATTTTCTGATACCAGTACTGTACAGTACCATGTAGTATAGTTATGTAACGCGTGTTTTGGCATTTCTAACAACTTTATATAACAAAAAATATAAATGGTGTTTCAATCTCATATTGTTGGTATATGATTTTCATGCAATCCCAATATACCATACCAAAATTTTGGTTTCTGAAAGCAAAAATTCTACTTTTGGAAAATTATTTTGTGTCAAAATCATGGTTTTACAATAAAGTTGGATTAAAAAACATTGGTGATGAACTTTTGAGATTTGATTGCATGTATGTGTTGGAGACCTCTGTGCACACATCTTTCCTTCTAACAAACATCTTGAAAATGTTCAATATTCTTTCAATGGAGACTTGAATGTTGGAATGATCATGACCAAATGTAGTAAAATAGATATTTCTTTATGGTAGTTAGATTGTGCTATTTGAATCATACATTATGATTTAGTTTGTAACTTTGAGCATGATGATATGTTTATTTTGATAAAAGTTATTAAAGTTTTTGAGATATTTATTTTACTAAATTTGGTCATGATTACACCAGCGCTGAAGTCTCCATTGAAGGAATTTTGAAGTTTTTGAAGATGTTTGTTAGAAGGAAAGATGCGCGCACATAGTTCTCCAACATATACATGCAATCAAATTTCAAAAATTCATCACTAATGTTTTTTAATCAACTTTCTTGTAAAACCATAATTTTGACACAAAATAATTTTCCAAAAGTAGAATTTTTACTTTTAGTAACCAAAATTTTGGTATGGTGTATTGGGATTGCATGAGAATCATATACCAACAGTATGAGATTGAAACACCATTTATATTTTTTGTTATACAAAGTTGTTGGGAATGCCAAAACACGCATTACATAACTATACTACCTGGTATTATACGTTGAGCAATGAGGGGTATGGAGACAATTCACACTACATTCTATGTCCCATCACAATATGTTACACATTCCATCACACCCCATCCAACTTCCCATCACGTACACTTTATCCCACATCCCATTTTTGCAAATCCCACCTCAATGCAAGGGTACTAATTTTTTTTTTTTGTTAACCCCTAAAGGCCCATTGTCCCTACGGGGGACAAATTTGATATTGGGGAGGCTTATTCTATTGGAATTTTTGGTTTATGGATTTGAAGTTCATTTTTGAAACAGGGGTTTGCAAGGGCTATGCAGGAGTACAATTTTTACTAAAATCGGATTCATTGTTCAAAAGTTATTGGTGTTTTATGATTTTGTTCAAGGGGCTAGCCAAACATGCTAAATTTGTTTGACTTCTCTCTAAGGCCACCAATGAAGGCATAACCCTTCACTAGAACATACCAAAAGCAAAGTGTATTATATAAACTCATTTTTGTATTAGATGAATACATTTACTTTTGAATTGCAATAGCTATTAAAGATTTTATTATTTATTTATTATTTTTTGTGTGTTTTCCAATAAAATCAAAACCTTCCAATTTGCCATTGGGATTGTCAATTTATCCACAAAAACTACTAGAAAAATAGTTTGCAAAAAACCTTAGTGTAGTGAGATTTTCCAACACATGTTTGCAATGCTAGCTCACAAAGGGAGTGTTTCAAGTTTTTGTTGGCCATGAAAATTTGTGGAAGTATGCATAACATGTTTTAAAGCATTTTGGACAAATTTCTTCTACATCAGTAGTGCAAAAATTGTTCACAACATGTGGTCAACGGGACCTGAAATTTTGGGGCAGAGGTCACAAAAACTATTTGTACCAACTTCAAATGTTCATATCTATCAATCCGTACAACCAAGTTTCATGAAAATTTCACAGCATCTTCTTGCACATGTCCGATGCAAAGTCCTATGGTTAGACTTGTAAAATTAGCAAAACTATTGCTCTTGGATCAAATGACTGAATATGGCAGTTTTTAGGTTATTCAAAAAAATTGGGCTTGGGCCTTCAGGGGTTAAAGACAAAAGGGAGTAGTAAAGAAAGTGATAAACATTTTATACAAAAACATGGGTAGATGGGTTGAGAGTTGGATTAAGTAAAATGCTTGATTCAAACCTTGAGCAAAGTCCCATCTAGGATGTGGATCTTGGGAAATAGTGTAATTGCCGAGTCCCAATTTTTGGTTCTCGACCTGTCACATTCTAGGATTTTAGTGGAGACCTGGGGTGAACACTCCTTGATCCCTAAGCGTTGGCACAGACAAAAAACTTTTGTTGCCTTCTAAAAAAAAATTTGTATCCCAAAATAATATTGATTTTGATCTGGATTTTTTTCAGAAGTGATCAAAAAAGCATAGTCCTCATGGAAGGCAAAAAATTACCTCTTGAGATACATTAATTTTATTTTGTAACCCAAATTGTGATACATGGTGTTAGCTCCCGAGCTGCCCTTCTTGCAATTCTCATGAGGATACCATGCACTATTGACTTTTCCAACTTTTTGAAGCAATACTACTAGTGCCTATGTGCAGAACACTATAGAATGCTATAGCTTGGCAAGCCACGGTGATCCATCTGTCCTTTAAGGGTTAAGTTCATCATTCTCAAAATGAGGTTAAATTTTGTCAACAGTGTGCCTCCCCCCCAAAAAAATCAACGGGTACTAGACTACTAAACTGATAATGGTATTTAGTGTTATGGTACCAGTAGTGTTATCTGCACTTTAACTTCACTCACTCTAAATTTCAATTTGCATTTAGAGTTGCCTTCTATTTGTGCACACCACTCTTTGTTGCCTCTTCTGAACTATGGAAACTTTGGGAACATCATGTGGGAACTTTGGGAACATCATGTGGGAACTTTGGGAACATCATGTGGGAACTTTGGGAACATCATGTGGGAACTTTGGGAATTTTGGGGACATCAAATGGGAACCTTGGGAACAACATTGTGAACTTTGGAAACGTCATATGGGAACTTTGGGAACGCCATATGGGAGCTTTGTGAACTTCATTGGGACTTTGGGAACGTCACATGGGAACTTTGGGAACTTCTTTGGGAAATTTGGGAACATCATATTATAACATTAATTGAAAACTAACTATTTTTTTAACAAAAAAAGTTATGACATTTTTTAAGAAATTATAACGATTTTTGTTTTTATCTTCTTTTTTTTTCAGATTTTTGAATTTTTGGATTTTTTCTGGGATTTTTTGGGTTTTTTGGATTATTTTTATCATTTTTCATCAATGAATAGTGACAATGATTTTAATCTAATGGGCAAACTCAATCCGGCCCAAGCTTGTAGTTTGCACCAAATAGTTGTCTACATATTAACTCATAAATTTAATCTATATTTCCTTCTTGTAATAAAAAAATGAACCAATTTCTAACACTAAATGTAAACTTGTAAAAAAAATTACTCCCAAAAATTACAATAGTTGACAAATAGTGTATAGGTTGACATTTAGTGTTGGTAACATTAACCCCTAAAGGACCAAGCCATTTTTTTGTGAAAAACACAAAAAAATGCCACTTTTGGGGAAGCAAGTACAATGGTTAGAAAAAAAGTTTTTTACAAGAATTCAACCGTAAGATCTTACAAAAGACTACAAGAGGTACACGTAGTAAAAAATTTAGCTTAATTTGCCCAAAATTGAGTAAGATATTTTGATCTGAATTGCAAAAAAAAAAAAAATTGCTGCTGCCCAAAAATTTTAGAAGGCTTTAACCACTCTTAGCTCAAAAAAATTACTCTACACAAAGTTGTGGTTTATTTTTCCCATGTAGGAAACCAAGTTAGGTATGTGTGGGAGAATTTTCAAATCCATTGGAACTATACAACACATAGGAAAAAATAGTAAAGAAGAAGAAGTAGAGATTGAGTCAAAACACTAAATTGTTAAGCATTTAATTATTAAAATGAAAAATGCAAATCCCAATGGTTATAATGTTGTGATAAACAATCTACATCCTTCCATTTTGTTTTTTTCCCAAAATATTGAAAACTGTGGGAAATAAAGGACTTCAAAGTTCATTTTAGAGTAGAGAATCTAGAATTGCTCGCAAACAAAAACTCCTCATAACTTTTTTCCCATTTGTCAAAATTGAATGATTCAAAACTCCTCGTGTCTATATAAGTCTAAAGAACCTATTTCAGATTTTTATTTGGAAAAAACAAAAAAATTAAAGAAGTTTTTGGCTACCGGGGGAGCAACATTTTTTAGATTTTCATGCATAACTTCTTCAATAAATGTCGGAATGAAGAAAAAATTATATTCCCATGTAGATCTTTGAATTCCTCACCTTCTCTAAAAGTTTCAGAAAATCGCGCAAAGTAGTTTAGCCATGGGTACATGCCCAAAATCTCATTTATCCCCCAAAGGGACAATAGACCCTTAAGGATTAAGGGAATTGTTGACATTTAGTGTTGGGATTTGTAATTAGTGTTGCCAACACTAAATACCATTATTAGTGTAGTCCTCAAATTTAACAAGCAAAGTTGTAATTTAAGTGTACTTTTATTAACAGTTATGTGCAACTGTGCACTGTAAAGCTGACACGTTTGACTAAAATTGACCAAACTTAGGCAACTTTATACAACAAGACTACCCTTATGCAGCTACTAATGGCCTCTAATTACTAAATGGAGTACTACGACTGTTAATGTACTCACTCACAGAGTACCTTAACCGAGACAGTACTGCTTCTTAACCCTAAATGCCCAAGGGTATTTTTGGTTTGTTTTCGGAAGGCAGTTTTGAAGTTTCTAAATTGTCCTTGTAAGATCATTATTCAATATTAAAATAAAATTATAATCTTAGAATCTTGAATGTTAAGGTTTCTAGATGTCACTATCCAAAAAAATCCAAAATGGCCACACAGATTTTAAGATATTTGTAATTGAATGTGGATGAGTATGGAATTTTATGCTTTTTTTTGTAACTGCCCAAAACTTCTAATGCAAATTGGCAATTTTTGAATAATAATTGGGAAACAACCACTTAGGAGGCTGTAGTTTTTATTGTTGTTACTTGAAAACTAATGTCCTCCCTTCCAAATCCATGATCACTGTTTCACATATGAACTTGCAATGCAATTGTCAAATCACAACTACCTAATACAAGTAATATTTTAGCTTCAATTATTAACCAAAAGTAATCATGAAAGAAAAATAAATCAAAAGCAAATACTCAAATTGCTTAAAAAATTATAGCACCAAATTTTACAAAGGGAAAAAGGAATGGAGGTTTCAGAGTCCCCCAAGATGAGCACCTTCCACTCCACTCTCCTTTGCCCCAAGTGTTCACACCTTGTGCCCACAAGGGCTGACCCCCTTTGGAGTCAACACCCCACTTTCAAAAGAGAAACCTTACCCAAATTGCCCCTTCTTGCCTAGTTTCAAAAATGTTTTAATAATTTCTTCATCAAGTGTCATAATGAAGAATAACATAGATGCCCGCATTGGTGTTGGAATTCCCCACCTTCAATAAAAGTTTCAAAAAATCACAAAAACTAGTCAAGCTATATGTACATACCGAAAATCCATTTGTCCCTCAAGGGAACAGTTGGGCCTTTGGGCCTTTAGGAATTAAGAGATAACTCAAAGAACTATTGTCATTTTTATAAAAGAAGTTGTGTTAAAGTCCATTAGCCAAAGAGTGGCAGTTTTATGTATGAAGTCAAATAGAAAGTGAGGAACTTAATCCCAAAATGACCCTCAGGAGAAAATGCTTCTCCAACCAATTTTTGCCGTTACATTAAACCTGACCAAATTACAGTTTTAGTAGATTATATTTTTGAATGGTTCTTTTTGAAGTTTAGTTTTAGCTTCAACAATCTGATTTTGTACATGATTGATTATGATTTTTCTATTCAAGATTTTGTGCATGGGTGTCCATTGCAATCTTGATTTTATTTAGTGTTGAGGGCTCTTAGGAATGAATCTCAAATACACAAGATCTTTGAGAAAAACTCACATTAAAAATTCATTTAAAAAAATTGTAAAGTAGATTTTGAGAAGTCATAAATTGATTGGGGTTATGCATGTTCGGCCCTTCAACCTCATAGTTTTTTGGTGAACAACTTTTTAAATTTGACATGTGAAAAGAAGATTGAAAGTCTTCAAATCACTTTCACAATTTTAACACCCTCATGATCAAACATTATAATCTTTCAATCCATAAGAGATATTGTGGTGAGTTCTTTTCACATGTCATCTCTAACGTGTCTAGTTTGATTTCATATGGTTACAATTCAAAAAGAACTGATACAACTTATCAAAATGTTGGCTTTTTGTACAAGTTAGAGCAAACTTCCAAAAACTCATGAAGTTTCGGGGTCATTTTGGGGTTAACCCCAGAACATCCCTACAAATTAGCGATTTTTGCGGTCTGTTTGAGAGGCCCTTGGACACTGGATTTTATTAAATAACCCAGTTGAGGCATGGAAAATGTAATCGTACAGATTGGCATCTATACTCTTATGGAATGGGGCCCTAATTTTGTGAGGGTGATTCTAGGGTCTGTACTACACTTAATTCACCTTAATCTCATTGTTTTTACTGCCAAAAACACACTTTTAACAGTAACATAGCAACGTCGTGAGCCTTGGAGGGTGGATTTTGCACAAAATTGAGATCCACATTCTTTTGACTTGGTAATTGGAATGTCTACTTCACCTTCCCAAAAAAATTCGTTTCAAAATACACAAACTTGATCTCCCATGACAGCTTGAAAGTGTTGTGTTTTGCATGCAAATGCATGCATGTAATACTGTTTTCTCCCTAGTTATAAATAAAAAATGCTGGAAGGGGAACTGGATGGTGACTAAGTTTGCATTTGACAAATTGAAATACTGTATGAAAAAAAACAAACATCAGACTATCCATTTGGCAACTACCTCTGTCTAACTTCCCATTTTTTGTCCACCCGTTGAAGTCCGGGGTCATCGCGGCGGGAAGCTTCCCTAGCTCGGGAGAGAAAAGCGCAGGTCCTCAGAGCTGGTTGCTCGCACGCTTCAACGTACCAACTGCTTTCTCGAAATCCTGTTGTTTCCAACAGGTGTCTCCAAGCGGCGATATACTTCTAAAACAACAACGTCTGCACCCAATCGACAAATACCCATAGAGCCACAACATACATTGGACATTGTGACACATGTTTCATTGGAACTTGAAAACAAAGTCATTGATTTCCAAAATTGGCCATATCATTCACCCCGCGGCATAACTGAGTTTGCAACAACAACAAAAAGCGGACCAAAACAGAGGTAATCACTGAACCCCAAGCTATCAAAACAAGAAACACAATGAGAAACATAGCTTCTCTAAAAAAAGAACACCTTCCCTCTGACTGAATTTACAACCTAACGGGAGCATTCGAGCACCCCTACGGCGACACGAGCCACACCAAGAATTCTAAGGTACCGATGGTGAAGTTCCCCTTAAGGTGACTATCTCCGCCATTGATTGCGGGAAGCTCCAACTCCAACCTCATGTAGTCTCCCCAAAGCGCTTGTAGTGAACCTGCAAAATTGTCCTACTTCAAAACCTTGGCTGCATACTGAGCTATAGTGTGGACCTTGAGATAGCAGCGCCCCTCGCACATGTAAGCGACGGCACACCTAGGGCAAAAGCAAATTTGCTTGTAGCCGCAGATGACACACTCTCGTCGTAGCCTCTCATGCCTCGCAGAGTAGTGTAGGCCGTGGTCTTTATGATTGAAAGAAACGGCAGTGCGACTAGGTGTGACTTTACCATCGCACAACCAGCCAGCCACCTCATAGTGGAATTGGATACAAGACATCACCCTTTCTTGTCCACGGCTACTTGCATGACTCTTGTATAAAACATAGGCATTACCTAAACTGGTGTCTAAAACAAAAAGCAGCAACTTGTGCCACCATTTGTGTGACCTAAGCTGAGCGCTATACTCCATTCTGCATTGGTCCACCAAATTGACCCCCCGCATCATCTCTTGGTATTCGAGTAATATGGGTGAAGTATGAAATGCCTTTCGGCCTTCACTTTGTGTCCACCTCAAACAAAGTGTTCTTGGAGCTATGGAATTCACGGATGTACTAAGAAGAAAGACCGGGATTCTATCAAACCAAACTATTGCACACATATTCCTAGATCGATGCATCTATACAATGATTCCACCACGTTCACCGGCCGCCCGTGAATGTTTCCCCAAATTGGGGGGCATCCCAACACAATTTGGCATCATAGTTCCTGTGGCAAGGAACCCAAGCCTGATGAGGTCATCAAACAACTGAGGTGAGGTGAAGAAACAATTGGTAACTACTATGTGATCTAATCCTTCCAAACCCAAGACTAGGTTCTTCACTACTTTCAAGCCAAGGTCTTTCTCAGGACCCTCACCCTTCCGTCATGTATACACTTCTAGGTCATAGACATAGCGGGACTTACTATTTGCACAACACCAAACCTTAATTCCATACTTAACCGGTTTAGCAGGCATATATAGTTTGATGGCGCATCGTCTACCTCGATGAGGGATCATTATTTCATCCACACAAATATACCTCTCACAATTGTAAAGTTTCTTACTAATTCACAAGAATGTCTCTATCAATCACCTCACTTTAGCGATCTTGTCATAGCACGCATTTGATTTCTCTAAAACTAAAGTTGAATTGTCAACCAAATGTATGCACTGGCATATGTCTTCAAAATGAGATCTACGCATGGCTGCTCTAATCAATGGACAACCAAAGAAAGACCTACAATCCCAATACAAACAAGTATTCAGCTATTTTTTTAATCCCATGTAAATGCAAATACCTATCCAGCACTGTATCTCTCTGGGCAACACTTTAGACCAACTAGGACCGCCGTTAGTTTTCCTAGGGTTACTGTACCTACGTTGGGTTGCATACAAGTTGGTCTGTTCATAGATCCGACTAAGCATTTTGAGAAGCCAGGAAGGTTCAAAAAACTTCTGAACCGCCACTAGTCGACGGGTTTGGTTACGGACAAGTCCAAGATTTGGATCGGTGAAGGGACATCAATCGGGAATCAATGAGGTACTAAGATCTTCCGAGTGCTCTAGCAAGTAACAATGCCCAAAATCAAAGAACTTGAAGTCTAAATTGGGTTCAGAAGGTAAACTGTCTTCTACAATATTTGACTCACTACCATCATCAGACATCAACTAATCAGAGTTACCTGAATTGGAGCTGCCATTCTAATCTTGACACTCTGCTTCCCAATCTAGATCAGGTGCCGCTTCATCGCTTTCCTCCGCTCCATCATTGAGGTAAGCTGGCACGTTGAGTGTAAACGTGCTTTGTTGGCTTAGCAGGTGGGACTTGTTCAAGCTCTCTTCTGCCCTTTGAGCGGCAATTGCCAAATCTCCTTTAGTCACTGGCAAGCATTCATCTTTCAGAACAGCCCTTACCCCAAGCACCCCATGCAGGTCGACCTTATACATTCTAGCATGGATAATTAGATGTTCAAACTCCCTAATGACCTCCTCCCATAACATATTATCGGCTGCAGCAGTGGGGCTAAGTCCCAGTGAAGCCCGAGGAACCTAGACGTGAGTGATCATGGGGTTCTCGATGGTCACTGCTAATGCTAGCCGCAAATCTTTGCCGCGCCCCAGATCCTCACACCCCCCTCCGTCACTGTAGGAATTATACCATTGCAGATGGTGGCAACGTTCCCTTGCACAAGCGGAGCCCTCTTGGTCATTAGCAACCCGTTTCCCCTCTTTGATTGTGCGGAGCCTCTCAGCACTCTCGCAGCCAGAACTCAATGTCTCCTTTGAGTTGATTAGATCCTTCGTCCCGTCTTCATTGGGAGCCCCTTCACGGGAATGTTCTACTTCTCTTGCACCCCCTTCCACAACCGCATGTGTAATCAAATGCTTGACATCTTGCATTCTAAATAATAGGTTTCTGGAGACGATGCTCCTCAGACATGGAGCTGATTCACAAACTCCCCTCCCAATCACCGGAGGTAATGTCACCGGCTCTCTCTCAGTGACCTCTGAACATGTAACCAAGACTTTCTCACCATCCCCTCTGCACAATACAACCCTTGTTCTCACACAACCACGTGATGTGGCCTCCCTTGGACCTCCCCCCTCACTTCCGTCATTGTGCATAGCCTTCCCCTGTCTCCCTCCACGCCCTGATCGCCTCCCACAACCAACCCCATTGGCAATCCTACATACCGGCGGTTCTACCTGGGGCCACACCGCCACCTTTGACAACATGCGATCCACAACTAGCTTCTACGAACAAAGGGTCTTCGGACTGCTTTTGAGCAAATTCCCAGCTACGGCAATGTTGCTTGGTGGAACATCCGGTAGAGTCTCCACTGCCAGAAGATGTAGAATTTGCCCCAACTCCTCTAATCCTCCCAGCATCATCATTTGGAGCATGTCTAACCTTTATCAATTTGTCGAGGGGCAATTGATTGGGGACTTGGTTGCTGACGGTGTTTCTGAGGAGGCCCCTGTTGGAGATAGCGCTCCCAAGTTGATGGAATCTGCTTGGTTTCCTCCGCTGAGGATTGCTCCCTCCTTTGCTATCTCTCTCTGTCGTCGCTTCTCCCTTTGCTTGCATGCAGGCGATTGCACCTGCAGCCTGCCTTGTGCTGCCTAGCGAGCCGCTTCCTTGGCCAAGAGTTGGGAGCTCATCTTTGTCTGGCCACGTTTCCCTCACCGCATAGAAGAGCTTGTCCGAGAAGTCACGTTTTCGCTTCCAGCCAAGAATGTGAGCCACGTTGCTATAGAAAAGGACTCTCCAATGTCTAGGCTCCAACAGCGGAGGTAGCTGCAGAATCTGGTCACACCGAGGGAGTGCAAGCAAGTGCTCAAAATTCAAGCAATTCAAAATTGCTATAGTTTGTGATGTAGTAGCCACAATCTCAACAAGGCAACGATCAATTGCTCGGGCTGCTCTCCACCAAGAGGGCGGAACATATAGGCTTGCGTCGCTGAAGAACATTGCCATGGTGCATGAACTTGCGGCGCTGACCCCATACAAAACACAACAAACTTTGAAAGACTAGAAGTAGTGGCTAGAAAAAAATAAACATAAAACCCCAGCTCCACTAAGCCCACGACTAACTCTCATTGCAAGCAACCTCCAAAAATGCCCACCACGATCGCAACCTCACGGCCATTGCCGCCTTGTCCTCCCCATGGTCTCCATCGCAATGAATAAAAAATTAGTCCCCTCCAAATTCCACTCTCTTTTGTAAGTTGCCCTTACACAAATCAGCCGCTCTCTACCCTAAACATCCTCTAATTTGCTGATGCAAAGGAGAAACCGTTGTCCTGCACATCGGTTGAAGAATTGCCCGAATGTGAAGGAGATGAGCGTTGGCGGGAAACCCTATGTCCTACTGGAGGGACCATGGCCGCCAACGGCTGGTTTCTCCAGGTGCCCCCTTTCCACCTGAGACCTAACCCTTATGGAACATTTGAGGTGGCCTTGTCAATTGGAGCTGGACCCTGTACCTTACCTGCTTGTGCAGGGACCTTTCCACACTGATGTGGCCACCACACACAAAGGACACATCACCCAAGAAATCAGGGAATGTCAACATTTGAAGGGCTTGATCCTAAATAGTATTGTTATTTAAAAAAATTCAAGATTCAGCTTTAATTACCTGTGACTCACCCTTGAAAAAAGATTGCAAACAAAATGTGTCTGCAAGGACGTTTTGGGGTTAATAGCAGAGATGACAAATCACCTATGTAAGAATACACAAGAGGATTAATAACTTTTAAGAATTTGTGAGAATCAAAGCCTAGTAAAAGGGTTTTTGTTTTATTAATTTAGTGTTCAAACTTAACAAATTGACTGAGTGAGGCTTATACTAATGAGAGTAGTCAAGTTTTCTTACTTATATGTGTGCAATTTATTTTATTATAATTAAAATAGTGATTTGCATATTTTCAACTAAAGTGGCAATTTTCATTATGATTTGAGTCGTATTATTGGTGAAATTTGTGATAAACCATTTGATAATGAATAGTTAAAAACGCTTGTCAAGTTGTCAATTACAACATTGGCAGGTCAGACAATCCATCATTAGGGGTAGTCACAGTTGCATTTCCTCATTTTCAATCTTCACAGAAAACCGCCATGCCACTTCCTCTGCAACTCGCGCGAGCGCAGTTCTGTGAAGATTGAGAAATATTTTTATCAGCGCCTAGGCATGAAGAAATGGGCTGAGAAAAAAATTTGTGTGAGAATTCTTACCGTGGTCCATCTGTTTACCTACTCGTGAATTGCTTTTCACCCTCATTTTTTCTGCTCCTCCAATCAGTGTCCGTGTTGCCTTCATCTAAGTAAAACATTCTCCATTCTTTATTCTTCATTCTCCATCACCCACAAAAGGGGTGTCACACCTCCTTCCATGGAGAATTGCTCCCATTGGCTCCTACATTCACTCAGCCATTTTTCAATCTTCACGAAAAACTCAGTCTCAGACCAATTGTGACTACCCCTAATGAAAATTGATGAAATAAGGTTAATCAATTAATGACAAACTGTCATATGACAATTTCATAGAGAATGTGGTTTAACCTCTAAAGGACTTGATCCGTTTGGAAATGGTCAAACTTCATGTCAAAGCTCAGTTTTGCCTTTTAAAGTATGTTCAAACAATAGTTTTTTATTTTTTATTGCTTGAAAGTTGAAACTCTAATTGATATATCACTGCAAAAAAAAAATTCAGTTTGTTTCATGAAAATTTTAAATTGTTATCATTTTTTTTCAAAAATGAACTTAAATAGGTTAAAATAGCAGAAAAAATCCAAATTACTTGAATTTTTTTCAAGAGGTACAAGCAGCATTAAAGATTAGTGTGAAAAAATTTCAATTGGTTATTTTATTTTTTACACCCAAAACAAGCACAACAAAAAATTTGAAGTCAAATTTGACTATCAAACCAAGTTCATTCTTATATTTAATTAATTTATAAAATATTGATATTTTTTGTTGAAAGATACATTCATTTTCTATTTATCTTATTCTTTTTGATACAATTCATGGAAATTTTGAATTATTGTGAATTTTTAAAGCTACATGTGGAAATAAAATCATATCAATTAGAATATGTATTAAGAAAATATGCAAGTTCTACCATAAATCAATGGTAGAATGAGAAACATAGTTTTGTAGTTTAAATTCAGAATGCATTTTAAGAGTAGAAAATATGAATGAAAAACACACCATATTGTGTTATTTGGATTCTAACACTTCAAGCTTTCAAAGGCAATAACTCTTTTGATTTTTGACATTTTTCAAAAATGTTAGATGGATTAGAAAAGAAACTTATCAAGCTTCATTTTCCTAGTTTGAACCACATACCAAAAATTGATGTTTTGAAAGTTACGATCAAGGTTAACCAAGGCGCATCCACTTTTTAGATGCATGGACCTTTAAGGGTGAAGATGTTTTAACTAACAAATTGTGATATGGCATGACCAAATTGACAAGCTAATAACTTATAACTTTGGAGTAGAAGAAAGAAAGCACTTGTGATTATTTGACCTGAGCAAATTGCTACAACAATGGCAAATCAAACCCTCATATTGTGCATCATTGAGACAAATTGACTTAGATTAGTATAGTTGATTGAGCAAGAATAATTAGTGAGTAGGATAGAAAGATGTATTCACTCTATAAACAAGGGAAAATGAGACAAAATGTTTGTAGTTTAAAAATGGAATTAAAAGAATATGCTTATATTTGTACATATATAGGGAATTGTTAAAGCCACACCTAAAATTGCTAATGTCACACCCCAAGGTGTGCTTTGAGCATGAAATGTCAAAATTTAATGTTGGTTTTTTTGATTTGGATCAAAAAATTGTTTTACCTCTATCATTCTAAGGCTGTATTCAAAAAAATTGGAGGTACTCAAATCTTAAATTAAAAATATAGGACTTTTGAATCATTTAATGCAAAAATACATCAAAATTTAGCAATGGTGCTATAAAAGTTCAATAGAAGTTTGTATTTGTTCTTCTTTCTTTCAAAGAGGTGGTAATGCAGTGATTGAATGATTGATGAAACACTTGAATAAATATCAATAGCATTAAATTCTCAAATTACATGCTCACATGGATGTGGCATTAGTAATTTTGGATGTGGCTTTAGCAATTCCCTACCTAATGACTTTTTACAATCCCAAATGACTCTTTAAAAGTTCCAATGACTTTTCATATTTCCGAATGACTTTTTTACCCTCACATTTGGGTTTGCTCTCCCTTACTAATGTTTCACTCTTTGAGTTCCTTTTTCTCTCCTTTTTCTCTCTATATTAAAACTTATATTGTTAATAGAGAACTCGTGGTATGACACGTCATTATATCATGAGATACATTTACCATGAGACATTTTTATATAGAGACACTTTTATCATGAGACACTTTTATATAGAGACACTTTTATCATGAGACACACATCGGCCTTTAGAACATACATACACACATACATACACACATATACACATACATGTACATACATACATACATGTACATACATACATACATGCATGCATGCATGCATGTTGATCATATGACAGAACGTGCACAAGCACTTACAAATTGACCAGCCAAACGAACTAATTGTAGAACCTATATTCTAGAATAAGACAAAGACCATTCACACAACATGCATTCATTTGGGATGATAAATAATTAATCCTACCTTTTTCATAAATCAACTAAAGTAACCTTTGTTTTCTGAACTGGTAGAATAAAAGTTTTTTCTATCTTAAGGTGACCCTAGGTACAAAACAATAACAGATTTGACTTTCTCCACCTAAGAATCCCAATTTAAGAAACTCTTAGGATTTTGTTCCAAAACAATTTTAGCACTTCATCTTAACTCTACAAGTTTCTGATCAAAGTTTGATCCAAATTTTGTAAATGTCCAAACAATCCACCATTAAAAAAGTTTACTTATTTTATGCAAAAAAAAGAGTTGGAACTTGGCTTGATCTAAGTTTGGAATTTCTTAAATCCAACTCCAAAGATGAAATCCTGGTTTTTGGTGCCAAAGCTTTTAAAAAGTACAACAATATTAGTATTTCTAAATCCATGCCCACTTGAGACTCGTAAATACGTTGCAAATTTGTATTGTGGTACACATTCTTTGTAGCTTTAGAAAAAGGTAGAAGTTTTTCTACAATTTTGCAATTGCTTGAGACTTGAGAAGTAGTGTGAACTGTGAAGCTACAAGTTTCAACCAAAGAGATTTTGAGAATTGAATAAAACTTGAGTATGGGGACAGTGGGAGTCTGTGGGACACATGTGGATAGTGATAACAGACGCCATTCATATTCCATCTTGTTAATTTGCATTAATTAATAAGTCTTTAAAATACCATGGATCCAAAGGACATCATCTCCATCACACTCTTACCAATCATACTACTAAAAGCAAAATGACCTCTGTAATATCATATCTTCAGTCCTCTATAATATCACATTTTCACTCTCTGTGATTATCATGTAGATACAATTTGAAGACTTACTGAAATTTTCCTTTTGCATTCTATTTAACATATGAAATTTTTAACAAATTCTAACTGTGGATGCATAGCATAGCAAATGCGAGCCACTAGTTTATAAAAAAGAAGAAGTCACAATCATGAACAAAGCCCTAAGATCAAAGGACAATCCTTCGAGAACACATCTCAGTACATAGCACCCCAAGTTAGAATTATGACTCTCTTGCACTTCAAACTTATTTACAGTCAAAAACATTCAAAAAGTACACTGAAAACCAAGTCAAAGGTGCTTGATGCTTAACCCCTAAGCGCCCAATCGTCCATTTTTTGGTCGCTGCCCGTTTTGTTTGAGCTGCCCAAGATGAAATTTTTTTTTTTCAAAAAAACATTTTTTGATGTAACAAGAAATCAATTCTACTTTCCAACTTAACTTGAATCATGTCAATCCAAGTTAAAATCCACCAAGGGGAATTTTTCAAAAACAAACGCTTTAGTATTTGCTACTGTTGTAAAATCTACTATTTTAGGAAACTAATGATGTTCTCTCTTTCCAAAAGATTACATTTTTGAAGTTCAGGATAGAATGTCTATTTTTAACCAATCATACCAAATTTTGAAATCTATGAGTAAAATTTGTAAATTTGGTGAATATTAAATAGTAGATGCTTCTAAATTCATTACATAAACATCCAAATTTTTTTTTGAATGTTTGACCATATGAATAATTACTAAACATTTTGATTCTTATTTTTTCCTTTGAAGCAAACTTCATCAAAGTTACAAAAGTATCATTTTATAACACATCTATCTTTTGCCCTTATCCCCTTGGGCCTATAGGGGTTAAAGACTAATTAAAACACTACATGAGAAAATTGTCTATTTGTAGTTTGGTGTATTTTTACACATGCGGAATCTAGGTTTTTTTTCTTGGCGAACATGTGCTTTGCTGTCCCCTCCCCATTCGAGTAATTCTGGAGGGACTAAAAGATATTCGTGAAAATTTGAAGCAACTGGCAAATTTTCGCTAGGGAAAAAAACCTTGACAATTTGCAAATGGCTATACCACGTTTGTTACCCAAATATCCAACTATTTGATTGAGTTTACCAAAATCCTCTACCGAATGTGTTTTTTAGCCCCTAAAGGACCATTGTCCGTTTAGGGGACAAATGAAATTTTGGGCAAGTACCTACGGCCTCAATTTTTGTCCTGGTTTTTTGAAACTTTTTTTGAAGATAGGAAAACACATTAGCTTTTGGGGAATATAACTTTAATCCTAATCAATGCCAAGGAGCAAAAATTATGCCCAAATAAGCAAAAATTTGGGGGGTCTGTGCAGCAAATTTTTTTTTACAAAAACTTGATTTTTAATGTGATTTTTTTTCCCCCTTGTAGATTATATCTTCGTTTACATTTGAAGCTTTGATTCATTCCATTTGGACTACTTATGAGAAAGTTATGGACAATCTTGTTTTTTGAGCAATTCAAGCATCCTCTTGAAAAAATAACTTATATAGTTTATTTTGGAATGGAAGCTTAACATTTTTTCAAAAAAAATTATTGGAGAGAGTGAAGTTTTCTTGCTAGAACAACCTCACCATTGGGATTATTGAGTTTCAATTCCATTGCAGGTTATTAGCAATTTAAATTTTTGTTCAATCTCATACCTTCTTCTACCTAATGTTTTTTTTAAAGAATGAAAATTAAGTATTTTTTGTTTTGGTTTTTTTCCAAAGATTCTCAACTCAATTCCCCAACATAAAAAAATAAACCTCAAAACTCCATGGTGCAAAAAATTTAAGTCAAGAAAATTTAAAGTCAAATAATTTAATCGTGCAAGGTGCAAAAAAACTTCTTTTTTATACTTTAAACGCAAATATCTTGCAATTTGTGCAAGTTAAGTTTTTAAGTTTTGAATGAAACATTCTTATACAAGTCTAGTAGAAGATCCTATGGTCAATTATGCAAAAAGACAAATTTTCAAACTTTTTTACTCTTTACCATAGAAGTGGTAATTCTGAGTGTCTTTTGACAAAATAAAGGCCATGATCCTTTAGGGGTTAATAGCTGCATAAATGTGAATACCAAAGTGTTCAATTTGAATGTTTAGCATATCAACTAGATTTTGATTTTGATTTTTCTTAGCAACTTGAGTTAATTAATAAATTTGCATTTAGGGATCAGATTACATATTGTACAGTACAGTACAGCAATTGAAGTCAAATGTGTATCACACATACAAACAAGGTGTAGTTTTGTTTTCTTACGTTTCAATGCTTTAAAGAACATTGTTGTCTTTTCTTTGATGTTTCTATGGTAAATGTTCTAAAAACATTTCTCTATTGGTATGTTACAGCAGAAAATGCACAACTTTTTTACTTATAGAAGAAACTTTTTTACTTTAAAATGCTTATATCCTTAAAAGTACTGACTTTGACGGACAGAAAACAAGATAAAAAGCTCACAAAAATAAATAAATTATGCAAGCAAATATTGACTTCAAAACAAAAAGAAATTATAGTGAACATCACTTATATTAAATCCTTGACCAATTTGGAAATAAGTATCAAATTAAGTTTAGTAAAAAGAGTTAATAATGATTGGTGAGTACAATGTCAGGTGTAAATCGTCTAACCATATGATATGGTCCGACGTAGGTAGCTCAAAAAGCGACACTTCAAGGGCTAATCTGCTTACTTATGGGCTTTTTGAGATAATGAGCTTTTCATCTAATTTCTAGACAAAGAGAAATGGATGCCAAATTTAATACAATTTTTTACATATTTTTTGAAGCATTATGGAATTGTTAGTGAATTTTCAAAATTCTATGTAGTAGGCACCTATTTGTGCTTCTACATTTCTCTTAACCCCTAAAGGATCAAGGAGCCCACTTTGGGCTTTATGAGAACCCAGGCAGGTTCTAATGACTTCATAATTTGGAAGTTTTTCATGAAAATTTTAGGATGGATGCTACTCATCATAATCTACATGTGAAGCTTTATTTCGTGTCATTCCAATAAATAATGCAAAAGCTAGAAGGTTTTTTTAAATTTCAATGTTAAACCGGGTAGCAAAAAATATGTTCTAAATTATTTATTTACTTATTTGTAGAATTGTATAGATTGATACCTACTCAAAAAAACTGAATCACTCAATTTCAAATAATTGGGTAAGAGTTAAAATGAGTTTTCTTTTGTGGGCAATGAAGGTAGGAAGAGGGTAGAAAAAACATATAAAGTTATATTTTACTCTCAATTTTGAAGATTTTCAAATGAAAGTTACTAATAGTATGTTAGAGCATTCTCACCATTGGGATTAACAACTTTCAAATTCTTCCAAAACTTATTAGCATATTAGTTATATCTTTCATTCATCAATACCTTTCACTTTGCAACTTTTGTAAAAATGAATCCTAAATTTTTTTTGGTTTTTTTCTTATATATATGCTTTCAACCCATTTTCCAACATATTGCCAAAATTGCACAAGAAATACAACATATGTGTTTTTCTCTAAAAGAGTTTGAAAAACAAAACCTCACCTTCTAGAAGGACTAGAAAAGCCTACATTTTGAAGTTTAGGCACATTGATCTTGCAATTGGTGGGGACATTCATTTTGAAATTTTAAGACAATGTACTTGTGCATGTCAACCAAAGGATCCTATGGTTGGATTTGTTAAAAAATAAGTTTCAATGAAGATTTTGACCTTGGTTTGGGGACTAGTATTTTGAAGCAGTTTTGGGCCTCTGAACACAAAAAAATTTTAGGGGTTAAACCATCCCTGCAACTTGTAAAGAGATGAGGTGAAATCAAGGAGTATGATTGGCTCTTGCAATAGAATACAAATTTCCTTCTATCACTCAAGAGGGTCCATTCAATTACCACCTCATATCCATTCCTTAAGTACTTTTGAGATGCTTAATAAGAGAGGGTTTGCATCTCAAGCTATCTACCTTATAGATGATTGATCACATCATTGATTTGGGTGTTCCTCCAAAATGTTCTTATAAGTTGCATATATTTATGATGTTTATTTTCTTTTTGAGAGTTTGAACTATTTTAGTCTTTAATTTCTAAGCAACCTTGCTCCATATTCTAGATATATGAATGAACCAAAACTTGGCCTAAGGTCTCCAAATGATGCAATCCATCATTTTTGTGTGATTTTTGTAAAATTTTAATTATAATTGAATGCAAATTCTTGGAACTAATCTCCACTAATATTCCTTAAATTGAAGATAGAAAGCATTTCAAACAATCAATTTCCAAAGTATGGGTCTTGTGGTGTAAGAAAAAAAGCCTAAAAAAGAACTCAATAAAATGTGTTTCTTGAGAAATTTAAAACGACCATGTTTGATGTTTAATAACTGCAAATTTAGTGTTATTGATCTTATTCTAAATTTATCAATCATCAATGTTAAAGTGGATTTTATATAAAGGTTCTAGTTTTGTGTTTCATATCTTGATGATAGCAATGAAAATTTAAATTTAAAAATGGTGTTTAAAATTATCCACATTTTCTTTTGGAAACATTATACCAAACAACGTCTCCAATTTATTGGCTTGGAAGAAGGGAGGAGATTTTGCTTCATGGGAAAGTTTGAGTGGGTACCTTACTCGAAAAGCAAGTCAGTGCTAAATGAACGAATCTCTTGTAGCTTAGTTCCTTGTCTATTATGCACCTTTATAGAACTCCACATAAAAAGATGAATTGAAGAGATTTGATGTCAAAAGGCTCAAACTTACAGTTTGCTATTTTAGTATAGTATCGGTTTTAAACTTTTGAATGCTAAGAGTGAAACATGATTGCTGAATTATGTGTATTCAATTTTTTTCGTATCATAGCGGTAATGAATGCATTGGGATTTAAACCAAACTATGAACTTGAAGGAAATATTTTCGATGCAATTTAATTTGAAAGTTAATGTATTTCTTTAGGAGAAGTACAAAATTAATGCTACGGCTCCTGTTGTGATCATTTTCTTTATACTCCATGATGCATATAATTCATAATAAACCATGAGTGGTAAATTAATTAATTTTTGGTTCAGTATTGTAAATGGTCTTGATGCAAGTCGGTCATTTGCATGCAAAATGTTGTGGACTTTTATTACACCCAATGTATTCATAATTGCTATGCTTGTGGTGACGTTTTCTCATATGCTTAATGCACTCATTAGTACCTTATGTTCACCAATGCAAATAATGTTAGTGGGTTCTTCAATTGTGTAAACACTGTTGCAATCGATTGAGTCTTTTTCCAAAGTTTATAATAAATGATAATATACTAAAAATAAAAAGAGAAAACATTATTTACTTAAATCCTCGTGGTGTAGATAAATTCCCTAAACGCATGCTCTTTAAATCCGCTCATCCAACAACATTACTAATATAAGTACTTCCATCCAAAATTGGGCAAACATGGTGCTTGAGTAATGAGGAATGTGGCAATTTCATCCACTTTTTCTCACAAATTTTTTAGTGTTGCGGTAACCACTAACCAGAGGCAATTTGAGGTAAGAATTAGGCGAAAATTAGCCAGAAAACAAGAACCCTGCGTTTACCCTTCAATATAAGAATGGGAATGATGACTTGGCCCTGGCATTCTACCAACTGGCGTAAGCTTATCTCCTTTCTATGATAATCGAGTGACCCCCTTCCCCCCACATAAAGTTCGTCCACTTAATTCCCACTTATGCACATTTGTGGTAAAGCTCCACTTTCACCCAGATGGGTAATGGTACGTCATCCAAGAAAGCCTGTTCCAACTCAAAATCTGCACACCGATACTGATTTGTGTTGGTAACATGAATTACAAACTGTAACACTAAATGATAATAACATCACCAGCGTTCTCAACACTAAATGTCATCACGTCAACTAAACTTCCATCAAAAAGTATGATCTCCGGCTTGTAATAAAATAGTATACATCATTAACCCCTCACCGCCCATGGTATTTTTAAATATCTCAAAATTTGCTCAAAATTTGCTTGAAAGTGAACAAAATGCTAGCATTTTGATACATCTTATCAAATTTCTTTGAAGCGCAACCATACAAATTCAAAGTAGACATGTTATAAATCACATACAAAAAGAAATCACGACAATATCATTTATAAATTGAAAGATTATAATGTTTGATCATGAGGGTGTTAAATCTGCTAAAGTGATTTGAAGTCTTTCAATCCTCTTTTTGCATCTCAACCCTAAAATTGAGTTTACCAAAAAAAATATAAGTATGTAAAGTATAACATGCACAACTCCAATCAATTTACGGCTTCTCAAAATCTATTCTACAAAAAATTTAATTGAATTTTTAATGTGAATTTTCTCCAAGTTCTAGTGTACTTGAGGCTCATTTCCAAGAGCCTTCAACACTAGAAAGTGAAGATTTGTAATGAACAGCCTTACAAAAAATCTTGAATCAACAAATCACTTTAATTCATTTTCAAAATCAGACTCTTGATGTTGAAAATAGATTTCAATAAGAAATTAAAATAATGATAATCACTAAAAAAATCTTAAAAAAAGGTTGCACATCTCTGAATTTTATTTAGAGGGACCCGATTTGGGCCCCTTCGGCGCTGAGGGGTTTATAATCAACATATATTTTAATTGTTAATTAAATGAAAATTAGATAGAGCTACATGATAAGGTAAATAACACTACACGTATCAAGGCAGCTTTACACAATGAGTAGAGGTTGGCTTCCACTGTTTGAAACTCCTAATGGTGGCTTCTCATTGGTCGGTTTTCTAAATACAACCTCATGGCCTTTACACTAGGAGTCAATGTCAATTATTTTCAAAACACATTGTAACCCCTAAAAGCCCAAGTGTCCCTCTGGGGGACAAATGTATTTTTGGCATGTACGTACAACTAAACTAGTTTGTGTGATTTTTGGATTTTTTTTTCAAGGTGTGGAATTCAAAAACTAATAAGGTATTTTTTTTTCATTTTGACATTCAACAAAGAAGTTGTGCAATTATTTACAAAATTAGATAAGAAGGGGCAACCTTGGCAAGGACTATCCTTTGTAAGTGCGTGTTGACTCTAAATAGGGTCAACTCTCATGGGCACAAGAAGTGGACACTTGGGCAAAGGAGAATGGAATAGAAGGAGCTCATACTGGGGGGACTCCCAACCCTCCATACCTTTTTCCCATTGTAAAATTTGGTACTTCATTTTTTGAGCTATTTCTGCATTAGCTATTTAATTTATTTTTGTTCCAAATTGTAGTGGGCTAAGATTCCCTGTTTTTCACAAGTTGGATCAATGTAAAACAAATTATTGAGTTTTACATAAATCCTCCAATTTCACTTAGTGTGTTTGCAAATTTCATGACCTTTTCGCGTTCAAAGATTTTTGAAGTATGTTACACACCTCCCATTCATTTGAGATTTCTCTCACACATGGTCTTCTACATGAAGAAATTAAACCTCAAGTTTGTGTAAAGCAATTTTTTTGCTATAAGAGTGGTCAAAGGCTTTTGAAATTTTTGAGTAGGAAGGAAAAATAGCTTTTTTCTTCACTTTGAGTGTCAATATCTCAATCCTCTCCATCTGAAATGAGGTGATTTTTTTTCCCAAAAGTACCTCCTCAAGACTAGGGCAAGAAGATCTTACAATTGGATTTATAAATAAATTTTTTTTCTTACTCTTCTACTCATATTTATAAAAGTGGCAGTTTGGAGTGACTTTTACAAGGAAAAAGGGCTTGGGCCTTTAGAGGTTAACATTAACCCCTGAGCGCCTAGGGTTTTGAAATTAGTTGAGAATGCTGACCATTTTGGTCCGCTTGGGCGCTTAGGAGTTAAAAAAACAAAACTAGACACAACCCAACTCCAAGAATGGGGTCAACCAAGAATGGGGTCAACCAAGAACATGAAGCCAGTTATTGATTGTAAAGTCATAGCCAAATTTTATTAAAATATGATCTTTTGAATAGAAAATATAATCATAGGATGAAATAAAATTTCAACAACTCTACTTGATCTTCTAAAAAAATCCCTTTTCTCCTAAAAAAATTTCAAAATTTGCACTAGCTACCTCTACTTTTAAACCCCAAGGCCTTTACACTCAAGAAACTTGACCCTCATTCTACTCATATTACAATAGGTGATTGGGGCCGTTCTTGAACCCATTTGAGCTGAAATTTTGGTAAAAACAGTGCCAGTTTTCATGGCCTTGACTTATAGTGTAAAGCGGCCCTCAATATCATAATTAGCACTCCTGAGTCTGGAAATTTGCAGAATGATAATTCTAGAATCCAGAAGATTGCATGGAAACATAAAGGCTTAAAAGTACACCTTCTGAGCAATTGTCATACCTGCTGCAACTTAAGTCCAGATTGCAGATTGCAAGGCCACCATTATTCGCCAATCCAAAGGAATTGAACACCCCCAATTCTTCTGATGGCTATCAAAATTATCAACCCCTACTAAGTGAAAAGAGAAAGTGAATTTGTTAAAAATGTGGTAAATATATCAGACTATCCTCTTATAATTCAGATGACAATTAGCAAGTATATTGGATATAAGATCATAGATCAGTGTCGAAAACAAGAGAAATCCACATTGGAGATTGCATGGACATTACCGGTACTCAGACAAGGGGATTTCCAACCAATTTTTCCTATTTCAAGGACCCTGATTAACCGACCACTTCAAGAATTTCCCTAATTAAATGCCCCAAAACTGTAAGTCAATTCTCTCCTCTCACACAAAGAAAGTGCAAATCCACAGCATTGTTCAAAATTGATGGCTAAATATAGCAGACCTTCTCCCTAAGATCGTTTATAGCTACGATTGTGCAAATTTGAATTTTCAGCCCATGCTGCAATAGTGTTCGAGGACATTTTTAAAGTTCAACGGTTAATGTTGGCATATCTCACTTTCATTGAATATTTCAAAGTTTTTGGACTTGATGTTGATTATTTCTGTACTTGAATCACACAAATTCTTGAAAGTAGAAACAGTTTTTTTTCCCTGTAGTTTTGAAGTCTAATTGTTTATTTTTATATTTTATCCCTAAAGAACCAACTGTCTCCTTGGGGGACAAATGGGTTTTGGGCATGTACCTACAATTAAACTAGTATTTTTGATTTTTTGAAATTTCTACTGAAGGTGGGGGATTCAAAGATCTATGTGGGCATTTAATTTTTTCTTTGTTTGACATTTATTGAAGAAATTATGCAAGAAATTTCCAAAACTAGGGGAAGAGGGGCAGTTTGGGCAGGGCCTCTCCTTTGTAAGTGGGTGTTGACTCCAAAGAGGGTCAGCTCTTACATGCACATGGTGTGGACACTTGTTGTGCACATGGAAGTGGAGTGGAAGGGGCTTTTATTGGGAAACTTGCAACCCTCCATTTTGTCCGCCCCTTGTAAAATTTGGTACTCTAACTTTTTGAGCAGTTTGGGTATTTGTTTTCTGACTTCTTTTTTTCCCATGTTGTAGTAGACTAAGATTCCTTAGTTTTCACCATTTGGATGAAAGTGATTCTAATTTCTAAATTACATAAATCCTCCAATTTTGCCCAATATATTTGCAAGTTTCATTACCTTTTGGCGTTCAATTTTTTTTGAAGTATGTTGCACACCTCCAATTCATTTCAAATTTTTTCCCACACCTACCTAGCTTGGTCTTCTACATGGAGTAGTTAATCCTCAACTTTGTGTAGAGTAGTATTTTTTCTATAAGAGTGGTCAAATGCTTTTGAAAATTTCAAGCAAGAAGGAAAAAAACTTTTTTTCACTTCAATTATTGATATCTAACTCTTCTTCATTTGAAATTAGGTGATTTTTTTCCACAAGTACCTCCCATAGTCTAAGGTAAGATATTATGGTTGGATTTTAAAGTAATAAAAAATTTCCTACCTTTCTACTCATTCTCCCAAAAGTGGTAGATTTTAAGCCTAAAAATTGTGAGCCCTCCAAGAGCCCCATATAAAATCTCTAAAGGGATCTTAAAATATGTACTTACTACAACAAATAAATCACTAATCCCCTATTTCTGCTCACCCTTGGAATTCAATGCAATTATGAAAATTATGTTATTATGTTATCCCAATTGGACAAAAACTATAGGTACAAATGTACAATAGGACCATAAATTCTACTTTACTCTATTTGAATACATGAGTGGATTACTTGGATAATGACTAGTGAGTATATTTACATATTTTATGAGTGCAATGCCTTTTATATTATTTTGGATTGTACACGTGGCTTAGGTCCTTCATACAAGGCAGTGATATGTATGAGTGCCATTTTCTTGTACTCAAGCTAACCAATTAATAACTTGGTTTGTCAAACTTTAGGAGCTCTTGGAGGGCTCAAAATTTTCCTAATGTGACTTTTACACAGAAAAGGACTCGGTCCTTTAGGGTAAATTGACTCACAGTACACCAAATGCTGATTCTCCCCGCAAATTGTCTTGCAAAGTCTATGGCCCATTTTGTAATGTTGTTGGCTTTTAAAACTATAGCTAATAGGGGTGTCACAGCTCAATATGATTTGAAGCTGGATATGGTATTTCTCTATGATGTAAGAGAGGAATCTTGGTTTTGCACGCTTGTTCTAAGGACTCTTTTCTTGTTATTTCCTCGTTTTCTCATGCAATGGAGCACTTGCTTGCTAGCTATACAATGCACCTCAAACAAAACTATTTGTTTCTTTTGAGAAGAAATGAACTTTGTGTGCTGTAACTTCCATTCTCTCCTGCAAAAAATGCCTTCAGAAAAATTCTCCTTTCACCCGGAGGTTTGAAATCCCCTAATCATGAAAATCAGCGTTGAGATCGGTGGTACACAGACAGAGTGCATGGATGGAGTCACACATTCTGTACAAAGCAACTGCCAAATCTGCGAAGTCCACATCTCCAGATTGCATGGACGTGAATACCCGTAGACCCTTGATCCAGTGCACAAATACTGCCAGCAGCCACACACCAAAAAAAGGAAAAAGACATGTAAGTTATACTGTTATTTTGAAAATCTTGGGGAACCTTGGAAGATTTGGGAATTTTAGGAAAAATGGGAAATATTAGGGGTAGTCACAGCACTTTTTTGGCAGCATGTGGAGAATGAGAACGTAAATGTATCGCTGTTGGTTGTCGGAGCTTTTGTTTTTGTCTGCTCGCTAAACTTCTCATTTTTCCATCCTTCTCCTCTAGAAGTGGAGAATGGGGTAGTGAGAAGTTTAGGAGGAGAAATTTCACCTCTCGCTACTCAAGTTTCATCTTGTTGTTCATGTTTTTATCATTGATTGACTGCTCCCATTGGTGAAGAGTGTAGTTACTGCATCTTCTAAAAGCAACTAATCATTCCCCATTCTCATTCTCCAAAACAAACAAACAAGATATCACACCATCTTCACAAAAAATGAACTCCTATTATCTCCTCTTTTCTCTCCACAGCTTCTCAGTTTCCATTTCTCCAAGAAGCCGTGACAACCCGTATTGAACAATTTTGGGAGAATTGGGAAACGGGATGGGGTAGGGGATGAAATCGGGGAGATGACATCCGGAGCGTCGTCGACATTCATCGACGTGCAGGGGAGGGAGCGCCTCCAGCCAATAAATACAGGAGCGCTCGCAGCGGCAGAAGCACAAGCGCAGGGGGACACGGCAGCCGCAGAGCGCGGGTGGGTGCCGAAATCGTTAAGTTAGCGCCAATGGGGGCAATTGGGCAGTGCGCGCAGGGCGTACCAAAGACCCATGATGTGTAATTGTGTATGGAGGGGCTGCCTGTTTTTAGCATTGTAGCTTAGTTTCCTTCGTTCCGAAGGGGGTGGCCCTTGCCTTGCGCCGTATCTTTCTTGAGCGCTGCACCGGGGCTCCACGCCTCGCCTGCTTTTCGCTGTTACTCTAGGACCGATCTTAGACAGAGAGCCCCGCCCCAGCTTTAATGGCAGCGTCCCTCCACGACGGGCCGTTCTTCGCCTTCAAGTCCACACCACTCTCGGCCTGGAACCTCGCACTCTCGCAGCGCCCGTCGCGTCGTCAGTCACTCGTCACTCGTGTGTGCAGACGCTGCGAGCATTTAATTCTGCCTCCCTCCCCTGCGCCTCCTTGCTGCCTCGCCCGGCTCTCGTATAAGTTAAGATGGACCCTCTGTCACACACTCTCGCCACTCACCGCCCGGCTACGGTGGCCTTCTTGCTCTCTCATGCCTTGCGGCTCATCGATCGATGAATCTAGCGCTGCTCAGTTGTGACTTGAGAATCTAGGGGCAGTGGACTTGGCTGAATTGCAGCTTGCTTCCCGCTTCGTCCCCCTCTCTGGTGGTGAATGGCGGACGAGTACGTAGCGAGCGACGCGGAGCGGCATTGCATGCACGGGCATGCATTTGTGTGGCAAATGGCACTACTGCAACCACAGAAACTGGGTTAAAAGGGGTTTTTTGTTGAGGTATGTGATGTTGGTGGCGCTCAATCAGATGACTATACCTGTGAGCCCGGCATCGCCATCAGATTGAGCCGCGCCAATATCACATCCTTCCCTTACTCAACTCTCTCTTCCTCTGGCTTGAATCTTTACGCTGTTCACAGTTAATTTTGTTGTGCACTAACTTGTGGTTTTGACTGCAACGCACGTCAGTGGGCCGCAGTTTCTAGACCAGTTTGCATGTTTGTCGTTCCTTCGTTTTTACTTCACCAGTCTAGCGAAATGAAGCTCCAGCAGAGCCGCCGCAGTCGGTCCCTCAAGGAAACAACCCATCCTTAAACCCTATGCTTTTACTTAGGAGTTCTATCTGTATTGTTCCAACATTTCCTACATAGTCAAAGTAGTGAATTGTCGTCATTCGCCTCATGTGTACGCATTGTTGACATTTGTGCATTTTTACTTTCGAGGTTTAGTGAAATGATGGTCTCGCAAGTTTTACCAAGTCTGACTTCCTTCCTTCTGTGGTGACCAATACTGACACTTGGTCATAAAATAGTAAGTGTCTATGTGACGAATTGTGTCTGCCCGCTCGTGATTATGTTGTTCGTCCTAGACACTGGTGGCTGTAACCAGCATGAAATCTCACATTTTTTTGCACTAGGAATGGTTGGACACTGGAGATGTTTTTTGGTTTGTCAGCCTCCAGTGGGCTAACCCACTAAAGTGGGGGTGTTAAATTCCTGTGGGAACTGGCTTAGAATTGTTCCAGCCGACACTGGCATTGGTGCGGCTCGTGTTCGCTTTACTGGAAATATTTTATCCAAAAGTGCTGTTAATGCTCGGTAGCGTCAGCACTTGCTTAACTTATGAACTGTTGCCTCATGAGCAGCATCTTTGAGAGTGACTACAAGACTTTGGTGGTTCCTTCTCTGAATTTGCCTCAGGAGTGGGTCAGTGGGGAGTAGGTTCAAGGATCCGTTGCTTCGTTCCCCGACCCCAGCTTCCACAAAAGGCCGTGGGGGGGGGCCACCTCGCCGTCGCAGCAGTTAATCCTGTCGGCGATTTTGTCAGGGACATTCTCGATTAATTTTCCTTGGTGGAGCTGTAGAGTGTCAATGCAGATGATGTCAGAAGCTGATCTGGGCACTCTATTGATTATGTAGTGTTTGTCACTTATACGCAAGTTATCACGTAGCTCAATGCTTGGCATCAGGCATCAGCAGTACCGTCTCTCGTGATTTTGCAGCGATGAGGAAAGCCAAACTAAGGTAGGGATTGGCGAAGATTTGTATACAGTTTCTGAAGTTCAAATATACCACTAGGTAGTAACTGACACTATTCAGTTGATCTCTGGTCCTTGTGAGCTGAATACTGGTTCTTTTGAAATGTTTCCTTAACCCCTAAAGGACCAAGCAAAGTTTTCACCAAAAACTCTTCAAAACTGCCATTTTTAGAGCATCAACCAAATTTGAAAATAATAATGTTTTTATGCATATGTAACCATAGGATCTTATAGAAGAATGGTTTTAGAAGATGTGGAAAAAATCTTAGAGTTTTCCACCGCGTGGATTGGAAGTTATAATGGTTTGAATATTCAAAAACGTCTTCTGAAAAATCGGGCAGCTACCCTTCAAAAGGTGAAATTCCTAAGGAAAAACGGCCATGTGGGTGGTGCTTCTCTAAACTCCTTATTCTACATAAGTGAATTACATGTTAAAAAAGTTTCAAATCATTTGGAGTTGTATAACATATGAAAAAAATTAGTAAGTAAAAAGTAGAGAATGATTCAAAACACTAAATTGATAAGAATTTAATTATGGAAATGAAAATGCCAATCTCAATGGTCATAATGTTGTAATAAACAATCTACATCTAGTGGTTTTGTTATTTTTCCAAAATGTTGAAAATTGAGTAAAATAAAGGACTTCAAAGTTTATTTTAGAGTAGAGAATCCATAATTGTCCGCAAACAAAAAATTCTCATAATTTTCATTTTGTTAATTCAAACAGAACGATTAAAAGCTTCCTACATTTACATAAATCTCCTCAACCAGTTTAAAAATTTTGTTTTGAAAAAAGAGATTTTAAAAAAATTGCCCAGGCAGCCCGCTGAATGTAAAAAGCAACATATTAGGCCATGACTTTTTACTCATAATTCCAAATGTCATGAAATTTAGTGCATATGAAAGATAAACCTTGTCCCCACATTCTATTAAAATTTCAGCCTAAAATATGAACAGCTCCAATCACAAGTACTTGCCCAAAATCGATATGTTTCTAGAAAAGGGGTCTGGTGGTCCTTTAGGGGTTAAGGATCAGTGTCGGTTATCTTAGTACTTTGTTCTGAAGCAGGTATGTGGTGTATTGGTAGTAGTTCATGGTTAGCGCCGACTGGTGTGGCTTGCTGTGGAGCACCAGGGTTCTTACAGGCTGGTTTACACAGCATTAGCTGGATGAAACTAAAAACATCTCTACAGAAGGATCACTGCTGATTTTCATTTAATGTTCTATAAATAAAAAGATGATTATCTATACATATATGAGCAACCACGTACATGTATTTTGTTGAATGGCATTATGTAATTTCAGTTGCATTGAATGTCGGATATCTAAGAATCAAATGGGGGGGACGTCTCTCCTTTAAACTCTGTTTTGAAAACAAATTGAAGTGCTAAGGGTGAAGGGGAAAATTCACATTACCAGAAAGTTGTAATAATGTCATACCTGAAAGACTATTTAAAAAAAATTGCACCGCCCAAATTCTCCCGAACTGTTAAAAATAAACTTTCACAACCTGTTCTACAGTACACTAAACAAATTGCCTTCTCCAAAAAGAGCTAAGCTTATATTGCTTTGAACGGCTGAATGATGAGGTAAATGAGTAATTCTATGGAATGGGCTTACCGCGCTACAGCTCTCTCTATTTGTATGAAGCGCCGCGCAAGAGGCTGCTTTTCTAGTACGAAAACAGGGCCAGTAAGTTCTCAGGAGTAAACCGGATACACCTTGTACTATAAGGTAGGAGGCTCATAAACCGACCATTTAAGGGCTGAAACTGAATTTTGGGAGCTTCTTGTAATACTTTTCAGTAAATTCTCCTTCAAAGACAAGAAGAATTGACACACAACCCAGATTTTTTCATATTTTTTGGAGTTTAGCAGAATTAGTTATGAAATTTTGAAGCTAAAGTGGCATAGGGCTCTAAAACCGTCCACCTCCTCAAATGTACAACACTTGTACATCTTGGAAATCTATGAGAAACAACATGTACAGAATAAATACATTTTACAGGGTGGGCAATTTTAAAGCCTAGACGGTTTATGAGCCTCCTACCTTAACCCTTTAGAGACCATTGAACCATATTTCGGTTTAGGAGAGTAGTTTTTGGCCTATACAATAAAATCGCTCAACAATTTGGAAAATGATCTTGAAGAACGCTTGTGATCATAAGAATTTTGCATCCAACCCAAGAAATGACAATAGAATTGGATAGATACATAATGGTGTTTATACATCACGGCCTCAAAATACGTATCCATATTTGGTCAAAGATGGATAAAAGCAACAACACAATACATCAAACATCCAAGAAGAATGCCACATTTCAATTGTGCAATTTTAACAAAATTGAAATTGCTTAAAGAATATGCTTGTATTATTTCTCTATACGATAGTAGTACAATTGTAGTATTTGAGAATCCATTGAAATGATACAATCATTTTATTTTTTTTAAAAAATCATCTTACATTTAAGACCAATTCTTGATTGCTTTCACCAATCGGATTTCCATAACACTTATCAAATTTCTTGTAAAACCGTTTTAGGGTAGCAAAGAAAATGGGATTTTGACCCTTTTTGTCCACTTAGCTACACCTTGTGATTGTTATTTTTGTCTACATTGTGTGAAACTAGTCTTGTTGGAAAGGTGGAAAACTTTGCTTTTTAGAAATATAAGGCTCTTCTCAAACAAAGCTTGTATGAAATAGTAAGATCCAAAACCACACAAGCCCAAAAACTAGAGATTTTCCACCTACAACTCACTCAATCATTATAATATTTTACCTCTAGAGGTAGATCTAGCTAAATTTTTGATACATTACAATAAACAAGGTGTCCTTCACATTTTTACAATTGGATTTTTGAAATCAAGTCCATACTTGATTCAATCGCACATCCAGTTTACTACCTTGACTTTTGATGAATTTTGTGAAAATGAGTGTGGTCTTTAAAGGCTTAGTATAGTGATGTACCTTCTACATTTGTAATTCTAAAATTGATTTGCTAGACTAGAATAAGCTAGAAGCACCCAAAAGTGACACTTACTTCAGATGTGGTAATTTGGAGGGTCTTTTGAGAATGTAATGCCATGTGCTTGTTAGGAAATGGTCACAGATGCAAGCAAAAATGTTTTTGGAATTTTTTGAGATCATACAAATAAATGACTAATTGTTGAACATAACTCCCTAGTTTGACTTTTTGTGGAAATAGACCCTCAAAAAACCGGCAACTAAAAGACCATGTCACAACAATAAAATGCCATGTCACGACAACAAAAAGACCATGTCACATTCAATCATAAACCGCCACCTACACAATTTTTGTTTCATTATGTTAACCTCTAAAGACCCAATTGTCCCCTCGGGGGACAAATGGGTTTTGGGTGTGTTCCTACAGCTAAACTAGTTTGTGTGATTTTTTAAAACTTTATTTGAAGTTGGGGAATTCCAAAACCTACGCGCGCATCTAATTTTTTCTTCATTCTGACATTTGATGAAGAAGTTATCAATAATTTTTTGAAACTAAGGTAGGAGCACCCCTCCTTGTTAGTGTCCCCATCCCCAAGACCTATTGTGTCATGACTTATATTGGTTATTGATGACAAAATGATGGTTATGAGTGTTCCATCTCACTATTTAAGAAAGTTCTCCTCAAGTTAGTATTATGAACGTATTAGCACATTGAAGACATTTCCTACACACAACTATACATTTTTAATGATTTGGGACTATAAAAAATCTTTGTAAACAAACGCTTGCAACTAGAACTTTCAAATTAATGCCAATCTTTTTAATTTTTCTTCCTGACCTTGTACTATCTATTTCAAAGTTCACCAATTGGTTTTCCTACCCCAAAACCCTTAGTTTCATGCTTATGGGTGCTCCTACGTAAGGCAAGAAGGGGTAGTCGAGCAAAGCCTCTCCTTTGCAAGTGGGTGTTGACTCCAAAGAGGGTCAACCCTTGTAGGCACAAGATGTGAATACTTGGCCAAATGGAAATGGAGTGGAAGGTACGTATCTTGGGAGACACCCAAACTTCCATTCCTTTTGCCCCTTGTAAAATTTGGTGCTTTACTTTTTTGAGCTCTTTGAGCAAATGTTTGTTGATTAAGATTTTCCCAAGTTGTAGTAGGCTAAAAACCCTTTGTTTTCACTATTTTGATCAATGTGATTTTGAATTTTTGAGTTTTACATAAAGCCTCCAATTTTGCCTAGTGTACTTGCAAATTTCATGACCTTCTGGCATTGCAAGATTTTACAATGTATGAATCATTCCTCCAATTCATTTGAAATTTTCCAACATATATCTAACTTGGTCTTCTACATGGAAAAAAAAAAAAAACCGCAACTTTGCGTAGATCAATTTTTTTGATATAGGAGCAAAAAAAAATTGGGCAGCAAAAAAAAAACTTTTTTTATCACTTTAGATGTCAATATCTCACCCCTCCACATCTAGAATGAGCTGATTTTTTTCCCACAAGTACCTCCCATAGTCTAGCACAAGATTCTATGGTTGGATTTTCAAAAAATGTATTTTCCTACTTTTCTACTCATTCCTTTAGAAGTGGCAATTTTTCAGTGATTTTTACAAAAAGAAAAGGATTGGGCCTTTAAAGGTTAACTTGCTTGTTTGGTTTGGGTGCCTGCGTGTCTTGTTTAGGTGCAAGGGCGCACAACTTTAGGTTTATTTTTAGATGTCACTAAATGGCTAGTATCACGTTTAGGTGCAGCTACCTTATATGAAGAGATTTAGAGCCTTCCATACAAACTAAGGTAGCAACACCCCTCTTTGTGAGTGTCCCATGGGCATTATATGCTGTGTCACTAAGTCACAATTAAAAAAAAACTGCTTATAGGTGACAAAGTAATGGATTTGGGTGACAAAGTGATAGTCTTGGGTGATTGGCATGACAATTTTGAGTGCTCCATCTCGCTATTTAAGAACTCCTCAAGTTAGTTTTATGAGCGTATGAACACACTAAAGACATCTCCTATATACATGCAACTGTACAAGTTCAATGATTTTGGATTTTGGATTTTTTTTCGTGAAAAAATGCTTGCCATTGGAAGTTTTAAACTAATGCCAATATTTTTGATTTCTTCTTCCTTAACAATATTTTTTTCACATGTTCATCAATTGAATTTCCTACTCCAAAATCCTTAGTTTCACACTTATGGGTGTTGCTACCTTACTCACATAAGGTAGGAGGCTCAAATTCCGTACAAAATATTTTGAATTGCCCATATAGGGGTGCCACAAACAATACATGAAGCTTCTTAACCCTTTGGAGACCATTGAACCATATTTTGGTTCATGAGAGTGGTTTTTGGCCTATAGAGTAAAATCACTCAACAATTCAAAAATTGTTCTTGAAGAACGTTTGTGATTACAAGAATTTTGCTTCCAACCAAAAAACAACAATGGAATCAGGTATGTGAGTTTATAAGTACTGGTGTTTATACAACATAGTTCCAAAATACGTTTATAGTTTTGGTAAAAAATAGATCAAAGCAACAACACAATACATCAAATATGCAAGATGAATGCCACATTTGAATTATGGGGTCCTAAAAACTCCTAAATTGCGTAAAAAATACGCCTGTATTGTTTTTCTACATTGTAGCAATATAATTGTAGTATTCAAAAATGTATTGAAATGGTGCTATCATATCCTCTTTTTAAAAAATCATCATATATTTAAGGTCAAATTTTGATTATTTTCACTGTTTTGATTTTCCATAGAATATATCAATTTTCTTGTAGAATTGTTTTAGGGTAGCAAATAAAAGAAGATTTTTGACCCTTTTGTCCATTTAGCTACACCTTGTGATTGCTTCTTTATCCATTTTGTGTGAAACTAGCCTTATTAGAAAGGCAGAAAGCCTTGCTTTCTAGAAATATAAGGCTCTTCTCAAGCAAAGCTTGCATGAAGGTGCAAAATCACACAAGCATGAAAAACTAAAGATTTTCTAGCTATAGCTCACTTAATCATTATAGTATTTCACCTCCAACAGTAGATCTAGTGAAATCTTCATGCTTCATAGTAAACAAGGAGTTCTTCTCATTTGTATAGTTAGATTATGCACATTGGATCCACATATGATTCAACTACACATTCAAGTTTCTTGCCCTGGTTTCTAATGGATTTTGTGAAAATGTGTGTGGTCTTTAAAGGGTCAAATGGGTCACAATTTCTCTGTTCCAAAATTGTACTTGTGCATGCACGGTTTTAGGAGCTTAAGAGAGTGATATGAGCTACTATTCAATGTGCTTACTTGTCATACTTGTGTTGAGTTATGTCTTTGAGTAAAATATAGATATATGTCACACTAAAATAAATAAAAATCTTGTTTTCAATCATAATTTGAATATTAAAATATAGAATGGGTGCTTGCAGGCTTTAGAGGACTTAGTTGGGCATCTTGAGTTTTGTAGTGGTTGCTTTTTGGACTCACATGCTCTGCTTTCAAGCCGCCTTTGAATCATGAATGCTAGAGCCTATGATCAAGAATAGCTACTTATGTGTCTTTTACTTTCATAAATTCTAGCTAATTCACACTAACCTAGAAAATTTCAATTCAAACATCTATAAAATTTTATCTTCTTTGGCTTTCTACCAAAAAAATTCCAAATTGCCAAGCTGCCCTAATTTTTCCATAGGAGCGCACTTTCCCTTAGATGATTGATTCACAAGCCTCCTACCTTAGTTGGAGAGTAAGGTAGACATACCCACACTTGGTTGTTTTAGGATTTGGGGTTCTTCAAGGTTTCAAAAAATTCAAGAAAAATCCGTAGGATTAGCCTTTCAACAATCTATCATGATCATGGAACGTAATTTCTATGGAAAAAAGTACCGCAGATGATTTTATATTACATGACAAAGCTGCAACTCATAGGGTCCCTATTAGCAATTCCAAACTAACCTTGAAACTCCTTGGATGTGTTCATATAATGGCACTTGATGGTCCCAATTCTAACCCGCCCAAAGTAGCTTAGGAACTGACATTTGGCAAAATTTGCTTGTGCAAGCAGCATTCATTGCTCCACTTTGGGTTCAGGAGTGGACGGTGAACACCTCAAGAGTAGGGTGCAAAATTGGGGAACTGTCGGGAATGGGTGTGTCTACCTTATACAAAAATTACTTCTAAGCACACATTGCGTGTAAGGCAAGAGGCTCAAATTCCGCGTAGGCTCTAAAACCGTCCACCTTCTCAAAATGCATTCATGCATAAATGCTATTTTTCATAAGTTTCAAAAATGTACAAATAGAGTACATTTGAGGAGATGAACCGTTTTAGAACCCTATGACCTTTGCACTTCAAAATTTTATAACTAATTCCACAAAACTCCAAAAAATATGAAACAATTTAGATTAGATCACTTAGATGTCAATTCTTCTTGTCTTTCAAGAAAAAGTTACAGAAAATTAGTTTAAGGAGTTCTACCTCCCCAAAATTCAGTTTCATTCCTTACATGGACGGTTTATGAACCTCCTACCTTACTACATTCATTTCATTCACCTCCAGTAACAGTTTGAAAAGAGTCATCGTATTTCATCGTGCACCCAGTGGACCAGGAGGGGGATTGCACAAAAATACCCGAACATAACCCGACTCAGCTCATACAACCGTAAACATACTCTATGCAAGCATGGTTTTTATATTTTGACAGGCAACGAATTGAGAGCTCAGTAAACTTAGTGAACAACGAAACGGCTGGAACTTGTAAGTTTGGGGGTAGAAAGTAGTCTCACCTACGGGTGAAACAGAGTTCGGGAAATCCAGGGTATTTTACTGTAACCTTTGAAAAGTTGCTAAAAATAGCATAATCAATGCTTACGAATCCGCACAAACTTAGAAATCGAATCTGCCCTGTTGGAAAGCCGATGAAAATTGATGCATGCCCCCGTAGCATTTATGTTGCGAAGCTTTAGAATGTCTTTCGGAGGTTCTCTGCCTACCAAATAGCATACGCCTTTACTCTTCTAGAACTGCAAAGCTGCAACTGAATCTTAGAGCATCTTCAACCGGAAAATCCAACAGGCTGAAATTGGATGAAATATGCTAAGGCCTCTCTCAAAACCCTCTCTTGACACTGGGTCTTGTCGTGTTTAGCAAGAGGCCTTCAAGCCACTATTCATTAACTATTCACCCTAAGTTTAATGAGCTTTATCCACTACTTTCCTTGATAAGTGGTCAACTGCTTATTTATGGGGCGCGTTGGAATGTGAGGCCACCTTTTCAAAGAGCATGGGTGGAGATCAAGGGACTTGAGACCTCGCCAAAACAGATGGAAAAGTTTGAAAGAGCCTGGACAAGTGGTGATGCTCTTATTGATGCAAATTGCGGCACTGGACACCGCAATCAAAGGATTCGTAGGGCATCTCCTATAGCACGCTTTGTGACACTTGGATAAATGAGATTTCATGGGGAGAATGACGCAAACCTTCACACCGAGGCTTGGAGTTCTCCTGCAGCCCTGAAACCTTCCGGACCTACAACCGCGTTACAAAAAATTGCACGAGTATACCTGGCTATGGAGTGTGGTCATGAGTGAACAATGCGTGAACAGTGCTTGCCAGGGACCGTGAAGGGGGCTTGGAGAAAGCTAAAATATGACGGGTATACAGCTCAATTTGAAGGCCTTGCGACCTGCACATGGACGTGTCAAGTGTTGTTGGGGACTTGAATCGCAAAGGCCATTACAGGTTGAAGGCAAAGGGTTCTTCTAACGTGTTGCATTGCAAAAGCTGTTACGACTTGAAAATAAAGGATTGTTCTAACGTGCTACAAGAAATACTCTTAGAGCATCATTCTCTTGTAGCACTTGAGAACAACCCGTAACGGCTTCTGCGATTTAAGTCCCCAACAACACTTAACACGTTCCTATGCAGGTCGCAAGGCCTTCATATTGAGCCGCATCCCTGTCATATTTCAGCTTTTTCCATGCCCCCTTTTCAATCCCTGGCGAGCACTGTTCACTCATGACCCAACTCCATAGCCAGGTATACCCATGTGATTTGTTGTAACGCGGTTGTAGGTCCGGAAGGTTTCAAGGTTGCATGAGAACTTCAAGCCTCGGTGTAAAGGTTCGCGTCATTCTCCTTGTGAAAACTCATTTATCCAAGTGTTACAAAGCATGCTGCAGGAGATGCCCTTAGGGCCTTTTTGCATGTGGAGCTAGTACCAGTGAAGCTCACCGATTATCGGTGAGATATGAGACCTGGTTTTACTGTAGCTCCCATCTCATTAATAATCGGTGAGCTTCACCAGTACTAACTCCACATGGAATTAGGCCCTTGTGTACGTTTAAAGCTTGTGCTATTGTGTCAGTAATGAAGTTATAATCCATGATACCTTGCCAAGTTTGTCCAATATATCTACCACTCTACTGTGTCTAGGATTTTGGGTTTTAGGGTCATCACAGCATCTCCACCGGTTGATGAAAGACGGCCACATAGCATGTTGAATGGCTCTTTCTCCCGTTTTTTATCTCCACCAATGACTCGTTTTGATAATTAGCCTCACCGGCCACGCTCAGAAGAGCTTTGAGGATGCTTAGCTCTCGCGACTTCCAGTACTTTTAGTGAGCTGAAATGTTGCTCCATTCCGCTTGTTTGCTTACTATTACTGTGCAAGAACTTGATATCAAGAGTGGTTTGAGTAAAATTAGCAAGGCAACGGAGCATCCAGTCCCACCACAATGCAAACGTGGCAAACTTCAGTCTAAGCACAAGCTTACCTTTACCTTCTTTCTCTTTGACGGGTCCTTGTTCCCACTGGACCGTTCAATATCAGATCCCTGGCCATGAAAAATCCAACAGATCGTCCCTGCTCAGTTTCTCTTTTCCCGTCCCATTCTCGCAAGTCCGGTGGAGATGCTCTCAATCTTTAGGGCCTCCTTCCATGTGAGGTGGTGGGAGTGGGATGATTTTGTAAAAGCAAGACTAGTTGCAGGTGGAAGCAAAGTTTGGGGAAAATTGGCGATGAATGTAGTGGTAACTGGTTGAAATTGTAAAAAAGCTGGTTGAAACCTTAAACTACTGGATAAAAAAACCGGCTCTTTTTTCCAAAAAAAATTAAATATCATACATTTATAGCAAAAATTTAGAAGTTTTACAAAAAATAACCAATGCGTGAAAGTGAAAGTTCGTTTGAAATTGGTAAATGCCGGATTTCAACCAATGAAGCTAGAATTTCTCCTCAAACTCTGGGTAGAAGATTCTCAAGTCAAAGTCACTCATTATTGTGTTTCGCATTTCCAATGGATGGGTGGTGCTAATAGCCTTGACCAATGATCAGCAAATACAAGAAAGAAGTAAACCAAAACTCAAAATTGACCAGTACACTAGGATGATGGCACGATCATGGTAACCAAAAAGGAATGCTTAGGTCTAATTTGGCCATACCCATGAAACTTTTGCTATTTATTACATCTTACAAGATAAAGCTTTACTATTTATTTTTGACAAGAAGTTGCTTATACTTGTAGATTAGTAGAAAAAAAATACACTTTTGCAAATGATGAATGTTATCATGTCCAAATGAGTGATTTTGTGAGAAGTTCCGGAACTATCTCATTTCATCAAAATAAACTAAAGGACTCATCCAGACTACAAATTTGGTTAGTAGGAATTAGGTTAATGCATTTATAGTTGTGCAAGCTTCTATGGTTCATGAATTTAAAGTGTATTAGTCCCTACTAAGCAATACTCATTAAAAAGGGAAAAAGTGACATTTTGGGACTTTTGGATTTTACGTTTATTAAAGAGTATTCAATGAATACTCTTTAAAAAATGTAAAATCCAAAAGTTCCAAAATGTCATTTTTTCCCTTTTTAATGGATATTGCGTTATACATTATTAAAATTAGTTGTCATGAATTCTTTTAGGGACAATTTCATGCGAGTTTTTCCACGTCCAATAAAAAATATTAAAAGTTTGTAGTTTTTTTAAGTGGCAAAAGCATGCACATATACTTGTTTCTAGGTGCACACATGGTCAAAATCATTAAAATGTTAATAATTTATTTTAGGGAGCCATTACAAATTACAAGTCAAAAAATGTCTTGATCACGACATTTGGGTTCTAATCACTTCTATGATGTGAAAAATAATCAAGTAAGTCATTTTGATGAAAGGAACACTTTCTAAATGAATGTCTTAACATAAGGAAAGCTGAAGAAAAATGTCTCATCACTTGCAAGTTGAAATTTTTTGCTAAACAAAAACAATCAAGACTCACAAGTGCAAGTGAAATTATAGTCATGTCCAAAGGTCCAGCAAGCCCTTTTAGGGGTATCTTGATTGTGCCATCACCCATCGGTAACTTCTCACCAAATGTACTTAACCCTAAAATAAGGTCTATGAGCATGTATTGGGAGAATTATTATTGTCTAATGCTCCTCCCAATCACCAATGCAATATGGAAACATGCCCTTACTACTCTCCAACTCTTGAAAGCATTTTTAATGCAAGCAACAAATGCACAAGAATGAAGTGGGTATTGTGATAAAGTTGTGCTTAAATTGTAAAATCTGATAAGTTAGGTCAAGTTCATTATCCTCTAATGGAGATGCAGTAAGACTGGAAAAGATGGTCCTTTTTGTCATTGTAGTAACCTCCTCCTCTTTAACCTTTTAAATACCACACACATTTTTAGAGAGTTCATGAGAAATTTGGGTAGAAATCAAGGTAGTAAACTTGGATGTGCGGTTGAATCAAGTATGGACTTGATTTCAAAAATCCAATTGTAAAAATGTGAAGGACACCTTGTTTATTGTAATGTATCAAAAATTTAGCTAGATTTACCTCTAGAGGTAAAATATTATAATGATTGAGTGAGTTGTAGGTGGAAAATCTCTAGTTTTTGGGCTTGTGTGGTTTTGGATCTTACTATTTCATACAAGCTTTGTTTGAGAAGAGCCTTATATTTCTAAAAAGCAAAGTTTTCCACCTTTCCAACAAGACTAGTTTCACACAATGTAGACAAAAATAACAATCACAAGGTGTAGCTAAGTGGACAAAAAGGGTCAAAATCCCATTTTCTTTGCTACCCTAAAATGATTCTACAAGAAATTTGATAAGTGTTATGGAAATCCGATTGGTGAAAGCAATCAAGAATTGGCCTTAAATGTAGGACAACAAATTTTAGAGATTAAGCGCTTCACCAAAATGGAGGTGTGACGCCCACTATGCCATAGTCTTTGCCAATTCGATATGATATGAGACTAAGCTTGCTTATAAGTGTTACAAAACTAGCCAAGGCGCAGCAAACAAAAGCATTTTTCACTCCACACTACAAAGCAGACTTAATTCCTTGCTTATTTGATGGCTGCCAAAATAAAGCCTCTGTTGGGCCTTGGGCCGGTTCCGAAGAGAGAGGAGATGTATGATGGGCTACTATCACGTATGTTTCTATAGGAGGGGAACGGCTTTAAACGTTGGGCCTAAGTAAGGTTCAAATAGAGCAAAAAAATCTTTTTTTCCCCTACTGACAAATGATAGCATCATTTCAATGGATTCTCAAATACTACAATTATACTACTACTGTATAGAGAAACAATACAAGCGTATTTCTTGAGTAATTTGAGATTTTCTTGGACCGCACTATTGAAATGTGGCATTCTCCTTGGATGTTTGATGTATTGTGTTGTTGCTTTTATCCATCTTTGACCAAGTATGGATACGTATTTTGAGGCCGTGATATATAAACACCATCATTTATCAACTCATGTGCCCAATTTCATTGTTTTTTATTTGGTTGGATGCAAAATTCTTATAAACACAAGCGCTCTTCCATACTTATTTCCAAATTATTGAACAATTTTACTCTATAAACCAAAAACCACTCTCCCGAATCACAATATGGTTTGGTGGTCTATAAAGGGTTAATATCTCAGGAGAAAATACCATCTTATGCATCCTGAATTCCTCTATTGTTGTTGACACGTGACAATGAGGAAACCCTCTAACACAACATAGGGGACTTTGATGAATGCAAATATTCTCTGCACAAGACCAAGAAAATAACAGTTGGTACAACTGACCCCAAGTTTTTACAGCCTTGACAAAGTGGCCTTAAACCTCTAAAAGTGCATGGAAGTGAAGCATGTAAATCTAAAACTTTTGAGGCAAGATAAAATATGGCCTAAAAATACTCTAAACATAAGAACTTCAAATTTGCATTTTTCTTTTTGCTATCTCAACATGGATTGATATAAGGCATTGGACTATAACCTTCAAGCACCTATGGATCAAATCCAACTTAGGATTAAAAATAGACAAAAAGAGAGAAGAAGCTCTCTAAGCATAATTGGATGGATTTTGTCAATCTCATAAGGTAGGAACATCCATAAGCGTTAGATTTCCATAATCGTCACCTCTAAAATTTTGGAAAATTTGTGGAAGTAAATAGATGTAATTACAAGGATGTACAACATGTGAACATGAAATCTTAATGTTGGTTATGGGTGCAAAGGCAATTTGCTCTTTAAAAATTCACAACTTATTCTCACAGTATCCAAATAATATATTTGAAAAGGCAAACTCTTTTTTTTTGTTCCTAATAGGATCCAGTAATTTACTAGATGTTTATTAATAGTCATCATGTTCAAAACCCTTAGTTTGAAGCTTATGGGTGCTCCTACCTTACAACTTGTATGGAGAGCTTCAGATTTATCATTGTTCACATTATGGATGCGTGCAATCTTAACCCTTAAAGGACCAAGCCCCCTTTTTTAGCAACATAGCAATTTTGGGCAGGTATCTATGATTGAAGATTTTCATATTTTAGGCTGAAGTTTTAATAGAATGTGGGAACAAGGTTTATCTTTCATATGTACTAAATTTCATGACATTTGGAGTATGAATAAGAAGGTATGGCCTAATATATTGTTTTTTCACTTGGCGGGCAGCATGGGCAGATTATTAAAAATTTATTTTTTCAAATATAAAAACTTGAAATTGATTAAAGAGATTTATGTGGAAGCAAAAAACTTTGAATCATTCTATTTTGATCAATGAGATGAGAGCTATGAGGAGTTTTTGTTTGCGGGCAATTATGGATTCTTTACTCTAAAATAAACTTTGAAGCCCTTTATTTTACTCAATTTTCTTTATTTTGGAAAAAAAACACAACCAAAGGATGTAAAGTGTATATTACAACATTACAATTGTTGGGATTTGTTTTTTTCATTTTTGTATTTAAAATCTTAACAATTTTGTGTTTTACTAATTATCCACTTCTTTTTATATACTATTTTTTTACCATATGTTGTGTAATTCCAAATGATTTGAAGCTTTTTTGGCATGTACCCTACTTAGGTGCAATAAGGAATTTAGAGAAGCATCACCCACACGACCATTTTTTCTTAGGAGTTTCAACTTCTAAAGGGTAGCTGCCTAATTTTTCACAAGATGTTTTTGAATATTTAAACCCTTTTAATTTCCAATCCACATAGTAAAAAATTCTGATTTTTTTTTTCAAAATCTTCTAAAACTATCCTCCTACAAGATCCTACGATTACATATACATAAAAAGTTTTTGTTTTCAAATTTGTTGATGCTCTAAAAAGGGCAATTTTGGAGGGTTTTTGGTGAAAACGATGCTTGGTCCTTTATGGTTATGGGTTAAGGTAAATTTACATCAAAAGTAGAAGTATGAAACTCGTGAGGTTAGCCCTCAAATATCCAAATATTGCAAGACGTTTTTTAGAAATTAGTTCCATATCTAGAAATGCATGAATTTGAGTGTTTTTTTTTGTATCTTTTTAAAGACTGAGAACCGTTGGTGTTAATAGAAGACTTGTTGCTGGTTCCATAGCCAAGAAGATTAAGGAATTGACCAAGTATTTAGGAACAATATACGGACCCACGCTTTGCACAAGTGGGACATGTATGAGTAATGTAACATCCAATTTTTAAATTAAACAATTGGTTTAGAATCTAATCTTGATGGACTTTATAAAAAATCAATCTCACTATTGATTCATAATTTAACCTTAGCTCATTGTTGTTTTTGTTCTTTTGTGAAACCAAAAATAGTAATTGCCTTCATCACAATGTTGTTTTTTAATATTTTGCTAAGGGCACTTGGCATTTTGTTGGGTATTTAGCACATAGTTGGAAAATATTTGGTATTTAATATTTGGGACATCCTTTATTGTTTCAACCTCCACCAAAAAGTTTAAGGAAACTTTGGAAAATGACATGATTGAAGGGCAATTGGTGTTTTAAATCTAGGGCGTCTTTTATGTCACAGACATAGAATAGAAGCTTGTAGAACTATCTAAAAACTTGTAGAAGCTTGTAAAACTTTTTGGAAGCTCGTGGAAGCTTATAGAATCTTCTAGAAGAACAAGGGGCAATTCACACTGTGTTCCTTATTTCAAGTTCCAGTACATTTGAAATGCCTACTAGGTGGCTCTTTTTGGAAATTTTGGTGCCAAAAAAAGTGAGACGTTATTCCAAGAGTTGGACCTAGTGAAAATGGAAACTTACAAAAATCTAACTCAAGAAGTCCTAAGAGCATCCCTACTTGTCTTGCAAAACACTAGGTTATGGGCACTTTTGGATGAAAATAGAGCACTTAATGTTTGAAACCATCAAAATTTTCTCATTTGCATTGCAAAATTTGCATTGCAAAATTTGCATTTTCCCTATGCACACCAAATTCCTCTCAATCCTACTTTTCTTTGGTCCATTAATAGGTTGCATAAGCAATGATAAAGATTTTATCTACTTTTTCAAGCAAGGAGGCTTGTTATTGGTTGAGCACTATTTTGCCTAGATGCATGGGTGGGGAAATTTACAAGTCAACACGGGAAAAAATTAAAATTCTTGACATTTCCTCAAGATGAGAAACTATCGGTGTGGTAGAGATGCTCTAATAGTTTATGTGCATGAAACATGCAAACCCTTTTTATGATTTCCTTTTGCCACTTTACGATAGAATAAAGTTGTGATGTGGAGTTGAAGACTTGTAGAGTTAGGCCCGGTTCAAACTAGCGAGTGGACAAAATTTTCTTGAACATCATTGGTTGGAATATCAATTTTGTCCATTAAAGGGTTCACACTTAGGGTTTATCCTATACTTCAACTTGCCATGTCACCAACTTAAATGTCCAAATCAAAAAACAAATTAGTGAATTTTGAGACTTGCTACAAGAGTGATACCAAACTTGACCGGTAGAGAAACACTGTAATACCAGATGCAATACCAATTTTTGTGTTTTGTCTGGCGACTAGTCTGAATCGGGCCTAGAGGAAAACAGTATGAAGTATGAACTGCCTCTAAGGTTCCGGTTTTCAGCCTCTTCACCAATCGGATATTTTGAGGGTTCAATGACTCAGGAGCCACCAAACAGAAAACGAAGAATGAATGGTTTTTCATCCATCCAATTTGGACTCCCGCGCTGAAGTTACTGAGCCTAGTCCCGTGCAAAAATTAGGGTTTGAAGTTCCGAACAGGAGAGTCCCAGTCCAACGCCGGATCACGCTGCAGGTTTGCATTCAATCACGTTGCGGGAAGAATCGTCGCGCGCGCTACTTTCGATGCTTGAATTCCCAGATTGTATTTGGTCCTTTCGAACATGAGATTTCTTGCTTTTTAAATTGAGCTCTTGCACTTTCTATGTCGTGCTTTCGTGCTTTTATAATTTTATAGGAGTCATCAACGGCGTGAGGTTTGCGTTTTGATGACGTTCTTGGGCAGCTAGCTGTGCGTTTCAAAAAAGACGTTTGGTTGATTCTTAATTTGATTTTTGTGCTGCTGGTATGATTTGTTGCAGATTGAGGAGGTGGCACTTTGTTTGAATTGGGGGAGGATTTAGGGTTTAGAGTTGACAGTCCAGTCCGTCAGCAATGGCAGCGACGGGGGTTGTTCCCAGGAATCGCAATGCGCGAGAGGGGAACATGGCGGATGACGAGCATCTGGTCTTTGAGACGAGCGCTGGCGTGGAGGTGATTTCGAGCTTCGATCAAATGGGCATTCGAGAGGACTTGTTACGAGGAATATATGCTTACGGGTTCGAGAAGCCCTCTGCTATTCAGCAACGAGCCGTCATGCCCATCATTAGTGGTCGTGATGCGATTGCGCAAGCTCAGTCCGGAACCGGAAAGACCTCCATGATTGCGTTGGCTGTGTGCCAGATGATTGACACTGCCACGCGCGAGTAAGTCTTTCGCTTCTCCGTGCTCCTTGTCGTTTCACACAATCGACTGTTTACAGTACTAAGGTAGGCGGCTCATAAATCGACCATCTAAGGGCTGAAACTGAATTTTGGGGAGGTGAAACTTCTTGAAATGTTTTGTAGTAAGTTTTCCTTGAAAGACGAGGAATTGACATCTAACCCAAGTTGTTTCATATTTTTTGGAGCTTTGTGGAATTAGTTATGAAATTTTGAAGTTGAAGTGGCATAGGGCTCTAAAACTGTCCACCTCCTCAAATGTACACCTCTTGTACTTTGCTGAAGGCTATGACAAACAACATGTACGAACAGAGTATATTTGAGAAGGTGGACGGTTTTAGAGCATGAGCGGAATATGAGCCTCCTACCTTACACTGCTGGCAAGGGGTCCCGCCTTACCGGATTGTCCAATTCCGAGTGTTTAGGGATGGTTCAGGTGACCGATGGCCAAAAACATCACATTATTGTGAAATAGTGTATTCAGAAAGTGGCACCATAGCGACAGATTGGTACATTAGACAAGCGGGGAATAGCTTAGCTGCTAATTGAATTCTAAGATACCTGCAAAGTGTACTTTGAGTTTCCTAGAGAAGCAATCGTTTGTAGTGGGTGGCATTGTTGTAAGATTGTATCTCCTTGTCTATGTTTCTGCTGTAGATGTTGATACGTAAGCACTAATGATGTTAAATGATGACAGGGTGCAGGCCCTCATTTTATCTCCTACTCGTGAGCTAGCTGCACAAACAGAGAAGGTGATCCTTGCAATTGGAGATTTTATGAGCATTCAAGCTCATGCGTGTGTTGGTGGAAAGAGCATTGGGGAGGATATTAGGAAACTTGAATACGGAGTGCATGTTGTCTCGGGAACACCTGGGCGTGTTTATGATATGATAAAAAGAAGGACCTTGCGGACCAGGGCGATCAAACTCCTCATCCTGGTAGGTTTCGGTGTCGTCATATGTCTCTGCACCGCCGATATAGTTTTCTGCTGACTCTAGTATGGGATAAAAATAGGCTCTCAAAACTATCCCCCCATCGTTCCTAAAGAATCGCCCTCCGACACTGCCAGATGCTTTTCGTTTTTTTTCTATTGATATTGCAATACTGTTGTAAGTTTGCTTCACAATATAAAATATCTATGCTGTGCTCCACAATTTATTTATTCAAATAAGATGTCGCTTGTTGTGAATGTTTCTCACAAAACCTGTTAATCTCGCTATTTGCAATAAATCTTGCCTCGTCATGCTTTATTGATATGTAGGTTATTTGTGGGCCTCCAGGACGAATCTGATGAAATGCTTAGCAGAGGGTTCAAAGATCAGATTTACGATGTGTATCGTTATCTTCCTCCCGACTTGCAGGTGGGTTTCTAGGAGTGTATCTTCCTCCGAATATTTGAGCCAAATCCTTTGCCGTTTCTATTCTGTTATTCACGGCTTGGTTTTTCTAGCGGAATCATGTAGTTCTTATGGAGTTACGAAGTTTATATTGATACGATGAGCAAGTGAAGTACAGTGTTCACTTAACGATTTAATTCAACGCAGCAACTTCGTTTGTATTATAGCAATACGTCCGATCTGATGTTTCTTTCTTATGGATCTTTATTGTAGGTTGTACTGGTATCTGCAACTTTGCCTCACGAAATTCTGGAGATGACAAGCAAGTTCATGACCGATCCCGTTCGAATACTTGTCAAACGTGATGAGTTGACTCTGGAGGTGAGCGAATCTTTACTTACCTTCTTGGTCCTCTAGTAATATTTTTTTGCGTACCTTGCGTCAGTGAAGCATCCTTGGATCCTGAATCTTGCAGCTTTTGAGATTTTTGTTTTGAGTGTTTTCTGGATCTGTCACTTTACAGGGTATCAAGCAGTTTTTTGTGGCTGTTGAGCGAGAAGAATGGAAATTTGACACATTATGTGATCTATACGATACTCTTACGATCACACAGGCTGTCATCTTCTGTAATACAAAGAGAAAGGTATTTTTTGATATCCACGTGAAATTGTCGTGACTGTTGCCAACCCTGTTTAGCTGCAGTTGATTGTGTATTTATTTTGCTTGACGTATTCTCTTCTATGTGCCAAGTTTATTCAAAACCATTTCAGACATGCCGTTATTTTTCGTACTGGATTTGTTGAAGGTGGGAGCTTTTAAAGAGTAGAATGTGTTTTAACCCGTTGAAGGATGGTGTTCTACACAGGTCGATTGGCTGACGGAGAAGATGAGGAGTAACAACTTTACTGTATCTGCCATGCATGGTGACATGCCTCAGAAGGAGCGGGATGCAATTATGGCAGAGTTTCGGTCAGGCACGACACGTGTCTTGATCACTACGGATGTCTGGGCTCGCGGTCTTGATGTGCAACAAGTAGGTCCTCTTCACAGTTCAATCTGTTTTTTCTTGTTCACAGTTTCTGAGAAAAAAGGAACATAGATATGGTCCTCCGTTGCTGCACAGAAGGACAGTGTCATGTGCTATCTGTGTGATGAAACCCCTTTCAAAGCATTTATCTTACTCCTCTGATCATGTCAGGTTTCATTGGTGATAAACTACGATCTTCCTAACAACCGTGAGCTCTACATTCATCGCATCGGTCGTTCTGGTCGATTTGGGCGGAAGGTGCGTACAGTGGAATAATTCATAGGAAGTTCTTTGGTATTGCTGATATTAAAAACTTGCTATTTTAGTTGAAATTTAGGATTTTAACCATCCTTTATGCACGTATGGCTGTCCTTCTAGAATTCCAGAATGCTTATTTATGAGAGGCTTTTATATCTTATAAATTGCTGTTAATCATGCGTTGAAATGTAGGGTGTGGCCATCAATTTTGTAAGGAGCGATGACATTCGAATATTGCGGGATATAGAGCAATACTACAGTACACAAATTGATGAAATGCCAATGAACGTTGCTGACTTAATTTAGTAGTATTCCATATCCGAGGTTACCAGGATGTTTTCAAGTCTTTTGGTTAGACCTACATGTGTCGTTTGTAAGTAGATGATTAGGAGTCCCAAGTTTTTTTAAGTAGTTTGAATTGTGAAGGAGTGTTGGTCACTTGCTTTATGTGATTTGTAGGACCGAGCTTACGAAGTAGTGTAGAGTGGCGAATTGTACTACCGCAACATTTTCTGTGGCCATTATTGTTTGATAATAGTCTGTCACCTCGGAATTCATAGCTTTTGGGTTATACATTTCATTCTCTTCTCATGTTATATGGCTTTCCTTGTCCAAATACCAAGAATAATTAATTGAGATTTCATTCTAGATTGATTTGTAGGAGAGGATGCTGAAAGTGAACAGAAGGACCATACTTACTCCCTGGATTTACTATTTCCTATGGAGAATTTCTTAACCAGGTAATTATAAGAACCTTACTAGGATCGCAAAGATATCTGGAATTCCAACATCTCATTCTGAACTGAGAAGGCCTTCTCTTCTGTGATGGTGGAAACTTAGCTAGACGTTAATGAAATTTAAATCTAAAACTCACGTGTTAAGTGATAGGAGATTCTAGAAAATCAGCACACGATTCAATTTCCGCATCCTTTATTAGAATCCCGTTCCTTATATTGCCGAGTATGAAAGTAGGGGTAAGGTAGGAGGTCCATAAAACAACCAGCGTTTTTTCTAAGTGACAGAGCACTGTGCCGTGTCTTTGGAGGGAGAGAAACTCAGTGGTTAAAATCTGTCAGGTCTGGCAAAATTTTGCTAGGAAAAAAAACGCTGAAAACAACCATTTAAGCCTACCTAACTCATCAAAGATAGTAATAGATATTTGGAGGAACATGTGACTTGTTTCTAAAATGCAAATGCAATCAAAACCTAAGCAGTTTTCAAACCTCCTACCTTAGTTACAGTACATTCTTTGTGCAATTTTGTTTGTCCTCCATTCATTGACTTCAATGCTACATCAATTGAAACTTGGCTAGTTTCTTGGACCACAACTTTTGTGAACTCTTTTGTTGAAAGTTACCTAGGAGGAATTTTTCTTTGAACGCTCTAACTAGACCATGTCCTCACTCATTGAGATGAAAAAATGAGCACATGATTAAGGTGATTAGGGGGCTTCAAACATCAATTTTTTTAGGTGACTCATGTCGCGATTCACCCCCAGATTCACCTCGGTGAATTCACTAGTGAACAATGAGGTAACTCATCTTTGGATTTCACTCCTAACATGATTTATGTTAGGAGTAAATTCAGAAACTCACTTTTGTGTGGCTCATCCTCACGAGGTGTCTTGCTCATACCCACGACTTGTGCACAAAACCCTAATTACAAACTCACGGATGTGTCAAACTTTGGGCATGCAAGTGAACAAAAATAATTCACTAGTGCGTAGAAACCTGTGAGGTGAGAAACTTGTAGACCAGATTTTATGCTTGAAGCCTCCTATTGCAGCTTCAAATCACTTTACAACATTACCAAGGCATCTAATCTAGTTTGTTGCTCATTATGCTTCAGTACAACAGACCCATGAAATTACCTTTGCTTTTGGTTTTCCTTTATGTACATTTGTGAACTCTTCTATGCACTCAAAATTCCACAATCCTCTAGGTAGGGTGTCCTCGCAAAAAGGTATCATCACGGAGATCTTTACTACGTGTGACAAAATGGTGTAGATCAAGTTCAAGAGCCAAGAGGCAAAAAGGGACGGATAAGTTAAGGGTGATGGGGGTATATCCTTCTAGCTGGTCAATGAGAAAGAGATTGACACAACATTTGTAAATGATTTCTTCCACGTAAGTACTAATAGATAAATCGTGACCTCTACTACAAAGAATAAAACAAATCCAACTTCTCCTTGAGGTATTGGTCGGACATCATACCCGGCGATCTCAAGTCTTTCCAGATGAGAGGAGCGCGCACAGCCAACAAGCGACTCATGGACACAATCTCATTGGTAAGCGGGTGCTTGGCCTGAGGACGATACACTTGCACTCGGTCCAACTCGTTGCCCTTGAGCAAGTGATGCTTGGCAGGGACGACGTTACCCCACCAGTACTCACTCATCACTCTAAAAATGAGTCCCCAGTACCGCTCGTCTCGGTAGATTCGGTAGATGGAGCTCCCGTTCACGCACCACACATAGAAATCCATCCACTCTCGGTCGAAAATCTCCAGCAGTCCTTGCGCTTGCGGCATGTAGTAATGCGGCACCGACGACCACGGAGCCCCGGTTTCAGGGCTGCCCTTGTTATGTGGGCATTTCACTTCCAGAATCCCTCCTTGGCTGAACACTCTGGAAACGTTGGCGTCTATCAGGCCGTCCGGTGATGCGCCCAGCCACCCGTGCAAATCATCCCCTTCTTTGTAAATCTTGAAGGCCATGTGATCAACTCGGTTGCCTGTCAGTTGCTTGTACCGCTCAATGGCGCCGGCTTCCTGGTTTGTGCCCCACACTGTGGCTTGGTTGCCTGAAAATGGCTTCCGCAGGCCCAGCTTCTCCTCCCACAGCTCCGCCCTGCCTGTCTTCCAGAACCCCAGTGCATTGCCAAACGCGCTTGCTGTGATGCGCCCTTTGCGTAGGCTTTGCCAGCGCTCCGTCCTTTGTTGCAGCTCTTCCTGGACTCAACGACCATGTGACAACAACAATGACCTTCCATAGGGGTTGCTCAAAGTAGCATGGTTACTATCACTACACTGGTCAGATTTTTACTGATGTTCAATTCAGCAAATGAAACAGATTCCAATATACCAAAAGTTGCATTATTTTAATGAAATATGCAAAAGTCCTGGACTCAACGACCATGTGACAACAACAATGACCTTCCGTAGGGGTTGCTCAAACGTAATCCCTGAGTATGGTTACTATCACTAAACTGGTCAAATTTTTTACTGATGTTCAATTCAGCAAATGAAACAGAAGATTCCAATATACCAAAAATTGCATTATTATAATGAAATACGCAAAAGTTATGACGCTTCATTTGTGGATGAATTAGAACTAACACTTGCATTATTATGTTTTGACCACCACATTCGTGTTAGTATACACTTACTGGAAGGGCAAGCGCAGAGTCATCATCTCTCACAGACTGCAGCTCTAACCCGGCTTTGACAGCGTCAGCTGCAAACTCACTGCTCCACCATATCAAGGTACTATTTGTAAGTACTTTTTCCCCCCCTTTTCCCCACAACTGACAATACCAACAACAGGCGTAAAATGAACAGTGGCGGTGCACATACCCCAAGATATTCGGAAGACTGGAAACAACGCCGGAAGAATGAGTGATCAGAATCGTACTAAAAGGCCTCGCTTGAACAGGTACGGATCGTCCTTTTCTCCACAGCCCCTTCGAAAAAAATCCTGCACGAGGATTCAGGTGGCAGGGGAGCCATGAAATTGGGAGCTTACATTCTCGGTCAGTCCGAAAATTTAACTCATATACACGTATCTCCACACAAAATCATAAAGAGACGCATTTATAGAGTGTGCTGAGAGAAAGTCCAAAACCCTGCTGCTGCAAGCACAAAAAGCATATTCAGCTGCAAGATGAAGTACCTTGAGAAAAGAAAGAGCCATGCCTACAATGCGAATTAGCGGCTACGAACGCCGCCTTCCTTTGCACCAAGCTTCCTGCATATGGTTTCGACGAGAACGATCAGCGTAACTCACAGCCCTAATTTTCTCCACCGCATGCATCAGGAACCACCATCGAGTTCGTCGCATTTAAAAATGTTCGAGAGCAAAGTCAAGCCTCTTCGAAATGATGCCAGCAAACTGTGGGGTTCAATTTTTGCTATTTTTCTCGGGGAACGCAACTAAGTTACAGAATTTCGACTTGGCAAGAAAGCGGTGCATGTGAAGGGAAAGAAGCAAGCTCACGCACGGGTCAGAGCAGACGGCGGTCTTGAGAGCTGGCTATGGAGAGGAGGCATTTGAGGAACGTGTACTAAGCTTTTAGTGTGTACGGTCCTCAGAAAATTCTGAACGCTCAACGCCGCCAAACCAAACTCCGAGGGAAGTAAGCTTAGGTTCAAAGTCCCCGCCCTACGAATTCAAATTTCCCAAGAACCCGCCCACTCACCCAAGTACTGTACATCCTAATTTGAACACCCCAAACTTTTGGAAGCGAAACGGCGTTCTGGTCTGGACCTGATTTGCGATGGAAATTGGGTCGAGAACTCTTCGAAGTGGAGCGCTTCGGGCAAGAATCGAGAGTTCCCACAATCGTTCCCAAGCGTTCTTGTCGCGTTTCTACTGTTCCCGAGTGAGTTCCCTCTGCGTTGATGGAAAGGGCGGCGTGACATTGTGATTGCCGACTTGCAACGCAGACTCGAATTATAATTTAGGTCTAACGGGTTTGGTCCCGGATGGTCGCGACCCGCCCAAAGGTGCGGCACTGTAGCGATTGTTCTTTTTGTGAAGAAGATGATGCATTTTGGTGGAGAACGCGACCAGCAGCCAGGTTTGTAGTGTCGACGGGTCGTTATTGAAATGACGCCGCCGTGATTGTGACGGCAAAAGCGTCAGAGCAGGAATTGATGTCGAGATGACGGAGAACGCGGTGGTTTCGAAACGATCGGTGTCGGAATTCCTTGAGAGAGAAATATCCCAGGTACGGGGTGAATAAGCTGCTTGGCGACAGCAATTGAAGGTTTGCCGTCGCTTCTTTGTCTGTGATGAATTCTGGTGGCGGTTAGGATCATCTCCCTGCTGCACTCGTGGTTCGGTGTTATGTTAGTTTTCTCAGAAGATCGTCAGCGTCAGCTCGTTGCGCAAGGGCAGCAAACAATGCTGGTAGCTTTAGCTCACATTTTATATGCAGAGGAACGACAGTGGCAAGAACTCTAAGAAGTCTCGACGCGAGTACTTTAGAAGCAGAAAACGCCTACGTGTCTTAGAAATCGTGCAGACGGGAACGAGAGTGAGTTTAATCCCTAGAGCTTGGTTCTTGTCCTTGTTGATCAGCAGCTGCCGCCGGCCCACGGTAGCCAGTTCACTCTCGGATTATACAACTTCTGCTTCCGAGGGAAAGCCTGCACAACAACTCTGCGATTCAAGTCGAACTTCCAGTAAGTTAGCATAGATGAATACAGAATGGCTACGAAATTGGCGCTGTACAAAGCTCCATGCGGAGTGTGTGTGTGTGTGTGTGTGTGTTAGTGACTGTCTATCTTGCTGGCTTTTTGCTACTTGGAGCAGGAACGGCTTTGAAAGCCGGTTCCGTGAGCTAACCTTGTGCGAGCACAGACAAAGGTTTAGGAGGATTGTGGATCAAGGCGAAGTCTTCGGAAGTTTGAATTTGTGCTGCAGCTCTAGATTTTCAACACGGTCTAATGCACGGTTGTTCTCTAATCTTGCAGGGTTATGATTGCTTAATGTGAAGGTAGTGGTGGTAACGAAATTTAAGGCGCCGCAGAAGAGGTGCTTTACCTGGTGGCGAAGGCTGAATTGGGAAAGGAATGGCAAACGATCATGTTTTTCTGATCGTTATTGTCGCTGACCTCTTGGCGCGGGGGCCAATGGTGTAGCTTGGTGATGTAGGGGGAGGGATGCCGCCCACAGTTTTCATCCCTCCACAACCCGTGGAAATTATATTGGAGCGAGTAAAGCAACGGTCGGAGAGGATGGGTAGACCCGGGTACCAGGATTTGCAATCGAAATGCGCTCCGAATGGGGTTACACAAAGTGGCACTTCGAAGTCGAGTTCCACGCCTCAGGGGAAAGCAGGGACTCGGTTCCTGGAGAATTCGATGAGCGACTCTCAACAAGATACGTCCAGAGCTGCTGCTGAAGGGCCTCTTGCTGAACTTATTTCCGAACACAAGGATGGCACGGGTATGGAGGCGGACAAACGTGGGCCTCTGTCCCTTCCTACCCCTAAGAGCGTTGGCGCAGGCATCATGCGCGGAAGAGCTTTGAGGGCCGAGGGTTTGAAGGTCGATGGGATTCCTCGATCACTTCTGAAATTCAGAGGGATGGACTCCAAATCACGTACTGGTTTTCAACTGCCGATGTTGTCGTTCAGAAGTCTTTTAGAAGGTGCCATCAGTGCTTCTGGAACTCAGCCTCATGCCGCTGTACATAGCATTGCAGACTCAGGCATGCCAAGTGAGCTGTCGTTTAGTGGAGACACGGTTCGTGATAGAATGCCGCCTGTGTCATACTCCTCACTTCTGCAAGCTCAACTGGGTAATGATCCTGTCGAAGTAAGAGCAGATCCTTCTTGCAAGACAGCGGGAACCTTGCATGTGAATGTGGGGGATCATTCTCCACCTGTTCAGTTGCAGTCACATTCTACGAAAGTAGAGGGCGGGTTTTTAGCTCTATTGAACGAGACCACTCGATTGCTTCCCCCTGTTGCACAACGGTCAAGTTCACCACGGGCTGGTTCTGTGTCTAATGGCGGGAGGATATCGGGTGTTCGCTTTCCTGATAAGCTCTTGCAAGCTGTTGCTGGAGATGCATCACGCTCCGCAGACGCCGTGCCGGAGAGGGATGGAAGCGACATCCCGAGAGCTACTGCGGTCTCTACATCAGCTGTGCTGCCAAGAGTAGTGGGTGATGGTCTACAGGCGGAGACTGTTGGAGAACGAAGAAGTGCAAGGGTTGCTGATTCGATGTGTTCTGATCAGGACGCATCGGGTACTGCGCTTCCGGAAGAAGGCGGCGGCCCCTTTGCTGTAAATGAATCATTGTCCGCAGAGATTCTGTCAGATAGGGTTGCCATTGACTTCTCAGGAACGGCTACGGTCCCAGCATCACCTGTCCTCAGAAAAGCAGAAGCGGATGTATCACCGGCAGATGTTGCGGGGAATGATGGTGCGTCAATGGAGGATGAGATGACGGATGCACAACTTCTCGAAGAGTTATCGCGAGGCCTTGCTTTAGAGGAATCAAGATTTGCAGAGAATGCATCGAATATGGGTGCTCTAGATTCGTCCGAAGCTGGTGCTGGCTTAACATCGCCTTTACCTAGAAGAACACAACAGAGTGTTCCACGCGAAGAAGCTGCGGTGGCCGGTTGTGTGTTTACTGGCGAGAAGGTATTGGATGTTGAACTTTGTGAGGAGCCGTCTGGCCCCTTTGGTGCAGATGAATCACGGTCGGCACACAAAGCCTCAAAGAGGAATATCGTTGACTCGCTTGAGGCTTGTGCTGCTCCAGACGTATGTGTGTACTTAACACCAGGAGAGGTTGCTCTACCAGCTGGGGTGGGACGAACAAGTTGTGCGGTGCCTGGTTCGATGGACAATGACGAGGAGATGGCTGATGTGTTCGAGTCGGAGGAACCATCGCAAGCCCTTGGTGTGGATGAATTACGAGATGCAGACATTTTGAAAGAGGAGACTGCAGGTACGTTGTCAGAAGCTGCTGCGGAGGCAGCAGCAGTCGTGCCCATAAGGAGAAGAGACGATGTACCTGTGCCAGAGGCTTTGATCGAAAATGAGGTAGGACTTTGCGGAGATGCAGTGGTGCACTCTGAACGGGGCAAAGAGCACACCTTGTCGTTTATTCGTTCCGATGTAGAAATGTCGGACGAGACGACCCAGTATCCGTCACGTCGTGTGGAGACAGAGAAGCGTGGCGCTGGTTCTGTGGGTGCTGAGACGATCTTGGAGTGGTCTTGCAAAGTTGGCTTGAAGGAAATGGAGGACGTCGATAGAGATGGGGTAGGGCTACGAGAGGAGAGCTTATGCGAGGGTCAGAGAAGTTTTGCACTGGATAACATCTATGAAACTGATGAAACATTCTCTCCTGTACGGCCCGAATTGTTTGAAAGATATGGAGTGAAAATATCTCCGGCAGAGGCTGTGGTTGAACGGAGAAGTCCTCTGGTGGCTGATTCGACGTGTGCCGTCGATGAGGCGTTGGATGCTCAGCTCCCGGAAGACGACGATGAGGCATTACTTGTGAACGAGCTACGGTCCGCAGACATTCTTTCAGAGATAGCTGCCATGGACTCTCGAGAAGTGGCTGCAATCCTAGCATCACATGTACCCTCAAGCATAGACGAGGCTGTTACATTGGCAAAGGCTGTGGTGGATCCAAAAACTGTTGTGGTACCTGATTCTGTGTCTAACGATGAGCAGGTGGTGGATGTTGAACTTTTCGAGGAGCTAACTAGAGCCTTGGAGGGAAGTGTATCACTCCCTGCTGAGGGCATGTTTGAACCTGTTGATGAAGGGGCAGTCAGTGGAAGGGAACGAGAGGATAACAACTGCCACATTGAACTGCGAGAAGATTTGATGGGTCAGAATGCTGGAGGTAAAGATAGCTTAATGGGAAGTCACTGTCGAAGCGGTCCACAGATGAGTTGTGTTGGATTCGTGGAAATGGCGTCAGCCACTGTATTCCGACATGCGACTGGGAATCCTCTAGTTGCAGAATGTGTTCATGCTGATGGAAGAGATCAGATGGTGGCTTCGGCGGAGGAGAAAGTTGGCGAGGAGCCCATCTTAGAATGCCTTGAGAAATCAGATGAAGCTGTTACGCAACTGGAGGCAGAGCACCACCAAGTGGACGATTTTGCAGAGAGGGCATGTGCGGTGCAACGGGTGGTTTATCCTAATTCAGAAAGCCGAGTAGGTTTTGTTGCTAGTGAAATTGGGTATGGGTCTGAGCAAGTGTCCCTATCGGAGATAGTTGTAGGTGAGCCAGATTTACGAAATGAAGGGGAAAAAGTGTCGGAAGGACACGTTGCGACAGATTCGGGTAATTCTGGAGGTCCAGGTGGTCAAGCCTCGAGTCCAGATCCTGACACATCATCCACGGCGCTGAGGCAAATGTTTTTACGGGATAGCGACGCGACAGTTTCAGGGTCGCTGGAATCTGTGCAGGTTTCTGGAGCAGAACTTGGCGTTGCTCGTGGGGCAGGAAAAGAAGTGCAGTCACCAATGGGAAGGAAGTTCAAAAACAGGCATAATCGACATGTCGACGATCTTGAAGACATGCATGCTGGTGATCTTACAACCCGACGTATCAGACATCTTGACAAGCTCGAGAATATTGGAAGTCAGCCATATATTTCACCATCAAATGTGATCATGGATGATCAGTTGGTGGGCGCAGTGGTAATTCCTATAATGCTCATCTGCTGTGGTTTCCTGGCTCATATTGAGTGCTTGATTTTGAACCTCCTTTTTATACGAAAACTCATACTCTTTGTGCCAATTGACTATAACTTCAGGTCCGTCCTCCCAAGAAGAGGGGCAGGCCACGCGCTGACAATCTCAACAAAGCTCTGCATGAAATAGAGAAGCCCCATCTCCATCCTTCTGCATCTAAAGTAAACAGGCAATCACAACACACCAGTACTCGATGCAGGCGAAATCAACATATTAATCCAGATCAGCCAGTCCTTGTCCTTGTTGAAGGTCGCGATGAGGTATCAACAAGGGAATCAACAGCTTCATGTGGACTATTTATCTTCGCAAGTTCGGATATTGAATATGTTATGAAAGCAGTAGATATTAGGTAATGAGGTAATGAGGTAATCTGGTATAGAATTTGTTACTCGCACTGTGCTTTTTGTTGCTAATCATTGTAAGCTCAGATGAAGTAAGATTGCACTGTTGGTTTGGTACCGGGATGTAATAGAATCCTGCTTAATTCCTGTGGTTCTAATTTACTAGGGGTTTGAGGATGCTGATTGCGGTGCATTCTGCCGATGGCTGACATATCAAGATAAAGGGAATGCTGCACCAACTCCAGCAGTAAAGAAAAGGGCTCGCAAGCATGATCAGGAACGGGTTAAATCCATGATAGCAACTCCGTCATTCCGAGTTGTGCCCGAATATGACGACATAAAGCAAAAAGTCGAGAAGAGAAGGAAAGTTGTGACGGAACAGTATCATGGTACTCGCGAGGTAATCAATATTAAACTTGGAACTCTTCAGTTTCTTTGCATGGTAAGGTGGAGTTTTCTAGAGACCGTGTCATCCCATCGGTTTAACTTGCATGATAGTGCGTTCAGTATCGTTATTTTTCATTTTTCTTGCTCAGGGTCGTTGTTCTTGATGCGTTAATGCAGACCTTAATGAGTTCGAGGACAGTCCGTGCGTCTGACTATGATATGGACGATGAAGATGAGAGATGGCTTCTCGCATGGAATAAGCGGCTCGCTTGGAGGGGCATAAAGCAGTTGATATCCGAAGACAAGTTCGAAGAGATCATTGAATATTTTGAGAGAATGTATGCTCAGATGGAAGCTGCTCCAGCCGGGGACTTTTCAGGATTCCCGGGATGTCAAAAGTCTTCGACACATCGTGTGCCGCATGGTTCTTTACCAAGCACCTTTCCATCAGGTCTGGGCTGCTTAAGCACCAGTCCAGGTGTTCCAGTTTCGGGAAATGCACCTGCATCGAATCCTTCTAGAATTAGATCTGGACATCCGCCTTGGACTGGTAGTTTAAATGATGTGTGGAGCTCGGGAAAACAGGTTGTAGTACCCTCAGCAATTCGCGTTGACAGTACTGAGGGGGAATCTGCCTCTCCAGCCAGCGCAGTCCTATTCCACACGCTGAACTCGGAAAGTGAAAGAAACATGCGCAAATCTGTGGGAGATATTGTGACTGAAAACCCAATGGAAAGCTCATTAGAGAAGTCCTCCAAGCCTCCTACACAGCAAAAACCCTCTTACTATTGTTGCATATGTAATGGAGGCAAAGATGATGAGAATAACTTGGTAAGCGTGCTTCTATATCTAGTGTGCTGGAGTTCTTGGAGGATCATCTAGGGTGCAGCGATTACCAAGTTGTGCAGGCAGTGCCTCCTTTTAGGGCTCTTCTCTCTTTGCTTTAGATGCTTTTTATGTCCGAGAACGAGCTAGAGTGCTTTCAAGTATTCTCTGACTCTTCTGCTTCAGGCATATGCGCGGTTACTGCTCTATTTTTGCTAGCTTTTTGTCCTCTAATTTCTGAATTACTTGACTATATAACTTTCCTACAGAATCATAAGTAGCAGACTTCAGAAAGGATAACCAGTCTTGATGCCCTTATATGACGTCCTTGGCAGGTGTACACTTGCAAACGATGCTTGATACACGTGCATCAATCGTGCTATGGTATTCTTGAAAATTCTCGTGACGCTGTGGGGCAGATTGTTGCACCGTTAAGCTGGTGTTGCCGCAAGTGTGAGGCGGTGGCTGTTGGTATGGCACAGCCTAAAGTCAGGTATGCGCTTTGGTGGGAACGGGTATAATGGAGTTAAGTTTTGAAACGACTATTACTTCAATCTAGCTAAGATCCTCTAGTTTCTCTGAGAGTGGGTTGATTTAATTTTCCACGAATTATGTCATTGAGCTGGATGCCATGCTGGAGGAATTATCGGTTCGAACTACAAACTAGTAATTGAGACATGAAAGGTGTTCCTGATATGTGCATTTGCCCAGTCATTTTTCGTTTTTACTTGTTCATTCATGTCATTGGTTCCGCAAGACAGCCTTTCGGTTCATGTTGCTTACGATTTGCATCTCAGCATCCTGAAAACTGGCTATGCTCACATCTGCTACTGAGAGTTTCGATTGGGTATTCTGCTGCAGCTGTGCTCTTTGTCGAAAAAGAGGAGGTGCTCTAAAACCAACGGTAGTTCCTCGAAAGTGGGCCCATGTCGCTTGCGCTCTCTACACCAACGAAACCTTTTTTGTTGACCCTGATGCTATGGAACCAATCGATGGTATAACAGCGGCGGCAAGGGCCCAAGATCGACAGAATCGGTGTGGGTTATGTGGGGTGAAGAGGGGAATTTGTTCGCTCTGTTCAGTAAAGGACTGCGGAGCTTCATTCCACATCTCTTGCGGTGTAAGCCATGGAGCGTCGTTCGAGGTAAGCTTACTGGCATCTTGGATTTATTTTGTAAAGCGCACTTAAGTTGGATCCTTACAGTCTTTTTTCTTTCCTGTTTCTTTGTGAATATTGACACTTCAAATGATAATTGAATTCTTGATGTTGAATGACGATTATAATTGTTCATTCAGATTGTTTTCTCCAGTCTGAAATCTGGAGTATGTTGTTGTCACCCGTTGTGCGCAGTTGCGGCAATCAAATCAGAAAGTGGTACGTGTCCACTCCTTTTGCCCTCGTCATGCGAATACGATTCCAACGAACTCTGGCTTCTCAGCTGGATTGAAAGAGGGGCACATGGCGAGCAGTACCACGAGCGGGGCCACGGCCTCCGCGACAGCCAGCGGCAGCATTTCAACAGCTTCGCCCATGGATCACAGGGTGGAATGGCCTTCAAGACAAAACACCTCATGTGTTGATGGAAACTTCGCACAGTCAGCTAGGCAAGCGACGAATGTGAGCACATTCGTTGCTGATTTGACGGATAATGTTGTGAGCGGGATTGGGAAGGGTACTGAAGATGCGGGTAGAGGTAGGACCAATGGTCTGCGTTTCACTGTAAAACGAATACGGGATGAATCCTGCACTCAAGTGTCCGAAGATGGAGTCTCAATTGACGTACAGAAGAAATCTGGTAACGGAAGAGGATCGGTTGGAGACAAGTTCGAAGATCGGAGATGTAAATCCATGTGGCATGTAGTGGGGCTTGGGCAAAAGCTGAAGAAGATCAAGTTCAAATTTGGAACGCCTGCCCAAAATCAGGTTCCAGAGTCATCTCCTACCATTTTCCAGCAGGAGGGGGTTGACTGCCAGGATACGGAGGCTGAGAAGGTTAAGGTGGCCATGCCTGCAGGCGGTGAAGCATCTGGTGATGCATCTGGGATGTTTGTGAATGGTTTGTCCGAAGACAGGTTTGCGAAAGAACTGAAAGAACTCACCATTCTAGAACAGGCGATGAAGTCGGGGGTTGCGCCGGAACATATCATGCGGGAAGCATTTGTGTATTGGCGTGCCAAGCGAGCAGGGCACAAGGGCTTTCTCCTTTGCGAGCTAAATCATGTAAGTCTGCGAGTGAAAGTGTACATGCTTGCAGTCTGGTTATCGTTGGCTAGTTAGCAGCTGGTAACCGGCATCTAGATTTGTGAGTGAAAGTGCTTGCTATGCCATGCCATGATGGAAACTGGAGGTGTTTGGAACGTCGGTAGGATTGGCAGACCGGTCAGGTTTGAATGTCCTGTCACGCATAAATTAGTACGCAGAGTTGTTTGAAGAGTCATTGACATCGTCCGTTATGCAGAAGCGATTGTCGAATTCCCAGGGCATATTTAAAATCCCTGGGGATCCAAGGGATATGGGAAACCTTGCTACTGAGAAGATGGCTTCTCCGATGCGTATTCCACTGGCACAGCAGTTGTCGTCTGAGGATACTGAAAAGGTATACCTCCTATGATAACGTTGCGTCGCATATTTCGTGGACTGAATAGTTTGTTGCACACTGCCTGAATCTGAAATGCAGGAGTTTTAGCAAGCTCGTTTAGGCTGTTTCCTTTCTGTGAAGCTGCAAGTATGACTTGAACTTACAGCGCGAAGCGCCGACGTGTGGGGTGTATTTATCTTGAAAGTAGTTGATCGAGTTATCACAGTGGCTGTCTGTCCTGGAATGGTGTAAACGAACTCAAGAAGTTCAACGTCAATTTCGGTATAATGGCATGAATCAGAGTGCTTCATTTTGACGTTCAACTTCAAATAAGCTCTAAAACTAGAATTCTTGTAGATCAAGTTCTCAGACGCCTATCTAGAAATGTCCGAGTGTCGTGAATTTTTGCCAATCCAATGAAATTGACGCTCTAGAATGTGATTTTTATCTTCTGCAAGTAGTGAAATTTAAGTTGATCGCCGTGGGTTGCATGGTTGACTGTTTCTAGTCCTGTCCTTTTAATTTGTGGCAGATGTTGGAGAAGGCAAAGGAACTCCGGATGCAGCTGGACCGTGTGCGGTCTATGGCTCGAACGGTGATCCAACGAGAGAAGCTCAAATACAACCAACAGCTTGTGCAAATGACGATAGCCTCGGCGGAGCTGAACAGGGCCGAAAGTAAATCGGAGGAGCCGAGTTGCGTTTGGTGTCCCTCTACGAAGACTCTGTTGCATTGTGGTACATGTCCGCGCAGCTTTTGCTTCAACTGTTTCAAGAATCGAAAGGGTTTTGGAGTGCAAGGCTGGATGGCTGCGATGAAACTTCCCATGTACAGTTGTAAATATTGCCTAGAACTCTTGAGTACAGTAGCAGATTTGTCCAATAATTTGGATATAGGACCGAAGGAAATTGTTAATGATGGGTTGGTTAGCAACCAAGTGGTTCCGAGTGAACCATTAGATGCGGTAATTAGAACGTCAACGATTACGAGTGATCCTGCAGATGAGAGTAGAGAAAAGGGCATGAGTAAAGAGTGGGATTTGCAAGGGTTTGACAGCCCCGATCCTGCACCAGTTAGACGAGTTGAAGGTGGGGTGGTCGCTTCAGCGATCAAGAGCTTGAATATAAATGAAGGTAGGAGTGCGAGACTGGGTATGGGACGTGGGAAAGGAAACCGTTGGACAGTAGTAAGTGACAACACACGGCCTGCTTTGGCCAGGTTTGGTTCCGAGAACGGAGAGAACAATCAGAGTACGCCCAGCCAGTTTCAGACTGGGTTGGACACGTTCTTGAGCATCACCGATGGCCAGAAGGAACATTCTAGCTTTGAAACAACGCTTCGAAGACTGAAATTACTGCGGCGTACAAACACTGACGACGCCAATCAGGATCTGCTGACGATGTCGGCTGAGATCCCACCTGGGAACAGAACAATAGAGACTGCCGATGATGTCAGAGCTTCGCAGCGGCCTGTCATTACTGGACTGGAATCCGTTAAGCGGGGCGCAACCAACGGTGGCATCGTGTCTGTTCTCGTGTCTCCTGCTTCCGGTCCTGCATTGCTGATGTACAAGAAGAACCGAAGGCTGATCTTGGGTGCGAACTCTGAACCTCCATCATCATCAGTGTATGATTTTACAGAGGTGCTGAATCATCCTCCCTCTTCTCCCACAGAGCTGCGGAATGGACCATCAGAACGCCCTGTGGGGTTATTGCCAAGCAGTTAGAGAGCGAGGGACTGGAAAGGCTTAATTAGGATTGTAGCGTCTGTTCTGGAAAATGAGTATCCATGTGGCTTCATAACATTTCCTGGTGTCAGGTTTTCATCAGACATTCATTGGTTGCAGCTACCCTGCCCCATCGGCACATGCATGTTCGTCTTGGAAACAGAGGAATTTGAGAATGCTTTCGGGAAGTTACAATTTGGCCTTTTGATCGTGGAAATGTTTTTCTTTGTCGTGTGGCGCAATGCGGTCGGTCCTGACTCGAAATCCTCCTCTCGAGCCATCTTCTTGTGTTGCTATGAAGCTCTCAGACCTCAAGGCCCTGATGCAGTGATCACCCCAGTAGGAAGCAATTCTCGAGAATGTTTTTGGAGATAATCTTTTAGCAGTATTTCGAAGTGGACTGCAACACTGACGTCACGTTTCCGTTCGGACTGGATATCTGTTGTTAGTGACATTCTCCGTCGTTGGTCTGTCAGGTTTAGGGTTGTCGAAGTAGTTTTTTTGATTTGCCGATGCAGCAGAGACGCTATATAACTTGATAGAAGTGTAGGATATCTACACTTCAATTCTCTCATTTTGAAGATGTAGTGAACCAGTAATCAGTTCACGATAGAAAGATAAACTTGTGAGGACGGCATATCTTCGCTTGTGCGAGGTTATGGGCAACTGTTATAAACTTCAGCCTTTATGTGTTCTGCAGCAGAGGTGGTGTTGTGGATGTTTAAGAAAAGTGTCCCTCGGTTGTTGCTTTTTCAGTAGATTAAATGTTGATCAGGTTTATAGATCTGATCGTGGATTGTGGTGCCTAGAATAGAGACCGGATCTCTTGATTTTGAGTACGTGGTAAAGGAAGCACTTTGGTTAGATGGTCGTGCAACGTGGATGAAACCAAGGCTCATTTGAATCAGCATGCCTGAATGGAATGCAAAACACTGTGCCTGCCTCTGGCACGAGAGAGACGAGGCAAATTGTACAAGGTGGCGAAGGCACAGTTCAGGCAAAGTGTTACAGGTAGTAGCCCAACTGCAGCAACTACTGTTATGAAGGATCATCTACATGGAGGTGTTACTTCCTGTGTAGACTTATACGTAAGTTTGAAGCCGTGTTTGAAGCCGAAAGACGTGATATTGGCCAATGAAGGTGAGCGCAGAGCTATGGTTGGGGAAAGATTCGAGAAAACCGGGACTGAAACATGAAATTATTTAGCATCTGAATCTGGATTGGCTCCATTTTTGCGCTGCATAGAATTTTCCATCCCTAATGAGCTGTTTATGGCCTTTTGAACCAATCTCGACGATTTGAGTGATCTTAATGGTTGATCAAATTCGAATTCGTTTGATTATAAAGTGGGCTTGGAATTGGGCCCTGATCAAAAGTCTGTGGATCCAATCTCAGAAGTCCACTGATCGTATTGCCTAAGAAGTGACCAATTTCAAAACGGGCTTCAAAGTAGGCTCCTTTTTGAACTGTTCTTCCGTTCCGTTTCGTACGAAATTTAATGATCAATCGGCTGAATTTGACTGATAATAATTGGACCCCAAGAGTAGGTAACCAAAGACTAGTGAAATGGGTCCTTCATTTAGTAATTTTATTTAAAACGATTGCAAGTTCGGTCCACACCTCGGCTTGAATTCGCCATCATTTGTTTCAACTTTCGTGCTCTGCAGCTCCAAGAGCGAGGCCTGACCTACGTTCTCTTCAGCTTGCAGATGCTGAGTATGCAGCTGGATTGGTGAGCATTTGGAGGTGCTCTTGCTTCGTCACTCTCATTTTTGTTGCAATTATGGAGGAATACCAGGGTCTTTTGTTTTTCTGTGTTGACACTGTTTTCTAGCAATTAGTCTGTAGGGTTTAGGGTTAAAGGACCAGGAATCATCTGGGATTAGCCTAGGCAGAATGTTCAGCTGTTTTTAGGAAACCCATTCATTAGTAACCCCGTTCTATATCACAGACACGGTGTAACTTAGATGCACTTCTTTTTCCAAATGTACGAGGTCGCCTCAACAGCTACGTGAGTTGGTGTACATATGGTGGAATATTCTCTGTTGGTGTTGAAGTTATCTTTGGTGTTACATTGCTGGATTCCTCCGTTTATCCCATAACTGAGTCTCGTTGAGGGTGGTTGACTTTTGGATGGTTGGATTAAGTTTTTCGATGACCACGGAAGACGCATTCCCGGATAATCGAAGAGTTTCAGCCTTCGACTTTCATGTGATTCAGCTCATCGGAAAAGGAAGCTCGAGTGAATTGTCATGTTGACGTCAGGTTGACATCAACATAACCGTCCATAAGTCAAATTTGCATGAGCATTTTGTATAAAAAAGGTTCAACTCACGTGAATTTTAACCCCCCATGACCCATCGTTTTGACGTCATTCTAACGTTGACATCCCTTGCCTCTACTTTAGTGATGCTGGCACTTACTCTTTTTGCTGATGCTGGATATGATTTCATTCTGAGAATCTAGATGATGTGACTCGTGTTCAAGTCTTAGTTCCGCTGTACCTTTCACTGAACGATGCTATAAAAGTCATAGCCAGTTGCAACTATGATATCACTGCACAATTGCCTGAAGAGCAGTTTGAAAAGTCTGTGTGGTGCACTACAGGAATTCACTATTCTGCAGACTGCTTGAAGACATAAATTCTTTGTAGAATGAAACCAGGGAATCGTTCGTCTGGATCTTTTGACGGTTAGAAGATGCCACACTAAATTACCCATCTAAGAATTCCTGATAGTATATCTTAAAATAATGTTTTCTAGTCCTGCTGGTGCTCGTAACTTATGTGTAACAGCATCTGATTAACTTAGGAGATAAGCCTCCAGGCTATCACTCACATGACTCACCGCGGAAAGGCATGACTTTGTATGGCCGCTCTTCATTTTCGTAAGATTTTTCAATAGAGATTTGATATTCCACTCAAGAATATTGACTACTATTTGGATAGAATTGCCAGTACCCACTGATTATCAATGATAACTTTTGCCTGGGCGATGGATTCAAAAATGAGAAAAACGTGTGGTAGCATTGTAGCAAACCTAGAAGAATGACACTAATACCGGCTCAGTTTACTGCACAGACTTCGATGTGGGGCCAGGGCGGAAAAGCTCAGAATGCCATATTTGTTAAATTGAGAAAAAGCGGTTCCCAAATTGGACTTTACCTTAAACCCAAAAAGTTACCTTAAACCAGATTTGAAGGTATCAGATTCAATCTAAGCCACTAAGATTTTTCCCTCGCAAATTCCTCCTCTCAGGTGAGGGCACGTGTACCAAAAAAATGTTGCTTAAACCTATAGTTAGGTATAGCTAGGTTTAAGGTGATCACCTTAAACCTTCAGAAGCCCCAAATTCAAACATAGTTCCCAAATTAACAAATATGAAATTTCAAATGTTTTTCCAAACAAGAGTAATAATAATAGTTTGTCCTTTTTTTTTTGTTAAATTGTATCCGGTCCCTGACTAAAAGCTGAATCCAAATATGACTTCAAATTTCTTAAATTCAATCTCCCGATGGTAAATATCTTAACTCTCACATTTTATGGCGGGTGAAAAAACAGTACTTTTCCACCCTGGCCCCACATCGACGTAAGAGCAGTAAAACTGAGCCAGTAATACCTTGCTCTTGCTGCCACTTCAGCTTACTCGGTGACAGACAGTGTGAACGGGCGCTGTTTGTTGACTTCTCGACAGTAGCATGGATTTGAGCCTAGCAGGATTTGTGCGATTTCGAGACAAGAATTTCCACTTGTTCGAAAAACGTGTTACATATGTCCAATTACGTGGATTCCTCAAAGTTGATTGATCATGGTGCTTATGTGGTGTATTAACGTGAACAGTCTAGCTTCATAGCTGAAGGCTGAAGCAGACCCTGCTGTAAAGTTAGCTAATTGAATTACGGGGGCTCTGAGCCTGAGGCTTTCTAGTCCAATGAAAATTGCTTACTACGGGATTACGGGATTGCAAGAGCACCTGCCAATAAAAATTTGTCACGTTCAGGATCCTACACCTTAAAATCTGTGCAAGTTGCACAATATTCTGTGCAGATCGGAATAGTAGGAATGGCTGTAAATCATTGTTATTCTAAGAAAGTGCAGACTGTGCAGGAGTCATAAAAAAATTCCCAACCTTAAATTAGAAAAACGCGTAGATTTACACTGTTGAACTCCTTTTCTCACACTCGAATTACCTCCAGTATTTCTAAGGACGTCTGTGAGTCTGTCCACTAAACTCTGCCAATCTTCTCACTTGATCTGCTGTGTCAGCATTTTATTACCGTGTATCGCGTCTCATTGCAAGTACGTGGATACACTCTGTCGGAATACATTTGCTTACCTTTCAAACTTGAGATCCAATGATTTTTGTGACATTTCGTATTTGGACTTTGGAGTGTCTAGTTTTTACTTTCGTTGTCTGAGATTTTCCTCATTTCTGGATCACGTGCCCAGTGTCTTGATTAAGATGGTTGTCTGCTGGCACAAGACCGACGTACTTGACAAGGAATTTACCTGAAGATCGTCCTTGGGAAGCACAGGCTTCTTAAATAAAGCGGCAACCTTGTTGACGACCGCACATCAAAGTAGTGCATCCGCGAGGCGACCTTAGTGAGTCCATAGTGAGATCGTTGAAGCTTAGCTCAAGGTTGACACACTCACGCATCACGTTCAGGTTCCGTACAATTGTTTCTCGGATGTAGTGAGAATCATTTTTTATTGCATATCGTTTGAAACTGATACGAGTTACGGTTTCGTTGTTGAAGGGACAAACTGTGTGACTGTTGAGGTATTGCACAGTCGGCAAAGATGGGTGCCTCTGCTGGGGAGCACAACAAAGATGAATCGCTCTTCCTGAAATCACCTCGGGAGCTTTTCCTGCTCTTTGCAGGCGGAGAGGTGACGACCTCCAAGCCCAAGCCCGACCCTGTTCCGGAGATTCCCAAGGAGACGGTCCCTTTGGCAGTGAAATCTGCGTCTCGAGAAAATACTTTGGTGACTAACCATCCCAGCCTGCTTAAGAAGTGGAATCCCTTCGGAGAGCGGTTCTTCCACTTCGGAGGCGCCTCGCATGACCCTTCCAAAGACCCCACCCTGGTGCTCCTCAAAGCTCGATTCACTATCGAGAGGGCCAATGTGGCCGGCCTTGACGTCGCCAACCCCGTTTCAGATCTCGTGGATCTATCCCAGGAGGTCGTCAACAACCGCGTCACCTGTCAACTCGTCAGCAATGAAGCTGATCCTTGTAAGCTTTACAATGGGCTCGAAACCATGGTTATTGTGCCTGGATATCTGGATTTAAGTTTTCTGTTAAAAATATGACGATTCTAGAGATGGGATCTACTCCAGCCCTAGTTTTTAGACTTGCCAATCCGAGTTATGGAAGCTCTGTGATCTTGAACGTCTCAATATTGTTGCTCTGAAACATGTCACTTTAAGTGGTAAGGTAGGAGTACCTAATGGCTTCACGTTGATCAAAATGATAAGCTACTTACGATGCACCTAGATTTAAGTTCTAAAATGACCACCTTTTATAGAGAGTGATGGCACTACGTACACTATTGGCATTGGGTGCTCCTACCTTATGACCATGTTTACGGACTTTGTTTACGGACTAGAGCTTACCTTAAATGTTTTTTTTTTTGTGTGATTGTGTTTTGGCAGTGACAAAGTCGGGAAAATTGAGTGGGACGGTAACGGTAGAGCAGTGGGGCAAACCCAGAGACTTGTTCATTCCGACCCCGTTTGAGTACAACCTAGATTTTTACGTGGCCAAAGACTTCGGTGTCCCGGGGGCGATCATTGTCAACAATAGTCATAAAGACCTCGTGCTGGTCATCAGCAAGATCACCATCACGACCGAGTTTGAGCTCACCGAAGCGAGTGTCACCATGCCCGACAAGAGTGTCGTTACATTCGCGTGCAATTCGTGGATCTACGCGTCAGAAGGGAACAAGCATGACGGAAGTAGGGTGTTCTTTGTCAACAAGGTATTATCTGCCGTTGTGCTCGATCTCTGGTTTTTTTTACCAATTTTGAATCTCAGTCAACCGATCGATCTCTTACAGACGAGCTAGCGCTGCTTTGACGTAAACATTTTGAAATGGTGTTGCAGGAGTTTACACCTGCTTCCACTCCCGCCGGTTTGGTGCAACTGAGGGCAGGCGAGCTGAAGGACCTTCAAGGAACTGGAACGGGGGAGAGGAAAGCAGGGGAACGAGTCTATGACTACGAAGTGTATAACGATTTGGGGACTCCGGACAACCCCAGACCTACTCTTGGAGGATCATCGGATTACCCTTACCCCCGTCGATGCCGCACTGGCAGAAAACTAAACAAAGGTAACATCTAAAGTTTTAAACCTCTTCATTAGCTAGGACCTTCTCTAAAAACGATATCCTGCTCACTTGCCACCTTATCATGGATTTTGACGCAGTTGTCATACATTTAAACTATGTCGTAGTGAAAAGTTGGGACCTTGTGCTATTGAAGGATTTACATGGTTTCAAAGTTTTATCATGGTATTATAGAAAGAGTTCAACGCCTTATTCGTTAAATTGGGAACTTCACCCTAAACACAAAAAGTTACCTTAAAACCAAAATCAAAGATATCAGATTCAGTCTGAGCCACTAAAAATTTTTCCCTCGCAAATTCCTCCTCAGGTGAGGGCATGTGTACCAAGAAAAAGTTGCTTAAACCTACAGCTGGGTTTAATCACCTTAAACCTTCAGAAGTCTCAAATTTGAACATAGTTCCCAAATTAACGAATATGGCGTTGTTTCATAGAAGCAGCAGTTTCATCTTTGTCTTTGTCGTCTTCTGTACCTGCAATATGAGCCCAAAGTTATGATGGCATGGATTCTGTCTGTTTATGAGCAGATGGGAAAACAGAAACGAGAATCACTGGCGGCTCTCTGGCGAGCAATTACATCCCCAGAGATGAAGAGTTCGACGAGGTGAAGAGATCTGGTTTCTTGGGCACTTTCATTAAAGGTCAGGATCACAAAGCGGTGGGGGATATCTTAGACATGGACAAGACGGAGTTCCGAGACTTTGACGAGATCAGGGACATGTTTGTGCCCATTGGACAGGAATCCAATCTCGAGACTATGGCAGGCCACCAGGCCCAGCCGTTTGAGCTCCTTCGCAATTTCGCTTTTGCTGCCGGGGACGATAAGAACACGTTCAAGTACCCCACGCCGAGACTCATCGCAGGTAAATGAAAAGTTTGGTGAAGAATTAATTGAGTTGCACAGTGCGTTGCTGGTAATTCCATATCGAATTTTTACATTCTAGTTCCCGTTCAAAGTTATTTTTTTCTGGTAAGTAACATGATTGTTTTGGATCATTATGTGAATGCAGCTGACAAAAACGCTTGGTTCAAGGACGCTGAGTTCGCTCGTCAAGCGTTAGCCGGCATGAATCCCTTGGTCATTGAAACTCTCACGGTATTGCAGCCACCCTGATTATCTGGATTTATGAATCGTTCAATTTCTACAGATTGCAAATTCGCATATCAATCGTCTTCTTCTCGACAAATACTAATGGCGAGGTGTTTTGTAACAGGAATTTCCACTGAAGCGAGCGTCTGCTGTAACTCCAGAAATCGTTGAGCCTCATCTTGAAAGCCTCAGCATTTCCGAGGTAAGAGTCCAGTAGAAGTGCAGGATTCTGCAGCTTGAATTTCGCTGGAGTGATGGAGTAATTGGTGTTTGATGTGAATTGACCCCAGAGATTGTGGTGGTGCTCATGGTATCATCCCAGGCCTTGAAGACCAAGAGGCTGTTTGTGTTGGATTATCATGACCGGTTCATGGGCTACGTCCAGCGCATTAACGAGCAGAAAACTAGTCAAGTTTATGCGTCGTGGACGCTTTTCTTCCTCACCAATAGCGGCATCTTAAAGCCTGTTTGTATCGAGCTGGCACTTCCACCAGCGTCAGTCGGAGCCACGCCCAAGTTCCGAGTGTTCCGCCCTGCTGAACAAGGTGCAACCACCAACTGGGCATGGGAGCTAGCAAAAGCCCATGTCCAGAGCAACGACGCCTCCTGGCACCAAGTCATCAGCCACTGGTAAGCTCGTTCCATCAAATGTCATCCATGACTGAATATTACATCAAAAAAATGATATGCCATATAACTATTTCTTTTCGTTAACTTGTGAACTTTGGTACCGTCTTCAAGAGGCTTGGGATTTGGGAAAGAATAATCACTAAAACAAAATGTGGCTAATCAGCAAGTAACCAACATAAGACCCAAAGCACTGTTCATCTTTTGCTACTCCAGTACTCGACATACATTGTGTATGGTAAGGCTAAAAAAATGTCTAGAATAAATAGTGTAGTTGCTGTGACGGAAGTTCACAGTACATTGGCTTATCACGGTTATGGTGATGGATTACAATGCAGGCTGCGGACGCACGCTACGATTGAGCCTCTCGTGATCGCCACCAACAGACAATTGAGCATCATGCACCCTGTGCACAAGGCTCTCGTCCCGCACTACAAGAACACCATGGACATCAACCAGCAGGCTCGCAATACGCTCATCAACGCTGGCGGAATCGTGGAACAAACCTTCACTCCACAGAAATACGCCATGGAGATCTCTTCTGTTGCGTACAAAGGATGGCGCTTCGTTGACCAGGCTCTGCCTAATGACTTGATCAAGAGGTACGTGAAAGCCAGTTCCAGTTCCTCTCTAATTAACTGCACCAGAATCTACTTACTGACAGCCTCGCACAGTTTCTTGCAAAATCGTCTAAAATGGTCATATTGGTTACACTGACGTAAATTTTACAAAACTGGTGCATTTGAGAAAGGGCTCTCAACTAGGAACTGTACGAGTTTGAGACACTTAACCGAATTCTCAGACTTATATCTTTGTTGCAATTTAGAGCTCAGTTGGGCAACTCAAAACTCGTATGTGCACGTGAAAGGCCAGGCTCTCGTTGGCACACTGAAAGTTGCCGTAGTATGAGGTTTTAAGGGTAGGAGGCTCATAAACCGCCCAGGCTCTAAAACCGCTCACCTTCTCAAATGTATTATGTTTGTACTGTACATGTTATTTTGCATAGTGTTCAACAATGTCCAAGCATTGTACATTTTTGAGGAGGTGGGTGATTTTAGAGCCCTATGCCATTTTAACTTCAAAATTTTATAACTAATTTCACAAAACTTCAAAAAACATGAAACAACTTGGGTTAGATGCCAATTCCTCTTGTCTTTCGAGGAAAATTTTACTGAAAGATATTTCAAAAATTTCACCTCCCCAAAATTCAGTTTCAGCCTTGAGATGCTCCATTCATGAGCCTCCAAGTACCTTACTATGAGGTTTAAAGGGAAGTTTATGATGATGTGTGTGATGCCAGGGGTCTAGCGGTTCCGGATCCCAAAGCACAGCACGGGCTGAAGCTGGTGATTGAGGACTACCCGTACGCCAAGGACGGGCTGGACCTGTGGGCAGTCATACGCGCGTGGGTGAAGGACCACATCGACATCTTCTACGAGGACGATGCGGCAGTCCGAGCTGACGTGGAGGTGCAGAACTGGTGGACGGAGGTGCGAACCAAAGGCCACGCCGACATCACGGAAGGCTGGGTCCTGGCGGACTCCAAGGATAACTTGGTGCAGATCATCACCACCATCACTTGGATCGCCTCGTGCCACCACGCCGCTGTGAACTTCGGCCAGTACATGTTCGCAGGCTTCATGCCTAACCACCCTTCTCTTACTCGCAAGCTCATCCCCGAGGAAGACACCCCCGAGTGGGAACAGTTGCAGCAAAAGCCTGAGCAGTTTTTATTGTCCATGCTTTCCAATCCCATCCAGGCCAGGATTAATATGACCGCCATTGAGATTCTCTCCACGCATGCCACCAATGAGGAGTATCTCGGACACCGGCCTGCTGGGTGGACCTCTAATCCTAAGGTATGCTCATCCCTTCATTCCTTTCGAGGACAAAATCTCGCCGACAGATTCTGCGAACTACTTTATTGCAAAACTGAAGCCCACTCCTCATCTTCCCTGCTCTTGTTTTATGAACATAAACTATGTGGTACACACTTTTCATACAAGCCCACCTCTGCTATTCAAATGATATATCTGTCATTCATTCACTATATACTCAACGGTTTTGACCTAAAGACCTCACTAAGGTAATGTGCTTAAGTTGCGACCCTCTCATGTAAAGCATCCCTATAATTAGCTCATGAATGGATAAGAAGTGGTCTTATAATGAATCCTCTTTAGCCATTGAATGGATAGAAGAAAAGGTGCATTCTATTACAATTGCTAATAACGCGATATTCATTAAAAAAGGAAAAAGCTTACATTTTGGGACTTTGCAGGATTAGGGTGGTCACCCTAATTTGAGCTCTAGCATATTTTTTGGGTACACGTGGCCTCACCTAAGAGGAGGAATTTGTGAGGAAAAAAATCTTAGTGGCTCAAATTGAATTTGATACCTTCAAATCTAGTTTAAGGTGACTATTTGGGATTAAGTGAAATACAAAATGGTATGCATGTTTTTCCCCTTTTAATGAATATCGCGTTTAATCATACTCCTTGATTACATCTCATTCTTTGTAAGTTGCAAGTGGACAAATTTTGAGAGACCTATGAGTCACAAAGAGGTGCATATTATAGAAAGCTTTGAAAATTCATCAACAATACAATAATGCTTTGTAAAACATGAAAAAATTGTGTTACATTTGGCAACTATTTCTCTTTGTCCTAAAATTAGATCAAAACATCTTTCTGTCTTGGAAAGCCCATGAAAATGCAGACTAGCCCTTAAAGTGTTGCTTTTTAAGCACACTACCTTGAGTTAACACTAATTCCCACAATATTTGGTTCTGATGGCTATAGAAGATAAGTGTACTGCATCCAGTGCGCATGGATTTTGCTTTCTAGAGCATGGATTTCTTTCTAGAGCATAGCTTGAATGATGTATCAGTAATATCAATGGAAACAACCTCTGAGAATGTCCCTCTGGTGGGATTTGATTCAGGTGGAGGCAGCATTTGAAAATTTCTCAAAAAAGGTCGAGGAGGTCGACGCTCTCATCAAATCAAGGAACGCAGATCCTTCACTGAAGAACCGAAATGGTTTCATAAAAGTACCGTATGAACTCCTCCGACCAACGTCCAGTAGTGGGCTCACAAACCGGGGTATCCCCAACAGTATATCCATCTAGATTCTGCCTCCTGGTGTGCCATCTTCATTTGACGTATATAATCATGTAGAATCTCAAAAGTAGCCTAGCTTGTGTAACTCCTAATAGTCTAGCTAATGAGCGTTGAAACACAAGTTCGTTAGTTGGAGTGCACTGCCAGACAGTACTCAAAAAGTCTTGGTTTAAATTAATTCAAGCATGTCACAAGTGTACTTTAATCCATGTCGATTTAGTACTCCCGGCATCTTCGGTTTTCTGTAATTGTTTAAATTTTGTCTTTTGGAGTGAGTGGTGTGTGGAGAATTGGATTACTGCCAGTCATCTCCTTGGTATGCTCAGTTCTTTGATTTGCCTGGATTTGATTATGTTACAACTGTGATCAGATCTTGATTCGAATTGAAAAAATTGATGAATTGTGAGACAATCGTAGTTTCTGGAGAGTGTAACTTAACCCTTTAACCCGTAAAAGACCGAGCGACCATTCTAAGTAGATATATGCTATCGTATAACTGGTATTTGCTACCAACAAAAAGTTTTGATTTGGGATCTTGGCTAGCTCACTAGAACTGTATTTGTCTGTATTTTAACTTTTGTGTTGATATCAAATGTAGTAAAGGTGTGAATGCATTCCAAATACCACTTATAATGCATTGTACATAGTATGTACAATGGTTGCTTGGTCCTTTAGCAACATTTTAAATCTTAGTGGGGCAAATGAAGAATCATAGATAGAATAAGAAACTCTAAATATAGAGGCTGGTAAAGAAACCAAAACACATGTCAGAGGAATTGGTTGTAGATGGGCATGAATTAAATATTCTTTCAACTCTCTTATGTGCATAATGAAAGCAAGTGTGGAAGAATTTAATGTTACAATCAAATATAATGGAAGACTCACATTAACCCTTAAACAACCACAGGGAACTATAAAATTCTAGCTGTATCATAATTCTACACTGACAGAAATCTGATTTTTGTTCTTTTCTTAACGTGGATTGTGAATCGGAGCAGCTAGACGAGAGTGCTTGCTCTTGGCGCTCCGGTGGCGTGTTCATTTCGGGGATCCATCGCAGGGATCTGTAAGTCGCAAATACGCTCTAGCTATGTATTTGTAGCCCACCTCCAATACAAACGCTTAGTGAAGTCAGAAAAACAATCGCAAAAACATGCCAAACATTGCAAAAGATGGAAATGAACAACAATACACAACCCTAAAAAATCCAAGCAAAATCCAAAACAACAACACCTCTAAATACAAGAAAAATACCCTATTTTGGCCGCAGCGGCATGTTGGATCGTGTAGGGGTTAATCCCTAAATGCCCAAGGCCTTTTTTGAGCTTCTAGGAATTAGCTCTAAACTGAACAAAAAACCAATATTTTGATAAGTTGTATGAATTATTTGTAAATTGTTACCATACAAATTCAAACTAGACATGTTAAACATCACATAGGAAAAGAAAACACAACAATACCACTTATGGATTGAAAGATTCTAATGTTTGATCAAGAGGGTGTTAAAATTGCGAAAATGATTTCAAGCCTTTCAATCCGCTTTTCACATGTCAAATCTAAAATGTTGGTCACCAAAAAAATATGAGGTCAACGGGCATACCATACATAACTCCCATCCATTTACAATTTTTTTAAATCTCTTTTACAAATTTTTAAAATGAATTTCTAGTGTGAATTTTTCTCCAAGATCTAGTGTATTTGAGGCTCATTTTCATGAGCTCTCGACACTAAAAAAGTCAAGATTGCAATGGATACCCTTGCACAAAATCTTGAATAGAAAATTCACTATCAATAATTTTCAAAATCGTGTTTTTGATGTTAAAACTAGACTTCAAAAACAATAATTCTGAAATACTAAATACTAAAAATAGCAGCTTAGTTAGATTTTATTGAACTTCAAAATGTTGTTGGCACCAAAATGTGGTGCCTTGGGCATTTAGGGGTTAAGTTGAATTGAAGGACCCTTGCCTAGACTACCAAATCTATGTAATACTTTGGCATAAAAAGAAGATTTAACACGAATTGAATGTGGAGATGTACTTCATATATGGAGTGTATCTAAACCAATGCAATGTCAAGATACAATCCATATATAAAGTGTGTTTCCACATTGATTGAAATTGGTGTTAGATTCTTTAACCACCATGTACTTAGGACATGCACAACAAAACAAACAGTTTAAAATTATGGTCCAAGAATATTTGTGCAATTTTTGGAAAACCAATGATATCTATACAAAACCGCAGACTTCAAGGGGATCCACAAAATTTTCCCGACTACAAATGGTACATTTGGTAAAGTAATCATTGGCACCCAAAGTAGCATTTGAAATTTGACTAATTTTGACCAAAATCTTACCTCAATTGGTGACTGACTGCCATAACACTAGAAAAATTGGGTGAAACAATGGATAAAATTGCCAGGTCCCTCCCCAAACAAACATAAGGTTCACTAGAATATGGATGAAAGCTACTAAAAGTAGTAGATGAACGTGCACAAGTAGTTGATACTATCCATTTCTTTCCAAATTTTCCTTACCTGCTTGTATTGTTGGGTGCTTGTCGCACGACCAACGAAAAAATAAAATTTTAAAGGCTGACCCAAAGAGATAGAGTCGATAGACCACCAGGGCCAAATGAATGTTGCAAAAGCCTCCATCGCAAAGGTGTCGGCGTCGACGTCGACGTCGGCGGAGAGAAAAAGCAAGGCTCACACGTGGATTGCATGCTCCCCGTCCCCAACTTCAACAACCCAGTAAGCTTAAACTCTGCACAGAATTCGAAGCTGGTGTGTGCAGGCAGCCTTCTCAGGACATTGACAGCAGTCTTTCCGGAGCTCTCTTTACCCCGAAGCTCTTCGATGGCGATTGCCGTACCCTATGGGGTGGCCTCAAATCTACGGCCAAACATCGCATGGTGCAGCCCCACTTCTGCCAAGGGGCTTGGTGGATTGGGATTATTGCAGCTGCTCTCCCCCTTGAAATCTGCCACGGTACGTATGTTGCTTCTATTTCATGGCCAATTGGTCATACAAAGGCCAGTCAGTGTAGGATTATATTCGATTGAACTGTCAACAACTTTTCTCTGTAAAATGCTAACAATGCGCGGGATTTGCAGAGCCGACGCAAGAAGCTGTACCACAATTATGGGTCAGTATGTAGAGCAACTCAATCTTCGAGCCAGCGGCACGTCGTTGTCACCGGTGGAAACACTGGTATTCTTATCAGGCATTCAAATTTTGAAAGTTCTTCTGTATTCACCATTTTCTTACAGTGACATTTTTTCACAAAAAAAGATAAGACTACGAATTGACAAAGTATTCCATAACAGTAGGTGTTGCAATTTGTGATTTTTTTCAAAAATATGGTTGCATTTACGACCTGGTATCTAAATACAAGCCTGTGTTTAAGCCAAAGTTATGTATGCTATCCTGTTGAAGGATTAAGACATCAAGACGTACGAGTTAGGTCAAATTTTGAATACTGCTTGTTTTATTAAATTACGAGAAAACGTATGTTTTTACGAATGGTGGTTCTTGTAGTCACAAGGTAGAGTTAATTGTTTTTTGCCAGGTATAGGAAAAGCCACTGCCACAGAGCTCGCAAGGCAGGGTATGGTTGTCACGATTGGTGAGAATCAACTACCACTTTGATAATAGTTTTTTCTCATCTATGCTCATAATCACTTAGGTAACATCTATCTTAACGTTAATGAAGATATTCGTGCAACATTAGGATGTGTGGGGCGGGTGATGTTGAATTCATGTGCTCAAATAATTAAAATTTGAGGAAGAATATCCAACAAGTAATATCGTTCTTGACCCCACAATTGAGACTGTTTGAGAACGGTTTGAACGTATCCACTAAATTTGCCTCAAATGACCATTTCAAGTTATGGCGTCTTCATGGATGAGTACTCTTTGTTAGGCAAAGTAGAGAAGACTACTTTCTGCTAATCAGGAATGCGTCACATATTATGACCATGTTACACAATTTTTGTTTCACAACGTACTAAAGTTCCGAAAAGAGTTGTACAAGTTGTATTTTGCGGGGAAAAAGTATTACCGTTAGAATGTTATAAATTTGAGCATGGGGTGGGCCGCTTTAATTGTGGCTATGACTCAAGCCGTGATACTATGTGTAAAAAGCCAAATAATGAGAATTCATCAACAGCCAGTCATTGTTGGTTTCATTTTCACCTATGGTTTGTTCCTGTTGGCTCAAGGAAGCATGCAGAAATTTGGAAAAAGGAGAGAAAGCTATGGCGGACATTATTCGAGAATCCAATAGCTCATCTGTCAGGTTTCGCCGTCTGTCTCCTGGTTTTATTTGCAAGTCTTGGGCGTTCTTTCAATGCTATTTTGTTTGTTGCTTGTACAATATTGTATTTTCTACTCTTGTTTTTTCCGTCTCTTTGTAATAGTACTGATCCTACTTTCTACCAAAGTAAAGTGAAGTAGCATAAGGTAATTTAGTCTATGGCTCTAAATTTCGATATCTATAAAAACGAAATAAAGCAAATATCTGCCTTCACTACTAATTGATATATCAGCTATACAATCACCTTGACCATTTTTGGAACTGCAGGGCAATGCAGTTAGACTTGGCTTCGTTCGCCTCGATCCGCAAGTTTGCAGCAGAGTATCTGGATCTGGACCTTCCATTGAACTCTCTTGTAAGTATGAAACGTCAAATCCTCTTCAGATTACTGTATGGGTACGTTGGAATGGGTTGACGCATGTACTTGTGTTTGATCACGAATATTTTTCTAGAGCTATATTTTGGAAGCAATCTTTTTACTTTAAAAGAATGGATTATTCATAGTATTCCAAAGAAATTACTACTTGCAAGTTTATGGAAGGCATAGTCATGAAGCTCGTGAGTAAACATTTTAGGTCATTTGGAGTGGTGTCTGTATGAATAGTGGATTGTTTGTGATTTGCACAGGTGAATAACGCAGGGATAATGGCATGCCCTCGTCAGTACACAGTGGACGGCTTTGAGTACCAACTTGGGGTTAGTAATGCTTCCTCTAAGGGTTGGACAGATTAGCTTGAGTGGCATGAACAACTAAATAACCTAGTTTGCTACTGATGAAATGTTGATGTTGATTGCACATGGTTTAGGCTTTAGGGTAACCCATATTGGAGTAGCTCTGGCTTTCAATCACATTTTGCTTTGCTTTGCTAATTAGCGACAGTGCATATGTCTGATGCAGGTGAATCATTTGGGTCATTTTCTACTCACTGCGCTGTTGCTTGACAAACTCAAATCAAGTGCCTTACCTGGGTAAATGAACGTCTCACTATGTGTGACTTGGCAAGTTTGGAGTGATCACGTGCTTTGCTCCAAATTTTCCCCTTATAGTTGAATCTAATTATGTCATGTTTGCATCCACGTGTGCTATTCCAGAACCAAGTCAAGAGTGGTGGTGGTGGCCTCTTCGGCGGAGCGAATTGGGAACCTTGATTTGGACGACCTAAACTTTAAAACTAGGAGTACGAAATCTTCCCATGCCTACAGCTTTTTGTATTTGTTGTCCAAACTGCCTAGCTTACCAGTAATCATTCACCTGGAACATGTTCTTAAAGAAGAATGGAGGACGTTCCATTCACTTTGCTGAATTCCGACCTTATAATACATATGTGTACCTTTGCGTGCAGAGTACAACGAATGGCTGGCTTATGGACAGTCAAAACTAGCTAATTGTCTCTTTTCTCATGAGCTAGCAAAACGCTGCACATCTTTGGGAATCCCCGTGACGTCAAACTGTATGCACCCAGGCATTGTGGACACGGAGGTTAGTATCTACAAATTTGAAAATTACTGGATTTTTGAAAACGTACACTTAAATTTTGAAATGCTTGAGGACTCGTTGTGGAGCAGTGGCTGCTGGTGAAATGTCTGAATTGAATTTCGTATTTCAAATTTTCTGTTGCAGTTGATTCGGTACGTGTTTCCACAAGCATTGAATGCAAGAGTCCCATTTCTTTCGGGTCTCAAGCCAGGATTGATGAAACTCTTTGGTTTTAAGGTAATTCTTTCCAGAAACTAGCATTTTGACTAGGGATAAAATGTCGAGGATAACAGTTGGTTTTGTTTCTGAAAATGGATTGTTGTGGTTTTGGTATACTTACTGTGGCCTTTTCTTCGTGTGGATGTTTTAAAATTTTGTGCAGACTCCTGAGCAAGGTGCATCAACGGCAGTCTATCTAGCAAATTCCCCTGCAATGGAAGGTATTACTGGTGGTTTCTACGAGGACAGTCGCCCGGGAAACCCCAGTGCCAAAGCTGTTGATAGCCAGTTGTCTTCCTCGCTATGGGCTGTTAGTGAAGAACTCACAGGCACATCACACGTTCTAGAACCCCTGCAGTTGAGTGCCCGGACCAGTGTTAGCCGCTAAGCAAAGCTATGTAATGTTTTATCTATCTCATTTTATGAAAGATCATCTGTTGGTGTTGCCAATTTGCTACACCCAAGCTGGAACATGTGTGTTTGAACTCAGAGATACCTGTAAAATACTTGCATGCATACGAAGTGCGCCTACTTGTGTGAATTCTTTCTGTTGTGTAAGTGGGTTGGTTTATAGCTGAGCAAATTTCCAAATCATGTGTGAGGTTTGATGTTTGACATTCGGCGCACATTGACTAATTCCTTCTCATAGAATTATCCCTTCTTGGTGACAGGTGAAGTTTAAAAAGAACAGTTGAATGTTTTCTACCAAAGTTATAAACAGTTAATCAGTCGATTGACATTCTGAATTTAAGCTCTAGTTTCAATGTCTATGTGACAAACAGTTTGGAGTGAGTGCTGAACTTTCTCCTATGAGTATCTACCTATGATTTGGATTTATTGAGGCTTGCTTTTGGGATGCCAACCTCAATGCTAAATATCTGGAGGTGGCTGACCGTTTTTGGCCAAAAGTTGCCCCAACATTGACCAGTTCATAATAACGCATTTCGATTTTGATTTTTGTCTCAGTTGAACATTGGGCACAGGAGTCCCAACATGATACTATTCATTTTAGCATATCTCATTTTTGTTTTAACTTCGTACTTCTTGATTTTTGACAAAACAAAGAAGATACCTTAATACATATATCTATCTATACATAGAGATTTGATGTTGACTAGAATGAATGAAACAGGTGTTAGAGGCAGTTGTAATGGGCTTATTGTTAGAACCATGTACATATATCTAGTAGAATTGTAACAATGCGGTTGTGAAAATGAAGTCCTCTACCACTCTGGGAACCCCAATGGCTCTCAAACCTCCTACGTCAGTGAGCTAGACTGGCCGTAGAGCAAGCCTTGTAATCTGCCGTTCAAATTGCCCCATATGGCCCCACTAGAAGAAAAATAAGGATAAACGATTCCACAAATTACAATGATTAGGTCACCAAAATTGCCTTGCAATTCCACAAACAACTGCACAACAATTGCACAACTAGATTGTAATTGTACAAATGTTGTGGAGTTGTTGTGTAGTTGCAAGGCAGTTTTGGTGATTTAATCGATTATCCTTATTTTTCTTCTAGTGCCCAAACCCATTTTATGTGATTTCTCAACCCTCATTTGCTTAACCCTTGAATGACAACGTGGACGGTTTTTGTCTGCTAGTTATCAAAAAAACAGTGTAGGATGGAGAAAAACTAATTTTCATTTATCTTTTTTTAGAAGTGATATATCTATCATTGAAGGCTAAAACATCCTCATTGAATGTATACGTTTATGTAGGTAGCCCAAATTGTTAGAAGATTCAAAGACATGCTGTTAAGTCCCATGTACTCTTAACAAGGAAATGGTGTCCAAATTGACACGTCCTAATTGACAAAATGTGTTCAAATTGACAAAAAAGTGTCATAATTGACAAAAAATGTTCTAATGGACATGTCCTAACTTACATTAAATGACCAAATTGACAGTGTTCCCTTGTATCTTGCAATCTTCAAAAAAACAGCATGTATTGTTAACTTTTGCAACTTTTGGAAACAATAGTATAATGGGTGGACACTTGCCACACCACTATAGAGCAAGTGTAGAGGGGCAGTCACTGTAACCAGCCTAACGTTTAGGGGTTAAAAACAAACCTTCCATTTTGTAATACTTGCAAAGATGTTAAATCACTCCCCCTCCTTGGGAATTTTACTCTTTGAAAATTCAAGAGACTCCGTGAGAGACACGGGTATTTCATTGAACCGTTTGTACATATTTTGTTAACACTTAAATCCACCTTAAAGTATCCGTTCTCTTATTGTGATGAATAAAAAAAAATTTATAATCTTTATTTTGACTCAACAAATATTTTGACCACCCAGTCGTACTTCCATGCAAGTTCTAATTTGTAAACTTAAAAATAAAATCCACCCTAGAGTGTCTCTGAATTAATTTGTACATTTTATGCTAGTGACCTCTCCAAGCCCCCATCAAGTATTGAAATTAGCATTTCACAATTAACACTATTGAAGGGATCTACTTGGAACAACATAAGAATATTGAAAGAACCATGGGATGTTGTCTAAACATGAATGAACCAAAATACACATGTCATTCTAATGAATTGTATATTAATATTCTAAGCTCACTCCCACTTGTCTCACAAAGCAGATTTGCATAGATCCGCCTGTCTCACTTTCCTGTGAATCAACTTTGATGTTGTACCTTGAATTTACAGAATCCTAATGAACGCCAATTCCCACAAAACCCAAGGCACATTCCGCATTCGTCCAGATTCATTTTTTACTCTTCCAGTGTCTGTTCCAAGCACTACACGTACATGTACACACCGAACTTGGCATGCAATGCCATTTTAGTACATCTGGCTTGATAGAAGAACTGGATCCTTCTCCACTAGTTTTTTTCTATTTATTTCTCATTGAAATTTGGTCACTATGTGGTTGGTGAATTCGACCACGACCACAAGCCCACACGTAACTCTCTCTCTCCTCTCAACAAAGCTGCAGGTTCTTCTACAGGTACGAAGGAATTAAGGACCATGTGATCACGTGGATAAATAGCGAATGTCTTAACAAATTTTAATAATTTTGTCTGGCTTCTATACGATATTTTGGCGCTTTGTTTTTTGCAAGACAACCGTTAAAAGACATGGAGCCAGACGAGACACCCTAAGAGGATTTAACTTTGGGAAAATTTGATGGATACCTTTGAAGTTTGCAATGGGGAAGGGTCCGGTTGGGGTATCACTTTTGGGACACACTAATTAGGTTATTTTTGTTTAAAATCTCCAAAGTTTGTCTAATTTGTTCATTTTGATCAAGCAACAAGACCCTAAAATGAGAAAAAATAAATTGTGCACCTCAATGGAACCAAGATTTATATGTCCAAAGATTATTTTTTTTTTAAATTTGTAACAATGATGCATGGTTAAGGGTATGGTGATTACCGCTTAGTGTGCAATAAATTTATTTATTGAATCAAGAACTTTCTAATTTTTAATATTAAGGGTTTCATAACCTTCAAATCCGTATTTGTTAATTTGGGAAGAAATGCCCATTTTGGGAATAAACTAGGTTTAAGGTGATCACCTTAAATTGAACTCTAGGTCTTAGCAGCATTTTTTTGGTACATGCCCTCACCTAAGAGGAGGAATTTGCGAGGGACAAAATCTCAATGGCTCAGACCAAGTCTCATACCTTCAAATCTGGCGTTTAAACAATTTAAGAAGAAAGAATAACACCATATTTGTTAAATTGGGAAAAACAATATATTTTGGGACTTTGAGGTGATCACCTCAAACCGAGCTTGCAGCGTTTTTTTGGTGCCCATGATTTCACCTGAGAGGAGGAATTTGCAAGGGAAAAAATCTTAGTGGCTCAAACTGAATTTGATACCTTTGAATCCGGTTTAAAGTAACTTTTTGGGCTTGAAGGGAAAACGAATTGGGACCCCTATTTTTCTCAATTTAATGAATATGGTGTTGAATGAGTTTAAAGTGAAGTATAACTGGGGAATCTAGTTTTCCCAATTTAATGAATATGGCGTTCTTGTTACTTGCATTTGAAAGCTGCAAGTTTGCAACTAGCTATGCAGAAAATTTGAACTTGTTGGAATTAATACCAGCCAGAATGAATGGTTACGTAGAACCCCTTATTCATTAAAATGGGAGATTGGGCACCTCCAAAAATAACCAAAGGAGACATAAAACTTTTCAATTTTAGGTTAGTTTTGAAAGATTTTATTGCAATTTAGGTCAAGTCGACCAAAAGGTTTTATGTCAATTCAGCTCAAATAAAGTTGAATTGACATAAAACCTTTCATCAACTTTCCTTTACATTACCTCTCATTTCAATGGAAAACTCCCATTTTAACCCCTAAAGGACCATTATCCCTTCAAGGGACAAATGGGATTTTGGGCATGTACCTATGGCTAAACTACTTTGCTTGATTTTATGAAACTTTTATGGAAGGTGAGGAATTTAAAGATCTACGTGGGAATGTAATTTTTTCTTCATTTTGACATTTATTGAAGAAGTTATGCATGAAAATCTGGAAAATGCTGCTCCTCAGGTAGCCAAATACTTCTTTAAAATTTTCATTTTTTTCAAATAAAAATGTGGAATAGGTTCTTTAGACTTATATAGACGTGGGGAGCTTTAAATCATTCAATTTTGATAAATGAGATGAAAGTTATGAGAAGTTTTAGTTTGTGGGTAGGTGTGGTTTAGCTCTGAAAAAATAACTTAGAAACGTCATTTTTGAATGCAAATTTAACATTTTTGCAAAAAACAAACTATTGGAAAGGGTGAAGATCGCTTGTTAGAACAATCCCAACATTGGAATTATTGTGATTCAATTCCATTGCTAGGTAATTAACAATGTAAGATTTTGTTCAATCTCAAATCGTCTTCTATTTAATGTTATTTTTAAGAATGAAAATTAAGTATTCTTGTTTTGGTTTTTTTCAAAGATTCTTAACTCAATTCCCCACTATAAAAAAATAAACCTCAAAACTTTGTGATGCAAAAAATTTAAGTTAAAAAAGTTCAAAGGCAAATAATCTAATCATGCAAGGTGCAAAAAAGCTTGTTTTTTACACTTTAAACGCAGATATCTTGCAATCTGTGCAGTCAAAGTTTTTAAATTTTGAAAGACACATTCTTATACAAGTCTAGTACAAGATACTACAGTCAGATATGCAAAAAGACTAATCTTCAAATTTTTTTACTCTTTGCCATAGAAGTGGCAGTTTTGAGTATTTTGACAAAATAAAGGCCACGGTCCTTTAGGGTGGATATGAGGTTGTAGGAGATTTATGGACGAAAATCATGAAAAGGGAGATCATTTTGAACAAGAAAACATGATTATGCAGCTCATATGCAGTGGTAACGATGGTCATGGCCGCTCCCGCAGCACTTGCAGGACGCGACAAGTAATCTTCGCGCTCCCAGGCTCCCTACTAGGCAGCCCGCACTCCCAGATCGACGGCTTACAAGAGACGAAAAGCGATAAAGCAGTCTCGGGTCCAGCCGTAAAATCAGCACAATTCCTTGCACGGCAATCCACAACACACTGACAGATTCAATGCAGCGCCTCTTTCTCTCTCTCACAGTCTCACCATCTGTCCTCGGTGGGGACTCCATTCAACTAGCCATTTACCACAAGTGATCATGCCCTTTCGTTTTTCCTCACTTCAGTTCATTAATAAAAACTTCTTCTCGACTGATATTGATTTTCACAGCGATACTTCAGTTGTCTCTCTGAAACAAATTCATAATGATGACCTCAACGACATCTTCCGAGTCAGTGATCTCTTACTCTCTCGTCAATGAGCTTCTGAATCATCTTTTCGTCCGTTCGAACTAATGATCTGAGAACTCCGGGATCCAAGTCCTGATCAGCAACGCAAAGAGCTAGCAGAATGGACACAGCATTGAACCAACATCGATCGATCGAGACAAATGCACTCCCAAGTTACCGAGGGTGATTATTGACACAATTTTTCGCTAACATATTATATTAAGGGAAAATTTCATGAATACCCCTGAAGTTAGCAATAATTTCATTGATACCCCTGCTTTTTCAGAAATTTCACAGATGCCCTTGGACCAGAATTTTCAAGCATTTTTTGTTCTGCATGCCACTTCCCTTCTCCCTTTGTGCGCACACATCACACATAACAGAAAAGAAGTAGTGGGTGCACAAAGGGAGAAGGGAAGTAGCATGCAAAACAAAAAAATGCTTGAAAGTTTTGGTCCAAGGGTATCTGTGAAATTTCTGAAAAAGCAGGGGTGTCGACGAAATTATCGCAGACGTCAGGGGTATCCATGAAATTTTCCCTTATATTAAACACTTGTTTACTGGGCTTTTCCGTGGTTTTCTTAGACACCGCTTCAGTAGAATGCGTCGAGAAACAAACAGCCTGTTTATAAGAATGCAGGTTTCGTTATCACTAGATTTTCATGTCCACGCTCCACCATGCCAGTGGACCGCCACGCAGCATCTGTCGTACGTTCTCGTCGGTTGAAAGGCAGTATTGGAGACCAGAGCGAAGAGGGGGATCTACAGCACCATGGGCGCTTGCAGGGCTGCCACATGCCGGCTCCTGTCCGCGACGAAGGCCAGGAAATTGGAGGCGGATCACAGCGCCGTTGCTACAGGGGACTGGACTACGACGACTACTGCTACTACGACTACTACTGCAGGCTCGGTGCTCATAGACATAGCGTCGTACGCAACGCCAGACAGGGCGAAAGGCGACGGGAACGCTCCCCGAAATAGACTGAGCGAGGGGGGGATTAACCGTTATATGACGTGAGAGTCAATCACGAAGGAGGACCTTGGACATGCTAGTAGATTCTGCCATAATTTGGGGCAGTAGAATAAAATAGAGTTGCTGCAAGTTAGGGGGCAGCTAATCTGGGTTAAGTCAAAACGAATAGTACCAACGTCGGTCCAGGGAAATTCCAGGATTTACTTGTCTGCTTGGGGTGTGGCCGTGTGGAAGCAGGGAAAGAGGGGAAAGTGGGGAAAGTGGAGGTGGCCTTGAGTGACGGAGGCACTGCACAGTCTCCTGAATCTCCTCTTACCCAATGCACATCGGTAGAAAGAAATGTAAACTTTGATTTTATCAATCTTATTTTGACAAGATATATATTTTTGACTTGTAAAGTAGTCATCATTTTTGTGATAATAGTATACAAAGAAATTTGAAGGACTTCTGATGAGGACCGCTAAAACTACCTGATGTGGCTCAAGTTTTGTTGTCTCCTTTAAAATCACATCCACTAGACTAGGTTTGCAATTCTCAAGAGAGGACCCATTGTGAGAGTGCCCTTATTGAGTCAATACACGTGCTGGATTAAAGATGCTCTACATCAAAATGAAGTCATCAAACTCGTTATTTGTTAAATTGGGAAAAATGGAGGTATCATTTTGTTCTCACCTTAAACCCAAAAAATTACCTTAACCCTTAAACAACCAACTGACCATAGTACACAGTATGTACAGTGCTATATAATTGGCATTTGCTACCAAAAAAAAGTTTTCATTTGGGATCTTAACTAGCTCTCTAGAACCACATTGATCTATTTTCTAACTTCTTTGTTGATCTCAAATGTAGTTAAGGTGTGGATGTGTTCCAAATACAAGAAAAATATATCATATCATATTGTGTAATATAGTCAATTGGTCGTTTAAGGGTTAACCCAAATTCTAAGGTATCAAATTCCATCTGAACCACTAAGATTTTTTCCCTTGCAAATTCGTCCTCTCAGGTGAGGACACGTGGACCAAAAATACATTATGAGCTTGGTTTTAGGAGTACACCTAAAACTTTTCAGAAGTCCCACTTTGTAAGCATATTCCCAAATTAACAAATAACGCGTTATCATTGGAAGGGTTTGATAAAAAATGCCCATCAAAATCTATTCATCCAAACAAATTTATCCAAATTTATCCATTTATTAATTTAAAAATGTTGAGGTTTTAGTGCTTGGATCGGAATGGTATATTTGATTTTTGGAAAACATGCACAAAGGCCAACAAACGCAAGGCATTGTCACTCGAAGGAGTAAAGGTAAACGATTGACTCTTCATTGTAATGAGAAGCAAGTACCATATAAGCAATACTTTATTTTTGTATTTCAATGAAAATCTACCATTGACATCCTGCATTGAAACTTGCCTTTCAATTGAAGTAATGGAATTTCAAAGGCTTTCCCATATTAGGTAAATTGGGAAAATCAGGGGTCCCATTATGTACTCCACCTTAACCCCAAAAAGTTACTTTGCGAAGGTATCAAATTCAGTTTGAGCCATTAAGGTTTTTTCCCTCCTAAATTCTTCCTTTCAAGTGAGGGCATGTGTATCAAAAAAAATGCTAGAGCTCAAATTAAGATGATCACCTTAGTCCTTCAGTAGTCCCAAAATGTATTGTTTTTCCCAATTTACCTAATATCATGGTGTTAAGCCCTTCATTATGAAATTCATATGAGAGCTTCAATCTAGACCATTAACCCTTAAAAGACGGATGGATCACCGTGGCTTGCCAAGCTATAGCAGTCTATAGTGTTTTGCACATGGGCACCAGTGGTATTGCTTCAAAAAATTGGACAAGTCAGTAGTGCATGGTATCCTCATGAAAATTGTAAAAAGGGCAGCTTGAGAGCTAACACCATGTCTTTGAATCTTATCACAATTTAGGTTACAAGAAAAAATGAATACATTTCAAAAAATAATGTTTTATCTTCCATGATGGACCATATGTTTATGGTCACTTTTGAAAAAAATCAGATGAAAAACAACTTTTTTCTGGATCACAGAACCTGAGGACGTTTTTCGTCCTCCTCGACCTTTAGGGGTTAAATAGGAGCCCGCATGGGAGGCAACTTCATTTTCTGGCCATGTTTATTTTTATATCTGTGTCTGAAAAATGCTCTTTGCGTAAGTAAATCGCCTCAATGTCGCAGTTTTCTTGCATGAGATCCAGCCCCAATCTGCCCTCCGCCGTACAGACCTTCCTTTTGGCTTCTCTTGCTCCTCGCACGACACGTACCCTGCCTTGTAGGCAGGTCCAAATACTTTCCCATTTTTAGAAATACATCTATCCATCATTCATCCAGTTATCAGTTCAATCTCCTATACTTCATCCAAATTCTGGCAAGGCCTCCATTTCTTGGGGATCTTCTGATGATCTTACGGTCTCACCAACATTTGCCCCTCCTTTTTTCCCTGGTATAAAAGTGGCCAGTACCAAGATTAGTTAAGATTTCGGTACCAATTCATGGAACTGAGGGATACTACAGGTTATAACACCATATTTGTTAAAGGGAAAAATTTGAAAAATACCCCTGTAATTTTTTGTATTTTGAAAAGTGCCCCTGGAAATTTCAAAATTGCAAAAATACCCCTATAAAACTACAAAAATATTGTTGTCTTTCCATGGTTCCATTGTACTCTAGAGTACTATTGTGTTAAACAATATTGTTGTGCAATGATCGCATTGCCACAAGCACACAAGCAAGCTGGAAAATCATTGTGCATTTTCAAATTGGGAATTGATACATGTACTACCCCTTCTTGACTATTCTACCACACCCTAATATATATGGTCTACATTTATAGTATTAAAATAGGTGTGGACCACAAGAAAAACATCACTAATTTGAAAATACAACTTGACATAAAAGAAGCAACTTTAGTTTTTTATAGCTTTAGATCCCGCTCATAGTATCAATGAAATAATCTAAAATATGTTTAGTTTAATTTTTACTTTTTAAAATTGATACTATGAGCAAGGTTAAAAGCTGAAAAAGAAAACAAAAAATGGCATCTTCTATGTTGAGTTGTATATGCAAATTAGTGATGTCTTTCTTGTGGTCCACACCTATTTTAATACTATAAATATAGACCATATATATTAGGGTGTGGTAGAATAGTCAAGAAGGGGTAGTACATGTATCAATTCCCAATTTGAAAATGCACAATGATTTTCCAGCTTGCTTGTGTGCTTGTGGCAATGCGATCATTGCACAACAATATTGTTTAACACAATAGTACTCTAGAGTACAATGGAACCATGGAAAGACAACAATATTTTTGTAGTTTTATAGGGGTATTTTTGCAATTTTGAAATTTCCAGGGGCACTTTTCAAAATACAAAAAATTACAGGGGTATTTTTCAAATTTTTCCCTTTGTTAAATTGGGAAAAACAATACATTTTGGGACTTCTGAGGTTTTAGGTGATCACCTAAAACCTTAGCTTGCAAAGTTTTTTTTTGGAACACATGCCCTCATCTAAGAGGAGGAGGAATTTGCGAGGGAAAAAATCTCAATGGCTCAGGCTAAGTCTGATACCTTTGAATTTGGTTTAAGGTAACTTTTTGAGTTTAAGGTGGAGTACAAAATGATACCTCCATTTTTCCCAATTTAACAAATATGATGTTTTATAGAAAAATGATTGGAATCATGCATGTGTGCTCGTTCAATAATTATCCTCTAAAGGCCCAATTGCCCAAGTGGTCCCTTGGGGGCCAAGTGGGATTTTGGGCACGTACCTACAACTAAACTACTTTATGTGATTTTCTAGAAACTTTTATTGAAGGTGGGGAATTCAAAGATCTGCGTGGACATCTATTTTTTTCTTCATTATGACTCATATTGAAGAAGTTATGCATGAATAACTGAAAAACAAGGGAGAAGCGAGCAGCCCCTCCAAAAAACATTTGAGTTATTTTAAAATAAATATTTGAAATTGTATTTTTAGATTTTCATGTATGCGGGAAGCTTGGAATCGATCAATTTTGAGTGATGAGATGAAAGTTATGAGAAGTTTTAGTTTGCAGGTAGGGATGGGACTCCCAAACCTCCATTTCTTTTGCCCCTTGTAAAATTTGGTGCTTTACTTTTTTGAGCAGTTGGTGTATTTGTTTTTTGACTTTTATTTTTTCCCAAATTGTAGTAGACTAAGACTCTTTGGTTTTCACCATTTGCATCAAAGTAATTTAGATTTCTCAATTTTACCCTTCAATATTGCCTAGTGTATATGCAAATTTCATGGCCTTATAGCATTGCAAGCTTTTACAAAGTATGATTCACACCTCTAATTCATTTGAAAATTCTCCCACACATACCTAACGTGGTCTTCTACATGGGAAAGAAAACCCTCAATTTTGCATAGAGAATTTTTTTTTGTTATAGGAGTGGTCAAAGGCTTCTAAAGTTTTTGGGCAGTAGGAAAAAAACTTTTTTTTTTTCACTTTAGATGTCAATATTTCACTCCTCTACATCAAAAATGAGCTGTTTTTTGTCCCTCAAGTACCTCTCGTAGTCTAGGGCAAGATCTTACAGTTGGATTTCTGAAAAAAACTTTTTTTCCTATCATTCTAGTTATTCCCCCAAAAGTGGCAGTTTTCAATGACTTTCACAGAGAAAAGGCTTGGGCCTTTGTGGGTTATAATTAATTGGAGTTGGTAACTTCTATCTAAGTATTGAAATTTTAATTTAAGAGTCATGTGACAATAGTATACATGATTTCACTTAGGTTTTCTAGAGTCATGGTAAAAAAAAAAACTTGTGCTAATAGGGGTACAAAGTTAGTGACACGTTATTCATTAAATTGAGAAAAAGTGACATGTTAGGATTTTTGGATTTTATGTTTTATAAAGAGTATTCAATGAATATTTAGAAAAAAACCTATAATTCAAAAGTCCCAACATGTCAATTTTTCCAAATCTAATGAATAACGCGTTCAATACAATACTATAGTATTGTATTTCCAGTAACACGATTTTGATTACATTAGAAGTAGTATGAGTTTTGTACATCAATATGAGGGCACTAAGGGGTGTCAAACCTTGGTGATTTTCACTCAATAACTCTATGTGAATTCACCCCGTAACTCAACTTTAGTAAGTTATTAAGTGTGATAACTCTATTAAGCACCTTGGGAGATGCCCCATAACTTGAACAAGTAACGGAAGTAAGGTGGTTGGCTCGTAAACCAACCATCTAAGGAAAAGATGACGTCTGTACTAAAAATAAAGTTAGATTAGCAACTTGGAAATATTTTTGGTGGAAAGTCAAAGAAGAAATAGTTCTACAGCCATTTAAATTAAAATTTTCTAAGTTGGTATGAACTAACTACAATTTATCAAAGCAAAAGGTGCATAGGTATCTACTTTTGATCATAGGTGGTAGCATTCATGATGCAAAGGCAGCTTGTAAATGGAGCACATGAGTCCTAAAAGCAACCACTACAAAGCCAAGAATGCTCCAATAAGGCTTTTAAAGCATGCAAGCACCCATTCCATATTCCAGTGCTCAAATCATGATTGAGAATATGTTTTCATTTATTTTAGTATGACATATATCTATATTTAATTTAAAGACAGAACCCAACACAAAATTTATGGCCAATAAGCACACTTAAAGGTACCTCATGTCACTCTCTTGAGGTTCTAAAATCTTGCAAGCACCAGTACAATTTCTGAATAAAAGAAGTGTCATCCATTAAGAAGGCTTGATGCACCATTTTAGTGACATGTACCTAGACGGTTCAAAATGACTAAACACTTTTAGAGCCAACTACCTTAATGGTCCCTTTTACAAAATGTTATCTAACTGGTGATTTTGTAGGGGTTCACCTATTTTGACAATTGCTTATTGACAAGCACATAGGGAAGTGCTTCCTTGACTTGCTTAATGAGCATTCTATATTGTGACTGGTACTCCTTGTATGACATAATTGCGTGTGGGTTGGAGGACAAGATGATGGGATAGGGCTTAGTGTGAACCGCCTTTAGTTCCAGCACACACATGCTTGGTACCCATGTTTGGGCTTCGTCTTAATGTACCCACGCCCTAGTTAAAAATACAATAAAATGCCAAGTGGGTATGCATGCTAGGGGTGACTGGGGATCTATTGTAGAACTCCACCGTTTGATGCATGGGTAAAGGAAAGAGCTGTTCTACATTGGGCTCAATGGCATTGGCTTGCTTTTGGATGTAAGGTTCTACTCACAAGAAGCCCCCTAGTGTCAACATAAAAAATATTTTCCTCTTTGGTTCACAATAATAATAACAATAAAAAAGCTCCTTCTGGTGCCATTGTTATTTGTTTTTGTCATCTTTACCTAGGGAGGCTCCAAGATATTATGTTGTTGAGGGTGGCAATTTTGGCATTTTTAGCTTCGTAGTTTGAATAGTTTTGGTAGGGAACCACTTTTGGGGATTCTGAACAAATTTGTGTTCGGATGTGGCTGAATGATTGTATTGTCTTCCTTGAAATTCCTGTGGGCTCCGAGCGAGACCCAAACAAACACTGATGGTGGTAGAGACTAGAGACGGGGCAACCGTTAGCCAAAAAAAGACAGTGCAGATCCTGAACCGGTGCGGAATGGACGGGCCGGTGGGGGAATCCTCGTCACAGGAAGGCCGGGTGGCACTGAAAGGGAAGGGGTTGATTGGTGACCTCACGCAAGGCCTTGGGAATGCAGCTCCGAGATGAAGCAACTGAAGCTGCGTTTAACCCTTAAAGGACTGATGGATCACCGTGGTTTGCCCTGCTTGTAGCATTCTACAGTGTTGTGCACATGAACATCAGTAGTATTGTTTCAAAAAATTGGAAAAATCAACAGTGCATGATGTCCTCATGAAAATTACAAGAAGGGCAGCTCGGGAGCTAACACCATGTATCACAATTTGGGTTACAAAATAAAATGAATGTATCTCAAGAGGAAATTTTTTGCCTTCTATGATGCACTACACCTTTATGATCACTTCTGAAAAAAAATCAGATCAAAATTGGTCTTCTTTTGGGATACAAAAGTTTTTTTTGGAGGCAACGGACGTTTTTTGTGTGTGCTGACGTTTAGGGGTTAGTGATGTCTCGTACATTTAATCAATTCCTTGTGCCAACTCATCACTGCCTGACCACTTGGAGTTGGGATCCACCCAACCCTTGCCCCCATTGACAAAGTAGTCTCCTCCTAAAACATCTATAAGGTAGTATGCTCAAAAACCGTCACTTTAACCCCTAAGTGCCTAGGCCATTTTCACCAAAATCAAGGTATTCAGAGACCTATAATTTTGATGCATTAGAGAGTTTCAGATATCTCAAAAAAATAGTGAATGAATGGTTGTGAACAAGTTTTTATTCACCGGTGAATGTGCTGTCACAATCTCATGAGGTTATCATGGCTTGTTCACGGAGTGACTTGGCCGGGTTATTCACCAATTTCATTCACATGAACAAAATTGGTGGTGAACAAAATATTTGAAACCCCCTATTGTATCTCAGTCAATCAGATGATCCACAAAAAAGGACCATTGAAAATAGTGGAGCACCTACTTGGAAAACACCTTGCGAATTTTGGGAACAATTGACAGTGGGAGATGGGAGATTATAACATTTGATCAAACAACATGTGATGGCAAAATCTCATTTTTTGGTAGGTAGTGCTATTTGATGATCTTTACAAAATTCTACAATCCCTTGATTCATCTCAATTTTTGTGAGTAGCAAGATTATATGTGAATGCACACACTTGCAAATCATTGAAGATTGCGGTTCTTTTTATGTAAAGGTTTAGAGCTTCAAACTACTATGGTGCAGAAAACAATGATTGGCATAGTTGGTGAGGGTTGCCACAACAAGGGTTTAGAACATGCTTGAATCCTTGCCAACATATATTCCACTACCACAGAGCAGACACAAAGAAGCTTGCAAGGGACATTGACCAGGTTGCTACTTGTAAAAAGATGTTTGCCACCATGCCTTGTATGTGTTTCACCCAATCAAATCTCTTGAGACACTTCTACAACATTTGGCTTGCCTCGCCATTACTCCACTGTTGTGTACACCTTGAAATGCCTTAATCAATATTTGTAGTTTATAGCAAGATCAAAAAATTAGCGCCAATGCCTCAAACAAGCCTCTGAAATCAAGCAAGGACACTTTTGGTCCTTTGGAGCGTTTAGGGGTTAACCCGTAAATGCTTGAGGCACCAAATTTGGTTATTCAAGAAATTTTGAGACCTTGTTGAAAGCAGAGATTCTGATTTTTTTTAGTTTATTTTTTTTTGGAGAAGTTGGGGCTAAAGACTAAAGTAAGCTTCAATGTTCAATTTGAATTTCTTCCATAACATATTTCAAATTTTGTTTTTGGTGGAAGCTAAATTGCAATCATGTCTCTTGCGCATCAAAAAGTGTGATGAGTAGTGTCACTAAAGAGCTTACAACAAGTTGCCACATTAGAAAATTGGGCAACAAGTTGAGAATGAAGTGTAGATTTCCCTTGGGCACTTTCTTGGGTAGCGAGGGCCCTTTTACTGAAATTTCATCATCTAAGATAATCTAAATGTGTTTTTGCACTAGTTTCACTTGGAATATTTTGTTATACTAATTAAAATTCACTCACCGTTGAGAATTTTCCATTTAAAACAAATTTTTATCAATAATTGAAGCTAAACATTTTCTTTATCTTAGGTGGTAGCTCTTTGACAGCTGCATAGCAAGCTTGTTTGTGAAATTGTGATCCTAGATTTGGAAGAGGAGTTATTAATTTAGAAATAACAACAATAAGTACTAAATCATCATAAGTGGTGGTTTCCCAATTTTGTACTCAAAAATTACCAATTTGCATAACAAGTTTTGGACTGCTCCAAAAAAATCAAATTCTTTCTACTCATTTACATTTGATCACAAATATCTTAATATCCTTGTAGCTTTTTTAGAATTTTTTTGACAACACCATTTGAAAGCTTTGAAGTTCAAGATCCTACGGTTCCAATTTCTATCAACGTGTGGTAATGATCTCACAAATGCAATTCAAAAACTTCCAAATTGCAAACCTGAACTGAGAAAAGTACCCTCGGGCATTTAGGGGTTAAACTATTCACAAATGTGTCAACCATTTGGAATCTTTCATTTGAGTGTACCATGCAATGGTAAATGTGGCTCATAGAACCCATAGAGTGAGAACTGCGAAAGCTAGTGGTGAGCACTGTGGACACATGATTAGAGACATGCCAGATTCATGAGATGGGAGTGTCAAAATGAATGTCACCCAAATGCAGGAATGTGCCGTGCAAGTGAGCATTGCAATTTGTGTGAATGTACACTGCAATCAGGAGTAGCTTCTCACTTTAGGTTAGGCACTTCCCTTCAGACTCTAGGTTCTTTTGCCTGGATTCACACCTGTTTTTGAAGGATTTTTTTTTTAAGGCAAAGTTTGCAAAAAAGCGGACTATCCATGAAAATTTGAGTATGGAAACATGTTTTTTTGAGGAAAACGGATTCTCCATAGGTTTTGTCGCCAAGAAAGACGCTGCTATGGGAGTGAAAAACTTTGGTGATCTTAAGGGTTAGAGCATTGTTGATGAAGAAGATTATATTGCAAAAAGCATAAGAGAAGGAGTGAAGAATGTGGAAGACAAAGAAACTTGTTGGGAAGAGAAAAAAACTAAACCAAAACTAAGACGATGCTCAAATTACTACTTCCTTGACTAGTTTTGGAGGGAAGCCATGTGTCGATTGTTCATTGGTCTCTTGAAAAACAGGGGATTTTCGAGAAACCCAGCGTTGGGAAAACCAACTCTCCTGTCCAGTGACATGAAACCTCAGCATCCTTTAGCCCATGATTTCCAGTCAGGCTCCTCTCCAGATGCCAAGAAAGAGAAATGTCAAACTGGTCAACCGGGTCACCAGAACTATCATGTTCACATGTTGCACTGTTTTTATGCAGTTCATACCCCAAAGACAGGGTTCCCCCCCACCCTGGAACCTCAGCTGTAGGTGCAATATAGCAATTCACAGCAGCGCAGGGCACCGCAATCTTCAAGCTTTTCACAAGGGGGATTGCTATTTAGGGTAGGAACACCCATAAGCGTTAGTTTAAGGGTTTTGAATATGATGACTATTCATAAACATCTAGCAAATTATAGGATCCTGTTAACAACAAAGAAATAATGAGTTTGCACATTTAAATGTATTATTTGGATATTGTGGGAATAAATTGTGAATTTGTAAAGAGTAAATTGCCATTGTACCCATAACCAACACTAAGGTTTCATGTTCACATATTGTACATCCTTGTAATTACATTTATTTACTTCTACAAATTTTCCAAGATTATAGGGGTGACGGTTATGGGGACACTAACGTTTATGGGTGTTCCTACCTTAGTGAGCACAGAGCCGTGAGCCTAAATTATTGAGAAAATTTTATGAAAATCCTATACCCGTGGATAGAAGTACCTAAAATTGTGGGAAAACTTTGGGCAAAGACTTACATGATTTATGCCCAAAAATTTGGATTGTGCAAGTGGTTTATTTGAATAAATTGTTTGCAAAAACTAGAATTCTTTAAATTGTGGAAGGTAGTACCTAAAAGCGTGGTCTTGGGGTAGGCATTGAAATAGAAGATGTAAGCCAAAGAAATTGTAAGGTTTAGGGTAGAAATTAGGGAAAAATCATTTCTATAAAATGGACAAATTGCATACAAACAATGGTGAAGAGCAAAGACATAAAATTTAAAAATTAACCCGTAATAGTGGTTGTCAGCGTATTTGGGAGATTGAAGTGAGTGAAATAGAAAAGCATATATATTAGACCTTATACAAGAACAAGCTTTAGAAGAAAAAATCACCAAATTAACAAAACTAAGAAAATTAAAGAGCAAAGAAGAAGTAATATGATTTAGTTCCAATGAGCAAGTGCAAGTTTCCAAAACTAGTGATTAACACAAGAAATAAAGAAGAAATCAAATGAGAGCATATAGTATATAGTTAGAGTCATCCAAATAAACTCATCAAAAACAAAATAAGAGAGTTTTTGAACTCTCTAATATGAGGTTGATGAAGGAACATTCTCCAAATTATCAGAACTGTTGTCCAAGTTCACAACTGAAAGTGATAGGGAACTTGACAAAGAGCACTACAAGGAAAACTGTCCAAAATGACAAAAATATGTCCAAATCAACGTGGCTAAATCTACAGAAATTGTCCAATTTGACAGTTTTTTGTCATTTTGGACACATTTAGTCAATTCGGACATGTCAATTAGGACACAGTTTCTTGTAGTGGAGATTCCTCTAACACTCAAGCTAGCCTCCACAAAGGCTTTTGCCTTGCTTGAATCATATTCCATTGCAAATATTTGGAGAAAGCAACGCATTCTAGAATCTCCACAAAAAGGCCACAAAGATTTTTCAACTACACCATATTTTTCCATGACTTGGACTGTGGCCATTGCATAACAAGGCATCACAAAATTGTCCTCTATGCTTGGGCTACAAAAACATAGTTTAGAATTTAGGATCAAGAACAAATTTACATGATAAAGAATCAAAAAAGAAAAAACATTAGAAAGGAAGGGAGAAACTTACTGATAGAATTGATTGAGGAAAACATGTATATCTTCTTCGTCAAAATTTGCCTCCTTGGAATCAACTGAAAGAGTCGGTGAAGATATTTGCTGCCTCTTAGCAGAACCAACTGTAGCCTCTCACGCCATAGGCAACAAATGATTGTCAAAAACAAGCTTGTCTTCCTCCATGGCAACTATGCGCCAACCTGAGTCACAACAAGCCTGAATGCTACCTCTTGCAAACAATAAGCAAACATTGGTAAATACACCACATACTACAAATATAGAATATATCAAAAGACATAAAATATAGAAGATTAGTAAATGACATACTGCATGCAGCTGTACAATCAATCACAACATCTCTAGGGAGAGTAGTAGCCTGAACTAGCAACTGCAAAAGGACCGCGTCCATTTTTTGTGCACCCCTTAAGGGCTAGCCCCTGAAATGAACTTGTGTATCCTTTGTGATATAGTTCAAGAGAATGTTGTCTTTGCCAACATTAATACTTGTAGTCTCAGCCTCAGGATTCCTCTGAATTGAAAGTTTGACCGCAGCGACGCTTTAAGATTATGCACAAGTAGTTTTGTAGTAAATCAAAGTGTCTGCAAGTACATAGGAGAAGTTGTTAGTATCCAAGCATGAAGAAGAACACCTTAAGTTCAAACATTGAAAAATCAATAGAATGAGAATCCACTTACTATTTCTTCATAGTCACTTGCATTCGTGAGATGTATTCAGTTTGCTCCAAACCACTCTTTGTGTAACTTGAACCCAAATGTCTTGAGTAAGGGCTTGACACAATGATCCATCTCATCAAAGGAGGCCTGAAATAATATCACAGCTCCATAGTTGTGTAAAAAATTTGCATCAAAATCCAGAATACTTTCCAAATATCTAAGTTTCTTGACATTCCATAATGGAACCTCAGATTAGGTCCAGAAAGCCTTGGAATTGGAAGGTCATGCATCCAAAAGATCCGGAATGACAATATCACAACCATTCTTCAATTCCAAAACTCCATCAAACACTCAAGCGTGGGTACCTTGATTCTGCAATCATGACAAATTCGCTGCAATGAGTACATAACATCAAAATGATTTGCTTTACAATTTGGCCATGCTTATACTCTAGTTCTTGTTTTGCTAGACAACATTGCATACATGGACACACTCTCTTGCTAAGACTATGCCGTCGACAGCCAGGCCGTCCTTGAACCCTTATCAACTATGCTATCAGAGTGGGTCCAAATTTGACCACGTGACCTACAAAGGCAAAAGGTCTTGAACCGCCGCAGCTTCTCTCTTGTGCACAAGAGTGATCTCCTAGAGAGCCAAGTTGTGCCATGGTAGAGACGGCAGGCAGGATGCGCTCCAGGACTTGAAGGTTTTAGATCCCTCTTTTGTAGACAAGAGTGAGTTTTCAAAGAGCCAAGTCTTGCTGAGGCAGAAGTGGCAGGCAAAAGATGGTCCCCGACTTGAAGATTCCGGACCCCTCTCTTGCAAACGAGAGTGATCCTTTGGAGCGCTAAGTTGTGCAACGGTGGAAGTGGCAGGCAAGAGGCAAACAATGACTTCAAGGTTTTGGATCCCTCTCTTGCACACAAGAGCGATCCTCCGGCTTGCCAAGTCATGCCACAACGGGACTAGTTGGCAATAGTTGCTCCAAGACTTGAAGGTTCCTAACCCCTCTCTCGTGCACGAGAGTGCCAAACTTAACTCCCAAGTCGTGCCACAATGGAACTAATTGGCAATAGTTGCTCCAAGACTTGAAGGTTCCTAACCCCTCTCTTGCGCACAAGAGTGCCAAACTTAACTCCCAAGTCGTGTAACTGCTGGCTGTAGGTAATGCAAATGATCTCGGACTTTGGTGCTGAGAGACCATCTTGTTCACAAGACTAGCCCTCTTGCTTCTAAACTTGTGCAAAGATTGGATATACCAGAAGTAAATGACTTGAGCTAAAAAATTATAAGAAATTTCTCAAACTTTGCTGATTCCAAACTGTCATATTTCATTAACAACCTGATTTTAGTTAATTGTTGCACAACTTCATGGCACAAAGACAATGTCTCGGGCACGAGAGCATCCCCATGGTGCTCAAAGTTGTGCTGCGCATTTGATCATTGCTAAATCATGCTCAGATTTTATTTGGAGACTTACAAGCAAAATCTACCTTGTCATGAAATACATTAGGCATTGCTTGGATCACTTGGCTTGTCTATCCTCCTTTTGTGGCACAACTTTTAACAATGCAAACCCTATCTTGTGTATAAGAGCGTCACTTTTGAGCCAAAAGTCATGATGTTGGTTTTCAGCCTGCCTAAATTTATAAGCATCAATGACAAAAATTCAAAGTCACTATCTCTCACTATCCATAAAGACCCTGCAAAACCAAACACCTATTTTTCTCTTTCCAAGTTGAAGTCTCTAGAAATCCAAAATGCTAATTTTGGCTCAAATCACACCTCTAAATCTTGCAGCAATTTTAAATGTAATCCAGGTTGCTAGATTTTAGGTAACTCACATGGTATGCCATGTGTATGATTCCACATTATGTTGGGTGCAGACTATTGCTCTTTGTGATATACAATCAAAAGACACTATAGTTCAAATATTCTTTTGGAAGAATTTGAACAAAGTTTGCTATCAAAATAGTGTTTCCCCTATAAATTATGAAGGGTTCATGGCAGACAGCGCCCAAGCAAATTAAAATGATGTTTGCCAAGTTTACAATTCTAGTGGTCCAAAAGTTCCCATGCTAGACCATGAACTCACTTGTTTATTCCACTGGGTGCAGTCTTTAAAAAAGCATACTAAGGCGAACATTTGCTTTGACTTGCAACACCAACATTGTTAGTTTTGCAAACACAATACAAGAACTCACCCACGCTTGCCGAAGTGAAGACAAGATTATATGCAATCTGGCCATGGTGGCTTTCTTTCGATGCCACAATCCATAAAGCAATTCCTTGTCTTGACTTGTGGTTGGCATTCTGGCATTCTTATTATCACCAGTAGGGTGGTTTTGTGCATTTGGTACAAAATTTGATCCCCTCTAAGTTTACCTTAATTTTTTTCTTCTTTTTTGTCTTTGATTCTATTAGCCAAATATTTGTATTACCATAAAGCGCATCCATTATGTTTTCCCAGTGGCTTTAAGATCTGACAGTATAGGTCAGTTGCCTTGGCCAAGAGATACTCCCTTCATTGCCAAATGTTCTCATTTAGCAATGGGCACACAAATTAGATGCAAGGATGAGCCTTCTTGGCCACGGGACACTTCCATAATCGTCAGATGTCCTAACTTGGTGCACAACTTTCATGCCAAGGCCAACCCTCTCGGCCTCGAGACCCTTATTAGAACATTGGAAGTTGTGGCATTAAACTAAGCCACCCTTGTAGCTGTCCTCACGTTGTCCCTTGTGGTCTTGTACATAATGATGAACCTTGCCGCTGTAGACCCTAGTGTGTTCTCTTCAGCTGAAAGACCTGCTTGTAATTTAGCTTCTTCTCAAAATCTTCTTCTTAGCTTTTTCATTTGGGTGTTTACTAATATTCTGATGTTTTTCCCGCAAAAACTAAGTGATGACAAATGTGCTAAGATGCCATCTTGTAATTTGGGGGAGTCAATCCACAACAAGCGGTTCCAACAATCAGGAAATTGTGGTCCTGATTTGTATGTTGCAACTGTGGACGATTATGTTTGTGCTTCTCTACAGGTTGTACAGTACAATCAATTTCTGCAAGGTGACCATGGTGGACAAGGGCCATGGGGTAGTTGCAAGAATGACCTGCCAATTTTGTCTCAAACACCCTTAGTACTATGTAGTACTCTGAAGTACTATGAGCTTTTGAAATATTTTTTTTTAAATTAAAATAATATATGGAAAATTTATAAAGCACTTAAAATAGCATACTCATGAAAATTCAGACCTAGAAATTTTTTATTCTAAAAGTTATGCACAAAACAAAATCACCATAAAAAGCCAATTTCTTTCTTGCTTTTTAGAAAATAGTAAAATAATTCAAAAAAATAAAATAAATATTGGCAATTTGAGAACCCATTAAACACATTCACATGGTAAAATTTCTTTGCTAAGGAATTTCTTTGAATTTTGCCAATGAAGGGACATAGGATGCCCACTTTGAGACAATGTAGATGCCATGGAATTTATAATTTTGCAAAACCCTTTTACAAATGCATGTAAGCATGCTCCATAAACAACATCCTTGATTTATTGTCCTAGAAAAGCTTTTTTGAACCCAAAATAGTACTAAAAACCCCCAAAAGGGCCAAGGTAGACACCTAATTGGGGGCTGCTTAAAAATAGCAAAATAATTTAAAAAAACACCAAAAAATCAGCAAACATTGATAACTTGCATGTTCATATTACTATAAAAGAGCAAGTCAATATGACTTTTTTTGCAAAAGTTACAAGCAAAAATCAAGCCGCAGAAGGTGAGGGGGACAAAATGTAGTACATGTCATTCTTGCAATCACCCCAAGTAGGGAGGAGTTGCAAATGTGTGCTGATCATCGTTTTGCCATTCAATCATGAGACCTTGCAAGACCAAATGCCATGATGGATCAAGTTCTAGGTGCAAGTGAGTTTTGCACTCGTCAGCCGCACTTTGAAGGGGAGGAAGTTTTTGGGTCCTTGAAGCAAAAGGCCCACATTCCTCTTGGGTCAAAGTTAGAATCTCACTGTCTAGACAAAGTGAACTACTTACAACCTCAAATTGGAATTCAAAGGACAATTGTGCACACTAACAATAGCATTATATTGCATATCTCTAAAGATTGTCCTTCACATGGTTTGCCTTCTAAGCATGTTTTAGGTTCTGCAATCAATAATTGTCTTCTACTTCCTATAGGTCATTTACTTGCTATTATGGAGACTGCATGTGATGAGAGCGAATGGCAAATATCTCATTTATCTAGCTATTCAGCAAAGGCATGATTTGCACAACAAGCCAACACAAAGAAGAAGTGCACAACTCAAATTGTGCAACAAAATTGTAATACAGCTACTCCAACATATATCAGTGGCATGAAAAACTTCAAAAAGAACAAGGTGGAAGTGAAGCAAATTTTATTTCTGCAACAATAACATCAACCACTATGTCAAAAGTACAAACCGGAAATCTAGCCAGTGAAATTTGGTACAAATTTGAGCACCAATGAGATTCTAGTGTTTGAGCAAGCTGGATTTCAACTCCCTCAATGCCAAGAGAGTTCTCCAAGACATATATTTGACCAATCTTTTGTAACCATTGACTTGTCAGGGTATCCATCTCTTGCACTTTCAATTGAGCACCCTAAAATAAGGTCCGTAAAGCCTACACAGTGTAGTCTGAAGGGGCATACAACCAAACAATCAAATAATTGTGCATTAGCCAATTTGAATTGTGGTCAAATTCAAAAGGTCACCCTTCATTTGTCATTTAGGATTTGGGTGCATAGTTACGTTGCAATCAAAATCAGGAAACAAGATAGAGCAATACTTGCTTACCATTGAGTTGTTTCCTGAGTGCACATGTCTATATTTGAAAGAGATGCTTATAGGGGCGCTTGGCAAATGTGGTCAATGAGTGCATTGTAAGCATTTCTATCATATATTCATCATAGTTTGGAAGGTAGACCCTGAGAGCAACCCTTTTGTATATGCACATACCTTTAGTTTTTTGGAGGTGAAACACCTATTGATGATATCTACCATGCATCTTTGTATTTGATAGTTGCTTTTGTGCAACATATATTTCAAGATGATTCATGTGTGGAGATTACCTCTTATTTGTCATTTTCTTCATCATTCAATTAGTAATTTCTCTATAATATGTTTTTTGGATATTTGTTAGTCTTCATGTCTATCATATTGCTTTGTGTTAAAAAATGTACACAAAGAACCATCTCAAGTATTTTTCATCAATGACTAAGCCAAATTACCCATAGCTGTTTGTCCATGGTCATAGGGCTTTCAGTTTCCACGGTCATAGGAAAAATATTACACAACATAAAAATTTGAAAAAAGTATGTCATCTCTATACAAAAATAAGTCATTCTCTAAATTTTTTATTTTCTCCAAATTTTTTTGCTGCCCATCAAATCTTGGCTCACTGCTCACATATTCTTGGCTCGCCGCTCTGTGCTCACCAAGTTATGCTCACCAAATAGCGTTATCCTTTTCACAAGGGCTCTAAGACTTTTCATCGAGACAAGATCCTTCTCATCTAACTTATTTGTAGACTTTTCAGCTTAGCACCCACCGTACTAAGTTGAGAACACAATAATTTTTAGTTAAAGAAAAAAACAAGATTTTGGGACTTTTGGATTTTATGTCTTTAACTCTTAAAAGACGGGCCCCAAACCTGCTGCCAACTTGGGGCTCTAACCAAGGAAAATACATTATCCATGGGCAACAAACAGCATATGGCATGTGCCCACCAAAGAGAATATTCTTCTCAAAAGAATGAAAAGTCAATAGTATATGTTGCCCTCTCAAAAAGGGCAGCAAGGGACCTTGTACATCTCTTCACAAATTGGTGTTTTAAAAAAGATGAAGGCATTGGAAGCAGCTATTTTTGGCATTTAATGATGTGGCACATCACTGTGACCACCTTCAATTCATTTTTTTTGAAAAAAACGTTTTTTTCCACACTCAGGGTGTATTTTTTGGCATCAAAAGGACGATTTTTGTCCTCTCGGACATTTAGGGGTTAAGAGATTTTGGGTGATATAGAGTGAAATTTATAATGATTTCTTCAAGACCTTATATCAATGATGACAAATCTTGAAGGAATTATCATAAATTAACTTTAAATCACCAAAATGTTCTCACAAATGCAAAATTTAGAATCCCAAAATTTGTTTTGGGAAAGACCATTTCCCAAATTAAAAAATGTTGTTTTCTAGTGCTCAAGTAACTTGTCATTGCCTCATTCAGTTGAGGAGAAGTTTATGTTTCATAATAGGTCTTGCAAAGTTGGCACCATCTTGTTAGATAAAAAATAAAGGATTATACCTTGGAGCTCTAAACACCATATTTGTTAATTTAGGAAAAACGGTACATTTGGGACTTTCAAATTTTGAGGTGAAAGTTTTAGGTGATCACCTAAAACTAAGTTTAGCATTTTTTTTTTGTACACTTGTCCTCACCATAGAGGAGGAATTTGCAAGGGAACAAATCTTAGTGGCTCAAACTAAATCTGATACCTTTGAATTTAGTTTAAGGTAACTTTTTGGGTTTAAGGTGGAGTACAAAGTGGGACACTTGTTTTTCCCAAATTAACAAATATGGTGTTTCTAATGCAATGTTAGACTACGTACGGACTTTGTAAAATCCACCATATAATAGTCCAATCTTTTTTTTGGGATGAACACATGTAAATTGTAGGGAGATCTCATAACATGTTGTTTAAGGATTGGGAGATTTTTTTTAATACTTTGTTTAAACAATGGGAGATCTCCCAACATTTTGCATAAAACATCATGACATGCATGATAGTTCACAGCTACGTGAATACTCTAGACCTAATTAAATATGGCATTTTTTGTGAATATTGTCAAATATTTGTATCCTTGAATCATGAGTTGTATGGAGATTTGCGGTTAAAGATTAAGTTGGATGTAACTAATTATTTCTAAAGAATAATTTGCATTTATGTAATGAGGTTTTTAAGACAAGTCTTTCTTACCCGTTGTACCAACAAGGTTATTGTCACTAATGTGATATATATGCACCTCCATGTTCACTAGCAACTAGATATCAACTGAATATCAACACCAAAGCCCAATCAAGAAACTTCTATGGCAAAATCCTGAAGCAGTGAGTTAACTTGGAGTACAAGCAAAATAACTTGGACCCAAGACCCCAAGCAAACTCCTTAGGCTTGCTTGGAGTGTAAGCAAAGTTATTTGGGCAATGGCATAATCAAGGTATCTCAAATGAGCCCCCTAGATCTCTGAAAGGACTTTTGCACTGTTTGCACTAGTAAGTCTGGATTTCTTAAATTTAGGAAGAAATTTGAATGTGCAAGCAATGATGCATTTTTCTTAAGCTCTCCTTATATTATGACGTTCATTTAGAAACTAATCCCTCCATAATCAAAACTATCTTGAGTCCTTTCCACACCATACAAGTAATTAAAACTTATATGTCTTGATCTAGATTTTTTTGGACTTGTAATTTGTAATGTCTCCACAATTTTAATTATTAACATTTTGGTAAATTTGATCGTAAATGCACCTAGAGACAAGTATACGTGCATATTTTTGCCATTAAAAAAAATAAAATTGCAAATATTTGATGCTCCTTATTGGGCATAGAAAAACACACATAAAATTGTCATTTAAATAATTTTAGAACTAATTTTAGTAATTTACGGGCTAATACAATTTAAATTTATGGACCATAGAAGCTTACACATCTATGATCCCATTTATCCTAATTCTATCAAACAAATATGTAGTTTGAATGAATCCTTTACTTTGTTTTGACAAAATGAGACAGTTTCCAAAATTTTCACAAAAACTCTCATTTAAACATGATAACATTCCTCATTTTTGAAAAAAAAAATTCTACTAATCTACAAGTAAACCTGTAATTTTCAAAACATTAATGTCATTGTACTATCCATTAGGACTTAATAAATAGAAGAAATAATATAAGTGAAGCCAAATCACAACTAAGCAGTCTTTTTAGAGTACCTTGTGCCATTGCCCACTTGCACTCCAGGTAATCCCGTTAGACTTACTTGGACTACAAGTAAAGTAACTTGGGACTCAAGTAATCATGTTAGAGCATCTCCACAAGTTAACTCTAGCCAATGGGGTAGCGAGGTTTTACAACACTTTTTGCTCATCAAATCGCCATTGGTGGCTAGCCCTGGTGATTTGCTTCACCGGCCTTTTCAAGCAAGGTTTTAGGGATAGGGAGCTCCCGGATGTGCTCTTTTTTTTGACGAGCTGAAATTCTGGTCTCATTTGCAAATTGTGGTTTATTTCCAAGTTGTGACAAGATTGTGGCAGAGCTATCTCAAGCCTTGTGCTTGCATGGTGTAATTTGGAGAATCAAAATTCAATGTTTGGAACCAATGAACCCTTGTCACATGTGACACTGGTGTCGTGATGTAAATCACGGCATATAGTAAATATAAAATTTGATTAGATTATAGTTTGTGTGAGGTGTTGTATTCTTTTCCTTTTACTTGCAGTTTTACCCTTAATTAACAAGGTTTTGATGAGGCAACAACCGTTTAGAAGTGTTAGTTAACTAAAGTCACTAAAGTTTATTTTAGAGAAATAATTCAAGAACCAACAGTAAAGAAAGACTTTTACTTTATATCTTCTCTCTTTAGTATATAGATGAAACTCTATTGGGAAGAGTCTTGTCTTATCTTTTTAGACCAATTTTATTATTCCACATATGTCTTGTTTTCTTTTTGAGATCAATTCTTATTTGATATTTAATATATATATGTGTTCTGAGACCATTGTTCTTAGAAACCAATTATTATTTGATATGTATTTGTGTTCATTGAAACCAAAATATATATTTTTATACTTTGATTCATATTTTCATGTGTTTTACTCTCTTATGTTTTAATCATCTTGGAGAGTTATTTTAACAATGATTGTGTACATACTGTCTCTTGCTTGATTCTCTGAGACAGTCGCAACCAAACACCCTGAGTGTTCCAAAAGCGCGTTCCTCTCTACACAACACCGGTGAAGATCAGTGCACACACCCAAGCACATTCACCTCCACAAACTCAAGCAAATAGTTCTGTGAAGTCAACATTTCCCTAGACTAGTGGAGATACTCTTAGAGATGGCTTGAGTCCAAAGCAAAGATAGATTAGCTAAGACCTATAATAAATAGAGACATGATAGATTTTGTTCTTCACTCTTATCAACACCAATTGTAGCCTATTCATGTTCTAATCTATGATTATTAGTACAACTCAATTTCTGGAATCTTGTTTTCAAGTCTTATCCTTATTTGGGACATCCATATCTCAATTCTAATAAACTCATGTTCTAGTCTTTGATTATTGGTACAACTCAAATTCTAGAATCCTGTCTCCAATTCTTATCCTTATTTGAGACATCCATATCTCAATTCTAATCTTGATCTTTCTAAGAGTTAGAAGAATCTCCTCAACTTTATTCTATCTTGCCTGGAGAGTTGCGTTTGCAGCAATTATGCTCCCATGTCCCCCATTCTAGCTAGTTAGTTAATTTTGTTACAATCACTAATTGATTGGCCATGATGGACAATTCTAAAATTGCATTCCATTATAATATAGATATGTCATTAGGTGGCTTAATTAGTTGTCTAATACATTGTTGTTTAAATATTCAAATTATAAATTGTGCTTTGAAGATCTAGTTTTTCATTTCTTTATTTTTGTTATCTAGGCAAATTGCAACTTGAAATGCATACAACTAAACACAAAGACAATGACTAGTATTTATGTGGGCAAGCCTATCAATCAAATAGACATCATTAGTCATTTTGATCTTTTGTTTGTGAATCTAAGTTAACTAAGAGAACTTTTCTCTCTTAGAGTATGTTCTAAACATTTTGTAATTAGAACGAAAAATGCCACTAATAGATGCTGTCAAGTTTTGATTGTTGGTACACTCAACATCCCAATATGTCATTATGTCCTTATGACTGAAAATGTTTTAAAAGGAAGAGCAATTTTGTGACACCCTACCGTACCCCATTCTCTTAGGGCTACCAATATTTAAGCTTCATGGAGTCCATATTTGTGTAGATCAAACAAGGCAAATGGTTCCTTAGAGCAAAAGATGAGGTGGAACATTTTGTGAAAAATTCTAGAGGTTGGTATATTAACAAGCAAATGAATTAGAGAATGCGTAGTAAGATAGTGAGGTCAAGGAGCAGGTGACACAAACGTCTACAACGAAACAACATTGACACTATTTTACTTATTTTTTCCACTGAAGATACTGAATAAAAGACCTTGTATTCCTGCCTGAACCGCAAACACACATAACATTCAGTAGCCTGAAAAGAGGCTGCCTATCCCTTTCTTCAGGTATCATCCACAAACTTCATCATGACTTTTTTTTTTTTTTTTTTTTAAATTTTTACCACGGCTGGCCCTCACATCAACATATGTGCACTAAACTGAGCCTTTCTTTCATAAACTCTCTGACAAATTCAGCCATGTGTCATCTTAGCTATTGACGGGTGTGGAACATTCCACACTCTTCATCTGGAGGGAGGGCAGGCATAATGAACGCTACTAAACACTGTTTTTGTTCAGGGCAAAACATTGCCCAAAAGCAAAATAATTTTAGGGGCACCAAAAATTAACAACAAAAGTAGGGTTTTCAGTGAAAATGTTTTGCCAATTTTTTTTATATATTATTAAAAAATATGGACATGTCGCTAGATAGCACCATCACCATCCACCATCCACCATCCACCATCCACCAGTGACAAAGCACAATAAATGTATAATTTTCTTCGTATGTGATAATTGTAGCAGTATGACCATCGCTTATAAATTAGTACCAAATTGTAGAAGCCTCTGAAGTGGGTCCACAGTTCACACAAAGATTTAAGTTTACATGGTACCTTGATTCCAAAGTACCATGATTTTATTGAGGCATAAGAAAATACTACTTTGATGGATAAATACTAAGTATCATGTATGTACTAGTTAAACCTTGTAAACAAAAGATGGCGTGGTGCAATCAATCAATTTCATTGGTCAATTGTGCCCAACTAAGCTACACTGAATATTGCGTGTAGGTCACTGTTTTTGTTTGGGGCTACAAATCTCTAGAAAACAAATTTTTTTTAGGAATTTGAAATTAGCACTAGAGCTAGTGAAAATAGTGAGTGTAATTTGCCAAAATTCACCAATGAAAGGGACTACTTTTGCCTCCTCTTTTCTACATATCACACCACAATCATTTACTTTAGATATCTTTTTGCACTAAAAATTTGAGGATTGCCTGTGGACTTCACCAAAAAATAAATGAAAGAAGCCAAATTTGTACCCAAAAAAAATGGCAATCGCCAAATTCGCTCCAGACGAAAAATTCCAATTTAAACACTGCTACTGAATGTTATGCATCCCAGTGCTTCCACTGCTGACTTAGTGTTATTATGAATACACTGATGCATATCCCAATAACAGAATTATTATCCATGTAGTTGTTATTCCTGGCACACATGCCAAGCGCCGACTATACATTGTATTACTGTTACAAATTCCTTACAACTGTTTGCAAATACTCACTCAGATGGTTTTCTAAGGCAAAATGTCCCAGATCTTCACTGTTTGAGCCGAGGATATGGCGCCCGTCCCAAATATCAGGTATCCCATGTGTCCCCATTCCTGAGCCCTTGGAAAAAGAATATAAACAGCATATTGAGTGCATTATATATCATGATGGCAAGTACCAAATTTTAGAAGGAGGTTGCTTTTTTTACCGGTCCCTCCGGATTTGGTAGATTTGCAATTGCATATTGGTCAAGATACCAATGGTGCAAGAAGGGGAACCAGGATACTCAATTACTTTAGTACTAAGCAAGAATACTTAATTAATTAAGTACTAAGCAAGAGGAACAAAAGCATCCTCCTCCGGTGTCAACATCAGCCGGGTAGCCGCAGGACATCGGGGGCCAGAATCGCGGGTTAAAGAAATCCGGCCAAGGCCACCCGGCCCGGGATCACCTCTGGCTGCGGCCCTTCTCGAATTTGTATAGAAGTCGGAGACGCACGGCCATGCTCGCAGTTCAATAAGAAGCTTGTAGTTTAAATATCTGCAAGTCCGGATAGTGTGATTTCCCGAATATTTGATGCATTTCTCGCGGAAGATGTGAAGCTGCTGAGCCGATTGTGCAGAAATCGTCACGATTAGAGCTAAATTCGGAAGAATACGCGCAGTTATTTACAGTAAAACGATTGTTTGGATCGTTCTGGTTTGTGGTGTGGATTGCCGAGAGATTGATGATCAGTGGATGATTTGAGATTTGGAATTCATAATCGCGAAAGAGACCGGATGTGGCATTTGAAAATTTGTTAGCGAAGCATGGAAGCTGGAGATTATTGACGTGAATGATTTTCTTGATTTCTTGTTGTGCGAGTTGAAACGAATTTTTTTAGTTGTTTGAAACGATCGTAGAGATGGAGCGATGTATTACAGGAGTGACGGGATGGCAGAAGCCGCTGTGCATGTCAATGACGATGAATGCGTTCGCGAGAGCTGCTTCGATTGCTCGCCGTACTCATGGAGGAGCTCTTCGTGTGCGAAAACCGAAGCAGAGAATCGCAGGAACTCTTCTCGTTAAATGTGACTCTGGTCAGCGGATTAGGAGTAATCAGCGAAGGTCCAGGTCCGTGAACCAGGCGACGTCGGCGTCACAAATGCGATTGGCTCCTATTCAAACGGAATTCGAGTTAATTAACGATCTTCGTGATGGTCAGGGGATTAGCGATGTGCTGTTGGAGTTGCAGAAGCAGGAGTCTCGTTTGCAAGTGCTGAAGGTAACTGTCGAGTTGTGTAAGAAGGAGTATTTTGTGGTGCCGAAGTCGGTGGACGAGAGTGACTTGAAGTTTTGGGATGAGGAGGACGAACGACAGGGACACAAGGTTTGGATGCAGCTTGTTAGCGTAAAGGTTGACCCTGGTTAGTACCTTGCAAAACCTCTTTCACCGCACACTCATGATTGTTGTCCTGTACACCTTTGAATGTCCTTTTCTTTTAAATATTTCTACTTCATGTTTAGAACTTCTCGTGAAATGGGAAAGCTGTTGTACTGATAGTCGTGATGGCGTCACAGCGACTGGGAGTCCGAAACAGAGTGTCGACGTGGCGATAGAGAACTGGACCGAAGTTGATCCTGGAAATCACAGCCCGTCCACGAACGTAACAAAGTTTAATGTTAACTTGAAGGTGGAGAAGGATTTTGGAACTCCAGGTGCGCTGATATTGAAGAATTTTCATAGAGACGTGTTCCTTCTCAAGGCCGTCTCTATCGAGCTCCCGGATGAGTCCACGGTGCATTTTCCGTGCAACTCGTGCGTTTACAACGTAGACCTGTATACTGCCGACCGCGTGTTCTTCAGCAACAAGGTAGATTTTCACTGAAGAATTCATCCTGTTCGAAGGTCCAGGAGCATCCGATAAAATGCATAATCATTCAACGAACGAGTGCACGTATATCACGCTCATGCTGAAAAAATCGTTCATATAACCAGTCACGCTCGTATATTTACATCGTAATCCATTCTTCATGTTTCGAGGTTAAGATTTGAGTAAGTTGCATCCATAATTATGTAATAGGACGTTAACTTCTTCAGACTGCTTGATTAGAGCTCACAGTTCGATGAATGAGTTTGTTGTGTATTTTCGGTGTAAGCGGAAGTCGTTAGAATGGAACTCGAGACGTAACATAAATCGAAGCAGTTCGAACTAGTTTCCTCCAAAACAACTGTTGCAGCAGTAGTATCAAGCGATTATAGGTGGAAAGAATTTAGATGCAACAGAGAGTGTGCACCACCGTTTATTGCTCTTAGATCCGTTCTTATATATCTTACGGATTTATAAAAGAGTATTAATCTATTCTTTTTGTTTCAAACTGCTCATGCTCGTTTCTTGTGCAGGTTTACCTACCACACGAAACTCCGACCGGCTTGAAACGATTGCGAGAGCAAGAGTTAATCAATATGCGTGGCAAAGGGACGGGGTTGCGCAAGGAAGCAGACCGGATTTACGACTACGATGTATACAACGACTTAGGAGACAGTGACCAGCACGAGAGCTTTAAGCGGCCTGTGTTGGGTAAAAATGAAACATTTCCTTACCCCAGACGCATACGGACTGGAAGGCCGCCTTCTGAGATTGGTACTTACGACCGACCTTAACCATGAATTGACGATCGAATGAATTTCTCATGTGCAATCATAGAACTGTATTAACTCCGATCTGAACCTGCAGAATCTTGCGATCATGAGATCTAATCTTAAAATTCTCATTTTCGTCTAATGTCTCGTCTCGCGGTTCCAGATCCGGTATCGGAGCACCGAGGTGAAATGTTCGCAAAGTTTTACATTCCAAGGGATGAAAGGGTAACGTTGGTAAAGATCCCCGGCTTGGAGCAAGAGGATGCGATCGAAGCAGCTTCGAGAAAAATGATGCCAGCCCTCTATGCACTGTATTCTACGCAAGTGGAATTTCAAAGCCTGGATCAAGTATTTGACTTGTTCAGGAAAGGTGTCAATCTATCTACTGATTCTGAATGTGCGTCAAGCGAATCGGAGTCTGAAATTGTCACGTTTCGACTTCCGAAAGTTGTTGCAGGTACGATTGTGAAGTTTTACAGCATGATAGCTGTTGCTGGCATACAATATTTACTAGCAATTCTAATGTTGAATGTGGCAGTCAGCTTACTGATGGTAAATGGTGACCCTTCACAGCTTGTCAGGATGCATGGATGCATGATGAAGAATTCGCCCGTCAGGTGCTTGCTGGAATCAATCCAGTTGCAATTGAGCGTGTGCATGAGTTTCCCATTCGAAGCACCCTGGACAGCACCACGTACGGAACTCCATTGTCAGCTATAACAGCGGAGCACATTGAACCCCTTTTAGAAGGACTGGACGTGCAAATGGCAATTGCTCAAAGCAGGCTCTTCAAACTTGACTACCACGATATTTTTCTACCCTTTGTGAACAAAATCAACGAAAGTCCTACATCAAAAGCTTACGGCACTAGAACTTTGTTCTTCACAAGAGAGGACGGCTGCATGATTCCGGTTGCTATTGAGCTCAGCCTACCACCATGCGAAGGGAATAACAAGCCTGCCGTGAATCGCGTTGTCACTCCCCCATCCTTGGGCGAAAAGGATTGGGTATGGGAGCTTGCAAAAGCTCATGTCATGGCGAATGATACTGGGTATCATCAACTCATAAGCCACTGGTGAGTACCAAACATATTCATATACACATCTCTCTAAGAATCTAGGTCACTAGATCTCTAAGCAGTACTTTGAATTGAACGCACTGTTCACTCAATCAACTTCTTTCACATTCTGATCTTCACTAAAATTTGGTTTCAGGTTACGCTCGCATGCTGCTATGGAGCCTGTAATCATTGCAACACACAGGCAATTGAGCCCACTTCATCCCGTGCACCAAGCTCTTGTGCACCACTTCAAAGACACGCTGGACATCAACGCTGCAGCACGAAAAGCACTGGTCAATGCTGGTGGCATTATAGAGAAGACCTTCACCCCACATGAAATCTCCATGCAGATGAGTTCCACATGGTACAAGCACAAGTGGCGCTTTGACGAACAAGCATTACCTGTGGATTTACTCAAAAGGTACTATCTATCTTTCTATCTACCATCTTCAAAGCCCGAGCAATTGTACATGCTAGGCTAGATCGCTTTTGAACCTGCAAGTGCCTAACACGGTTCTGGAATGTCCTCAATAGGGGCATGGCTATCCCAGACGAGAATGCAGAGCACGGCATTAAGTTGGTGATTGAGGATTATCCGTTCGCTGCTGACGGACTTGAGCACTGGGGTGCAATCCAATCATGGTTATCAGAATATGTCGAAGTAATCTACAAGGATGATGCCAGTGTTCGCAAGGACGAGGAGCTTCAAAGATGGTGGACTGAAATTCGGACAGTAGGCCATGGCGACAAAAAGGATGCTGAAGGGTGGCCAGCGTTGGATTCCAAAAAATCTTTGATACATATTTTGAGCATCATCGTGTGGACTACTTCTTGCCATCACGCAGCAGTGAACTTTGGCCAATACGAGTATGCCGGTTTCATGCCTAACCATCCAACGACTACCCGCAGGCTCATACCCAGTGAAGGAACAACAGAACTCCTGGAGCTTCAAAAGGATCCCGAGGCCTTTTATCTGTCAACGGTCTCCAATGAGACACAAGCAACGGTCATCGCAATCACAACAGAGGCACTATCTACTCATGCAATCCACGAGGAGTATCTGGGTCAAAGGAGCACACTAAACTGGACTAGTGATGACAAGGTAAGCTCTCCTCTATCAAGCTTCCCGAACTCAAAAAGTTCCGTACAAAATCATAAATGATTTACTGAATGTAAAAGTTTCCAGAACTTACCGAAAAAGGTTGGAGTCCATGCAGATATTGGCAGTATTTAGCCGTTTCCAAAGTAAGATCGGCCAGATTGAGAAGCTCATAACGCAAAGGAATCAAGACAAGAGACTAAAACACCGCAATGGTCCTGCTCAAGTTCCGTACGAGCTCCTGCATCCCTCCTCTGAATCAGGTTTGACAGGAAAGGGCGTTCCAAACAGCGCCTCAATCTGACGACAGCACTTTACAAGTCATGCTAGTTTATAGATTATACGCAGCAAATCAATCAGAACCACAGTCACAACTAAGATAACGTGACAACGAGTTCAAAGTTTCTGCTTTCAGCGATCATGTACTGCCTGTATATAGCTGAAAAAGCAGTAAATATAGTTTATTATACAGTACTCGTATGGTAGAACGACTGAGCTCGCTCATCAAAATTTGTATGAGTGCATAACTTCCTCATTGCATACCTAGTTGGAATGAAGCATTTCTTCTCAACTTTCCTGCCAATAATATGCCGAATCTGGTTGAATTTGTACAAGTTTTCTAATGAGATCGCCTCAAACCTAACCAAACAATGAGCGTTATATTATAAAGCCGTTAAGGTAGCAACACCCATATCCATCACGGTACCCATAACCATCACCTCTAAAATCTTGGAAAATCTGTGAAAGCAAAAAGATGTAATTACAAGGATGTACAACATGTGAACATGAAACCTTAGTGTTGGTATTAGATGCAATTGCAGTCGGCTCTTTATAAATTCACAACTTATTCTTACAGTATCCAAATAATACATTCAAAAGTGCAAACTCATCATTTTTCGGTCCTATAATTTGCTAAATGTTGTGAACAGAAAACCTTAGTGTTGGTATTAGATGCAATTGCAATCGGCTCTTTAAAAATTCACAACTTATTCTCACAATATCCAAATAATACATTCAAAAGTGCAAACTCATCATTTTTCTCTTGCTAATAGAATCCTATAATTTGCTAAATGTTTATTAATGATTGTCATGTTCAAAACCCTTAACTTGACGGTTATGGGTGTTGCTACCTTATGCACCAAGCTCACGAACCTTGAATGATTCAACCCGTCTGTGAAGCTCACAATTCGATAGCTGAGATCGTCCAAGCAGCGAGAATCATAACATCCTCTTCATCGTCGCCGTTCAGGAGCCAATTTGCAAAAGATCCATCTTCTCCTCTAACGAGCACTGTACATTGCACGAAGTCCGGCAGCAAGAGGGAATCAGAACCAGCCCCAAGCTGCGCTGTTCTGCAGGCGCCACGCCCACTCCCCCGGCACCAGGCACATTGCGGAACTCAACCGTGTCGTACAAAATTATGTTGCCTTGCTTGTCCAGACAATGAAATTTTCCCACGAACATGCGGCCGTCCTCCACTCCCACCTTGAACCTCCTGTACAACACCTGCCGTGCTTTTCTCACAATGGGCTTCGCGTGGTCAGGCACACTGGTGTGATCCACAAACATCCTCAGATCCTCCAACTCCTGAATGGAATCCTGGAAATCCTCCGGAATCGTGCTCAACCCTTCCTCGATATGAGCATCCATCAGCCGTCTTCCCGTCTTCGAAGTCAACCCCAATGCACACAATCACCAGCCGGCAATTTGCGACGGTCCTCACAAGAACTGAGGTAAATCGGCACAACGTACATTCTTCAAACCCTAATTCACTGACCGCGGAGGCGCGGACAGTTCAGAACTTCAGACAATAGGGGCTTCAAACATGAAATCTGGCCTACAAGTTTCTCATCTCACAAGGACCTCGTTCACTAGTGAATTATTTTGGTTCATTCGTATGCTCAAAGTATGAGACACCCGTGAGTTTGCGGTAAGCTAGAGGTGAGTTATATACATGCATACACACAACACCACTAATTTCTTAGCCCTAAATTATTTGTTGTCAAATATTGTGATTGCTTGAAAGCTTTAGACGCAAAAATAGAGCAGATTACAATAACACATACAATCTCTCAATTCTTGATCAAAGAAACGAGCTGTTGAATCAGAATTGCACAACGCATCCTTCCTTGAGTGATGAAGTAGACGAGATTACACTCACGTCAGCTTTTGCCATGACAGCATACACCATGCGGCCATTCAAAAAAAGAAGCAATAGTCTTGCAACCTAAGAGAAATGCAAAACCTTGGAACAAAGCCGAGAAAGAAGAAAACAAAATTCAAGACAAAGGTCCCGATGCTGTGATTGAAGAAGCTGTCCGCCTCACTGAAAGACAAGCCAAGAGAAGGCTCTGGCAAGATTCCTAAAGAACTCTAGAAATTGCTGGAGCTTCGGTGATCTATTGCAAAACACTGCTAACTTCTCCAAAATGCAAAACTCACACACCACTCACAAGCCACGGACGGTGAGAAGCAAACAACGCTAACGTGAGTTTGTGGGCTTTGGTCCTAACGTGAATCACGTTAGGAGGGAACTCCAGGCATGAGTCATGCCAACTTTCAGCGGTGAACTCACGAACATGACTTTCTAGGTGACTCACGTATTTTAGGTTATGTTTGAAGCCCCCTAATAAAATGATGATGAAGACCATAGACGTCGACTTTCATCTTACTATTGGTGGTCATCCGTCTGCTACTTACTGTTCATCCGCTTGCCTTTTATCATTTGCCATTCCACTGCTTATTTAATGTAGCAGCACCCATAACCGTCAAATTAAGGGTTTTGAACATGATGATTACTAGTAAATTATAAGATCCTATTAGCAAGAAAAAAAATGATGAGTTTGTATTTTCCAATGTATTACTTGAGAATAAGTTGTGAATTTTTAAAGAGCCAATTGCAGTTGCACCTAATACCAACATTAAGGTTTCATGTTCACATGTTGTATATCCTTGTAATTACATCTATTCATTTTCACAAATTTTCTAAGATTTTAGAGATGATGGTTACAGATATAGTGATAGTTATGGGTGCTGCTACATTAACTCCTAAAGGGCCCTTGGGCTCTAGAGCTACGATACCAAATACGATTGCAACCAATATTCAGAAGTTTGAATTTGCTAGAAATTAAGTGTTACAACCATACATATTAAAGGGTTGTAAGATGGTGGGTGCATAAAAAATTTTGGAAAGCCCTCAGAGCAACTCAAATAAGTCTATACATATTGCCGCAAAGGGCTTTTGTGACGTTCAAGGGTTAACCCTTGAGCGCCTAGGCCGATTTCACCAAAATCAAGGTTTTTGGAGACTGGCAACTTTGATGCATTGTATCTTAGTCAATTGGATGATCCACAAAAAGTGACCATTTAAAATAGTGGAACACTTACTTAGAAGAAGGCTTGCAAATTTTGGGAACAACTAATTGTGGGAGATGGGAGATTATAACATTTGATTAAACAACATGTGATGACAAAATCTCATTTTTTGGTAGGTAGTTGCTATTTGATGATTTTTACAAAATTCTATGAGCCCCTGATTCATCTGAAAATTTGTGAGCATCAAGATTAGATGTAAATGCACACACTTGTAAATTACCAGAGATTGCACTTCTTTTTATGTCAAGTTTTTAGGGCTTCAAATGGCTATTGCACAAAAAACAATGACCGGCAAAGTCGGTAACGGTTGCCATAATAAGGATCTAGAACATGCTTGAACCCTTGCCAACAACTTTCCCGCTACCACAAAGCTTACACAAGGAAGCTTGCAAGGGATATTGACCGGTTGCAGCTTGTAAACCGCTACTCGCCACCACGCCCATGTTGCCCTACATGGTGCTTTACCAACGCTAGTACAACAATTTGGCTTTCCTCACAATTACTCCATTGACTTGAATGCTTTCATAATTGTAGTTTGTAGCAAGACCAAAAAGTTATATCCGGTGCCTCAAAACAAGGCTTTAAATTAGAGGAGGCAATATATGGGGCGCTAGGGCGCTGGGGCGCTCAGGGGTTAACCCCTAAAGGACCAAGCCCTTTTTCATGTGAAAGTCACTAAAAATTGCCACTTCTAGGAAGTTTAGAAAAAATGGATTTTATGTTTTGTTTTTGAAAAATCCAACCATAGGATCTTGCCCTGGACTAAAAGAGGTACTTGTGGGAAAAAAATCAACTCATTCCAAATGGAGAGGAGTGAGGTATTTACATCTAAAGTGAAAAAAAAAGTTTTTTCCACGCTACCCAAAAATTTCAGAAGCCTTTGATCATTCTTATAACAAAAAAAATTGCTCTACCCAAAATTGCGCTTTATTTTTTCCATGTGGGAGATCAAGTTAGGTATATGTGGGAGAGTTTTCAAATCAATTGGAACTATACAACACATGGGAAAAATCAACAAGTAAAAAGAAGTAGAAAATGAGTCAAAACAATAAATTGCTAAAAATCTAATTATGGAAATGCAAAATGTTGATCCTAGCAGTGATAATGTTGCAAAAATCAATCTACTTCCTTCCATTTGATTTTTTCCCAAAATACTGAAAACTGAGTAAAAGAAAGGACTTCAAAGTTTATTTTAGAGTAGAGAATCCATAACTGCCCGCAAACAAAAACTCTTCATAACTTTCATCTCATTGATTAAATTGAATGATTCAAAACTTCTCATGAATAAAAAAAATCTAAAGAACCGATTTCAAATTTTTATTTTAAAAACTTGTAATTTTAAAGAAGTTTTTATGCTGCCCTGACGGGCAGTCCTCTCCAAATTTTCATAAATTCATGCATAACTTCTTCATCAAATGTCGAAATGAAGAAAAAATTAAATGCCCACGTAGATCTTTGAGTTCCCCACCTTCATTAAAAGTTTCAAAAAATCACACAAAGTACTTTAGCCATAAGTACATGCCCAAAGTCCACCCTGTGCCCAAAGGGACAATGGTCCTTTAGGGGTTAAGGCTCTTAGGTCATCTATATCAAAAAGTTCATTCATTCAGTACGGTTTTTTCATCCATTTCTCAAAGTTCATCTTTCTCTTAGAGCTCATCCGACATCAGATTACGCAAAGGAGAGCAGGGGTCTTGGCACCGCAGTCTCTTCGTGAAGATCCTTGTTGCTCAATTGCGCGTGAACGCGATCACGTGTTTTTTGCTTGCTCATTTCCTTGTCGTCACTATGAGTGCGTTTCTCCTCACCTTTTTTTAGTGGATTATTGCGGTTCTTATTGATGTGAGGTTTGTTTAGGGTTCCGAATCTCATGTGTAGGAGTTTAATTTACTTGGCTGCTGATTGAACTTCGGTCTGCGTTGCGTTGCACTGCAGGTAAGGTTCACGGTTCCTTGGCCCGTGCCGGAAAGGTGCGCGGTCAGACGCCCAAGGTTGCGAAGCAGGACAAGAAGAAGAAGCCCAAGGGCCGCGCTTACAAGAGGGTGCAGTACAACCGCCGCTTTGTGACCGCAGGTGCGTAGTTGGATTTTTTGGTTCGAAATTGTGTTTTTGTTTTAAATTTGGAAAAATTTCATGGATACCCCTGAAGTTTGCAGTATTTTCATAGATACCCCTGCTATTTCAGAAATTTCACAAATACCCTTGGACCAAAAGTTCCAAGCGTTTGTTATGTTCTGCATGTCACTTCCTTCTCCCTTTGTGCGCACACTACTTCTTTGTTATGCGTGTGCATAAAAGAAGAAGGGAAATGGCATGCACAACAAAAAAAAGAACGCCTGAAAATTTTGTTCCGAGGGTATTCGTGAAATTTCTGAGAAAAAGCAGGGATATTTATGAAAATATTGCAAACTTCGGGGGTATCCATGAAATTTTTCCTTTAAATTTTTGATGCTTCTACAGCTTTGCAAGTTTTTTGCTGATCTATTCGTTGAACTTGATTTGTCGGTGCAGTGGTTGGATTCGGCAAGAAGAGGGGTCCGAACTCATCTGAGAAGTAGAGTGTGCTGAAGCATATTATATATCATCCTGTGTAAGTTTTTCATGCTTTCCCTTGCATTTCTCCTGCTTGTCATTCCTAATTGTGACATAGGCTATGAGTTTTGGAATAATTCTAGTTCTGAGGAAACAATGGAAATAATCGTCCCAAAACCTAATTTGTTCCTGGGAAATAGCAGTTCCGCCTCCTCATTCCCCGGAAATGTCTTCTTTTTTGAAATGCACCTGATATTATTATTATTAGTGTTCCTCACAGATGCCAGGTTGACAGGCCGGTTTTTCAGAATTACAATTATATAATTAGTCCAAGAGCTTATACTTGCTGGCAGTATGAAACTTGTTAGATTTCGTGTAGCATTAAGGTAGGAGGTTCTAAAACGGAGCGTTTAAGGGCTGAAACTGAATTTTGGGGAGGTGAAACTTCTAGAAATATATTTCAGTAAATTTTCCTTGAAAGACACAAGGAATTGGCATCTAACCCAAGATGTCTCATATTTTTTGGAGCTTTGTGGAATTAGTTGTGAAATTTTCAAGTGGAAAGGGCATAGGTCTCTAAAGTGGTGCACCTCTTCAAATGTACATCACTTGTACATTGTTGAAGGACTATGAAAAACAACATGTATAAATTGAGTACATTTGAGGAGGTGCACCATTTTAGATCCTCCTACCTTAGTGTCGAGATAATCTGCGTCAGGTTGATCTTATTTGAACTAAGGTATTGTCGTTTCTTATGTTTCTTTGAATGTGCAGGCAGTCGGTGACCGGAGGACCATACTAGCATATTCGGTAACATGTCAGCTGGCTGCTTAAGTTTTATGAAGTGACTATGTTTTTGTTGCAAGATGTTTTGTGACAGAATTTTGCACCACCGCTTTTTTGGAGCACGATTAGTCTGGTTCGATTATAGTGTTTGCGGGGCATACGTGGATCAGGAGGAATCTACCTGCTGTTTGCTCGGGCGATGTCCTTTCTAAGATTTGGAATGCTTGGACTTGTTAATGTCATGTATGTTTGGTAGCCTGGCTTGGAGTTCTCGAGTGTTGGGGGTCTTTTAGCTCTTGTTATTCAATACATATTGCATTTTGTTGTCATTTTCTTCCTGGTTTTCTCTCTTGTTTGTAAAGCGGAGCCCTTTGTGTCCAAGTATGCTATGCTATGATAATTGGTCCCTCAATCTATAACACTCATCTAATACGAGACGGTCAAATTTTGAACAGCTGAATGAATAATAACAAATCCCGTGTGAATAAAAACTTGGGTTTTTTATCAATCATAGGTTCTTGGGTTAATTGGATTAGTTTGTATCACTTGTATCGTATAGATATTTAAAGTTTTGCTCTGTGACTACTTTATTGTGTAGATAGTACAAGTATGTTTTATTTCAATAACTAACCTCTTCAAAAAGTAAATGTGCAAAAAATAATCTTAAATATCATTGGAGTCACAACTCAAAATCACCAATTTTCAACCCTCAATCAACTTTAGAAGGAATTTTGAATTTTTTGAAGTTTCAGCTATGTTGAATCCAACTATGCAAATATGATCAATGGATTGTAATTTAAAATGTTTACTTGAAATTCATTATCTATTTATTCTTTTGGATTGGGCGTTGTAAAAAGTTATCACATTTTTAAAATTCCAAAACATCAATTGATCCTTCAGGTGTAGAGATATTTATTGTTGGAATTTTAGTCTGAATGGCAGTTTGCAAATGCAAACATTTGATTAGGTAGGACAGAATGTTTACTATGCAACTTATATAAATGCAATGGTCGATGTTCTATTCAAATTTAGGCAGACTTCCACGTGAGGACAATTTTGATAATCTCCACAAAAGACAAATAGTGGACCTATACCCATGCGTGTAGGTGCATCATTTATACAAAAATAGAACTAACAAACATGGCCACCATGTTTCAAGGAGAAAGCACTAATTTTTAGGAGTTTTGGGTAATTGTGGAATGGCCAAATTTAGTAATTAGGTAGGATGTGTTGTAGAAGGTTATTAGTACCATGTGGCTTGTTGTAGCAAGCAGAGAAAATCGCATTTTTTCTTCAAATGGGCCGTATAATATACAATTGGAAAGGTGTTGTTAAGGAAAATAGTGCTACATTGGGTGTAGAAATTGATCATAGGATCAAACATATAGTTGTCAAAAGGTTTTACAGTAAACTGAATGATGTTCAATAAAATAGAAGCATCTTTATCTTCGAAGGCACAAAATTTTAAAAAAATGATCTAATTTACATTTGACATACTAACAAATTGAGAATCAAAAGTTGTTTATAATTTATAATTCAAATTCATAATTTGGAAAGACTTTTTTTTGTTATCATTTGCGAAAATGACTCTATTTGAAATCATATATGATATATTGTATGTGTAGTTTTTGTGACAACTTTGTTGATTGAATGATTTTCATTAATTATATTTTAAAAATGCAATAAAATTATATAGTTCTCATTAGAAACATACACAACAGACTTCACACTATAATCCTCGGTTGAACAAGGATTTGTAAATCTATTTGTATAAACGCTTTGTGTGATTTAAGGATAGACTTCCATTTGAGAAATGAGAATAAGAATTCAAGGTAAGACACAAAAGATTAGAAGAAAGTAGAACTCAACTATTCTTACATTACAAAAAACAATACAAATGTAATTCCAAATTGATGAGTTAGAATCTTGAAAAATGCATCGTCAAGGTTGAAGATCCTCTTACCCATGACATGATTACATACTTCTAATTAGGAAGCTTACAAGTAGTTTCCACCAACTCAAGAAGCTTCTATATACAATCTAGGATCTTTTATAAGAAACCTCTAGTACGCAAGTTTTAAAACCCTTAAGTGCCTTTGCAACAAGATCATATTGTTGGGGCTCACAACTTTATCTCACTTTTTCTCTTAATTTGTACGGTGAAAATAGTCACAATTGGACCCCATCAGCGGAGAAGGTAGTCTTTTTTCAAATCCTACGATCACTTTTTCTGGATGTAATTTTCCAAGCTGTGGTGGCCAATAAACCCCCATTTTCTCCTAAACCCTAAAATAACTTTGGGTGTTCAAGGGTTAAGAAACTTTCATTTAGATCAAAGCTACTTTGAAGATAATTTCTCCGTGCATGTAGAAAATTCTACTAGGAAGCTTCTTTTTATCTTTTCAGTTTTGTCCCAAATTAGTTGTCTCTTAACATATATTGTTTAAGAAAATACTCTATTTTAACAAATCATGAATAAGAAATAATTACGGTTAAATATTTTTGTGTAAACATGCAATACTTAATCACTTTCCATCTTTGGTGGAATTTGAGATATATTTTGACTTACAATTACATCCAATATGTAAACTTTTGTTATTTAATGATTTTTTTTGTAAGTGACACAATTTTAATACTTCTGAATGAAGTTTAAAATACCCATGTCCACATATTGCAAGTGACTACTAATGCATCAAATTATCAAATAACATACTATTTGAGAAAATGGTTTGTAATTCATTAATGTTATAAGACCAATTTTTGATTGGCCAACTACAGCCCTCTGTTCCAAATACTCTTCTGAATTTGTGGGAATGATTTTACAAACTTGGTAGCGGATCAAGCCCACAAATAAATTCTAGGCAACCACAATAAGACATTAGGGCAACACAAACATTGAAGATATGTCAAGCTAATGTAACAGAAGCCATTGGCACCGTATCATCGGTACTCATACCATGGATGTGATAGAAGTGTCAAAGAAATTTTAGAAAAACAATATTAATATCCAACTCAAGCTTTTCTAAGAAAATAAAGAGTTTCATCCACAAAATCAGAAAAATAGAAACTACTTGGTCATTGCAACAAGAAATTCAATTTAACAATTGTGACATAAACATAGGGAATTGCTAAAGCCACACCCAAAATTACTAACGTCACACCCTTGTAATAATGTATTTTGTAAATTTATTTTTTTGGTCAAATGGTTCATCATTTGTTCAATCAAGGCATTACCACCTCCTTGAAAGAAAGAAAAACAACTGCAATTTTTTGTTGAACTTTTATTGTACCATTGCCATTTTTTTGATGTATTTTTGCTTTTAAATATTTCAAAAGTCCTATATTTTTAGTTTCAAATTCAAGCACCTCCAAATTTTTTTCAATATTATAGTATTAGAATGATAAAGGTGAAACAAACCTTTTGATCTAAATTTTAAAAATTAACATTAAATTCTCATAGATCATGCTCAAAGCACACCTTAGGGGTGTGACATTAGCAATTTTGGGTGTGGCTTTAGCAATTCCCTAAACATAATGGTTAAATTATTGATCCTTGCTTAGATTCTAAAAACTATTTTGCAAATTTCACCAAGTGAAAATAACAAAGATCCACCACTGACTCTTATAGAATCACATACTAACTTGTTTATTACAAGTTTTAGGGATGATTCCACCACCAAAAGACGTGAAAGGAGCTACCAATTTGTACCTCTAAACTTCAATGCTAGTAGTTTCTCAGTTTCAATAGCAAAGTTGTAACAAAATAAATTTAATACGTGATCTATTTGTTCTTTAACCCTTAAGAGCTGGGGTGGGTCACCGTGGGTACATGGGGCCCTGTGTATACCCGGGGACAATTTTTGTCCTTGTCAACGCTTAAGGGCTAAAAAAAAACGTAAGGTAGCAACGCCCATAACCATCACCTCTAAAATTTTGGAAAATATGTGGAAGTGAATAGATGTAATTACAAGGATGTACAACATGTGAACATGAAACCTTAGTGTTGGTATTAGATGCAATTGCAGTCGGCTCTTTAAAAATTCACAACTTATTCTTATAGTATCCAAATAATACATTCAAAAGTGCAAGCTCATCATTTTTCTCTTGCTAATAGGATCCTATAATCTATAATCTGCTAAATATTTATTAATAATCATCATGTTCAAAACCCTTAATTTTCAAAACCATTAATTTGACAATTATGGGTGCTGCTACCTTAACCCTAAAATGCCTATAGGGCATAGTGTATACGCCGACATATAATTGTCATTTGCTACCAATAAGAAATTTTAATTTGGGATCTCAAGTAACCCACTAGAACTGCATTGATCTATTTTTCCATCTTCTTTGTTGATCTCAATGTAGTAGAGGTGTGAATCCATTCCAAATACGAAAAAATACGCCGTATTGTACTGGCCGCAAAGTGCCTTCCCGTCGTTCAAAGGTTAAACACTTGGCAAGTCAAATATTGCGTGTAACGGTGTGGGTGCTCTTGGCTCACTGCGGTATACGAAAGCAGACACACTATTTCGAAAGTAAAACTAAAGAAAACGAGAGTGACGCGAGAAAGAAGCCGCAAGGGAGACGCCGGGTGCCCGGGTGGTCGGGAAGGATGTCGAGCTCTCCTCGTTTGCAGAGCAGCCGCAGGGTTCCGTCCGTCGAGGCCATGGTCACGTTCGCTGAGGCCGTGCCCATTTTTGAACACTCCCCATCAACTAACTTATCGCAAGGCAGTGAAGTACTTCTTCTGCGATCACGGAGAACGCGGTGATTACGAGGCGCGGCGCATGATCGAAAGGCTGGTCGCTCCCTTTTCTGTGGTAATTCCGGTTCCATACGAGATCGCTGCGTGAATTCGCCCCTTCACGGCCGCTGTTGCAGGTTTGCCTAGCTTCATAGCGTCTTAATTTTCAGCTTTAATGAAGTCGAAGTCGAGGAGCTCTTGAGTCTAAATAGCCGTGAAGGTTTGCCTCTATATATTGCATCTCCGCATTCGAGAAGCCGTGGCTCTGTTTACTTCCTTGTTAGTAAGGACTGCTGTAGTGACTGTGAGAGTGACTGTGAGATTGCCTGCTGGATGCAGACCAAGCAAGTAGCTCGGATTGCATTTTTGGCAGAGGAATGGTAGTTGCAAAAATCTTTAGGGTTTTGGATGAAGCAGCAATTGCCTTCTTCATTTGGAAATTGAGTTTCTTGTCCTTGTGGATTAGTATAGCAACTGGCGTCCTCAGTGCCGTAGAACTCGTACTGGATTGCACTTGGATTCAGATGATTTCGTTTTCAAGAGAAAGATCGTGTAACCCTGCTTTCAAAGTAGACCTAGGGTATTGCAATTTTACTGTAAAATTGGCTCGATAGAAAGCCTTAGGTCAGCTGATGGCAGTCGTGATTCTCTTTATCCGTCTTTAAGCTCTCAAAGTATTTGGAACAGGATTGTCCGAAGTTTTGCTTCTTGAGCTGTAGCCCCTCCTGCCCTAATTTGAGCAAAGGTCGCAGTCTTAGTGTGCTGACGGGAGGGTTGAATTTTCTGTTGTTGATGGAACTCAAACAGGGTGTAAGCACATGGCTTACGTGACTGCGCTCTTATTGTGGCAGGTGACGAAGGCTGAGTAGGGCAAGGATGGGCAAATTTTCAGACTTCACTTTACTGCCGAGCTATCTGTGCAGAGTCCAATAGTCTAGTTAGTGATGCTGGGGGTGGGATGCCTCCGATAGTTTCCATCCCTCTACAATCCCATGGAAACTATTATGAAGGAATCAAAGCAATCTTCGGAGATGATGGATGGGCTTGGTTGCCAGGATTTGCTGTTGAAAATCGTTCAGAATGGGCTTTCAGACGGTGCCAATCCAAAGTCTCCCTTCCAACTTCAGCGCAAAGCAGAGCCTGTTGTTGGAACAGGTCGGTTTCTGGAGAGTTCGATGAACGATTCTCGTCAAGATACCTCCGGAGCTGCTGAAGGGCCTCTTGCTGAACCCAATTCCGGAGACATGGCAGTGTCAGAAAAGGACGGAACGGTTGTGGAAGAACGTGGGTCTCAGTCTGTTTCTACACCTAAACGTTTTGGCACGGGCGTTATTCGGGGTAGAACTTTGCAAACCGAAGATTTTAAGATTGATGAGTTATCTCGATCAGTATTGAAATCCAGAGAGATGGGTACTGAAGCTCACCAATCGCCCGTGCTGTCGTTCAGAAGCCTGTTGGAAGGTGCTATTGGTGGCTCTAAGGTCCAACGTACTATTTCTGCCCAGGGGTTCGCAGAATCAGGCTTGCAATGTGATGGATTAGTTACAAGCAGGACAACGCCGGAATCTTATCGTGAGAGGAAGGTTATGTCAAGTGAGAGGATGCTGGAATTGCGAAAAGGAGAACGAGATATCACAAAACGTGCACATGAGTCTTCTTCACGAAGTGAAGACACAAGAGGTGCTAGCGTTCCGCATGTGTCATACTCCTCACTTCTACAAGCTCAACTGGGTAATGATCCTGTCGAAGTAAGAGCAGATCCTTCTTGCAAGACAGCGGGAACCTTGCATTTGAATGTGGGGGATCATTCTCCACCTGTTCAGTTGCAGTCACATTCTACGAAAGTAGAGGGCGGGTTTTTAGCTCTATTGAACGAGACCACTCGATTGCTTCCCCCTGTTGCACAACGGTCAAGTTCACCACGGGCTGGTTCTGTGCCTAATGGCGGGAGGATATCGGGTGTTCGCTTTTCTGATAAGCTCTTGCAAGCTGTTGCTGGAGATGCATCACGCTCCGCAGACGCCGTGCCGGAGAGGGATGGAAGCGACATCCCGAGAGCTACTGCGGTCTCTACATCAGCTGTGCTGCCAAGAGTCGTGGGTGATGATCCACAGGCGGAGGCTGTTGGAGAACGAAGAAGTGCCAGGGTTGCTGATTCGATGTGTTCTGATCAGGACGCATCGGGTACTGCGCTTCCGGAAGAAGGCGGCGGCCCCTTTGCTGTAAATGAATCATTGTCCGCAGAGATTCTGTCAGATAGGGTTGCCATTGACTTCTCAGGAACGGCTACGGTCCCAGCATCACCTGTCCTCAGAAAAGCAGAAGCGGATGTATCACCGGCAGATGTTGCGGGGAATGATGGTGCGTCAATGGAGGATGAGATGACGGATGCACAACTTCTCGAAGAGTTATCGCGAGGCCTTGCTTTAGAGGAATCAAGATTTGCAGAGAATGCATCGAATATGGGTGCTCTAGATTCGTCCGAAGCTGGTGCTGGCTTAACATCGCCTTTACCTAGAAGAACACAACAGAGTGTTCCACGCGAAGAAGCTGCGGTGGCCGGTTGTGTGTTTACTGGCGAGAAGGCATTGGATGTTGAACTTTGTGAGGAGCCGTCTGGCCCCTTTGGTACAGATGAGTCACGGTCGGCACACAAAGCCTCAAAGAGGAATATCGTTGACTCGCTTGAGGCTTGTGCTGCTCCAGACGTATGTGTGTACTTAACACCAGGAGAGGTTGCTCTACCAGCTGGGGTGGGACGAACAAGTTGTGCGGTGCCTGGTTCGATGGATAATGACGAGGAGATGGCTGATGTGTTTGAGTCGGAGGAACCATCGCAAGCCCTTGGTGTGGATGAATTACGAAATGTAGACATTTTGAAAGAGGAGACTGCAGGTACGTTGTCAGAAGCTGCTGCGGAGGCAGCAGCAGTCGTGCCCATAAGGAGAAGAGACGATGTACCTGTGCCAGAGGCTTTGATCGAAAACGAGGCAGGACTTTGCGGAGATGCAGTGGTGCACTCTGAACGGGGCAAAGAGCACACCTTGTCGTTTATTCGTTCCGATGTAGAAATGTCGGACGAGACGACACAGTATCCGTCACGTCGTGTGGAGACAGGGAAGCGTTGTGGTGGCGGCCGTGATGGTCTTAGAGATGCAGGGATTACGTTGGCGTCATCCTGGCAAGCGGGTTTGAAACAGTCGGGCGACGGAGGCGTTGATTCTGTGGGTGCTGAGACGATCTTGGAGTCTTGCAAAGCTGGCTTGAAGGAAATGGAGGACGTAGAAAGAGGTGGTGTAGAGCTACGAGGGGACAATTTGTGCAAAGGTGCATCTGGAGGAACTGTTGTTGAACGTTCCCGTGAAACTGATCCAAAGCAAACCGATGTACAGAATGTCTCGTTCGTGGAGAAAAATGGCGAGGTAAGCGATGCTTATATACCTTCTTCAACAGAAAATGTTCCATTGGAATCAAAGGAGGATGTTGAATTGATGAAAGTTGTGTTGGAAAAGGAGTTGGATATACCTGAAGGTGGTCCTGGACATTCTTTACATACTGAATCGGTCAAGGATGACCTAAACGTGAAAGTCTTGGTTGAGAAGTCCTCTTCGTTGCTTCCTCTTCGCAATGGACACATGGAGAAGGTAGAGCGTCATTCTTCTTCTGCACAATGGGGAAGTATTTCATCCTGTGCTGAAGGCAGGTCTGAGCCTTTCGATGCACGGTCCGTTGTGGGCTCTTCCTGGCAAGCGGGTTTAAGGCATACAGGAGACAGAGAAGGCATGGCAGGAAGAGATCAAGATGATATTATTTGCCGTACTGAAGTGCTAGAAGATTTGATGGGTCAGCACGCTGGAGGTACAGAGGAGCACTCGATGGCTGATGGAAGTGGTGTTCCTGTGGAAACAACATCAATCTCTGCATTACCGCATGTCGATGGAAACCTTCTCGTTGCTGAATACATTTGCACTGACGGAGGAGACCATACGGTAAGCGGTACTAAGGAGAAAGTTGAGCAGGATCGAAATATGGGGGGAGTTGAGGGTTTAAATGAAACCATGGAATATCCGTTAGTAGAGCGGCACAAGTTTGACTCTTTGGCAGACGAGCTGGCTGAGAAGCAGATGACGTTGGTACCGTATTCAGGGAGTCAAGCTTTAAACCGTGGTTGTGTTGCTAGTAGAACGAGTTACGAATCTGAGGGACTGCCTTTATCGGAGTTAGTGGCAGTTGATCCGGATTCTCGAAACGAAGAGGAAAGAGTACCCAAAGGTCATATTGGAGAGATCGTCAATATTGTGAATGATTCGGGTAATGCTGGTGTTCCAGCCGACCAGGCCTTAAGAATAAGTCCAGATGCAGTATCTGATGGACCGAGGCAAATAAATTCACATTATAGTGATGCTACAGGTTCAGAGTCCCTGGAATCTGTACAGGTTAGTGGAGCAGAATCAAGAGCTGCTCATAAAGAGATCGGAAAAGAGCTGCAGTCACCACTAGGAATGAAGTCTAATGACAGATATAGTCGAGATGCTGGCGATCCTGAAAACAGAAATGCCAGTCATCCTGAAGATCTTGAAGAGAATGAAGAGCTCCTGTATGCTTCACCATTGAATGGGACTGTGAATGATCACTTGATGGGCGCGGAGGTGTGTTTTGATATTTTTAATGTAAAATCCAGAAAAAAAATATATGAAAATTAATGTTTTGGGCGATTTTCTAGCTCGTATGAAGAGTTGGTGCTGATCTTTCCATGCTCTATTAGAAGTCCTTGATTCTTGGTTTTCGTTTTGTCTTGTAAATTCTTAAGCTCAATTTATTGTGGGTACAGGTCCGTTCTTTCAAGAAGAAGGGCAGGTCACGCGCCTACAATCTCGAGAAAGCTCTTCATGGAACAGGAAGGTCTCACTCTCAACCTTCAGGATCTAAAAGGAAGAGGCACTTGCAAAACCCTGGTAATCGATGGAGGCGTAATCGACATATTGATCCAGACCAGCCAGTTCCAGTCTATATTGAAGGTCGCGATGAGGTAAAGGCAGATCCGTACTCAGGATCAGTTGCTACGAAGGACAGGAGTCCTGATTTCTACCTTCCAACAGATGACCCCAGAACAAAGGAATCAGCAGCTTCATGTGGACTGTTTATCCTCTCAAGTTCGGATATTGAATATGTCGTGAAAGCAATAGAAATTAGGTAATATGGTAATCTGGTAATCTGGTAATCTGGTATATAATCTGTCACGTGCACTTTTTTTATGTTGCAAGTTGTTGTAATCTGCTGTCGAGACGAAGATTGCACTTTCGGGTGGGTGCTGATTGACCTTGCATTCGCAAACGTCGTTTGTTTCTTCTCAATCGAGAATTTCTCATTTAAGAAACCTTACTCCTAGAGGCTGAACTAAGCCAAATAACGTATTTAATACAAACTGACAAGTGGTGTGATTTTCAGTAGGAAAAGTTTATGTATTCCTCTATTTATTTCTGATGCCTTTATTTTAAGGTAGTTTGTTAGAAACGATCATTAGGAAGTTCTTACTGTGTTGGATCAAAAATATTAGGAATGGGAGGCTGCAGGAGTGGAACTCATTTGTACGCTTCTACTTTTCTAGGGTTTCGAGGAGGCGGATGATGCTGCATTCTCGCGCTGGCTGGCACATCAAGATGAAGGGAATACTGCACCATCTCCATCTATAAGAAAAAGGGTTCGTAAGCATTGCCCGGAACTGCTTAAACCTGTTATAGCGATTCCGTCTTTCCGAGTTGTTGCCGACTATGAAGAGAGACAGCGAGAAGTTGAGACGAGAAGGAAGGTTGAGATGCAGCAGCGCATGCCACTAAGTAATCATGAGGTTAGATTGTCAAACTTACGGGTTTCAGCTGGTTTGCATGGAAGCGCTCTAACGAACCAATTATCTCTGTTATGTATCCTGCACTAGAATGCTCTTAGGATCTAGAATGCTTTTATGATTTTAAAAATATTCTCACACAGGATCGGTATTCGCGGTTCGTAGATGCAGACCTTCAGGAGTTCGAGGACAGTGCGGACTTCAGACTATGACATGGACGATGAAGATGAGAGATGGCTCTATAAATGGAATAATCGTCTCACTCGTGGGGGCTTAAACCAGCCGATATCTGAAGACAAGTTTGAAGAGATGATTGAATGCTTTGAGAGACTGTGTGCTCAGATGGAATTGGATCCAGCTGGGGATTTTCCAGGATTCCTCGATTATCAAAAAGCTTTGGCACATTCTGTGCCTGGCGGTTCTTTGCCCAGCACCTCCCCATCAGGTCTGGGCTACTTAAGTGCCATTCCAGCCACTCCAGGTAGACTATTTTAGTTCTGGCAAATGCTCCTTCTAAAATTAGTTTGGACCTTCTCCTTGTGCTAGTGGTTTGAGCGATGTGTCAAGTTTGGGGAAGTAAGCTGTGGCGCCTTAAGCAATCTAGGTTCACAATATTGGGAAGGATTCTGCTTCTCCAGGCAGTACAGTTTTATTCCACACGTTCAACTTAGGAAATTAATAGAAAAATTCGTAAACCTGTGGCAGATGCTGTGACCGGAAAATCTAGCGAAGCCGCTTTACAGAAGTCCTTCAAGCTTCCTGCAGAACAACATGCCTCCGGCGACTGTTGCATATGTAATGGAGGGGAAGATGATGAAAATAACCCAGTAAGTCTGCTTGGAGGATCCCCTTTAGGGTGCAGCGATGACCAAGTCGTGCAAGCAGTGCCGCCTCTAATGCCTCTTCTCTCTTTGCTGTAGATAATTTTTGTTGGTCTGTCCGAGAGCCAGCTAGGATGCTTTCATATATCCTCTGACACTTTTGCTAAGACATGTGCGAAGTCACTGCCACTACATCAGACTAGCTTTTGTTCCCAATTGAAAAGTACGTGTTGGCCTGCAAATTCCTCTCTCAAAGACATGGGCTAGCATCTGTCCAGCGATTGATAACGATTGCCTGTAATGGCTACCATTTTTGTGTATGTGCTTAATTGGTTTAAAGACCAGATCTTTAAGAATGATAACTAATCCGATGGCTTTGCATATGACATGCTTGGCAGGTATATACTTGCAAACGGTGCTCGATACATGTACATCAATCGTGCTATGGCGTTCGTGAAAAGTTCCGTGATGATGAGGGTCGAGTTATTGCTCCTCCAAGCTGGTGTTGCCGCAAGTGTGAGGCTGTGGCTGTCGGCATGGCACAACCTAACGTCAGGTATGGTTCTGGCGTGCAGTGGTGTATTGGAGTCAAGCTTTGTTTCGACTGTTTATAAGATTACTTCATTTCATCTGTAGAAGTGCTGGAGTGTGGTTGGTTTGATTATTCGCAAATTCTCCGCCACTGGAGGCAATTAAGTTTTTCTGGATTATGTGTGTACAGCTAAGCAGGAGACTTTGTTCATATTTGAGAATGTTGCCATTTCCGAATTATGATTTGGCATTTACCTCAAAGAAAGTAGTTTTATGATATGTACATCCTCTTAGCTGTTTTTTCATTTAATAGTGTTAACATCACTGATAATCGTTGCTCTCGATTAACATGTCTTCACCTTCACGCTCTTTGAGCTCGAATCAGAGATGTATCGGTCTGAGATGTAATCTAATACTGAGAGTTTTGATGGGATGGTTTCTTACTGCAGCTGTGTCCTGTGTCGAAAGAGAGGAGGTGCTTTGAAGCCAACCGTAGCTCCTCGAAAGTGGGCCCACGTTGCTTGTGCTCTGTACACCAACGAAACTTTTTTTGTTGACCCTGATGCGATGGAACCAATCGATGGTATTGCAGCAGTGGCGGCAAGGGCCCAGGATCAACAGGATCGGTGTGGACTATGTGGGGTGAAGAGGGGTATATGCTCGCTCTGTTCTGTAAAAGCCTGCAGAGCACCATTCCACATCTCATGTGGTGTAAGTCAGGGAGCATCATTTGAGGCAAGCTTGCTAACATCCAGAATTATTTGGGATTAATACTTATTTTTTTACCTTTCCAAGCATTTTTTGTTTCTGTTTTCTGACTTTTCTGTCGCAGTGTATCATGTTTTATGTGGTTGTGAAGCAAGATGTGAATGACGTACGGGTACTGGTAATTCGAAATCTTGCGTACTTTGCAATCAATCGTCCGACATACTCTGAAGCCTGTATCGTATTCTTACCACCCGTTGTGTGCAGCTGCGGCAATCAAAACAAAAAGTGGTTGGTGTCCGTTCCTTTTGCCCACGTCATGCGCGGACGACTCCAATGGATTCAGCCCCCTCTATTGGGTTGAAGGAGGGGTACATGGTGAGCAGTACCACAAGCGGGGCCACAGCCTCTGCGACAGCCACTGGCAGCATTTCAACAGCTTCATCCATGGATCACAGGGAGGAATATCCTTCAAAGCAAAATACCTCATGTCTTGATGGAAGCTTTGGAGAGCTAGCGATGCAAGCCACGAATGTGGGCACATGTGTTGCTAATATGACGAACAATGTTTCGGGCGTGATTGGGAAGGTTACTGAGGATGCAGGTAGTGGAAGGCGCAACGGTCTGCGTTTTACTTTAAAACGAAGATGGGAAGATTCTTGCACTCAAGTATCCGAAGATGGAGTCTCCAGTGACCTGCAGAAGAAATCTGGTTACGGTAAAAGAGTGATAGGAGACAAGGTTGAAGCTCCGGGGTGTAAAACTATGTGGCATGTGGTGGAGCCTGGGCAAAAGCTGAAGAAGATCAAGTTCAAATTCGGAACGCCTGCCCAGAATCAGGATCCAGAGTCCTCTCCCACCCTTTTCCAGCAGGAGGGGATTGAATGCCAGGATCCGGAGGCAGAGAAGGTGAAGGAGGTCATGCCTGCAGTCGGTGAAGCATCTGGTGATGCATCCGGGATGTTTATGAATGGTTTGTCCGAAGACAGGTTTGCGAAAGAACTGAAAGAACTCACCATTCTAGAACGGGCGATGAAGTCGGGGGTTGCGCCGGAACATATTATGCGGGAAGCATTTGTGTATTGGCGTGCCAAGCGAGCAGGGCACAAGGGCTTTCTCCTTTGCGAGCTAAATCATGTAAGTCTGCGAGTGAAAGTGTACATGCTTGCAGTCTGGTTATCGTTGGCTAGTTAGCAGCTGGTAACCGGCATCTAGATTTTTGAGTGGAAGTGCATGCCATGCCATGCCATGATGGGAACTGGAGATGTTTGGAAGGTCGGTAGGATTGGCAGACCGATCAGGTTTGAATGTCCTGTCACGCATAAATTACTATACGGATTTGGTTGAAGAGTCATTGACATCATTCGTTGTGCAGAAACAATGGTCGAAATCCAAGGGTATCTTCAACAAGGATTCCAGCGAGGAGGGAAATCGTGCTACTGGGAAGTTGCGTGTTCCACTTGCACATCAGCCGTCCCCTATCTCTATTGAGAAGGTATACCCTCTTTAATGAGGTTCTGTAGTTTAGTTCGTGGGCTGAATGTTTTAATGGAAACTTCTTAGAGGTTCTGATATGTCGGGAGCCTTTGCAAGCTTGTTTTAGGACGCTATCTTCTGTAAAGCAGCCAGCAAGACATTCCATCGTCGTGTGAAGTGTCAAACTCTGTGGGAATAGCTGCAGGATCGGTGTACCCTGAAATCACTTGTTCATGTCAGCTGGACATGAGCAGCTCGTTTTGAATTGGAGAGATTGCTTTTTTCCTGTTTGAATAGACTCGTGAAAGAGTTGTTTCAAGCTTGTTGAACGCTTGAGAGGGACCCTTAGAATTGGAGACTATTTTCTAATTTGTCCCCGAGCGTAATTATATTAGAATCTTTCACATTGCACTGGTTTGTCGTATCAAAGTAGATGGTGGAGTTATCACATTGGCTATCCCTGGTATGGTGTCAGCGAATCCAAGAAGGTCGTCCATGTAGTTTTCATCTTCTATACAATTAGTGATATTTTAGGCAATCGTCATGGGTCGTATGGTTGACTATTTCTACTGCTATCGTTTGTTTTTGGCAGGTGTTGGAAAAATCGAAGGAACTTCGGGAGCAGCTGGAGGTCGTGCGGTCCATGGCTCAATTGGTGGTTCGACGAGAGAAACTCAAATACAATCAACAGCTTGTGCAAATGACGATAGCCTCTGCAGAGCTGAACGGGGCTGAAAGTACATCAGAGGAGCGGCATTGCGTTTGGTGTCCCTCTACTAAGACTCTGTTGAATTGTGGAACATGTCCACGCAGCTTTTGCTTCAACTGTTTCAAGAATCGAAAGGGTTTTGGAGTGAAGGGTTGGATGGCTGCTTCGAAACAAGCTATGTATAGCTGTAAATATTGCCGAGAGCTCTCTAGTAATGTAGCAGACTTGTGTAATGGTTTGAATGCAGCACCGGAGGAAATTGTGGATGCTGGGCTGGTCAGCACCCCAGTGGTTGAGAGTGAACTTGTAGATGAGATTGTTAGTACACCGGTGATTACCTGTGAACATTCACGTGGAGTTAGGGAAATGGGAATAAGCAATGGACGTGATGAAGGGCGGGACTTGCATGGCTTTGACAACCCCAGTCCTGCATCACTTCCTCCAGTCGAAAGTGAGACGATCGCTGTAGCCAAGGGACTGGGTATTGGACGTGGAAAAGGAAACCTTTGGACAGCAAGTGACAATGCAGGGCCTGGTGCTGATAGACATGGTTCTGAGAACAGAGCGAGCAATCATTGTAAGCCCAACGAGCTCGAGGATGGGTTGAACAAGGTCCTGAGCATCGCCAATGACCACGTGGAGCATTCTAGCTTTGAAACAACGCTTCGAAGACTGAAAATACTCAGGCACAAAAACAAAGATGCCACTCAGGAGCAGACAGTTTCGGCTGAAATCCCATCTGGGGACATGGCAGAGGAGAGTGCAGACGTGGCAGTTTCGGGACCTGTCATTCATGAATTAGAGCCAAGTACATCCAACGGTGGCAACGTGTCTGTTCCCGTGTCTCCTGCTTCTGGTCCTGCATTGCTGGTGTACAAGAAGCAAAGAAGGTTACTGTTGAGTGCGAGCTCTGAATCTCCACCGTCAGCCTACGATTTTTCGGACGAGCTGGATTATTCTCCTTATTCCTCAGGGCTGGAGAAAGGGACATCCGAAAGGACCGTGTCTCCTAGCACTGGGGTTATTGCCAAACGGTTGGAGATTGGGGGATTGGAAGGAATCTAAGATGATAGTTCGTCCTGGAAAACGAGTTTCCTCATGACTGCGCAGCATCTTCTGGTTTCAGATTTTCAGAATGGGTCGGTAGCAGCTTTCCTGCTCTGCTGGCCAGTCAAATCTCAATAAATTTGGGATTCGCTGTAAAAACAGGTGGAATTCAACACGCTGTGTTCTCTGGGTGTGGCAAAAGTAAGTTTCCACAGGTCCAGATCTGTACCTCTAGTTACAACAATGGACCATTGGTTTTGAACTTTACATTTAGACTGTAATTCCAATTACGCATATACAGTACCTCAATTTTTTAAAGATTTCAGCATGAATACCAATGTACCTACTGTCTTATCAAGTTTCCTGTTTTAAAGCTTCTCATGTAAAGACTAAGAGCTTGTATTTGTGCTAGCACACTAGCACCATTTGTTTCAGAGTTTGTATCTAATAGAGGGTGTCAAACCTCATAACTCAGGGTGATTCACCCCATGAACTCGATGACTTTCACAAGTTATCAAGTCTGATAACTCTATCAAGCATCTTGGGAGGTGTCCCATAACTCATTTGAGTTATGGTTCCCATTATAAAAAGTTATTGGGTGATCTTGTATGGGTCCGTCTCTTTCAGCAAGGTGACCTAGTTCAACAATTACAGCAAGGTGACCTAGTTCAACAATTACTTATCAACAAGTGCGTAGGAACACCCCTCCTTGACTTGCTTAATAAGCGTGCGTTGTGTTGTGACAGGTAGGGCATGATTGCGTGTGGATTGGGGAGCAAGATGATGGGATAGGGAAAAGGGGAAGTAGTTATGTAGGGGAAACAACCACAATTATGAGGTGGTTTGTGAAGCTCTATTAGGGGTGACAATTTTGTGGGCTATTGTATGAGCAACCACTTGATAACTTTGTGTGAATTTAGGGTAGAGTTATCTAAAAGTTTGACACCCCCTAGTAACTCCAATACCTTATGAACCTCCCTTTGTAGAGATTGGAATGATATTGTAACCATATTTATTGTTCATTAGTTTTGAATAGGTCTCTTGGAGTTCAAGGTGACCATATCTTTTTTGTTTTAGCATACATGTAGAGCTTGTTAGAGTAGTATTGAATGTATTTACCTAATCCTATCATTCTTCTTAAACATGGGCCTACAAATATTTCATATTTTTTATTTAAACTTTCATGATTAAGAGTTTCATGATTTGCTAGTCTCTTTTAGATGGATCCAAAGAGGTTTTATCAATATAGCTAATTGTTGGTCACATTGAAAGGTGATGAAACCCTTATAGCACTACTTGTACAAACTACAACAAACTCATTTCAAAATTAGAATGGGATCATTTCCATAATTTGTGATAGTTAAATGTGCATTTTTTGTATGCTTTTCAATTCCATTAACATCTATGTGTACCATATCCATTGATCTTTTTCACATTAGCTGCTTGACAAAGACTTGAGAAAATCCTTTATATGTTATCTAGTATATAACAATTATTAAGTAAAGGCTTTTTTATTTTCTTACTTGAGTGTCAACTCTCACTTCCAAGGGCATGAAAAATTAAGCAAAACTTAAGCAAAAGAAGTTGTGTAGCATATGTGAGTAGTTGACCCCATGGTGACAACTTGAAGTCATGTAATTTACATAAACAACACATAATAGAATGTCATAATCAACTCATCATAGAATAAGCTACCACATTGCAATGTGGCTTAATATAGTAACTCATATGTCAATAATTGAGCTAACTAGTAGTGTGTCTTTACTAAAAGTTCATGACAAAAGTCCATGGTCAAACAACATGAAGTCTTTGAATGCTTCAAATGAACATTCCCAAAGCTCTTTGACACAAAAATTTAAGAAACTATTAATTACTTAGTTATAAATTGTTTATCTACTTTGTTTCAAACCCAAAACACAAATATGAAAAGTACACAAGTTAGAACTTAGATACTCACTTTCTCTATATAGGATTTGAAATCAACTTATGACAAAATTTTAGGGCGGTGCATCTTTAAGAGATGCATAACTAACTTTTGCACATTCCAAATCCAATGGGATGCTCAAAAAAAAGTCATTCCAAATACCAAATCAAGATTCATTGTGTTGGAATTGGGTTGATAATGAGAGATTCATTGCTCCATCCTCCCCTTGCTGAGGAATGTGCTTGTGACTCTTCTATTCGATGAAGTTTCTTCATTTAAAGAAAGGATAAAAAAGAAACCAACATAACAAAATATATATGGAGTAATTTACTTCAACAACGGCACTTTGGGTTTGCATTGAAGAGATATTTGAAGTACTATCATAACATGTTCATATGAAGCGGGAAATAAAAACTGCACTCTCATGTGCTCATACAAGCAAACAAATAGGTCTTAGGAAATAGTAGAGAGATTTAAACCCCATATTCAATTAGCACGGAGTTGCATGTTATATATGGAGTGTATTTGTACATTGCATTGGTCCGAATACACCCCATATATAACATGCAACTCCATATTGACCAAATATGGGGTTTTTAAGCTCTGCTTCATATGGGAATTCAAACTTTCATTTGTGATAAAAAAGGAAAAACTACAAACAATATTATGGCATGCAACCTTACTATCTACATTCCACTCCCACAGCCCATTGGAAACGAGTACTGTACAAACTCCAAAGGTCACCCCCTTGGAAGGGAATGCAAATATCAATACTATAGAAGCATCATGTAAGAAATTAATCATCTCTTGGAAGTTGTATTTCACATATTGTACACTTATATTATACAATAAAGATTTTGTCACTTGTAAGGGGAACAGATGAATGTACTAGCCACAAGTAGTTGTAACTACACCCATGAATAGTCGTATGTTAGTAGAGAATCTAGTGTTTATCCAGGCACTTACTTGATGACTCACCAAAAAAAAATTGACACAGAAAAGTTAATACCGTGTCAGTTGTGTTAGATGGATGAGAATAATCGTATTGTTGGAATTTCCTAAACGACAAGTTTTTCAAAAGTGAGACATGATTGCACAATTGTATAGTTGTGAAAGTTGTTTATATCCTAAACAACTCAAAAAAGAGTCATTTATAGAGTTTTATTTTGCATGTTTTCTTCTAGTGATTTTGGATCACTAATATGGTTTTAGCCATTAGATATGTAATGCGTGGCGCCTAATTTCAAAACAAATATATATTTGAGAGAAATTAGCAATTGTACTTTAAAATCATGATGCATCACAATATCAACTTCATATGTGATGTATAATATATGAGTTTGCATGAATTCAAAATTAAACCTTCCCTCACGTTATTGAAATAACATTTGAGTTAACCCCTGAGCACCCTATTTCCCCAAATTTTGCCTTGTCAAATTACCAAAGTATCAAAATCAACCCAAATAGTGGGTGTCTTGGTGTAAAAAACGTACCATGTGTGGGGGATGTCTTGGGGTAGTAAGAGGGAGTGGGCAATTTAGGGGGGATGGCTTTCTATGCAAGTTGTAGCCATGATTTCTGCAAGTGGATATTGGTTTTTCAACTTTCTGGAGAAGCAGGTCCAAAGTGGTCACCAAGATCACCATTGCCAGTTTGAGGTAGTTGGGGTCTTCTTGTCAGGTTCATGCTCATAATTCTTGGTCTTACAGACATCAGGCATACCTAAATTTTGGCATGTGCAAGAAGGCCCTCCCACGTACCTACTCTTGAAATTTCAGAGGTCCAATCCATCTACAAAAATTTAGACAATTTTTGGAAGTTCAAGACTCCACATTTTTTTCCACAAAAGCTACCAGTCAATGCAAGTTTGACCTCTATAACATTGCCAACCGTATGGTCAATCTTTCTACAATTCCAGGACCACATCCTCTTGGTAGCTATCTACCAGTTTCAACGGTCACCAAGCATGGATCAAATTTCATAGTGAAAGTAGGCACTTGCAGTACCGGCATGTCTTCCAGGAACTCAAAGTGCAAACCCTGAGCTGGGCGCTCAGGGGTTAATGTAATGTAAACAAAACACAAAACAAAAATAAAAATAAAGTTTTGAATATTTCTAACAATCCTCTATCCTTGTGTAACAATGAAAAGTTTTGGAAATGTGCTAAAATGGTCTCAGGGAGACTTGTAGAGAGCAGTCCTACATGAAATCATTCATAAATAATTAGGGCCAAAAAAACATTTAATAGGTCAACCAAATAACATATGGACTTGGTCAAAATAGTTGAGAAAGTTTGAGTCGTACTAAAGGGAAAATTAAAACAAGACAATCATGTGTAACCTCAAATTTTGTATTCATATCTTTATCTAGGAGTTATTTTTTTCCTCTTGGATAGGAAAACCTGTTTGTTTCAAATTTAACTTGATCAATATGTCCAAGTTAAAGTGCTCTTCTAAACTTGGTTTGTGGATTCACTTAAAAGGTACTTTAAATAAGATTTTCAACTCAAGGAATTATAGAGTGGTGAATAGTTGCATCAAGCAAGTGAACATGGAACAAACTCCTCGAAATGCTCAAGTGTTTCCTACACAACAGCAAAAGAAAGGGTTTGATTTTAAAACACCTAATAAATCTCCTTTTTTTTGTTTTGAAGCTTATTATAAATGACTTGAAACAAATTGTACATAATATGAGTCTTGACTATGTTCACAACAAGTATTTTGAGGATGAGATTTAGTGGTTCAATATGGTTTAACAATCAATTCTAAGTGAACTTTATCCTTCATGCAAAGCTCTAAAAGTAGGCTTCTTCATTTTTTCCTTTAAAGATGTTCAGTCTTGGATTATTTTATTTTATTTTATTAAAAGTTAAAAATCTTGACTATGTATGAACCAATTCATAATTATAAACGATTTGAAATAGCATTTGAAAACTAACATGATCAACGGATATTGAGCTACAATATAATCTTCATTATTATGTATCTTTTTATCTTAGCCAACTATCTATATTTTCATTGCAAGCATATGCATTACAATACAATATCAAATAGGGTGGAAAAATGTTTAGTTTTATTGAGAAAAAAAGAAAATTAAAGTTACAAGTACGTAGTGGTTGGGTTTACAACAATTTCAATCAATATGCCAATAAACTTAGGGCATTTTTTAGAGTGGTTTGATACAACATGACAAGGGTATAGATTTTTGTTTCTATTCCACAAAAGTAGAGACAAAAGTAGAACTATCTAATTTAATAATTTTGAATTCAACAAAAAAAATTGTGAGAGTTTACTTCCAACAAAAATCCTTGTTTGCAAAACAAAAACATGGAACCACAAATTTATTTCTTCCTTGTATTAAATTTTATGAATACAAAGCCTAGGAGTTCTACCATCCACTTGTTTTGCTTCACATATTGTTGCAAAGGCAAAGGAACAAAACATGAGCCATTCAACACTAATTCTCTCAACCACATGCTATGGACTTTGATTTATTAGTACATGCCAAGATTGGATGGTAAAGTAAGTTGCTATTTCAAGGAAGGTCAAACATCAAGTAATTCATATGTCTCCATAACAACCAACCATAGAGGCCAAAGCACCAGCCCCTTGTCAATATGAAACGTATCCTTTCAAAGAACAATTTCTGCTGAAAAAATGGACTTCTCGATGTAACATATTCTGGAAGCTTGTTTTTCAAAATAGTGAGGGTGCCTTTTAACAAAGATTCCGATTTTCCCATTCTCTAGCCTCCTTAGAGATGCGGAAGTTGGATAGCTTACTCTTTGAGTTCATAAGGAGGAATTCATAAGGATGAGGATGATTTATAAGCAAGCATGCACCCCAAAAGTGCACACGAACAAGAGCAAGCTCCAATAAAGAGCATGGATTTAGAAAAGTTACCAACTAATTTTGGCGTCTTGTAATCTTTGCATGCACCTACCTTCGAAGAAACTTGTTCTAGTATGAATTAAAAATCAGATCTTGCAAACACAGTCGTGAGTGGTAAAGAAATTTGCTGAACGACATGTTATGTAAGCGACCTACTCCAGCAGGAGGATTTTCTGACCAGAGCAAGACATGGTTCCTATTGGTGTTATTTCATGAGACTTTTGGCACTACGTATCAGAGCAAGATAACAAAGGACTTACAGATGTGACCTAAGAAAGGGACATCTCTGTAAACTTCTCAGTCCAACAAAGAAAAGTACCTCCAAGACAAGGACTTCAATATTTGTTGAACGCATTGAACTCACTAGTCCCAAAATCCATCCAGCAAAGTTTGGCAAACTCAAGCCAAAATCTAAGGCGTTTACTGGGGTTGGTAAAGTACATTCCCACATTGCCAAAAATGAGAAAAATATGTGAGACAGGTAAACTTCCAAATTTTTGTTGCTCAAATACTCCACACTTCCGTGCGTCTTTCACGCGTCGGGTCCTATCAATATCTTGTCCTTCTTTTCTGTACTTTTGCGAAAATTAGCTACGCATGGGAATCCACCGTCAAACCATTCTTGCATTCCTTGAAACTGAAGAATGGATCATTGCTCCACCTCCATTACGGGAAGCGCAGAATGGTCTCACATGACTCCCAACTAATGTCCAGAGATTGACAAAAAGTAGGATGGAAGGTTACAAAGTCAAAATAACTCTAAATCCTAAACCCCGTCTGTACACAGCCGACTAACCAATAGGAAGAAAAAGCTCCTTACTTTGTACATGATACAATGTGGTACAGTTCGAGCAAAGAACACAGAAACTTATAACTCAACCCCTGGCAGAATCCTGCTAAAAAGACATCGTACATGAATCTGGTATCTAGACATCATTGGGAACAATCAGATGAATCCGCCACTCTGAATCCTTGAGCTAAAAGCAGTCTTCACTACAGATCATCTAACCTAATCCATGGGTTGAAATAAACAAATGTGCTCTCCAGAGAGAGCCTAAACTGCACTTGTTTCCATACCACCAGAAGAGGAAACAATGAAAATGCCGACTTTTGTTTGCTACTGCGGCTCATTAATCACCAAACGCTGTCAAATTGAATAAAAAAACGTTTCACCGACAAGCAACTGCATTGTTCTACTCAGCTAACATCTCAGGTGCAATAGCTCTACCCGCCTGATCTGGAAAAGACCCCCACTGGATACAGTGCTAGACTGGGCTCGGGTTAAATCCTCGAAGGAGGACGCGTTGACCGTGTATTGTACGACCCGCATCCTGGGCATTTCTGTCCTACTACATGGTACTGTACATCACTAGTTGTTCCGCAGTCGTTGCATAAAACCCACACCTGCAGAAAATAATGAAAACCCTGTGAGAATGACCTATAATACAAACAGTGCATGATCAATAAGTTCAGGGTTGCGAAGGCTGCCGGTCTTTACCCTCTTGTGACGGTATTCTTCAGGCATTGGAGTTGACTGCACTTCCTGATCCAGTAGTTGCCAAAACCTTGACATGTCTTGGATCGACTTTGAGCATATAGGGCAACAGAACCTGCAAAACAAAACATGAAGCGTACCGGCTTTCAAACGTCTCCTAGCGAAACTGATCTGAACCTCAATGCTTACAAAAGTTTACATTGATACTGAAGAAGAAGCAAAGCCCTCATTCCAACAATAACAGTAGAATCCAACGAAACAAAAGCATCAAGTATGGCAAAAGCTAATGCAGGTCTCCCATGACAAAGGTGGTGAAAATGAACGACACGAAACGCACTTATAACAGCACATAACCCAAGGCTTGGTTTTGTCGAATACTATTTCTCCTGAGTTCCTACAAACTCCATGCTAGAAAACACAAATGCTGACCAAAATGTGAAGGTGGGAGCATACTGCGAGTGTAGAGTCATCTGATGAAGGCAAGCTCGGTGCATCGTGTGACCACATAGCAATACAGAAATGTCCATCACCGAGTCGAACAGGTACTGCAGTGCGACCCACATCAAGGTAAGCACATTGGAGATAAATTAAAATATCACTTGATTGATGCACGTCAGAGCCTAGAAGATCTAGTTTGTATTGTAAGTTTTGACCTTCCTACTTCCTGCAGCATGACCTAGCCAGCTTCCTAAAGCAGATGTTTTTCGAAATCTGCGTACCTCAACACATACGGGACAATTCTGCTGCATGGCGTTCTCAACACACGGATGTGAATTCTGAAGTGCAACGGTATAACATGAGCCTGCAAAATTTCAAGCTCCAAATGAGACAACTTGACCATCCACAACAATTCTCGTACATTAGCAGCACCAGAGAGATGTAGACTAGGGTCAAAAACACGGATTCCATATGTAGTGGAGAAAGGTGGCTAGAGCTGCAGCACTAGAAGAAATGAAAGGAGGAGACTCGAACCACATCGATCGCAGTGGAAGAAGTTTTCTCGGCCACCAATTCTGCATATGCCACAAGCATCACAATGATACTGCCCCTTCTCTGTCTGCATGAATCAAGTTATTACACAGCATTATCATCCACAGCAGATAGACATTGAGATCCGTGCACTGTTCCAGATTCCCAAAATGCGGTATTACAGATTGCAGTCAGTGGGTGAGTTCAAAAATGACAAATATCTGTTGATTTGTGCAGCTTTAGCACCACTAACTGAATTGCGGAGCATGAAAACAGACTCACCTCATCGTCAAAGAATTTGCACTTGTCACAGAAATAATCACCCATGCAAACTCCGCATTTTTCGCAAACCTGCTTCACATCTTGTTCGTGTTCACAAAGGGAACAGATTACCTGAACGACAGAGACGTACATGACTCTCAGTGCTTTCGTCATCACCCAGTCACGACAGACCCCAGCTCATCTTAACAGACAAACGTAACTATTGTCTAACCTAGCCTAATGGACACAGCCATATATTGAAAGATTTCAGAATTCTTCATCAATGAGGCCTCTCACCCCAAACATGTACCTTCTCAACACGATGCCTTGGAATATCATGACGCTTTGAATCATCAACCTCGTTAATGTTCTGCACAAGGACCGAAAACTCAATTTAAAAGATCAACAAATCAATAAAACAAAAAAATCATGCTTTTGGAAGGTTCACTGATCTTTAAGAAGCGACCAAACAAAAACTTTTAATGATGAATCCCATGCCCTCTTCTCTAAAGCTCTCAAGAACCATATAAGTTAACACAGAATTTGCAAGCTATCTGAAAGATAAAAAAAATTGCGACCTTCGCCTCATTGTGACAATGCCGACAGTCGAAAATCTCCTTGCAGCATGGAGCTCGGATTCGACATCGTCTCCTGTAGTGCTTGCAGCTGCAAAAGACAACCCTAATTTCAGAAAACCTTATACAAGAAACAAAACGTCTTATTTCGCAACATTTTTTCTCTAATTAGATGCTTTCTCACACTTTCCTGATCACCTGCGAGTCCAACACCCTCTGTACTCGATGTGATAGCCAATTCAGGCGACAGTGAACATCCACAAACCTTGACAACTCCGCCTCTAAGAGAAACCCGTGAATCCTTCCATCAACAAACTGCTAGTTAACCAGAAACGTAGACCACTGAGAAAACATACGAAGGAGGTTGACGACCACAAAACGCAGTACAAAACGGTTGATGGCACCAAACTAATTGCTATTGCTCGCAATAATTTCTGCAAATACTCTGTGCACATGCTGATCACAAACAACAACAACAAAGGGCAGCGTACCCATGTTTGAGTTTCCCAACCGACAGCTTGTCGTCTCCGATTTTCACCTCGCGTTTCTGTTGCTGTTCTTCTTCTACCGGTTCTTGCAGTTGCACTTCGTCTACTAGGTCCAAGACTTGTCTAAGATCCATTTCTTCTTCGAGATTATTCGACATGGTTACTGATACCTACACCAGCACTGTTGAAGCACGCAGTAAGCCAGCCAAACAAGGAAGTCAGAGAAACGACACTCGGTTATACATTGCAGCGCAGGAATGGAACCAAATAGTGAAAAGACCTAAAATACCGAGACCGTCGCACAAACGAGCTTGCGTACACCAACTGGCGTCAAACGTCAATTGGTTAGGTCGGAACGGCGCTGTCACGCAACCAACAAAGTCGCAACGAAACCCTCAACACGGACACTCACCAAACGCAAGCTGTATCTCCTTGAGAGCAACGAATTGTTGAATCCACGAGGTGCAAGAACGTTCAAGCCTCGTGCAAGCGACGGTGCATCATCAGTCGCCACCGCAAATGCAACCCTAACACGGAGCTCGTATGGTCTCACAGCGTGGGGGGGTTCGATTGCTTCGATGGCAAACTGGATTGAGAAGAAAGACGAGGAGAAGTTTGTGGGTGCAAGGCACGTGCAAGCGGAGCCCAATCAGACGCAAACGCTTGCGTGCCGGACCCAATCTCACTATGTCAACGATGTCATGCTTACGTGGACGATGAGGACGAGTTGTCCGCCAACCTGTTTACGTTAACGAGCGGGTGCCCACGACAACTGAACTGCATTGGCTCCGTCGCGGTATGGTTTTGCTTTCATGTCCGCATCTGGTAAAGTTTCGTCATGAACGTGTGAGTATTGTGACGGAGTGGCTGGCTCGTGCACGCGCTCTGACAAACTTTACAGAAGTTAAGGTGCGTGAGCGGTGAGAGCCAGTTTCCATTGGCCGCATCGGAGCTCCGGGCCGGACTTCCGGGCTCTTTCCATTGATCCCCTCCCGCACGGCCGATCCGAGTTCCGGTTCCGGTCCGTGAAACGAGGTTTAGCAGGGCCGGGAGGCCCCGGAGAGAAGCCGGAGTTGCTAAATACAGTTAACTGCAGTTCGTTTTTCACCATTGGATTTGTCTAAGTTATCTTTGTGGCCTTCTATCTTCATAGATGGTTGGGATTTATGTATTAAATATTTTTTTAAGGGAACTGATATGTGCACACCGGGGTTGATATCTGCACACCCCCCTAGAAGGTAAATTGTAGATTTCTATCATCAAAAATCTGAATTTGAGAAATTTGATTTCATGTTTGGACTTAGAGACCATGGTTTACTCTAGAACCATACAGAAAATTGCAATTGAACAACACTTAATGAAAAGGCTTATCTTTTTTTACAAACAAAAATAAAAGTAATAGTTTTTCCCCTAGCTAAACTTTTTCACTAAGTGTTGTTTAATTGCAACTTTTTTTATGGTTCTAGAATAAACCATGGTTTTTAAATCTAATCTGAATTCAAAATTCTCAAATTCAGCTTTTCAATAATAGAAATCTACAATTTACCTTCTAGGGGGATGTGCAAATATCAACCCCCCAATGTGCACATATCAATTCCTTTTTTTAATGCTTCATATTCCTCCTCTTACAAGAGCAAACCAATTTTTTTCCAATATTGATTGGGTTCATCATCTTCCTTCTAAAATCTTTAGGTCGTCCCTTCTAATATAACGATTGCATCAATTATTTATTTTTGCTTTTGGTTGTTTTTATTATTTAAAATCCTATAATGGTATGGAATTGACCGTTCACTTTCATCAGGGGTTTTCAATTATGGAATTATGCACCAAAATCATTCACGTGAAAAAGATTTGTGAAAAACATGAGGAAGACATTCCATGAACAAGCCATGACGACCTCCAGAAGGTCTTCATAGCATATTCCTTGATTAACAAAAACTTGTTCACGGCCATTTGTTCACCAACTTTTTGAGATATATGAAAACCCCTATTAACAATTACTGAACTTGACAAAGCCTTTCACCATATGAAGGCTATAAATCATTTTAGCTTCTCAATTCTGAATTGGCTTCAAAAAGAAAAGAGATCCTCAAATTAACATTAAATCATTTTTGGTTTACATTATAGAGTACTCACCTTCATCTAATACCTCATTTGATACCTTTGCAATGCATTTCTACAATTTTGTAAATAAATATTAAGAATTTGTAGCATTCTTTCACAAAACAATGCCATTTCTTTGTATAGACTCAAACTTTTTGGTTGGTCCTTCAACATGTAGCCATTTGCAATTTTGCCCAACACTCTCCAACTTTGTTGTTGTCATGCAATGTTATTATTATTTTATTATTGCAATTATACTAAGATTTGGAGACCTTTATACACTTTAGAACTATAGCAGAGGTTTAGAGTTGAACAAAGCTCAATGGAAAATTGTAGCTTTTTTTACAAACAGAAGCAAAGCAATAATGTGCCCCCTAGCCATGCTATTGAGCTTTGCTGAATTGTAACCTCCATTGTGGTTCTTGAGTAAATGAAGGTCTAAATCCAAATTTGAAGTCAAAATTTTCAAATATAGATTTTGGATGTTAACCCTTGAAGGACCAAGTGTTTGTTCAACGGACACTTCAGAACATGGGTAGGGTCATACAAAGTCAATTTGTATTGCATGTTCTCAAAATTGTTACATAAGGTGTAAATATGTATCCTTCAAATGGGAATGTAAATTTCTCCCCAATCAAATGCCCATTCAAAATTTGTGCTACTCAAAAGAATTTAGGCATCTTGGGAAATTTGGGCATGTAGAATCTTCTGCTAGAGGTCTGGAACTATCATCAACTTTTGAAATTTGGCAAGTTTGTAACTCATAAAATATGGTACACAATTTTTGGTTTTTAAATTGAGCTCTGAAATTACATTCTAAGAGGAGTCAAACAATACTAACTATATTTAGGTAATGTCAAGAAAAAACAATTTCTTCTACTATCTTAGTGCTATCTATAAATTTAAATTTCTTGATTTTGTTTGCACATATTCCAAATGTTTGTCTCTATTGTTTTGCCATTTGAATTTCAAATGAAAGACTTCCTCATTGCACAAGAAATCATGAGAAAATGACTAGTGTATTGCCAATTCATTGAACCTCCTTACATTGTAGGGTGAGTTAGAGTGAGGTAGAGTCAATATACGATTTTCAAAATTTGCATGTGTGAACCTGACATTGTATATACTTATGAATGGTCAAGAAAGTCAAGTTTGAGTGAAGCAAAAAAATTCACTCTAGCAAGGCTCAAAGTTTGCAAACTTTGTTTTGCACGAATGAAAAAAAACATGTTTTTTTACTTCAAATACTATAATCTTACAATCCACATGGTTGAAATTCATATTATTATTTTTTATTTTCAATTTTAGGCAATGCACTAAAAGTTGGCAGTTTTTGAGATTCTTTATGGAAAAACCCCCTTGGTCCTTTAGAGACTAAATCTAATCCCTCAAGCATGAATCCTAGGATTGATTCTCATAATGCCTAAATCCCAGTGTACTTCACAAAACTGCATGGTAAAAACATAGCTAGCTTAAATAAAATAAAAAGCATGAGGCAAGAAGCGTCCAGGCTTGCCCCTCCGACTGATGTTAATCAGACCCCAATGGAAAGTCCGAGATCTGTTGGCCTAGGTCAGTCAGGGTCTGGGCCTCCTCTAGAACACGGAGGTCCGATGCCCAATGGAAAGAGGCCTTGAGTCTCTCTCTCTAGTCCAGTGACTCCAGTCTAGTACTCCAGTCTCCTCACTCCCTCTATCTTGATTAGGGTAAGACGTTATTAAATAATCCTAGCCTTGTTCTTGAAAGGTAGGCGTACTATGTTCCGACCACTACCAAATGCCGTTCATATGTACTGAGTGTAGGAATTTTAGAGTAGAAATCTAGGGAAGTTGTACATAGCTTATTTTTCATGTAAGCTATCTACAGTTCCCTAGATTTCAATTCTAAAATTATTACACTGACTACATCTGAACGGCATTCGGTACTGGTGGGACTTGAGTAAGATTACCTTTGTGCAAAACGCATTGATCAGGTTGATTCTTCTTTGGTTTAGAGCATTTCCACCAATTGATGAAACCCAGAAAGAACGTGACCGGTGGGCTTTGTACACGCTGCTGTTCCACTGGTGGCTTGCCCTATTCAAATCTCAGAGCGGCCAGCGTCCGGGGACAGTGACCTCCTAGGACATTTGTCTTTCATAGCAAGCTTGTTAATTTGGGTTATTTTAAGCTCCAAGAATCATTGTCCCACTCCTTGGCTTTCTATTGGATTTGCTGGGATTTGCTATTTAGGAGGCTGGGACCATGTGGTATGTGGCAAATACAGCTCTGCCCTTGTAGCCACAAAAACTGCATTGAACCATGCTGCATTTGACCCCTTCTTGCTTCAATGGAGATTCCAGCACATGACCATGCTAAATTATCTCCGAGAGCCCGCTTAAATAACTTCAACGAGCCTGTGAACAACCAGACCGGTGGAGATGCCCTTAGGGTTGCAACCTTGCGGCTATTAGTTATAGTATGGGGAGTATACTTCTCTTGTATGACTACAGTGGGTTGCAGCAAGGTTTTTTTTGGGCAATAAAAGGCCCAATTGTCTCAAAAAACCAAAAAGCAAGCTTCAAGCCTATAGAAAAAAAAGGAGAAGTTTTTCCAAAAATTGCATTGCTGCCTAGGCTTTCATAGAAAATTTATCAGATTGAGAGTTGATATCATCATTTTATGATGAAATGGATTCAAAGACACTGTCAAAAAAGTTGATTGTACTAGCTTCTCCTTAATTTCATTATTAATAACCATGATGCTGCAAGAATTCATGCATAGGGACCACCCTCAACTCCAACCAAAAATAGGGTTGGAGCCTGCAAGTTACAAACCATTTCAAAGAATGCCACACATCCATTGGTCAGAAAACCCAAAAAAAAACCCAAAAAAAAACCCTAGGTTGCAGTGTTGTACTGCAATGTTGTTGGTGGAGAAATTCTCAACATTAACCCCTCATTACCTAAGGGGGTGGTTTCTATCCTCTAATAGTCCATCATTGCAACTTGAAGTTCTGTAAATTTTGCATCCATTGTCCAAATTTAGTAAAAGTTGTTGGCAAAGTTTTGCATATTAGTCTAGTTTCAATGATAACATTTTTAGACCAATCTAATTCATATTGAGTTTGTGAAAGCCATTCAAAGTTCACAAGGTCAATTTGAGTTCACCACATTGCATTGTGATGGCTGCAACTTTGGGGGCTTGTATCTTTTTCATCAAATGGTCTTTTTCAATAAAATTTGTTGGGTTCTATTCCCCTCAATGTTTAGAAATTGTGGTATAGTTTTCATGTCAATCCAAGTTTACCTGAATGTTTGGAAGCAACTCAGAGTTCAAATCCACACATTTTTGCATTACAATGAACTTTGGTGGCTTATAACTTCTTCTTGGAAACTTTGTTTTTAGTATTTGTTATTGGAAAAGTTGCACATACTAATCTAGTTGATGTGGTTTAAATTCCATTTCGATCTAAAAAGTTATGAGTGATTGAGAAGCATTTTAGTAGAAGGAGGTTTAGCCATAGATGTGATTTTTTGATACTTTTTTCATTGTATTTTGACATTTCAAAACAATGTTGCAAACAAAATAAGTATATTGGTTGAAATTTCTTTCACCAATGTGTTTGTATATTGATTTGAATCACTCTACATTTTAATTTTTTTCATTTGAGTAGGTTTAAAAATGAAATTTCACCTTCAACTGCATTTTTAGGAAAATTTTAGCATCTTTTTTTAGCACTAAAACATTATAATCTTCCAATCTATGTGGTCAAATGACCCCAAATTTGATCTACATCATCTACAACATGCACACCACAAGATTGTACGGTTGAATTTTCATACTCCACTGACATTGAGACTTACAACACTTGAAAGGAAGAATGCCCTAAACCCTCTTTGGACCTTAGGCGATGAGGGGTTAACAGCATTGTTGCCAATCGTGCATTGCAAGGTTGCAAATTCAACATTTGAGGATGAATCTTCACTTCACCTGCTACAATCCAACATCTCACTAGTTATTTTCTATATTTATACTCTAGTTTATTATAATTGGTATTTTTTCGTTGATGGATATTTAATAAGCTGGTAGTTTAAAATTCAACCAACTTTTTGCAATTTGAATCAGTTGGCATACACTAAATTCCAGTTCTCTTTGGACATCACTTGCATTGCATAAGCAGATTGGCAGCAATGGTAATTAGCTAGGAGCATCTCCAATGGTATGTCAAATTGCTCTCATAACGTATGGAATGCTCATGCAAAATAAAATGAGTTTGTGTTGCATCTTCATTGCAATACCCTCAATTTCACACTTTTCAAGATTGTCAAATATTGAATTTTTGTAAAGACACTATATTATAGTGTCTTGCTTATTCTATTGAGCAACTATATAGATTTTGATGAATAGCACACAATAGCTGGAGCAATGATATGTGGTATTTTTTTATGATTGATACAACATTATTAATGAGACACTTTAACAACTCATTAACCCCTAAACGTCCAGGCGTGCCGATGTGGCCAGAATTTTGTATATTTCACGTATTCAAGGATCTTCAGGGGTGCCATTTTCTTCAAGAACTTGGTGAGACGGTATTAGCGTTGACCTCGACATTTCCTGATAATTTTCCATTTCAATTATTGATTCCTCCCCCATCAGGAAGCAATTGTATGCAACATCTGCTACAAATATGTATGGAGGGGATAATCCGGCAGGCCTAGCAGTGAAATGGGTCACCAGGCGATTGCGTGGTCACTGCTCTGCTTCATGGCGTCAGATTTGGCGAGACTCTTCATTTTGTTCTGCTTGCAAGGACGATTGTGCGAGAGAGAGTGGGGTGTCCTTCACTTTGGAGTGAGGCGGATGTGGCAAGGTCAATGACATGGTTTATGTCTCTTCCTATCCAGAAGCTTGTCAAGAAGAATGATGTAGTTGCAGTCTTGTGCTTTACAGGAGCTTGGCTAGTAATGCGCTTATGCTTGTCGTCATAGTGTTTGTGTTGATGGGAAATCCTAGTCTTAGAATCCACCCAAAAGTGATGGAGTCGTGTAGCGTGCTGCTATCCCTAAGGGAACTCCGTTTCTGACGCGGTGCTATTCATTTCACGGTAATTCTGAAAGGCATGTGCATCATTGCAGTTACAGCGGAACTGGTCACTTGCAATCAGCAAAGGTAGAAGCCCCCCGCCGTGACCAAATGCAAATACAAGCAAAAGGCCATTGATAAGTAACAGGTCAATTCACATACACTATAGAAATCGTGAAAACTTGCTGAATCTCTAGTAACTACGCCAGTTGGAGTGTGAACCTCGTAAAAGGACGGATCTAGGAATTTTGGCAAGCCCAACAAGCGTTGAAACTGCCGCTGCCTCAGCACTCAAGCCCGACCCACACGTCCCCACCCAATGGCAATGAACCTCATGAACCAAAGACACCATGCACCCTGGCACTAGAACTGAAGAACTCAATCAAATTCCGACAAAGTTCAACCAAATTCCAACGACGTCAAAGTAAACTAGAGATCTCTGTGCCAAAACGCAATACAAGCTTTGGTGGACCGTGTCTCAAATATTGCCATCTGATCATCGAGCTTTGTTCAAGTACATGTTCCCACTTCTGAAGTTTGAAAGTCAGCATCTTTTTGAAGTTCCAAATGCATCGGCCATGGTACGGTGACGACGAGGTACCAAGTTTATAAAAAGAGACACCGATGTGTCTTGGGGGAGCACATACCTACAGGCGCAGTCTATCACAACCTTCTTAGATGCGATGTCAAGACAAATAGAATGTCAATCTTTGTAACCAAAAAACGGGCTCCCTTTTGTACAATGAAACCATTAGTGATATAGTGTCCCACTCCTATACATCTAGGTGCTTAAGTAATCTCGGAGTTGTTCCCCCATCGTATGCATGTGCTAGAATAAACCGGAATGCTTCCCGCCATCTGGGCCGTGTACTCAAGAAGAGCTGGCACCCCTCATGGGACGTATTCAAGCTTGCAATCTACTCCCCTCCAGGTGACCCGCCCCTAGGTATTACATTAGGTGCATCTGCGACTTCTTGATTCTGGACACCGATTTGTTCCTTCTAAGCAGCAATTGCACCGCGCCGACAATCCAAGCACATCCGTCGGAAGCGATTCCGCACAAACCCTCTCCCCAGCCTCTGCAATAACCATCTACGACCATATGGATACTATACAAACCCTAGACTACAGAGCCCTGTGGATGTTTAAAGGTTAAAAACATAGTTTTATGTTGTTTGTTGTGAGATGTAACTTTAGAACTTGTGAGTAATGTCATTGAAAATGCATTTATCCCCTAAAGGCCCAAACCCTTTTTTCTATGAAAGTCACTATAAAAACTGTCACCTTTAAGGAAATGAGTAGAAAGGTAGGAAAAATTGCTTTTTTGGAAATTTAATCGTAGGATTTTGCCCTAGACTATGGGAGGTACTTGTGGGAAAAAAATCAGCTCATTCTAGATGTAAAGGAGTGGAATATTGACATTTGAAGTGAAAAATAAAAGTTTTTTCCCTACTACTCAAAAATTTCAAAAGCCTTTGACCGCTCCATTATGAAATAAATTGCTCTAGGCAAAGTTGAGGTTTATTTTTCCATGTAGAAGACCAAATTAGTTTAGCGTGGGAGAATTTTTCAAATGAATTGGAGGTGTGAATCATACTTTGTAAAATCTTGCAATGCCATAAGGCCATGGAATTTGCATATACACTAGGCAAAATTGGAGGATTTATGTAAAATTCAGAAATCTGAATTACTTTGATCCAAATGGTGAAATCCAAGGAATCTCAATCTACTACAACTTGGAAAAAAAATGGTTGGAAAAAAAATACACAAAGAGCTCAAAAAAGTAAAGCACCAAATTTAACAAGGGGCAAAAGGAATGGAGGTTTGGGAGTCCCATACCTACCTGCAAACTAAAATTTCTCACTCATTAATCAAATTGAATGATTCAAAGCACCTCACGTATATGTAAATCTAAAGAACCAATTTTAGATTTTATTTTTGAAAATATGCAAACTATTAAGGGATTTTTGGAATGCCCACCCTCCCCCTTTTTTCAGAAATTCATGCATAACTTCTTCAACAAATGTCATAATGAAGAATTAATTAGATGCCCACGGAAATCTTTGAATTCCCCATTTTCTATAAAAGTTTTAGAAAATTACACAAAGTAGTACATGCCCAAAACCCCATTTGGCCCCTGAGGGGCCATTTGGGCCTTTAGGACAAGCCTCTCTAATTTATGTTTTCTAAAAATAAATGCACAAATTAACAAAATAACTTCCAACCATGTGCACAAATTAAGCCAACTTTTCCCTTACAATCATATGGATACACAAATGTGCTGTAAAATTTCTGGCATAGTTGCAACAGTCATGGAACGAGCAAACCATTGCCAACATTGAGCAAGAGTTTGTGCCCTCAAGGTTGCCTATTTGAGTGAATCGGCTTTGATTGTATCATTGGATGGTTGTGACAACATTGCAATTTTGTTTTATGAAGCTTGGAAGATTGTTGAAGGCCGCTTTGAGTCACTACACAACTTTTTTGGCGGCATAGCCACCATGTTCCCTAACATGGCCACAATTGAATCTGACTTCTCTATTCTTAAACTTTTGAAGGATGAGCATTGTAAATTGTTGATTGACCTCTTGCTTGAGGGGGTTTTATAGTGCAAGCTTTTCCACACCTCGTCACAATTAATTTTGATATCAAAAATGCGCATAATAAAGATAAGCTTGTTAGTTTATGACAAAATACAAATTAACTTTCAATATGTGCATAAATTAACTTAATTTGTTAATTTATGACAATAAGTGAATTAGAGAGGCCTGCTTTAGGGGTTAATGCACTTTCAAATGCATTCTCAATGATAACAATCACAACTTCTGATTTTACACAAAGCAAGAGACAATAGTATACTTGGTGAGTGTTCTATTGATGATGCTTTTATAGTTTTATTGTACCTCCCTCACCATTGCAACAATTGCAAGGAAACAAAGTCTTGGAAAACTGTGGACCCATTCCACGTTTACTGTTTTCCTTGGTTTATTTCTTTTGATTAGGCCATAGTGTTTTTGTGGTTTGCCATGGGATGTTGTGACCTTCTGGCTCTTGCAATGTTGGTACTCCCCATTAATTTTTATTTAATTTTGTCCTTTCTCTTCTTTTTGAGTTTAATTTCTTTTCTCGTCTTTTTGAATTTTATTACTTGAGGCTCTTTAGGAGGCAAGTTTTTTTTATGTTGCAATGAGATTTTGGTTTCATTTGTGTCAACAAAAAAACCATGACCTTGCATAAAACTATACTCTACGAGAAATAATCTCAAAGCATTCCACGTCCTTATCTTCTTTGTATAATAGAACAGCCGGTGGCCGTATGTATGTATTAGTTAAGAGGGGTTGCATGATAAAATTGCACATGTGCCATGGGGCATGCATGGGGCCATGGGGATGATAAAAATAATCCTAAAAAGGTTCTCAAAAAAAGTTCTCAGATTGATATCTCTTATCACACATTAAAAAAACAATTAAAATAAGCCTCACCTATCACACATTTAAAAAAACAATCAAAAAAGGAAATGGATATGTGCACACCGGGGGTTGATAGTTGCACATCACCTTGGGAGGTAAATTGTAGCTTTCTACCATCAAAAAGATGAATTTGAGAATTTTGAATTCAAATTTGGACTTAGAGACCATGGTTTATTTCAGAACCATAAAAAAGTTTGCAATTGAACAACATCCAATGAAAAAGCTTTTTTTTTTTTACAAACAAAAGTAAAAGTAACATTTTTTCCCCTAGCTAAGCTTTTTTATTGAGTGTTGTTTAATTGCAACTTTTTTTATGGTTCTAGAGTAAACCATGGTCTCTAACTCCAAATCTGAATTCAAAATTCTCAAATTTAGCTTTTTGATGGTAGAAATCTATAATTTACCTCCTAAGAGGGTGTGCAAATACCAACCCTTGGTGGGCACATATCAATTCCCTTAAAAAAATGATTAGCCTCACCTGTCACAAAAACCATTAAAATAAGCAAAAAATGATTAAAATAAGCAACAACATGGCTTGATTAAGCAAGCAAGAAACAATTAAAATAAACAAAACATTAAGCATGATTAGAAAAACAATTAAAATAAACAACAAACAAATCATGATTAAAGCCTTCACCCTTAACTTATGTGTTTGAAGCAACGATGCTAGCATGCAAGCCTCAAGCAACGAGCTTGTGAGCCTTGAGCATGAATACCATGAGCTTGTGAGCCTTGAACTTTAAAACTTTCAAAAATCATAAATCTACTTCATATTTCTTTCAAAAAATAGTAAAATTCAAACAAAAGTTTCTATTTATAAAAGATTTGGGGACCTATGACCACGGACATGTTTCTATACCTATAACCGTGGAAATGTGAAATGTTTTGTTAAAAGTCAATTTGGTGATAATATTGTATAAAGAATAAATTCAAAGTTACAAAGTGAGTTATGAGCTTCATGTACAACCACTCAAAAGATGGATCATTGAATAACTCAAATATAAGAGAATGAGATAATGTAATTTACAAACGCATGTAAAAAAGAAGGCCTTCCTCTTTAGGCTAATTCTAAGCTAAACTAGAAACATCCTTGTTGTAGCGGTAAAATGTAGAATATATGACTATTTGGATAAGGGAAAATTTCATGGATACTCCAAAAATTTGCAATATTTTCATAAATACCCCTGCTTTTCCAGAATTATCACAAATACCCTTGGATAAAAAAATTTAGGCGTTTATTTTGTTGTGCATGCCACTTCCTTGCTTCCTTTATACGCATGCATAACAAGAAAAAAGTAGTGTGCGCACAAAGGAAGAAAGGAAGTGGCATCCATAACAAAACAAACGCCTAAGTTTTTTGTTCCAAGGGTGTTTGTGATATTTCTGAAAAAGCAAGGATATCTACAAAAATAATGCAAACTTCAAGGGTATCCATGAACTTCTCCCTTTAGATAATTATTGACTGACAACATTTGCACAAAAGCAATCTCATCCAACATTTTTTCTAATTTTTCATATGAAATCTACACTGAAGAAGAAGAGGGTTTTGAATATCAATATATAGAAAATTTCAACTTGTACTAAAGGGGAGAAAGTTTTTACAAAAAACTAAATTGTTCATTCAATTATGTCACTCTAAAAGAGAGTGCGTGTAAAATTACAATCCTTCTTGTTAGACTAGGAGACATTGTGAAATGTACATAAAGCATATCAATACTTGAACCACTTGATGGCCAATTGGGTTTCAAAATTGAAATTGAAATCAAACTTAGAAGGAGAATATACACTCTAAAACTATAATATAGATTCTAGAACTTCATATCTTGTTCTACAGACTTATAAGTGGAACCAATTGTAGGGGTTCATCAATTTTAGAGATCTTGTCTTCTTTTACATAAACTGAAGACTCAACAAAACAAGATCACACATGAAGAGGGTGGTTAGAAACTTTTGTGTTTTCAGCAATAAGATATTTAGGAAGATTAAATTGAACGTTGGAGCTAAATTCAACTCAGAACCTCTCCCAAAAACTAACCTTAAAACATTCAAAGTTGTGCCTTCCACAAAGTTTCAAGCTTCTTGAAATTTTTTGGACACCAAATTTGGTGCTTTGGGCATTCAAGTGTAAACAATAAAAAGTACAATGAAGTTCAACCTACCCAAAAAAAGAAAAAGCTTACCAATGTGAACATGATCAAGTGAAATGCAATCATTTCTAGTATATCCTCAAAGCAGCTATAACAATGACCGACTTGTGAGTTATTCATATCATCCACTAGCACTAGACTTACCTTCTTTAAAATATTGAAGCAATCATGTTAAAGGATGACCATGATTTTTCTTGCATATGAGGGTTGAATAGCCAAAACTTGGCTAAATTTAGGTTTAGTGATTATTCAATAATGATATGGAGGTGGCTCATTAGACCACCAAGAGCCTAGTCATCCTTGACTAAACTCCTAGAGATGCGTCCAACCACCCTCAAATTGCTAAAATGAATGATTGACCACTTCCTAAATTGCTAAATGAATGATTGGCCACCCCCAAAATTCCTAAAATGAATGCCTTTTTTGTGATGTATTACATTTGCTTCTTGAGCAACAAAAATGGCTAGGTACACCTCCAATAGCTTAACCCCTAACTCCTTGGGGCCTTTATTTTGTCAAAAGACACTTAGAACTGCAATTTCTACTGCAAAGAGTAAGAAAGTTTGAAAATTGATCTTTTTGCATATTTAATTGTAGGATTTTATACTAGAATAATATAAGAATGTGAAAACAAAAATTCAAAAACTTTGACCGCACAGATTGCAAGATATTTGCGTTTAAAGTTTTAAAACAAACTTTTTGCAGCTTGCATGACTAGATTATTTGACTTTGAACTTTTTTCACTTAAAATTTTTGCACCCCTCAGTTCTGAGGTTTATTTTCCTATGGTGGGAAATTGAGTCGAGAGTCATTGGAAAAAAAAAAAAAAAAAACAAGAAATACATTATTTTCATTCTTAAGAAAAACATTAGGTAGAAGAAGGTTTGAGATTAAACAAAACCCAAAATTGTTAATAACCTTACAATGGAATTGAAATGCAATTGTCCCAATGGTGAGATTATTCTAGAAAGCAAACTTTGCCCTGTTCATCAATTTTTTTTTGAAAAAATGTTAAACTTACATCCAAAAATGAAGTTTATAAGTTTTTTTTTCAAGAAGATGCTTAAGTTGCCCAAAAAATAAGATTGTCCATAACTTTCTCATAGCTAGTCCAAATGGAATGATTCAAAGCTTTAGATGTAGAAAAAAATACAACCTATCAGAAAAAAGTTAGTAAAAAAAAAAAAATTAAAACTCTGCCCAATTTCCATAAATTTTTGCTTAATTGGGCATATCTTTTGCTTTTGGGCATAGATTGGAATGAAAACTATATTCTCTAAAAGCTATTTTTTTCCTATCTTCAATAAAAGTTTCAAAAAATCAAGACAAAATTGAGGCCATAGGTACCTGCCCAAAATCCCATTTGTCCCTCGAGGGGACACTCAGGGGTTAAGGATTTAAAGTAGGAATACCATAAACGGTTGCTGTCCAATAATGGCAAAGTAGACTAGCCTCAAATTATCAAGAGTTGACTCTAAAATAGATTTCAAAAAGATGTTGTTACCTTGCATTTGATTGGTTCAAACTAGTTTTGGAACAAGGTTCTAGAGGTAGCTGTTTAAAGTGCACCTATGAAACCAGAATAGGTAAAAATCAAAAATCCACATTTATATTGCATCAAAAGTTCATTCTTGAGTAATTTTTGTTACACTCTTTCTTATCCTTTTTTTTTTCACAGATTAAGCTTAATTTCTCAAGAAATTACCAATATCTTATAGGCTAGAGTGGCTTATTTTAACATTTCATGATATTTCTAACATAGTTGCCTGAAATAAAGCTCCTAGGGGTGTGCCAATTATCTCCAAAGTTCACAAATAAATGCCCTTTATATTTATTATTTGTTGTGATAAAAAACTTGGGGGCAAATGGGCACAACCCGAGACCTCAATTTTGGAAAATTAAGCTCTTAGGGTGTGCCCAACCATCTCCAAATTGCACAAATACCCTTAGTTTATTGTTATTTTGTTTCATGGTGGAAAACTTACGGATGGCTAGGCACGCCCCTAGGAGCTTAGTCCTCCAAAAAAAAGCTCCTAAGGGTATACCTACCCATCTTCAAAGCGCACAAAATCATGCCTTTTAAAGTTTAGAATTATATAGTTGCAAAAGTGATGGCAATTAAGGACACCCCCATGAGCACATCAATGAAACAATGTGTTCCTTGGAGTGGACCCAACCGTCTCCATTTTCCATAAATTCATGAAAAATGTTAACACAAGGCATGAATTTGTGAAGAATGGGAACGGTTGGGTGCACCCCTAGGAGCATCCTCTTGGACGAGGATGCTCCTAGGGGTGGACCCAGCCGTCCCTATTTTTCACAAATTCATGAAAAATGTTCAAACATGGCATGATTTTGTGAAAAATGGGGACGGTTGGGTCCACCCCTAGCAGCATCTTTTTGGAAGAGGATGCTCCCAGGGGTAGACCCAACCGTCCCCATTTTTCACAAATTCATGAAAAATGTTCAGTGGAAAATGGGGACAATTGGGTACACCCTTAGAAGCATCCTCATCCAAGAGGATGCTCCTAGGGATGGACCTAGCCGTCCCCATTTTTCACAAATTCATGAAAAATGATGATACAAGGCATAATTTTGTGAAAAATGAGGACCATTGGGCACATCCGCAAGATCTCATTCCTCTACAAAAAAGCTCTAGGAGGTAGTTTGAACCATCTTTTAAGTGCACAAATACTTGTTCTGTATTTTTATTATTTGTATGGTTGAAAATTTTGTAGTAGCTGGGCACACTTCTAGGAGCTTAGTTGTGGACAACTTAGCTCCTAAGGGTGTGCCCATTGACCCTCAAACTTCAAAAATGAATGCTTTATGTGTTTTTTCTGTGTTTGTTGGTTGAAAATTGGGGGTCACTAGGTGCACCTCCAAGAGCCTAGTTGTCAATGCTTGAGCTCTAGGAGTTTGTCTAGCCACCCTCTAGTCTTGTTTTTATATTATTTGATAGCATTAGTACATATTTGTTAATTTGTAGAGTTCTAGAAGCACTTTGCAATGTTTTTAGTTGTTGTCACTTGTTAGAATCACAAGTGTCCTTTTTTTATCATTTTTTTCATCACTTAATTGGATTTCTTTTAAATGTAGAGCTCTTTGAGGATTAAGAGAAATGTGTACCTTGGATTGTTGTCATATTTTTTATAGCAGTAATGCAAAGCGGCAAATTATTTTGCTACTTCTAAAAAATTTTAATGTCATGTACTTGCTCAAATATTATGTGATTTTAAGATATGGTGTTAGGCTAGATTACAATCCCATGTTGTTTTGTTATATTATTATTGGTATTAGATTATCCAAAGTGTCTATCCATTCCAAGATGTATAATTCTTTTACTTCATCAGTGAACTCTTTTGTTTTGGATTCAAAACTAGCTATTGATGCTATTGCAAATACTTTTGTGAGTGTGTCATTTGATGATGACATTTTTTTGCTGCATGCCCAAGACCATGTAATGTTGGTACATGGTAATTTGATTGCAATTGTTCAACTTGCTTAATGCTTACATTATGTTAAACTCAAAAATTGGCTTGCTTCCACTAGAGAAGTGCATTGAGGTTTTGCATCTTTTTGAGCTAAAACATAGTGGAGTGAAACTAATAATGAAGACATGGTATACAATACTTGTAAATGTGTTTATCTCATTCATGTTTTGGGTAAGCAAAGTTATTGTAAGCCATGATTATTTCAATTCCTCGTTTAGTGGTTTTTTCTTATTCTCTTCCTTTGATGTAATGGCTTTGTTCTTTTCATTAATATGTGTAGCAAGAGATTGTTGTTATTTTTTAGACCACATTTTATGGAAGTACCATGGAATCATTGTTGAGGACAAAATGAGGGATGTTGATGTAGCTAACATCATGCAAGCAGGATCAAAGGATAAAGCTAAGAAATTTATGTGAAAATGATGGAATTTGTAGCTATTGCAAATTCAATCAATAGCCAAAGTTGTCTCGAAGAGATTTGACATCAATATTAATAATCTCTTGTTTTAGTGCATCATGCATTTTTTAATTCATCCCTAAACTACATACACTAGCCTTGACATAGGTTGAGAAGCATTCTAATAGTAGGATACTTGAAATGATGTTAAACAAGCTCCACTTGTTGCCACATGCCACACAACATCATACCAAATGCCCAAGTTCTTCAAATAATGCAATTTGTTAGTGCCATCTTCTTATGCTAGATGGGTTTCACTAAAATCAATGCTAGAAGAGAAATTGAAGACTTTTCTAAGCAAATGTGTTTGAAATATTGAGGTAGGTTGCATTTTTATAACCTTAAATCTACATTAAAGGTAAGGTGATGAAATCTTTTGTATTTCAAGGTTGTTGTGTGATGGTTGTTTGATTTTCTTTAAAACTTTGACAACATGATCACAATGTACTTCAAGTAGTTTTTGTTTTTACTAAGAAGCATTTGCAAGACTATGGCACAATTGTTGTAATTTATTCTTATTTTGCCGATTCTAAGGTTAGTATTACAAGGCTATGCAAAATTTATCTTATGTTGGTAATGAAAAAGTAGATGGGTACAAGTTGACTATATTTGACTTTGTCTTTTGATACCTCTTGCAATATGAGTCCCTGACATTTTATCTTCTTTAATTTGTTGTTTTTATTTTATTTTATGTGTGTAAAGTAATTTATTAGTACATGGTTGGTTTGTTAGACACAAAAATCTGTAAAATCCTCTTAGTGAAGGACCTGAAGGAGGAACAAAATTGCCATTTCACTTTTGAACACAAAGGGACAATGGAGAAAATAGGCTTGGACATTGCATACAATGACAATTTTATGAATTTCACATGGACAAACAATTTAGCCATGCATGGCATTAGACTATGGCTCATAATACCACTTGTGAAAATTCCCAAGTTCATTCAGCTTTTCATTAAAGCCGTATTGCTTGAAATGGATGTTCTTTTGGATTGCACAACCTCAACTAGTAGTATTACTAGTTGTATTGTTGTATTTTTTGTATCCTTCTTTTTGTTTTCAACTTAATTTTGCTTAATGGTTTCTATTTTGTTTACAAGTGCGGCGGTTACTGCTTGTTGTAGTATAGACCATCATATTGGAATTAGAGGAAAATGAAGATATTTTTGTTGTAATACTGAAATTCATGATGCAGACCTTGTCCGCAATAGTAGATAAAGATGACCCATCTTTAATAGTAACTACACAAGATCCAAATGCTATCCATGAATTATCTCAAAAATTAGCATAAAATTTTAAATTTAGTAAAAAAGTCTTCATCCTTCATCATTCTATTAAAATTTAATGTATTTATGTTTGAATTGACTTTAATACATTAAATGCATTTAAATAGCATTTGTGGATTAATAACAATGACCAATTCTCCAACCAACACTATTAAGAACTTTTGGATTAGTCCAGATATGATTTTCTCCCTATCTTTGTATGCATAGCAAATGGCCTCAATATTTGAAATTTATGATGCTTTATACCTAGATGTTGTTGTGATACTTATACTTTGAACATCCTTTAGTTTATAGATGGAATGGCTTCTGACAAAGAGCAATCTTCAGACATACCCAATACTAATGACTCATCCAAATGACCCAATGAGTCCACTAAGGCTTAGACTTGTGAAACTTTCATAATTCAAAAATTGGTACGTATATGGTTTATTTATTATCTATACATTTGTGTGTTTTATGGCTATATATTTCCTCCTTGCATTTCTTGGTTTATTTAATTATTACATGATTTATGTAAGTCTACAACAAATTTGAAAATTTTGATTATGGTGTTCAATTTGTTTCATATATTCCACAAGTTTTCTTACAATATGATCTACTTATTATTTCAGATTTGTACTAAAGTTCCACGGTCATAGGTATTTCACCCCAAAATTTGCTTAAAAAACTTCCCGCTCATAGGCTCTCAAATTCACAAGCTCATGCTCACACGCTTGCTTGCTAGCAACCCTGGTGTTTGAAGTGGGCCCGAAGGGTGCACTAGTACACTAGTGAGAAAATAATAGGTTGGAGAAATGTTTTAATGAAAAGGGAGCAATTGATGCATGGACTTGCCCAAACATTCTCTTTGCCAAGGCTAAAAATTCAATTTTCCAATGCACAACAACTCCTTTAACCCCTAAAGCCCCAAAGTCCCCTCAAGGGACTATAGGGATTTTGGATAGGCTCATGTGACCTCAAATTTTTACATAATTTTTTGAAACTTTTTATGAGTGTGTAGGAATGTATAAGGTTTGTGGGATGCAAAAAATCATGTGATTATGTCACACGGTTCACAAGTTATGGGCTTTTTTTTGGTCAAAAGCAGTTTGAGGGGCAGCTTGGGCAAGGGAGAAAATATTGACTTTGAAGGGGGGGAGCAAGGAGGGGTTGTCACATGTTGCTCTTGTGGTCCCCATTATTCTCCAATTAGGAGGTTAGGTTGGGCTTTGGGAGCTTCTAAATTTTAGAGTTTTTGAGGTTTTTAACCTTTTTTTTTTTTACACTTGAAGTACATGTTCATCTTCAAACATATCATTTGGATTTCCCATATCTAAAAACATGTGGTGGGAAACTTCACGCAAAAATGTCCTAATGTGTTTGCAAAACTTGTCATATAGTGGCATTGCAATATTTTTTAGGATGTGTTTGGTGTCTTTGATTGCCTTAAAAATTGGTGTACAAAGGTCAAACTTGATTACCTATAAGACAAAATTACAACTTCAAGGTTTGTAGTGCAAAAAAAATCAGCAAATGTCAGTCAAAGCCATCTGAAATTTTTGGGCACAATGGGAAAAAAAAAAAAAAAAAAAAAAATCCCTTCAAATGCTCATAACTTTCAATCTGTATTGTCAAATGTCACAAAATTTTTACCACTTCTTCTTCTACAAGTGCATTATAAGATCCTATGGTTAGATTTTGAAGAACAACATTTTGTTGAAATTTTTGGTGAACGCAAAAATAAAAGCAGTTTGAGTGATTTTTGGCAGAAAATAACCTTGATAGTTTAGGGGTTCAGTACTACTCCCTCCATCCCAAAATAATCTTCTTATCACACAAAATGTTATAGATTAAGCTTGAAAAGAAGTATTTTTCAACTATTATTTTACCTATGAATAGAATTTGATGTCCTCTTATTATCCTGAAGTTTTGAGTTTCAAATTAATTTTTAAACACTGATTTCAAAGTGATTGAAAATTGATTTTTTTGGCTTTTTTTTAGAGCACCGGTGGCCTAACAGTTTTTCTTTGTAGGCTCTACAGTTACGGTGTCAAGTCTGTACAGTTACGGTGTCAAGTCAAATCCAGCTGGTTGTGCTCCAATAGGAGAGAATCCAATTATTTTGGCATTTATAAAGAGCACCCGTGACCACACAAGTTTTCTCTGTAGGCCCTACTAAGGTGTCAAGTCAAACTTGGTTGGTTGTGCTCCAATGGGAGAGAATCTTGCAACAAGAAGATCATTTTGGGACATTAAAAAAAGGCCAACAAGAAGATCATTTTGGGATGGAGGGAGTATATTTTTTTTTACAACTAGGAAGTTGAAGAATCAATGATTGAAAATCTATTTATTTCTTTAAACAAGGAGACTTATCATTAGTTGAATATTAATTTACCTTTTTGAACAGGTGGAAGAATTAAGTGGTCAACATTGAAAACTAGAAACATTGTGTTTCCTAGTTATGAAGTCTTTGAGGTCGGTGGAAATGCTCTTACACCTAATTTTGCCGCAAAGCATGACTATTGTGGGGACCAGTGGGGTAGGTTTCAAAAGATGCTTTTATCCAACGTGTCCCGGCATTCCCTCGCTCTCCCCAAACGCACCACGTGCACCTATTGTAGCGGTTTGCTAATACAAGGTTAGTACATTGCACGGCTGGGATTTTTTTCTAGCAAACATTTCCAGGATCCCAATGAGAAGGGGTTTTAAATATGCCATTCACTACCGATTTCGTTCATGTAATTGAAATTGGTGAATAACCTGGCCAAGTCACTCCGTGAACAGGTCACGAGGCATGAATTATGATGACCTCCTGAGGTCGTGGTGGCATATATTGGTGAACAAAAACTCGTTCACGACCATTTGTTCATTGTTTTTTGGAGATACATGAAACCCCCTAATGCTCAATCGTAGTCACCAAGTGACATGTTTGCTTCCTTCAAACTTGATGAGCTACAAATTTTTTCCACACTTCAAGCATCTCCATCAGTCTGGGCTCTTTCAAAGTTTTTCATTTGTTTTGGCGGGGCCTCAAGCTCCTTAACCCCTAAAATTCTTTTGTGTTTAGAACCCCAAAATTGCTTCAAAATACAAGTCTCCAAACTAGGGTCAAAATCTTCTTTGAAACTTACTTTTAAACATATCCAACTGTAGAATCCTTTGGTTGACTTGCACAAGTACATTGTCCCAAAATTTCAAAATGAATATCCCCACCAATTGCAATATCAATGTGCCTAAACTTCAAAATGTAGGCTTTTCTATTCCTTCCAGAAGCTAAAGTTTTGTTTTTCAAACTTTTTAGAGAAAAACACATATGTTGTATTTCTTGTGCAATTTTGGCAATATGTTGGAAAATAGGTTGAAAGCACATATAAAAAAATTTAACCAAATAAAACTTTGGATTCATTTTTACAAAAGTTGTAAAGTGAAAGGTATTGATGAATGAAAAGTATAACTAATATGCTAATAAGTTTTGGAAGAATTTGAAAATTGTTAATCCCAATGGTGAGAATGCTCTAACAAACAATTAGTAACTTTCATTTTCAATTTCATTTGAAAATTTTCAAAATTGAGAGTAAAAGATAACTTTATATGTTTTTTCTACCCTCTTCCTACCATCATTGCCCGCAAAATAAAACTCCTTTTAACTCTTACTTCATTGTTTGGAATTGAGTGATTCAACTTTTTTTGAGTAGATATCAATCTATACAATTCTATAGAAAATAAGAAATAAAAATTTAGAATATATTTTTTGCTGCCCGGTTTGACATTGAAATTGAAAAAACCTTATAACTTTTGCATTACTTATTGGAATGACATGAAATAAAGCTTCACATGTAGATTATGATGAGTAGCATCCATCCTAAAAAGTTCATGAAAAATTTCCAAATTATGAAGTCAATAGAGCATGCCCGAGTTCTCATAAAGCCCAAAGTGGGCTCCTTGGTCTTTTAGGGATTAATCTCCACCCATGCTCTTCAAAAAGGTGGCCTTGCAGTCCAACATGCCCCAAAAATAATCAATTGACCACTTATCAAGGAACATAGAGGATAAAATCCACAAAACTTAGGATCGATAATGATGAATAGTCAAGGGCATCTCCTCTAGTGACTCCTACACTTACACTCAAAGTGGATGGAAAGTGCCCTCTCAAAACCCACTCATAACACTTTATCCTATTGTGTTTAGCAAGGGCCATCCAAGCCACTATTCATCATTATTGATCTTAAGTTTAATGGACTTTATCCTCTACTTTACTTCATAAGTGGTCAACTAATTATTTATGGGGCTTGTTGGAGTGCAAGGCCACCTTTTTGTAGAGCATGGGTGGAGAGATCAAGGGGCTTGAGAGCTGGCCAAAACATATGGAAATCTTTGAAAGAGCCCGGAGGGGTGGAGATGCTTTATCCCCTAAATGCACAATGCACCAAATTTTAGTGTTCATGGAAATTTTGAAACCTTGATGAAGTTAGAGACTTTATTGTTTTAGGGTTTTCTTTTTGGAGAAGTTGCAAACTGAAGTTAGTTTCAATGTTCAATTTAACATCCTTCATATCTTATTCCAATTGTTTTTGGTGGAAGCTAAATTGCAAGCACATCTCTTGCGCTCCAAAAATTGTGATGAACAATGTCACTAAAGAGCCTATGACAAGTTGCCACATTGAAAAAATGGGAAGCAAGTTGAGAATAAAGTAATGATTTCCATTAGGCACTCCCCTAGGGACTGACGGCCCTTCCATTGAAAATCCGTTTTCTAATAAAATCCAAATGTGTTTTGGGCCATTTTCACTTGGAATGCTTTTGTTGTACAAATTAGAATTCATTCACCATTTAATCCTTCCTTTCATTCATGATGATTCTTGGTTAATAATTAAAACTAAATTTTCTCTTTGTATTAGGTGGTAGCTCTTTGACAATTGCTTTGCAAGCTCATTTATAAAATTGTGGTCATGAATTTGAAAGGGGGATCATTAGTTTTGAAGTAACAACAATAAATACTAAATCATCACAAGGGGTTATTTTCCTAATTTTGTACACAAAAATTACCATTTTTGCGAGCAGCTAAAAAAAATCCAAAAAAATCCATTATCATCCTCATTTATTCACAAATAAAATTAACCTAGCCTTTTTGGAGGTTGTTTTAATAAAACCATTCAAAAACCTTGAATTTCAAGACCCTATGATTGCAATTTTGTTTTGATGTCAAATAATGATCTTACAAGGACAATATCAAAAACTCCAAAATTACCATCCAAAAACAAGAAAACCACCCTTGGGTGTTTAGGGTCTAAAAGGATGACAAGGCCACAAAGTGGCTCATGCTACATAGGCTATGCAGTAGCCGGTTTAAAACGGATGAAGTAAAGAATGTATATTTATAATATTAGAAACAACTATTATGCTTAAGGTTTCATGTATTGCTTTATCAAAAATAACCTGTCCACCATTCAAAGGCAAGAATTAGGAGACGACTATTTGCAAAGTTAAAGAACTATTGTTTTAAAAACGAATGAAAATTTGGGTGTTAACGCCTCAAGGATTAAGTTGATTTTTTTCTAAAAAAGAACTCAAAACTGTCATTTTAAATCATGCAAGATCCTATGGTTATTTTTTTTTTTAAACATACAAAATTTGATTCCCATAATCATGCACTATTTTTATGCAAGAAGATATGGTGAAATTTTTGTGAGGTTTGACAATTTGGATTATGAGGTATGATCATTTGAAGGTAGTATAAAAGTTGTTTTGACAGTTGTCCAAAAATTTTACGTTTCTTTGATTGCATGTTGTAGACATTCTTTGCACTATAAATGCCAAAAAGATTTGATCAACATGCTCTAAATCATGTTATGTATATCTCCACAAGTTTGCATGACCAATAGATATAGGGAACAAACCATACATGGGCCTATATAGCAAACATGTGCTTAAAATTCACATTAAATAAAGGTCCTTTGCAAACCAAACTTCCAAAAGATACTTTTGAAAAATAAAAATTCAAATAGTGAATTTGAAGACTTTATGTTTATTGATAGTCAAAAAGATAAAATAAAACAAAAGCATAAATCTCTAGTAGCTATTACAATTCAAAACTAATGAAATTATCTAATATAATAATGTATTTATTAAGTACACTATTAACACCACATTAAGTAAATTGGGAAAAACAATACATTTTGGGACATTCACTATTTTTGCCATTATGTAAAATTTAGCATATTACAAAAAAAAATGCACTTTCTTGGACAATAGTGAAGTCTTAGTGACTGTCTCCAACAATTTCAAATAATTACAACATTGAGCTATAATAGCTATGCCTACATTTACTATATGTAAAATTAAGGTGAAGTACAAACTAGTCCCTTGATTTTTTGCAATTTACCTAATATGGTGTTTATTGCTTTGGACATACTTTGGTGAAGGGTCATGCCTTAATAACTTCATTGGTTTCCCTTGAGAAAAGTTAACATCAATTGGCATGCCCAATTTGCCCCTTTGATCAACAATTTCTCCAAAATTGTATGTAACTTTTGAATTGTAAATCCAATTTCAATAATTAAAAAGGAAATAAAAATCAAATCCTTGCATATCCCTTTGCTAAACTCTATCTCAAATTTTTTGAAAAAATTGGTCCAAAATCACAGTAGTGTAAGCCTGCCCAAAATCTATTTTATACCTTGTAGGGGTTTGGTCATTTAGGGGTTAAAATTCCAAGGATCTCTTTTTATATGAAGAAGTAAGTACTGTTACTTGCTTTTTACAAAATGTTGTTTTAGAGCTTCCTTTTTGTTAACGTGGCCCAACCTTCAAGAGTGATCAAGTTGGACTTCTTGATGGATAATTGTCATTATAATCTTTTGTTAGAAGAGTTTTTAAATGTAAGAGCAGCTCTTGTTGATGGAATCTCTATAGTTGAGAATCTACAAATATTTCTTTACCAAAAAATTTAAAACCTAATGATGACAAAAGCTGCCTTCTGAATGTACATGACAACGTCTTTCTCCTTGCTCTGAACCTAAATATTATATTAATTGTAAAAATGACATTTTAAAATTTGAGCCCAAACAATGAAATGAGCTCACTGAGTCTAGTCTCTCCTCTAATTTGAAGTTCTAAAAGTTTCTAAAGTACAACATTCTATATTGCAACTTGAACTTTGTGCCTAAAACAAAAGCTCTTGATTTGCTAATTAGAACACATCACCAAATTTTGATTTCATACCACAACGTTCCACAACATGATGCATACTTAGGATTTAGTTTTCAAAATTTATAACTAATTGGCAAAGTTATGAATTTTATTCATTTCATGAAAAAAAACAACAGCATTATCTAGTTTTCAGCAAAATATTAAAATTGTGAATTCATATTTAATCCCTAAATGCCCAAGGCACCACATTTTGGTGCCAACAATATTTTGAAGTTCAATAATACCTAAATAAGTTTCTATTTTTAGAAATTTTTATTTTCAGATTGTTCTTTTTGAAGTCTAGTTTTAGCATCAAAAACCTAATTTTGGGAATTATTGAATTGTGAATTTTCTATTCAAGATTTTGTGCAAGGGCTTCCATTGCAATCTTGACTTTTTTAGTGTTGAGAGCTCATGAAAATGAGCCTCAAATACACTAGATCTTAAAGAAAATTTCACACTAGAAATTCATTTAAAAAATTTGTAAAAGAGATTTTGAAAAGTTGTAATTGGATTGGAAGTATGTATGTTATGTCCTTTAAACTCATACTTTTGTGGTGACCTACATTTTAGAATTGACATGTGAAAAGAAGATTGAAAGACTTTAAATCACTTTCACTATTTTAACACCCTCTTGATCAAAACATTATAATCTTTCAATCCATAAGTGGTATTGTTGTGTTTTCTTTTCCTATGTGATGTCTAACATATCTAGTTTAAATTTGTATGGTTACAATTTAAAAAAAATTGATACAACTTATCAAAATGTTGGCTTTTTGTTCAATTTAGAGCAAATTCCTAGAAGCTCAAAAAAGGCCTAGGGCATTTAGGGGTTAAAAAACAAAGACAGTTTTTTGAAGCCTTGAAAGATTTTGAAGTTTGACCAAACAGCCAGAGGCTATGCTCTATAAAGTTTAATCTATTGTTTGAACACCATATTTGTTAATTTGGGAAAAATAAGTGCCCCACTTTGTACTTCACCTTAAATCCAAAAAATTACCACCAGATCAGTCTGAACCACTAAGATCTTTTCCCTTGCAAATTCCTCCTCTCAGGTGAGGACACGTGTACAAAACAAAAACACTAAGCTCGGTTTTAGGTGATCACCTCAAACCTTCAAAGTCCCAAAATATACCGTTTTTCCAAGTTAACGAATAAGGTGTTTTTGATAATTTGGGGTTCGTCACCGGAGAATTACGAGGAAGAATACCGTACTAACTTGAAGGCCAGCTGCTTGTTCTTTTGCGAAATGTTTCCTACGGCGGCTTGATGATGCAACCAATAATTGACTCACAAGGATTTCGCGGCGCTCACGCAGCAGTACAGAGTACAGAGTAGTGGGCTAGTTGGCCATGCTACAGTATATCGCCTACAACAGCCTTTTCCACAGGAAAACGCGTGAGCACTGTTCAGACAGAAGGTATTATACAAATAATAAAAAAAGTACTTCAGAAGGGGTCAACCCTCTACTTTTGGCCGGATTTGAAAACAAGTGACATCAGGCGCCAAAGGTGAAAGCGGATCGCATCGTAGATCCACCCAGTCCTACACAATGAACGCTGAATCAGCGGTGGGGCTCTTTCCCTTTCTTATCTCTGCACCTCGATTCTCGGTAGCAAAAGGTCGACAGTACGTGCCGACGGATCCACTGACCAATAGATCAGGGGACTAAAACTACGTTACCGTAAGTCCGATATCAATGCTGCAAAAACTGGAGAACACATCCTATTTTGAGGTGCTCGACAGGATGCCTTTCAGGCAATAAATGGCGCATAAACAAACATCACCTCCGCAGAATCCCCATGGAGCACATTCTCCGAGGTGCACAATCGCGGACGACCACAACCGCCCCTCCATGATGTTCACAACCATTACCAGAAAGCTACGAAAATTGGCACTCGTGCTAGCGAACGCCGATGCAAGTGAAACCAGGCATGATCGATCACCGAGCTTCAATGGTAGCGCCAGTGTAGCGAGCAGACGATTCCCACTCCTGAGAAGCATGACACAGCTTCGACAACGCAAAGCTGATCTCTTTCATGTCGGGGCGCTTGCTGGGGTCTGTTTGCACACACGTCTTGGCTAAGCTGGCTGCGCTGAACGCAACGTCCCGCGGGTAGGCGTTTTGCAAACGCGGGTCCACCCATGCGACCAGCTTCGCATTCTGTGCCTCCCCCCCATCCAGCACGTCGAAGATCGTCGCCGAGAGATGCGTCAACATGCCGTTGACGCCGACGAAGATGGCCTCACGACCGGACACAATCTCCAGAAGTACCACGCCGAAGGAGAACACGTCCGCGCGCGTGGTGACCAGCCCGTGCTCGAGATACTCCGGCGCCATGTACCCTTGTGTGCCCACGATGTGCTCGGTCATCATGGGACCTGGCATGTCTCCCTCGGCGGATTTGGCCATGCCGAAGTTAGCCACTTTGGCACGGAACTGCCGGTCGAGAAGAATGTTGCTGCTCTTCACGTCCTTGTGCACTAGACTTGGCTTTGTGTAGTTGTGCAAATACTCCAGTCCTGATGCTACGTCGAGTGCAATCTGGATCCGGAGTTTCCATGATAACAATCCCACCGTCCTGGAGAAGCTGGAATCCGGGTACGCAACTTGGTAGTGGAGACAATCGCTGAGCGAGCCGTTCTCGGCGTACTCGTAGACGAGATAGAGGCTCTCCGAGCCGCTTGCGCACACACCAACCAACCTCACCTGAAAGAGATCCAGCACCTTGTCAGTGCTGTGCTTCGAAAAGCGAACAAGCCCTCTCAAAGGAAGAACCGATCCTACTGAAAGGTTCCAGATTCTATGCATGAATCGCATACTTCCACCGAAAACTAACTTCCGTAATGTGATGAATTTGATTCAGACACTGGCAGGCTCAGCCTTGTGAAACTCACAACTCAAGACACCCCTCAAAATATTGAAACAAGCTTATGTAGATTATTGGAGTGCATCCCAAAACGAATTGCAAGATATGGTCAGTTCTATGCAATTGGGAAACATGCAAGTAGGTCATGGCCTCATGGGAAAGGGTTGCTTACCACATTGCCGTGGTGAACTTGGGAGAGGATCTTGAGCTCATCGGACATGTTCCCTTTCATTTGCTTGATGGCCACAAACGAGCCGTTCAGTTTGCCCATGAAGACGGAGCCCTGGATGCGATTCGTGTCGCTGAAATGGTTGGTGGCGGTGAGCAGCTCCGCATATGAGAACTTCGCAGGCTTGTCAGAGCCCACGATGCCCGTCATGCCCGCCAGGAAGCTGGCAGTATTACGACTACCGGTGTTCATGTCGCCATTGGAGCTGGAGATGGACGGGTTCATCAGGCTCCGTCTGGCGCCATGGTCCGCGTCCTCCTTGTTCCGAAGGATCTTCTTGTAATGCGCAATCGTCGCACAAAGCAAGCATGCCAGAATCGACGCCAGAGCCAACCCGGCTGCGCCCACGGCGATGCCGACGTACAAGGGCCATTTGGAGGGGTCCTTGGACGCGGCTCCTGCAATAATGGGGGACGGAGCAGGTGCCGGAGTGGGAGCACTGGGCGCGGGTGCAGGCGCAGGCGGCGCCAAGGAGCTGGAATTCAAAGCGACGAGCGCCGGCAGCGGAATGAGCAGCGTGGAGAACGCGAGCAGCTTTGACGGATCCGTGACGTTGTTGGCAGTTTCAAGCCCCGCGACCGAGACGTTGAACCGGTCGCTGATCAGGCTCAGAGTTTCCATGGGAAAGATGGAATAGCTGAGCAGAACCGACGCGCCGGCGCGTCGCTGTGCAGTCGAAGGGCAGGCGCAGCGCACGGGGATGTTCAGCAGCTGCCCTATTGGCATCGTCGTTGCCACCACGGTCGGATTCGCCGCTTCAATCGCTTGGTACGTCGTCAATCCCTGGTACGTGCTGTTGGCGATGATGTACATCGTCTCGCCCTTCGCCACCACGTGACTCGTGCCCGCTTCGTATGTACCATTGGTGCAGGAGCACGCGAGGGGGACGTACATTAGGGTTTGGTCCGGGAAGGGCGTCGTCCGCGCGGGGTCGATGCCGCTCGCGTTTGCGATCGCCGCGGAGCTCGTGTTGAAAATCTTCGCGACAGTCGCTAGAGTTGATCCACTGCCTTGAGTCCTATAGAACGCGTACGATTGGCACGAGGTGGCGACTCCAGTGCATCCGTAGCCACTGACGTTGTTGTACTGTTGTTGCGCACTCGCTGTCTGTGAGAACGCCATCGCAAGCAGCACGAGCGAGAGCACGATGACCCGTCGCCATTGAATTTGTACTAATCCCGTCATGACGTTGCACGCGCTTGTCATATCCACGCCGAATTAGTCTCCACCTGCTCCAATCACCATTCGCTGCTTAGGAACTCCATCGTCTCTTCCAGAAACTTCAAACTAGTTCATCGTATGCTCTAATGTCGCAGAGTCTCAAAACCTCAGCCCTAACAAACGAGCTAATTTCAGCTCTTCAAATCACTCACTCCACTCACTGGAATCAAAGCTACTCTTCGTCTGAGATTTAAACTGTTTCAAACCAAAATTTCTGGAAGTTCAAAACACATTCAACCTCTGCAGATTTAGCTCAGTTTCAGTCACCCAACTGAAATCGCACATCTACTACACTTCAAGTTTTCAAAGTGCGGGCACTTGAGAAATTCAGGACTGCTAGAAACACGGCATTATAACAAACCTAAGGAGGAAAACCAAAGTACTCGAAACATGTAATGTTTCTAGCAAGGCCCGACAGTGAGAAAAAAGCTAAACAGCGGCGCTAGATAGTTTGACGCTGGAGCTACAACAGACAGACAACAGTACCACCACCTAATGTAGATCAACCCCACCTGAAAGAGACGACGAAGAAAAAAATGGAAACCCAGAAGAAAAATGTGGCCTACCTGAGATTCGAAGCATGTGACGCTGCTATCTTGGCTCCAGATCGGCCAGAAAACCTGCTGCATCCTCGCGTTGTCAGTCGAACTAGAAGAAAAAATGGTTGCTACATCTCACGCATTCCGTAACAAAGAAGGCCTGGAGCCTCAGACTGTCAACTGGCGTTGCAACCGATGGCTTCTGAGGTTCATTGCAAATTGAGCGAACCGAATTGACTTCAACGTGTCTTGCAGCTTGTACGAGGGGTTGACGAAATCCAAGCAGGAATTGACGGAGACCGCGTCCAGTGAGTCCAGTAGTCCAGTCGTAGGTCGATGAGATTCCGCCAAGTGAGCCCCGTGGTTCGGTAATTGCTTCGGCAGCTCGGCTCGCCACCGTCGCTCCTGCGCCGCAACTCACGTTCCAAGTTACCAACTGGCTGGTAAGTTGAGTGATGGGCACTTGGGGAGTTTTATGACGTGCCAGATTTCCAGAGTCGCTTCCGTGGTTTCAGACTTTTGTGTCTCTGGCATTTGGTCAACGTAGGCATCTGCCTGTCTTCGAAGTTTGAACTCCTCGTTTATGTTATTCCAAGGGAAAATTTTATGGATACTCTGAAGTTTGCCATAAGGTAGAAGCAGTGTCCGGGGAGAACCGACCTTTAGTTACAAGGTAGTCCACTTGGTTTGGGAATTGTGAAAATAAAATGAAAGTTGTTGGATTTATTTTCGATCATAAAAATAAAAGTATAATTTTAGGAAATTAGCCAAATTATACTTTCAGCCTTAATTTAGTCAAACATGCATTTGTAGATGAGGAAATGGGCCAAAGGAAAATTGAAATTATGAGAAATTAACCTATGAACTTTTTTGTGATAAGGAAATTTTCCAACCTTCTAAATAAAAATCAAATGTTTTTTGATTTCATGAGCAGTTACACAGTGCTGAAAGTTGAGAAATTAAAAAAACAAGAAATATGGGTGAGGTGGCCATGTGGGTGAGTGGGTGGGTAAGTGAGTGGGTGGGTAAGTGAGTGGGTGGGTGGGTGGGTAAGTGAGTGGGTGGGTGGGTAAGTGAGTGGGTGGGTGGGTAAGTGAGTGGGTGGGTGGGTAAGTGAGTGGGTGGGTAAGTGAGTGGGTGAATGGGTGAGTGGCTAAGTGGGTGAGTGAATGAGAGGGTGAGTGGATGAGTAGGTGACCGTGGGAGAGTAGGACTTGACAAGGTTAAAATCTAGCCAAAGATATTTAAGCAACTGAAGTAGACAATAAATCCATTTAAAGTATAAAGAAATTTGCATTGATTGGGGTAACTTGACAAGTTGTTGTTGTCTTTATCATTGCCTTGCTTTGCTATGCCATGTACATGGTAAGCAAAAGATGGATTTGTTTGCAGCATTCGCAAGAAAGGAAATCCAATATAAAACATTGAAATTCAATTTTCAACTGAACTAGTTTCCTCAACTTAGGAAATCAACCGAGTGAAAAAAAATCTAAGGTTATTGGCCGACCAAAAAATACATGTTTAGGCCATGGCTGCTTAAAAAAAACGAGTAGACCAGAGAAGAGTAGGAAATGTACCGAGTTTTTTTAAAACCTCCCTTGACACTGGGTAGAAGCACCTTATATGGACACTTTTGAGAAATCAATTCAGGAGGAAGGTGCACTGATATCTTGATATCAAATTTTGGTTAGCAAATGGGCATAGATGGGCACAAAATTGCCCTCATATTATTTTGTAGTTTTATGAATAAAATATGAAAATTTGAAGATGAGGTTGTAGATACATCTATTGTGCCCCCTAGATTTGTTGTAAAATGGTCATGAATCTTGGGAAAACAAACACAGAGAAGATCAAATGAGTGAATATGAGACTCTCAAAAAAAAAAAAAACTTAAAATGGTTACTGCAACTTGAACACAAAACAGCACTTGTCACATTTGCGTGTAGTGAGGGTCTGATTTGGGTGCATTGAGGGTTTGCTTTGAGGGGAATCACAGGGGTCCAAAAACAACTAATGTCTAGATAAGGTGCTTCTACCTTATTTACATAGATACCCTTGGTTTTTCAGATAGTACACAAATACCCTTGGTCCATGATTTTCAGACGTTTGTTATATTATGCATGCCACTTTTTTCTCCCTTATGTGTATGCTACTTCTTTCCATTCTAGAGCACTCCTTGTTTCAACATTGGTCATGAAATAAGTAGCATGCATGATAAAACAAACATCTAAAAAATTATGGACTAAGGATATTTGTGTAATTTCTGAAAACCAAAGGTATATATGTAAATATAGCAAACTTCAGGGGTATCCATGAAGTTTTCCCTATTTTAAATAAGCAGTTATATGGATTTCATATACACTTGCCAAAAGTTTTTTTTTTGCAGAATTGCTCAAATCTTAGAGTGAATTCCCAAATTCATTTTATTGTCTCTCTAGTTCCTATTATCTTGTTATTCGGATAATCTTATTAATCCTATATTCTTGACATACAAGGGACCTTCCAATTGGTACTTTGTAATGGTATGAAATTTGAACAATCGATTTGAATTAGGAACTCCAACCTCAAATATTTGTGATGTTGTAACAACACAAACGTGTTCTTGGACAACAATAAAAACAAAGACTATTTCTTGTTATCATCTCCTATTTTTTTGCGCTTTCCCCATACTCTTGGCATGCTACCTTCCTACATTGGTGCAGAATGGTAGATGGGTGCAATTTGATCACTTCACGATAAAAGGTTCTTTATTGATTATTCATCGTTGAATTGGAATTAGAGAACTTCAGGAGCTTGTGTTTCCTTTTGTGAGTGAAATTGCTCTATCCTTCTGCTCTCAAGCGGTTGCATTCTTTTTTCTTTTTTTTTCAGTTTTTGAATTTATTTTCTGGCCACAATAAATCCTATTAAAATGAAGTTGAAGTTGTTTTGGACCTAAAGAAGGTCTCAGGTTTCACCTGTCATTTGCTGGATTTTTTAGGTCAGCCTCTACGTCTTTATATTAGGAGTCAAGTTGATATTTTAAAAATCTTTTAATGTCTCAAAACAAGACCATGTATGACTTTGATTTCAAGATTTGGACCCATTAACCCTTGAGCGCCCGGTCAACATTATATTGTCGATGGGCCCACAAACTTTATCTCATTTTTTTTCTCAATCTCTACAGTGAAAATAGTCATGGTTGGTCCCCATCAATAAAGAAGGTATTCCTTTTTCAAATCCTGCGATCAATTTTTTTGAATGTAATTTTCCAAGCTGTGGTGGTCATTAAACCCCCCATTTTCTCCTAAATCCTAAAATAACTCCAGATGCTCACAGGTGAAGGGTGGAAAGTTTATTTGTTTCCTAGCGAGTTTCCTAGTTGTCAACATCAAAAAAAATTATCTACAATTATTTTGTTCAAATAATGACTTTTTTGAAGGATTAATCAACACTATATGATGGAGTTATATACAAACAATTCAGTTTGTTTTGCTTTGTTCGTTTTCTTTTTAAGCCGTCAAGGTTTAGTTTATTGAAAATTTGTAACCTAAGGATTTTAGTATTGTGAGAAAATGCTTGTACTAATATCTTGTTGTACGAGTGTTAGAAGCCTTTCTTGAAACCTGCATACGAACGAGAAATGTGGTTCAAATGACCACAACCTTCAATGGCCTCAACTTCTACTATAAATCAACTCACGTATTCTTCATCTCTATAGTTTAAGTGATTGTGGTGAATAAAGTAACCAAAAATGAGTTTGTGAGTCCCTATGTGCTAAATTTTGAGTCACTTTGTATTGTTGAAATATAAGCGACAATTCATACAATTTGAGTTTTTTTGTATGTGTGATTATTTCGAGACCAATCATGTCATGCAATAAGGGTCACTTTGTATGTATGTAGGTGTAAGGACCTGTCCAGCTTATACAATACAAACTGTATATTGTATAGGTTCATATTTAATTTTTATGCTTAAAAGGTTAATTGTTTTTTTTAATTTTAGACACATTTGTATGATTTTTTATCTTAGGTGACTTCAAGATATCATTATACTTAGCTAGCTTTTTAACTTCATCATGCAATGTAAATGTTTTTTGAAATTATTAACCCCTTATAATGCAAGGGGGTGGGATAGCTTGTAGATTTAGAACTTTTGAGGCAAAATAAATCATGGCCAAAATAGATTCCAAAAACAAAATCTTCATCTTTGTAGGTTTTTTTCCTTTGTCCATCTCTACGAGAAGTGATTGAGAGCCTTGCACAAACATCATGAAGCCTCCAAAATTCAAACGTCAAATGGTTGGAGAACAGAGAAAATTTGCTTTCTCTCTAATCATTTGGATGCATTTCATCCATTTTGTCCACGACTAATTCAACAGCTAGCGGATGAGATCATTCGTTGTTCACGTAGTGGAGGTTAGCATTCTTTGGAAGAGTATTGATTGTTTTCTGATTTTCACTCTTGCAATCCTTGGTCTCTATGTTTGTTTCGATTTTTCTTTAACCCTAAAGGACCAAGCCCCTTTTTGGGGACAAATGGGATTTCGGGCATGTACCTATGACTAAACTACTTTGCATGCTTTTTGACAATTTTATGAATGATGGGAAATTCAAAAATCTACGTGCGTATCTAATTTTGTTTTCATTTTGACGTGTATTGAAGAAATTAAAAATGAATTTCCAAAAATGGGTAAGATTAGGCAGCCCAAAAACTTCTTTAAAAATTGTGTTTAAAAAAAATAAAATGAAATAGGGTCTTTAGATTTATATATACATAGGGAGCTTTGAATCATTCAATTTTCATTGATGAGATGAAAGTTATGAAAAGTTTTTGTTTGCAAGTAGGTAATTTGAACCCCTAAAGGACCAGACCCCCTTTTTTAGAAACATAGCGATTTTGGGCAGGTACCTATGATTGGAGCATTTCATATTTTAGGTTGAAATTCTAATAGAATGAGGGAACAAGGTTTATCTTTCATATGCACTAAATTTCATGACATTTGGAATTATGAGTAATAATTTATGGCCTAAGATGTTGTTTTTTTTTGTTTGTTGGGCAACCTGGGCAGATTTTTTAAAATCACTTTTTTCAAAAACAAAAATTATAAATTGGTTTAGGAGATTTATGTGAATGTAGGAAGCTTTGAATCATTCCATTTGGATCAACAAGATGAAAGTTATGAGGATTTTTTGTTTGCGGGCAATTATGGTTTCTCTACTCCAACATAAACTTTGAAGTCCTTTATTTTACTCAATTTTCAACATTTTGGAAAAAAACAAAACGAAAAGATGAAGATTGTTTATGACAACATTATGACCATTGGGATTGGCATTTTTCATTTCCATAATTAAATTTTGAACAATGTCGTGTTTTGAATCATTCTCTACTTCTTTGTACTTACTAATTTTTTTCCATATGTTATACAACTCCAAATGATTTGAAACTTTTTTGACATGTACTTTACTTAGGTGGAATAAGGAACTTAGAGAAGCACCACTCACATGACCTTTTTTCCTTAGGAATTTCACCTTCTAAAGGGTAGCTGCTTGGTTTTTCACATGACTTTTTTGAATATTCAAACCATTCTAACTTCCAATCCATGTGGTGAAAAACTCTGAAATTTGTTCCACGTCTTCTATGAACATTCTTTTAAAAGATCCTACGATCACATATGCATAGAAATGTACTTTTTCAAATTTGGTTGATGCTCTAAAACTAGCAGTTTTGAAGAGTTTTTGGTGAAACTTTGCTTGGTTCTTTAGGGGTTAACCCCTAAAGAACCAAGGAGCCCACTTTGGGCTTTATGAGAACTTGGGCATGCTCTATTGACTTCATAGTTTGGAAACTTTTCATGAACTTTTTAGGATGAATGCTACTCATCATAATCTACATGTGAATCTTTATTTCATGTCATTCTGATAAGTGATGCAAAAGTTATAAGGTTTTTTCAATTTCAATGTCAAACCGGGTAGCAAAAAATGTATTCTAAATTTTTTATTTTTTATTTTTTATGGAATTGTATAGATTGATATCTACTCAAAAAAAGTTGAATCACTCAATTCCAAATAATGATATAAGAGTTATAAGGGGTTTTCTTTTGCGGGCAATGATGGTAGGAAGAAGGTAGAAAAAACATATAAAGTTATCTTTTACCCTCAATTTTGAAAATTTTCAAAAGAAAATGAAAACAAAAGTTACTATTTGTTTGTTAGAGCATTCTCACCATTGGGATTAACAATTTTCAAATTCTTCCAAAACTTATTAGCATATTAGTTATACTTTTCATTCATCAATACCTTTCACTTTACAACTTTTGTAAAAATGAATCCCGAATTTTTTTTGGTTTTTGGTTTTTTATATATGCTTTCAACCCATTTTCCACAATATTGCAAAAATTGCACAAGAAATACAACATACATGTTTTTCTCTAAAAAGTTTGAAAAACAAAACTTTAGCTTCTGGAAGGAATAGAAAAGCCTACATTTTGAAGTTTAGGCACATTGATATTGCAATTGGTGGGGATATTCATTTTGAAATTTTGGGACAATGTACTTGTGCAAGTCAACCAAAGGATTCTACAGTTGGATATGTTTAAAAGTAAGTTTCAAAGAAGATTTTGACCCTAGTTTGGAGACTTGTATTTTGAAGCAATTTTGGGGTTCTAAACACAAAAGAATTTTAGGGATTAAGGGTTAACTTGCTATCTAAGGTAGTTGGCTCATAAACCGTACACTGCCTTAAACCGTGCACCTTCTTGAATGTACCTTACACATACATGTTGTTTTTCAAATATTTCAGTAATCTACAGGTAGTGTACATTTAAGAAGGTGCACAGTTATAGAGCCCTATGACTTTCACTTCAAAATTTCAAAATTAGTTCCACAAAGCTCCAAAAATTTTGAAACAAGTTGAGTTAGATGTCAATTCCTCTTCTCTTTCAAGGAAAATTTACCAAAAAATATTTCAAGAAGTTTCACCTCCCAAAATTCAGTTTCAGCCTTTAGATACCCGGTTCTTGAGCCTCCTACCTTACCCTACTACGGACCCGTTTACGGACTCTTTGCTGCACCACTGCATGTGTTGGAATTATGGTAATGTCCTCCTTTACTAACTGCCAGTCAATTTTGTATCTCTTTTTTGTTTCCCAATGTTTCCTCTACTTTACTCATAACATTGTTAACCTTCACTGAGGGGGTCCCTTTTCCTCCCGAAATATGAGGAACTCCCAGCGAATGCCCATTTGCTAGCTCTTGCAGAGGACCAATGAACTTTGAGGATTTATAACCAAAGGCTCCCTCATGTATATAGCAAGGAATATCCCTCCACAGATGGGGGGAAGACTAATAGCTGGTGAACAATGTTATGACTTTACTTTTCTTCATCAAGTCATGAATCCTGAGGGACATTCATGTTTTCATAAAGTCTACATCTCACCTTTTGCTCAAATGTCTACTTCCAGCTGGAATCAAATTCTTGAACAAGCAATTTTGTAGCATGCAACTTGTTCCCGTTGTTGTGACTTGACCGACCTTGTGGAATGGCAAATATTTACAAAATTACAAACACTTGCAATAGGAAGAGCCTCTCCGCACGGGGTGAATTGACCCCCTCATTGCCCCTCACCAAGATGAACTAGGGATGAGAAGGCCGGCCAATCCCAACCCCATTGTCATCCAAGTTCCCGCAGACTATTTCTTCCCGTTCTCATATTTGCCCGCCTTTTATTGTTTGCTTGAGCTGCCCGTACTTTAGCTTTTGCGCTGCAGGGCTTGATAGAGCTCTCATTTTCATGTTGGTTAAGGGTTCCAACTAAGGTAGGAAGGTCGTAAACCGACCATCTAAGGGTTTAGGCGCTTCTGTGGGGAGATGTCTACAACCGGGGAGATTGAAATTTTTTGGGGTGGAAAGCCAATGAAGAGACGGTCGTAAGACCAATTTAAACTAATTTTTTGAGTCTACGTGCATTGATTATAGATTTTTAAGGGAAAATGGTTGTAGGGCTCTATTTTGGGACGTAGGGTGCTGCATTTCTGAGTTAGAAGTAGCTTATAAATGGGTCAGGGCAATCCAGGAATCGATCAATAATAGGATGTAAGACCTCAAGTAAGGTTTGTAAATCGTGCAAGCAAGTGGTTGACATGGGCCATTGCCATGTTTAAAGGCGCCAGTTTAGGGCCTGACTGTTCTATACATTTAGGCTTAGGTAGTTCTGAAATGGACCCCTGCGGTTCTAGAATCCGTCATGGGAGTTCTAATTTTGACCTGCAACATGGCAAAAGTCACTCACAATGGACTGTGAAGTTGCCACGTGTGTATAGCAAAATGAAGCTGTTCTCTGAGGTTTGGAGTTCCCCACATAGAGTCTGATAGCTTCTCTCACAAGAAACCAACCGAAAAGAACTCCTACTCCAATGGTCGACTCTCAAACACGTTTTTCCAATTGAATGCACTGCTGCTTGGCCGCCAAGCTTGCTGTGGGCGTTGCACCTCGCTCCGTAAATGGCCGTTTTTCTTGTAGCACTTACCCTCCCCGTAGAATGTTATGCACATCGAGTATGATGCCCGAACTTCATTATCATGGAAGCCTTCACTATAGAGGCAACTTCTAACTTCCTCTGACAATCCCATGTGCAAACCATTAGGCAATCGGTCTTCCTCTCAACGGTGCTGCGCTGTTGCAGTTGGTGATGGAAGGGCCGAGCTGCCAATGCGGTTGTCTTTTGCAAGTTAGGCCTCGCACGGAAACCTACTCCACAATACTGGTGAAGGAGGCATGCCAAATGTGCTTTGCAATTTACAAAGCCTCATGGTCTTAGGCGGTGATTTCCGCCTCAGGGTTTGCAGCAACGGCAATGATGGAGGTTATGGTGGTGCAGTTTGAGGGTTTGTAACTTACTCTCTTTGGCTTGCCTTTGAGGCGCTTGGGTGTTATTCTTGTATGGCCTTTACATGTGGAGAGGGTTTTGAAAAGTATGAACATCCCCTTCTTGTCAATCGTCTATATTCACTTTTTTGCCTTTGCTTCCTGGTCAAAACGTCTCATGCTGAGGTTATCATGTTCAGTGCAACATTTGAAATTTCACGGTATCAAGTTTTCTATTATTTCAAATCTCTGAACTTGATTACATTTTCTTGGATGTGGTTGAACTTATGTTTTCTTATAGGCTATGCAAACATGCTGACAAGCAAACGAGAATGACTCTCTTGACAAGTCAATTGGAGTGTTTACTAAAACCAAAAGTAGTGATTCTGTGACAAATTTAGAGGAAATTATTAGTGTCTTAGATGGCGCTACATGGTGGCTTGAGGTGATTTGGGTGCTCGAATACCAGCAGAGCAAGTACCTTTTGTGCAGTAAGGATTGTGAGCTTATGCCTGGAACTAAATAAGCCAATTATCAAAGCTTCAAAGCTCCTGGAATGTATAATCAAATACCCCACACCCACTTGCGCTGCTTGCATTCTTATGACGGTAAGCTGCTAGTTGTCCGCCCCTTTGCATTACACTATCAGTTTAAGCACTCCGCTGTTGTTGTTCATCCATGAGGCGTGCGTGCGGTGGCGCTGATTATATTCTGGATGGTATCCTGTTGCGCCCTGCTTGCGAGGCTTCATGGGATATTCCTCGGGCTGGGTGTCGTTGTGTGCTCGTCAATCAATTTCTAGTGGATGCGTGCTAGTGGAGTATTGGTCTTGACCAATGGTTGGTAGCTTCTTGTGGCATCATGCAGGACATAGCTGAGCTGAGGTTAGAACCTCTTTTTACTATTTTTTTTTTTGCACCTTCATCATCGTTTTGGCATGGGATTTCTAATGGAAGTTACGATCTGTTATGAAAAAGGGCGGATTTTTCTTCTCCATAGGATTTGCACCTCAGCAATGGTACTCTCCATGTAGAGTTCTAGCACTGACAGCTCAAGTGGTAGATGTATCAAAGACTATGAGGCAATGAGCTGACCTTCTTGGAATTTTTCTGTGGTGACGCAGCGGTTCTCCAGTTCCACCGTCTTCCACAGGAGTTTAGAGATCTGTAGCAATTAAGCTAGGTTTGGGAGAAATGCGCATGTATCTACGGAAGCGGATATGGAACAGTGGCTAGTCTTGTGTTCATGGCAATTGACAAGCGACATAGAAGCAAAGCTTGTTTTTGGAGAATCACCAGTGCAACAAGGTTGTCCTAGGAATCTTTGAACATGCCATTGCATGGATTTGCCTTGTGGAATTCTCCTTGGGTTTTTAGATATGGTCGTCCAAGCTTCACTGGACACATATACACAGCAAACAAAAACCCACCCGGATCCAATTTGCATGCACAATGCGTGAAGAAGCTAAGGAGATCTTGCCTCACCACTTCTGCATACGCTTCCACCACAACTGGTATTCCACCTTCAATCCACATTCACCCTCTATTGTATGCAAGGGAGGAGGCGTCTAGAACAGTCTTTGGAATCTCTTGTTTAGTTCAGATTCCAAGCAATTTTAGCAATTTTGTTAATGGATGCATGTAGACAGTATACTCAATGTTGGCTGTGCATGTGCAAGAACGACATATGGAGACCCCAAAGCTGCACTCTTGTCATCAAAAACTAGACACCGCCATAGCATTTCTTGGTCACCTCACTTTAGGAAGCACATCACCGTCCCATTAGACATGCCGGTGAGTTCACTTTATTGTGCGTTGGGGGAATGCGTGAGGGTGAAGGACTTTGGCATTTAACTCTAATGCTAATATACAAAATCTTAAATTGCCATTGCACACCAAAGCTCATAACTTCAGATTTTGATGAATACATGCATACATCCCAAGTTGCATCCAAACTTACATGTGTCTACTGTAAATCTTTTTGAAGTCATGATGCAAATGGTAATGTCAGTTACAACAAAATTTCCACATAGAATTGTCATGACGTTTGCATTGTTCAATCAAAATAATGCAATCTCCAATGTAGTTTCAACCTTCTCTATGAATGCTAGAAACTGCCTATCTTCACCACGGTCATCCTGCAAAGCTGGACCCAAAGTGCGGCACATAAGCAAGCGCGTATTGCATAGTACGGCTGGACTTCATGATGCTGCTACAGAAGTTGGGTCTGCTAAGTCCTTGCTACTGCATCCCGCCACTCCCCTTGACCCTTTGCGGCCACACCTCTTGAAGTCCAAGTAAGTGGTTGACACTTTCACCTCTCTTTTTGGCACGTCTTCTTTCTATAGCAAGGCGTTGGTTGTCCTTACAAATTTGGGGGGGAAAACCACAGTATGGTGCCCTGTAGCCAAGGATAGGAGCAAATTTGCTTTAATGGCGGCATGTAGTTTTTCCCCGAAGGCTGTCACGCTCTTCACACTTCATCTTTCATTATGTTCCTTCCTAGATTTTGCTAGGTCATTGTTCCTAGCGTTCTACCAACTTCCTCTTTTCTTGTGCTTAATTTTCCTTGTTTGTTTGTTTCTCTTGTAGTCGTCGTTCACGTTCTTGTGCCACAAGCTCCTTCTGTGCTGCCAACTCTTGTAACGCTTGCAAGTGTCCCTCTTCAAAGAGGATTATCGCATTGTGATAATCGATTTTAGCTTTGTCTCTAAATTTGGGCTTGGGCAACACTAGGATGGTTGGTAACTGCAGTAAGGCACCAAAGGAGCTTTCCGCTCTAGTCTCTTGCAAATCTTGCAATGGCTAGTCTTCACCGCCTGAGAGAGCTTCATCGTCCTTCTGTTCAAGTACTTCTCCTATACCTTTGACATCTACATAGTACTATTGGCAAGTGGGGATGTCGTCATCCACTTCTCCAAATATTTCTTCAATCTTCCATTGTTCTAGACTGCCATCATCTAGATCTTCTTCTGTAGCCTGCCCTATCTCCATACTAGCAGGTTCTATTGTTTGAAAGGCCGTGCTGGGTCCCATCTTCTTGTCCACTGCTCTAGGATTCAGGGGGTAGATTCTCATACATTCAAACCCTTTCTGTATATTAGAAATTGTAAGACCTCTCTTCAGCCCATGGGAAACCCATTGTGCTAGTTCTTCTTTTAAGGATTTCTTTCCTTTGTGGTTCAAAGTCCACTTATTCCTGTATGCTCTAAAATTTAACTTGAACAACCTGAAACAGGATACATCTAATGGTTGCAAGGCATAGAAGGTATGTGAAGGAAAGGTAAGGAGGTCTAATCCACTAGATATTGCTAGTTGAATCACTTCCATTGTTACATGTGAGCCATGTCCGTCTAGTATAAGTAGATGTCTGGTAGTTGGAGAAAGTTCAGACATTTTTGAAATTGTAAATATGAAATGATGCATCCAAGCCCTGAATAGAAAATTTTTCATCCATGCCTTAGGTTGCATGGCCATCACTGCCCCCACCTCTCCTGTCTTCTATAGAAAGTTTCTAGATCTCCTCTTTCCCTTAAATATGTAAAAATTTGGCAAACTCTCACCCTTAGCATTAACACATGAGAGAACCGATAGCCATTCCCTTTGGTCAGGTACTACCACATGGACTTTTTTAGAGCCCCTTCTTGCCAATACAAATCCCCCTCCGTACTTTCCTGCCTGGGCACCAGATTTGTTGCAATTCTAGATCTAATGGGACTCATAGTGATTTTTGTCATACAAACGTTGTAGGTGATTGTAAAATTCCTTGACAAGTTCTGGACACAAATATTTAGTCCTATTATGCTCTAATGCTTGTGGCTTTCTCATCACCACCTCTTGATGCCTATTCCTTAAACACTTCACCCATCCCATACCTAGTACCCCATCTTTGAAAGGCGTCACCCGTCCCTGTGTGAGTATCCCAACCTTCTCTTGGAACTGACCCATATTTAAAGGAAATCCTAAGTCTTGCATTTTGAGGACATAATCTTCTATCTCTGCTTCTTCATCTTTGGTTAGAACACTAGGTTTATCCCTTTGCCTCTATAACGTGGTACTGTAGACGTAGCCACGCAGGGAGGATGCGGGGATTTTGTGAACTCTGGCAGCAGTTTGGAGTGCCATTCCGTCATCCATAGCATTGATTGCACATTGAAGTTGTGCATCTGTCTAGTTTCTGTTGAGCTTTATTTTTTGTTTAGTTTGAACTTCTTGCATATTCTGGGGAGATGGTGGAGGTTGTTCTAGGACAGATTCAATACCTAGATTTTGAAGCTGGTCTTCTATTAAATGATTGATGTTGAGATGACATTCACCTTGTGCATTATGTCCATGACTGAAGCCATGTACTCTAGCGCCGTTGCAATCATGGGTCATGCAGCAGAGGTGATCTGATGTTGTCCGGATGTTGCCTTCACGTCTTTCTTGTAGGCCATACAGATGAATAGAGCCTGAGCCAATGCGGTAGTTGTCTTGCTCCCAATGCCTAGTGCCGCGATGCTCCATGGACTTGCAGTGGACGTTGTCACAGCCACCCTGCCGTGCACATTGCACATGGTTGAAGCCGCGGGAATTGTTGTCCCAACGCTGTTGCCTTGGGTCCACACGTTGGTCAGAGTCGCGCAGCGCATTGACGTTGCTACCCTGCCCTGCACTGCGCACATGGTTGTAGTGGCGTGGATTAGAGTTTCAGCCCTGCTGGCTTGTCCTAACACACCGATCGGAATCGCAAAGAACGTCCAAGCTAGACCAATATGCTGCTCCAGGGTGATGGATTGGGCTGAGATTGATGATGTTGCTAGATTGTTGTTGCCCTCTACATTCACGGTCAAAGTTGCTCTCATTGTCACCATTGGGATAATGAGGGAAGCTGCGCCCTTGGTCGAAGCTCGTACCAATACTATCACCACAAGACATGTTCACCCTACAATCAACGTGTAACATAGCTTCGTCAATGTGGACACTCTCCTGCATGTGCTGGCAAGGTTCCTGCTCACCAGTTCCGCTGCCCCCTTCGAACGCTACTCTGCAAGTGCTCGTTGCATTATCAGTTCCTTGAGGATTGGGTTGTAAGACTTGAAGTCTACCTACTCGCTCGTCATCTCTTTCAGGTTGAGGTTCATGTGCATTGTCAAGACTTTGCAAATCTTGAGATGCATGGAAATTCTCCCTGCTTCTTGCCCACTGGACGAGGTCGTAGCTCTCTACCTCTATAGTGTTGTCATCCTCGCAGAATTTGGAGTGGCTACTTCCCTAGCTCCTCGGCCTTGTGTAATTGCGTTTGTCATCTTGGCTATGTCTCTTGAATTTGTGTCCCCAAACATTTTCTATAACTTGGTTGCACACGCACCAACAATGGAAGAAACTATTTCTCACTAAGAATGTGAGCGGCAATGTGATTGCTCATGAGGAGGTTCCTGCCACTTAGAAAACTTGCCAGCTCAATCTCAATGTTGCCAAGTGAGGACGTGCATTCTTTCCCTTCTGATGCTAGATGAAAGCAAGCTCAACTGGCATCTTTGTCATTAAATTACATGAAGCTAAATATAATCTGGTTCCTGACTTGTCATTAATGTAAATGCTATCATTTCTTTAAATAAATTTAGTGGTCTCATAAACCATCCTCTTGAAATTCCAAAATGAGTGGCAAGTTGTTTTATTTTTAATTGCCGTTGCCTCATGAAGTAACCACCACGTATCCTAGTACCCTTCATATGGCACAAAATTTACTTTTACATGCTTCACCCTAACACATACTTTTATTTATGTTAGCCCCAAAAACCAACACACCCTAAACCATGAAGCAACCTCATGAAGGGCCAATCTCCCTCTGCATAGGCACCAAAATCGTACCCCCATAATCCTAATTTCTAGGTACAGTGACTGCAAGCGATTTAACAAATTAGCTGCGTGATTTTTGAATGGCCCTAGTGGGCGGTTCAAATCACCGCACGGAATATGAACCTCCTACCTTAAGCTTACTAGCTGTAAGCTCTTGAGCTCACCTTGGGATTGCTGTCGCCATGGACTGCTTGTATGCTAGAGGGGCTTGACGGAGCTCTTATTTATCCAAACGATTTAGGGTTCCAATTGCTAGTTGTGAGCTTTGAGCACCTCTAGACTGCTGTTGCCATGGACTATTGTTGTTATTGAGGCATGGATACTCCTGTATTGCTATCATTGTTGAGCCTTGCGCACTCCAGATTGCTATTATTGTTGAGGATCGCACCTCGTCTATATTGAAGGTGCTTAGGTTGCTCTTTGAAATGACAAATTTTGCTTTTGTAAACTATACTTAGCTTCAATGAGGGCTACCTTGCGGTTTTCACTGCAATGTATTATTCAAAGTTAATTCTTTCTTCATTTCAATGTTAGCAACAATGGCTTTATATTTAAAGATGCATTTGTAAGTAGGTGCAAGGAGGGGGCAACATTGGTCATTCACTACCAGCTGCAGCTCATCTTGGACTAAGATTGCAAAATATTTATCAAGGCAAGTCAAGTGTTTGTTTTTTTACAACCCTATTTAAATGATTAGTGCTTTGGTGGTGTATTGATTTATTGCACATTCTATAACTTCTAAATATTGGAGACTAAGTATCCACTTTATTGTTCATCAATGGGTTTTGATTTAGGGTTATTGACATGAACTTTGGGAAGCAGGAGAGTTTAGCTTTGAATTTGATGGAAAAAAATTAGGTTAACTTTTATATTTGTTCACAAACTTTATGTACAACTTTTGAGAAAGTTGACAAACTTCCATTTCTTTCAATCCTTATAACTTCTTAGCTTGTATTCTTGCCTCTGTTGTGTGTTTTTCTTGTTTTTTTATTATTGAAAGATACAATTTTCACTAAAGTTATACTCTTGGTCTAGACTCTTGAAGTTGTTGTAGACTCATTTATTGTTTGGCTTTGTACCACCATAATGTGCCTTAATTCAACCATGCGTATTTATTGAATTGTTTGACATTCGTGCAGGTGGAAATTGATGGACCGGACATTGGTGTGGGTGGCAAATGATGGACTAGATGCTCAAATTTTGACAGAGCTACAAAGTGATGGTGTCAATGTTTCAAATATTGTGGTATGATTATACCTTAAAGAACTTTTTGCAGTTGTTTCATCAATAGGAAATTGTAATATTATAACATACACAAAATTTATGATAAATTTTATGAAGGCCTTTTATTTTATTGAGATTATTATTTGTTTACGTGTATATATACTTGTTGTACCAATAGAGGCAACAATTTGATTCAAAGTAAAGCCTTGGTGTAATCCATTATACGCATGTACTCCTCTCTTCACTATTTGTTTTTTTCTAAAAGAATGTTAATGGAAGATTCACTAGGTGTATGGAGAAATGAGTTGACAACAATGACAAAAGTTGGTTAACCCTTAAAGGACCACTTGGCTTGTTCCTCTACCATCTTAATCATTGTTTTTTTAGCTCCTCATGTACTTGTTGTAGGTGCCAAACTTGGTCTTTTGCCGCCGTGACTGTAGATGTGGTTGGTGTCAAAAACGATAATGTCGGATGATAACCGTAAGTAGCATAAAATGGAAAAAATCCTATTGCAAAATGACATGCATTATTATATGCAAATTTGGCCAACAGAAGGAGGTCAATCCAATCATCTTGATGTCTTGTGGTAAAGATTCTCAAGAATTGTTCTACTACTTGGTTTACCCTCTCAATTTGTCTATCCCCTTGAGGATGGAAGGCTATTGTTGGAGATGGCTAAATCTTGAGAAGTTTACATAATCTTCTCATAAATTTGGATATAAAAACCAAATCCCAATTTGATATTACATTATCCGACATTCCATGATGTTTCCAGATATGATGCAAATATAAAGAAGCTGTTTCATTAGAATCAATTGTTTCTTTTGTAGGAATGAAATGAGCTAATTTTGTGTTTTTATCCACCACAACCATGATAGAATCATATCTTTTGCTATCTGGTAACTTAATTATAAAATCAGAAGAAATTCTTTTCCAAGGTGCCTGACCGGCTGGGATGGGTTGCATCAACCCATATCTAGCACGATGTGTACTTTTTGATTGTTGGCAAAGGTCGCATCTGTCAACGTAGAGATGAACATACCGGCAAATAATAGACCAATAAAAAGTCCTTGTAACCAAGTCTAAGGTCTTTACTTGTCCTTAGTGTTCTGCAGCAAGGGCATTGTGCCTATTTGACGCCAAAATTCCTTGTCATCTAGTACATATATCATTTCTTGGAAACAAAAGATTCCGTCAATGAAGGTATATCCATGAAGTCGGCGGCGGATGTTTGCTAGGGTTCAATTTGAATTTTCCTTAAAGAATGCTAGTATTGGATACAAAGTAGCATCTTCCTCTATTGTCGCCTTTACTCATTCCAAAATATGGGCATCAATCTAAACCGGCTTACAAGATTCGAGTGCAACTAATTGTAAAAGAGGTTGATGTTCTCTATTTTTTCTTTCTGTAACATCTATTCGTCTTGAAAACGCATCCGTCCTACCATTCAATGAATCTGATTGATGTTGTATGTCAAAATTAAATGCTGATAAAAATTTGGACCATCGAGTTTGACGTTTATTTAGTTGTTTGGTGGTGAGAAAATATTCCAAGTTTTTATGATCGGAAATTATCCAAATCTCATGCGGTGATCCTTTCAAGTAAACTCGCCAATCTTGAAATGCCAAAACCCCTTTTAAAAGTTCTTTGTTGTAGATGTCATAGTTCTATTCTGCTGGCAATATTTTAGAACTCCTAAATGTATAAGGATGTAGATGTCCATCCTTTCCATGCTGTAAAAGAATTGCGCATGTCGCAGTATCAAATGCATCTGTCTCCACCACAAAAGGTTGGTTAAAGTTCTGGTGGAGTGACACTAGTGCTTGAAGGAATTTAGATTGAAATTTTTTAAATGCTTGGTCCACTTGTAGTGTCCATTCAAATCCTTTATCCTTTTGCATTAAAGTTGTAAGGGACACTGCAATCTTTGTATAATCACATATAAAGCAACGATAGAAATTTGCAAACTCAAGGAAGGTTTGAACTTCTTTAACTATTTTTGGAATATGCCAATCTTTAATACTTTGGACCTTATCTTGATACATCTCTAATCCTTTATCTGAAACAATCATTTCCAAGAATTCCACAGATTGGCAGTGGAGCTGGCATTTAGATTCTTTGGCATAAAGTCCATATCTTTGGAGTCGTTGTAAGACTTCTTGCACCACTTGTTGATGTTCTTCCAAATTCTTAGAAAAAATAAGTATATCATCTAAATATATCACCACTGAGATATCCAAAAGGTCTCCAAAAATGGTTTGCATATGAGATTGAAATTGAGTTGGAGCATTGGTTAATCCAAAAGGCATCACTAAATGCTCAAATAGGCTATACCAAATTTTAAAAGCTATTTTTTGTTCATGACCTGGTGCTAAGTATATTTGATGATACATTTGCCTTACATCTAGTTTAGTAAATATTTTAGCCCCCACTAACCGGTCAATGAGCTTTGGTATAAAAGATAAGGGATAGCAATTTCTTATAGTTACTTTATTAAGATTACGATAATCTATGCAAACCCTAATTGAGCCATCCTTTTTATAGGCAAACACAATGGGTGCCAAAACAGGAGACTTAGACCTCTAAATCCACTTTTTTCCTAGATTCTCCTCTAAATATTTGCGAAGCTCCTCTAATTCCGCTAAAGGCATTAGTCGCAATCCGGTATTACGTGGCTCTTGGCCCTTTTTAAATTCAATCTTCATGTCAGATACGCTATGATCTCGCAACTTATTTGATGCGTCCTCGCTAAAAGCTTCATGCAAATCATGGTACACAGTTGGAACAGAGATGCCTATAGACCTTATGGTGTCAACCGCATCAATGCACTCCGAAATTTCAAGAGAGTAGATTTTGGCCTCTTTTTTAGAATGGCGGAAAGCCGTCGCTAATACTAATGCATGCTTAAGTGACGTCAGTTTTGAAGCAGCCAAATCCAAATCCTTTGCTTCCTTGGCTGCAATCTAGCCCGTGGTGCCCGAGCTCTCAAGTTGCTATAGCCCGACTTCTTTAGCCATTCCTTCAACTTCTTCTTTTGAATTATAAATGGTTGAAGTAATTCCATCTCTAACTGATCAATGCCAGCCACAACTTTCACTTTCACCGTCAATTCCCTACCTCATGCAATTCTCTTGGCAGTAAGAAGACTCAAACAATACATTCCGTTAAGCCCAACAAATTGTTGAGTCATGGCGGATCAACTAAGAAGTGCTCAATATGCATGGATATTGCCTAGTGTTTGTAATATCCACCACTAATGTCTCTCAATGATCTCCAATGACAAGTTCAATGGTAGCCTTTTGCGTGATAAGTCCAGAAGTGATTACTCACCCATCAATCCCTCTAACTTCTTGCGATATCAATTTGGGATGTAAAATAGTGTTGCACTGCTCAGCAAATTTGGGATGCATGAATACTCTTGTAGCTTTTGAATCCACCAATGTGAATGTTGCCAAAGAGTTGATATTTGCATCTAGCGTTATATGTGCCTTCGGATCAATAGTGGCACGTAAGTAGAATGGGTCCAGCTCATTCTCCGAACCTCCATCCTGGATTGACCATGCTCCATTTCTCCAACCATTATATCTTTCAGGATTGTAGCAGCTGCACGTTGAATTGTGCTTGGGTACTGAATCACTCCATTTAGTCTTAGGCTCCCCCTTTTCCCGAGACCCCGTCACCACCTTCAATTGTTGCTGATAGTGATAGTGGTTTTGATGGATTTGTAGGATACTTGGCCCGCACATAGCCTAGCTCTCTGCAACCCCAACATCTGCCTTGACGCTGGTATTCAAGCCTCTCTGCTGCCGTCTTGGCCAAGGTTAGAGGAACCCAAATTGCGCCAAGCTCCATTGGTACTGGGTCTGATGATCCTAAACTACCCTGAAATTTTCCTGCTGGATCCCGAGGAGGGATGATTAGGCTCTTGAAAGTTGGAGAATCCTTTTGCAACTGTTGATTTTGACGCCTGCCCCATAATCTTTCATCTATCCGCAACGCCATTGCCATCCACTTATGAAGCCTACGCGATTGAGTTTCAGCACTAGCCACCGAATCAAGAATTTCATCTTGAGTCCCCCCTCATAATTGCGCTACCAAACTGGACTCATTCCAGCCGATCTGCGCTGCATACTCAATGAATGTAGAAATATATGATGCAACAGAGCATGTTTGTCGCAACTTTCTAATGCAATCTTCAGCATTACCTCTTCTATCAAAATTGCCATAAATGCCAATAATCGAATCTCAAAATGCGTTATCATCCACCAACAATGCGTGCTCGAATTCTTCATCAAGAGCTTGGAGGAGGGGCATAGCCCAATTTTGTGTAGCTCCAGTCATATATGACAAAGCATAGGTTATTTTATCAGCATTGGAACCATACGTTCGAGGCTTACCTCAAAATACCAAGCAAAGTTGTGCAAACCATCAATACACCTCGTTGCCCTTCTTGCCAGAAATTTTTTTAGGATTCGCCACTTTAGACTCTCTACTTCCAAATTCCAATTCGTCATGCCTTCCTGTTCTTTGTCGTGCTTGATCACTTAAGGTCAAGGGAGACACATGTCGAGGTCCCACAGTTGCTCGGTCCAAAATTTCCTGTACCAAATGTGGAATTGCAGCTTGAAGCACTATTTGAATTTGTTGTTGAATAAAATTGGCCCATTCTGATCCAACCCCCTCTGGTAATAAGAGTCCTCTTAGTTCTCCTCCCTGTCTTCCCCGATCCATGGTGAAATTGGTGTACACCTGGCCTTGTTTTGAACTATTGGCAAAAGAATTAGTACAAGCACTCTAATATCATACACAATGACCCATACCAACATACACATGGGAATACTGAACAAAGTATTTGGAATAGAATCATGAACCATGAACAGAGCGTGGATTGTCCATGACGCAACATTATGTCAAAGTTCGGCAATTGCATGATCAACACTTCATCCAAATCAACCAACATAAACTCTATGAGCCTCATTCCGTAAATTGCTCATGGCGCAACATAGTACGAGCATTTAGATTTGAATGCTCATGGCAAGCATTAAAAGATTAGAATAGTAGTATCGAAATCATTACGTCTGTACTAGCAAAATGTTGCGTGAGGAACAAACCTCTTCACGTGGTTTTTAAATAAAGGAGAAAGATCAACTAACCAAAACCGTCGTAACCGCAATCAAGTCTTGCTATTACTAACTAGTTTGTAACAATATGGCATAGTATATACGCTGCCGTATAACTAGCATTTGCTACCAAAAAAAATTTAATTTGGGATCTCCAATAGCTCACTAGAGCGGCTTTGATCTATTCTCCAACTTCTTTGTTGATCTCAAATGTAGTAAAGGTGTGAATCTAGTCCAAATACAAGAAAAATACCTTGTATTCTATTGGTTGCAGCGGCACGCTATGTCTTTTAGAGGTTAATAGGAGAAAATATGAGGGTCTTGATAATAATAAGGTTTGAAGTTCAAGATTTTTGAAGAATGTGATAAGTTCAATCAAAATAGAGAATTGTTTCCTTGAAAATTTTAGAGTTCATGAAAATGAAGAAAATTTGTTGATATGGATTGAGCAAGGAGGTTTGGTGAGGTCACCTAACCTAACCTGATTAGACTTCCAATATATAAGTAAATGGTTCAAGGTTTAGGATTTAGATTAAAATTGTAGAATTAAATTTAGATAAAATTTAGGATCCATTTCAAAATGATTTTAAGATTTCCAGTTTAGGTATAGAAGGTTTATTTAGAGTTCAAAATGTATTTAGGGACTACATGTGCAAATTCTAAAGACATTAATTCATTCTTAAATTTTCTTTGTATTATTGAGCATGCATTTTTTGATTGAAGACAACATGAAGTTTGTGCTTATTGGTGCATTTTCCTGATTTTTATGTTATTTGTATAATTGCAATTTTCTTTTTCTTTGAATAGAATGTCAATATTATATTAAGGTAGTAGCATCCATAAGCATTGTGTCCCCATGGCCATCACTTGACAATGGCATGGCAAATTAATAAAAAAACAAGTGGTTGAGGGTGAGTGAGTGATGGTTATGGTCCTTATGGATGATGATGTGATGATTGTGGGTGACGAGCATGAGGTTTTGAGTACCCATCTCACTATTTAAGAACCAACTAGCTTTGTTTTAGCATCTCTAACACATCACTAGTAGAAAACTCCTTCCAAAACAACAGAAAACCAACAGTTTCTTGTTGATTTGGGCACTTGCCCACGCTAATTGACTAATTTAACAGAATTCTGTAAAAAACTAAATACATTCTGTTGATTTGGACACCATTATCTAAATCAACAGAAATTTTGGAATCTTTTGAAGATCTTTTGGGAAATTTTTGTGAATCTTTAAGAATCTTCAAGAATCTTTTGGAAACATTGAGAATCTTTTCATGATTTTTAAGAATATTTAAGAATCTCTTTGAGATTTTAGAATCTTTGAGAATCTTTTAGGAATCTTCATGAATCTTTGGAAATCTTTCGGAATCTTTTCAAGTTTTTTTGGAATCTTTGAGAATGTTTGAGAACAATTGAGAATGTTTGAGAATGTTTGAGAATCTTTGAGAATCTTTTAGGAATCTTTGGAAATCTTTCGGAATCTTTTCAAGTTTTTTTGGAATCTTTGAGAATGTTTGAGAACAATTGAGAATCTTTGAGAATCTTTGAGAATCTTTTAGGAATCTTTGAGAATCTTTTGGAATCTTTTCAAGTTTTTTTGGAATCCTTGAGAATGTTTGAGAACAATTGAGAATGTTTGAGAATCTTTGAGAATCTTTGAGAATCTTTTAGGAATCTTTGAGAATCTTTTGGAATCTTTGGAAATCTTTTCAAGTTTTTTTGGAATCTTTGAGAATGTTTGAGAATAATTGAGAATCTTTAAGAATCTTTGAGAATCTTTTTAGAATCTTTGAGAATCTTTTTGGAATCTTTGAGAATCTTTTGGAATCTTTGGAAATCTTTTCAAGTATTTTGGAATCTTTGAAAATGTTTGAGAACAATTGAGAATCTTTGAGAATCTTTGGGAATCTCTTGAGAATCTTTTTTGAAATTCAAAAAATCTTTGAAAATCTCTAAGAATTTTCAAGAACCTTTTTGGAATCTTTGAGAATCTTTTTAAAATCTTTATGAAATTTGTTAAAGTACTTCAAAATACTTATAGAAATAGATCTCTTAGATTGAATTAGAGTCTTCTAGGAATCTTTTTGTAAATCATCAAAATACTTTCAAAAAAACTATCGCAATAGTTTAGGTTTGTTTTTGAAATCTTTCTAAAACCTTTTTTGACCTCATTAAATTTTTTTGAAGTTTTAAAAAATAAAAGAAGTTTTCAAAAAAAAAGAATCTTTTAGAAGTTTGAGTGTACATTGACTGGTTTTATTTTCTTTACTTTTCACAATTTGGTAAGATTTAAAATTAGCAGCCTTTAAAGTCAAGTAAACACATGACCATAATAACAAAAAACTCAATAGTTTTTTGTTGATCTAGATACTTTTGGACACAACTTCACTAATTCAACAAAATTTTGTATAAAAAGTACAACATTTTGTTGTTTTAAATACCAAAATTTCTTTACAAACAAATATAAAAGATGCTCCTCAATTCTTTGAAGAAATCATAAATGTCCTTTAAGGATTAAAAGTACCCAAAATATCTTTGTGTTACATGATAACCAAGTGTATAGTTTAATGCAAATTCTTACATGAAACCAAAGGTGATATTTACATTTCAAATAACACAAGGATATATTTAACATTTCAAAATAGAAGAGCTTTTTTATTATTTTTCCAAAATAATAGGAGTATAATTGATATTCCTACAAAAAATAAGGACTATTTTTTATGTTTCACATATTTTTGGCGTAAACTTGATATTTTGAAAGACTTAAAGGGTATTTTTAGTAATTTTCCTTCTATTACTAACCAAATGAATTTAAAAAAAACAATCTTATAAAATATTTTTATAAGCTTTAAAAGATGGGAATTGATATGTGTACCACACTTTTCCAATTACTATACCACACCATGAGGTAAAATTTAAATTTCTACCATCAAGAAGCTGAATTTGAAAATTCTGAATTTAGATTTGGACTTAGAGACCATGGTATTGTCTAGAACCATAAAAAAAGTTGCAATTCAACAACACCCAATGAAAAAGTTTAGTTAAGGAGAAAATTGTTAATTTTACTTTTGTTTGTAAAAAAAGATAAGCTTTTTCATTGGGTGTTGTTGAATTGCAACTTTTTTTATGGTCATAGACAATACCATGGTCTCTAAGTCCAAATTTGAATTCAAAATTCTCAAACTCAAATTTTTGATGGTAAAAATCTAAAATTTACTCCAAAGGTGTGGTACAGTAGTTCAAAGGGTGTGGTTCACATATTAATGCCCTTGAAAAATATCCAAAACTATTCAAAAGTCAATAGAATTTTGATTTTATAATTGCAAGGATTTAATTTTGTAACTTTTCACAACTTCATGTTATTTGAAGCTATCAAACTATGGAGGCTATTTTAACAAAATAAGGTTCTTTTTACAAAAAAACTAACACTAAATAATGTTTATTAATGAATCCAACCTTTGCTTGCAACAATCCTTATGAGATTTGTGAATTCCAAAAAAAAATTATAAACAAAATCAAAAGGATAGAAATAAACAATTTATTAAAAATTTCTAAACATCTTCTCTAATTTTAGCTCATAACTTTTGATAAAAAGATTGAAATCCAAAAAAAATTGATGGAGGTGAAAGTAAAATACATTTACCAACTTTTCTTAATTCTAAGTTTTTTGAAAAAAGGTCCTTTAATGGGCGGAAATAGCCTCCAAAGTCTATTGGATTACTAAAGACATGAACATTTAATGTACAAATAGAATCAAGATAGTATTGTATGCATATGCATTTGCACATTCTCTAGTGGTTTTGAGAATGTGCTAAGGTTGTGGAGTGTGAGAGGAGAGGTGGAGGGTTCAAACCCCGCTACCGGCAGCTGCCCGAGAATTCGGGCAACTGTCCATCCCCTTAAAAAGTTCACATTTTTGTAAAATAATAACAAATTCTATGAAAAAAAAATTAAAAATTGAAAAGAAATAGAATTGAACAACATAAAATACGTAATAGTAATCAACAACAAATTAACAGAAAATTGTAAATAATCAACAGAAAATCAACAGAAAAGTACCCAAATCAACTTGACCAAATTCACAAAAAAAATCAACAATTTTTTGTTGAAATTCTGTTGATTTTGTGCTGAATTTTCTACTAGTGACATGGTTCCTACAATTTCAGTGATTTTGGACTTTGAAAAATCTTTGTGAACAAATGCTTGCAGTTGGAACCTTGAAAGTGATGCCAATATTTTTGGTTTCCATTTCCTAACTTATAATATTTTTTTCAAAGTTAGTGAATTGTTTTACCTACTCCAAAACCCTTATTTCCATGCTTATGGGTGCTCCTACCTTACTACTACAAATTTTGAACTAACATAAATAAATTTGTTTGGATGTATTTATCATTGCAGAATTTTTGAAGTATGTCAATGTTCTTTTATATTACCAAAGTATTAGACTTTTGAAGTGTAAACTAGGAAGCCAGAAGTTCAAAATCTATAGAGATACTCTCTTACTTTATAAATGATGTTATGAAATGCATGTTTTGTATTGTAGAAATTTATTGATATAAGATATTCTTTGTATAAATTTTGTTGATTTATTTTGTTCATTAATAAAGTGGTTTGTATTGGTATAGGAAAATGGTGAAGGTTGGTTTAGCTCTTGCAGAAGAAGGAAAATGATGGAAAAAAGAAGATTGTCCTATCAAACCTTTTGAGTGCTTGATGAAAGATTGCAAAAACAGACCTTTTTCAAATTGCAACCACTTACGTTTGCATTTTTGTGATTGTCACAGTAAGACTTTACCTCCTCTTAATCTTGGGCGTCCTTGTAAACTAAAATCTAGACTTCAGAATATCAATTCCCAGCGTATGAATGCTAAAGTCTTAACCAAACCGTTCAAGAGGCATAGAAAGGAGTTTTGGAAGAAAATGAAGGCATGGAAAACACATGGTGAGTTACTATGGACAAAGATTGAAGAGAAGACGTCTACTTCCAATGTGAGTAAAGAAAAACCTTTTTTGGCTCAAATGTTAAAGAAAAAAATTGGCAATTTTCTTGGAGTGAGATCCTATGGTACTGGGTTAGTTCATGCATTCAAGGTTGATGCTCTTCCTAGAAATCTTGATTTTGCATTAGCAGTTATGAGTATCCATGGTACAAATGGAGATGACACCACTCAAAAAAAAGTTCAAGAAATGAAGGTTATTTTTGATGAAAACAAAGATTGGAAGAAAAATTTGAAGAAGAGGAAGTGTGTTGTACAAGAAATTGTGGATTGGCATTGCAATCATGCCATCCATTCCACGTAAGTTTTTTTATTTTCAATGCATTATTTATACATGTGCTTATGTCAATTTTTTTTTTTTTTTACTTTGTTTGTTTTCATTATTTATAAAAGAATGATGTTTATATTGATTTTTTAGATATAAAGAAGGTTCTTGCAAATGGATTGACTGGTACATTGAGTGTGAGAAGGATTTGTATGACATGAAGAATTTGACTAGTATGGAGCACATTGAAGCTACATGTACAGTTTATGCAGGTGAACACATGGAAGATTTGGAAGAAGAAGATGAAGGTAGTGAGAGTAGTAATGGAAGTGATAGTGATGCAGATGAAGTGGATTAGTGTGTATTCTCTATTGTATTTGTGTAATTTTCAGATTTTTACACAATTTTGAAACTTGTGTTGATTTTAAATTTAGTCTAAATGTTTGATGTATTGGCTATGTATTAAATTTGCATTTCTACATTCTATGTTTTATTTCTTTAAAGGTTTGTAGTTGTAATTTCAGCTTTATTTTTCAACTCTAGATCTTGCTCATAGTATCAATCAAAAGATTTACATTATGCTAAGTTTAATTTAGACATTTTAATAAGTACTATGAGCAAGATCTACAATTGAAAAACAAAGCTAAAGTTTCAATTTATATGTTGAGTTGTATCTTCAATTTATTTATGTTCTATTTTTGATCCACTCCTACTATAATATCATAAATATAGGCAATATATAGTAGGTGTGGTAGAATAATCATAAAGTTGTGGTACATATGTCAATTCCCTTTGTCCTAAACATAAATACACCTTGAAAAATATCCTTCTATCTTGTGAGCAAAAGGTGCATAAGGTAGCAACATCCATAAGAGTTGTGTCCCCATGGCCATCACTGGCAAGGACAAATCAATAAAAAAAATGGTTGTGAGTGATTGAGTGATGGTTATGAGTGATGAAGTGATGGTTGTGGGTGACTACCATAAGGTTTTGAGTACCCAACTCACTGTTTAAGAACCAACAAGCCTTGTTTTTAGCATCTCTTACACATGGATCTTACAATTTCAATGATTTTGGACTTTGAAAAATCTTTGTTAACAAATGCTTGCAGTTGGAACCTTGAAATTGATGCCAATATTTTTGGTTTCCACTTCCTAACTTACAATATTTTTGGTTTCCACTTCCTAACTTACAATATTTTTTTCGAAGTTAGTGAATTGTTTTACCTACTCCAAAACCCTTATTTCCACGCTAATGGGTGCGCCTACCTTACTTCTACATGCAAGGAGCAAGGTTTCTAAAATCACATCTTGCAACATGTTTCTTCAGAGAAATTGAATCTTTGTTCAATGCAAGACAACATAAAGTAACTAAGACCCAATAACCATGTGAGCTAATCATAGCATCCCTCAATAATTTGAAATTAATTTGTAACCGTAACCAAAGTCATACAAAAGATTACAATTATCATTCATCAAAAAAAATTTATTGGCATTCAAAATCTACACTATTTGACAGTTTTGACCAAAAATGTGTTGATTTTTGATGTCTTCCAATATATATTATGAAAAGCAAGTCACTCAAATCACATGATTGAACAAAAGTTAAATACAAATGTTTCAATCACAATGTCTGGTAGACAAATGGTGTCCAATCTAATAAGAATTGTGGATTCAAAAATTCGTGTTCTTTTTAGCATGCAAATCGCAACAAATGTCTACCCCCTATCCTCACAGCTCTCCATTCAAACTGCAATTGCTCAAGCAATCGTCAGGTAGGCTATATTGTTAACATAAGGCTGTCTACTTCTCTAGTTGACTCCATAAGGCAGGACCCTTGTAATCCTCGATGAAAAAGGCTGCCTCTGCAGCAACAAAAGCAGGTCCACGATTTGTGGTGGTGATGCCCCTAACCGTCAATCCAGCAGCAACAGCCGCACCCAAACTTGCTGGACACTACTGCAACAAAAGAAGTGGCATTGATAAGTGCCATAGAATATCACAAACTTGGTAAGATTTTAGTAAGGAGAATTTACAAATAGGGGCACAAAAACATAAAAATGTTATAAATAGGAGCACATTTTCAAAACATTTACACATAGAGGCACAATTTCAAAATACTTACAACTAGGGGCAGAGCTCCAAATTAATTACAAATTACAAATAGGGCACAATTCCAAAAAATAAATTGTAGATTTATGTAAAATTTTGGTTTGGACATTGATTGGTTTAGATACATCACATTAAATGTTACCTAATTCTCCTTCATGTTAGCTACTTTCCAAAAACTTAGAAACCTCTCCAAATCAAGCCTAAATAAGGAAATTTCAGTAAAAAAGTTTTGAAACAGTGACCTAGAAACTATGCTCCTAATTGTAATGTTTTTTTTGTTTTACTGCCCATATTTGTAAATTTCCCCATTTAATAAGTGCAAGCACCAGATCAAGGGAGGATATACAATGTGAGTGTCAATTGTAATGGGCGGACCTCAAAAAAAAAAAGCATGTTAACCCCTAAACGCCCAAGGGGGTAAGGGTGAAACATAGATGTATTATAAAATAATACTTATGTAACTTGGATGAAGTTTGCTTCAAAATTGAAAACAAGAATCATGATGTTTAGTAGTTATCCATATAGTCAAACATTCAAAAGAGTTTTGGATCCTTATTTAGTTAACTAAGAAGCATTTTCCATTTCTTATTCACCAAAATTACAGCTTTTATTCATAGATTTTATGATTGGTTGAAAACATGCATTCTATAGTAAACTTTAAAAATGCAATCTTTTGAAAGGAGAGAACATCATTAGTGTCCCAAAATAGTTAACTTTTATAACACTAGCAAATATTGAAGTGTTTGCCTTTGAAAAATTCTCCTTGGTGGAGTTTAACTTGGATTGACATGATTCAAGTTGGGTTGGAAAGTAGACTTGATTTTCTATCTAGGGTTTTTTTAATTTTTTTATGAAAGTTTTCTTTCCATCTTGAGCAACACTCAAAAAACAAGCATCAACTAGAAAATGGTCGATTGAGAGCTAAGGGGTTAAGGACTCTTCTTATAAGTTATTATTTTTTAATTTCAAAGAAACTTCATTTAGTATTTCAATAAAGATATATATTTTTATACAATGCCAAAGAATGCCATTGCAATGATGTCTTTAGAGATTTTGTTTTGTAGGAAGATAAGAAAGTACATGAAACAAAATTGAGGAAAACATAGTATTGTTATGCAATTATGATAAAGGAGACGTGAATTAGGGTGTTTTTTGCAACTGTGTTTTTGGAACGCATTATTATAGTTAATTTTTGGCTAAATATAAACGTAAAGTGAGTACTGTTTAGCCTACTGATTTGTACTTTACATTTTTTTTTGCTTCTACTCAATTTATACAACAAATTGGTTTGAAACTTGGTAGATACACCGTAATGAATTTAGGACGATAGTTTTCTTTCAATTGCATTCCAATTTGCTCAACTATTGCAAATTATGTGAACTTTGGATATGCATGACTGCAAGATTGATTTATTTGGAAGATTAAATTTCAATACAATTCATTTGCTTCTCAAGTATTATATATACACACATAAAACTTTAGAGAGCATATAACCCGTTATTAATTAGATTTGGAAGAAATGACATTTTGGAAGTTCTAGATTTTATATTTTTTTAAAGAACATTCAATGAATAATCTTTAAAAAACTTAAAATCTATAAGTTCCTAGATGTCACTTCAAATTTAATTAATAACGCGTTACATACAACACAATCAAAATCCTAAACCTAAAGGTGTGAAGACATACCATTTCTGATGCTAAATAGAGCCTCACAAGCTTTAATGATAGAAGGCTCTACTATACCAAATAATTTATTTTGACTCCATAAAAGGTTATAAAATAAAATCCGGTATTGCAATTATTTCATTTTAACACAATGGAAAAACCACTTTCAAAATCAAGCTTTCAGGGATAATAAATTTTGCAATTTTGAGAATATTTTAGTGATTCAAAGGGACTATTTTTATTATTATTTAAGATAATTCATCCTTGATGTAAGGTCTTTAAGAAATCATCTTGACATTCACTTTAAACCATATAAAAACTCTCATAAATGAAATATTGAGCAATCCCAAAATCAAGGTTTTTCCCAAATTAACAAATATTTTGTTTTTTGCTTTAAAGTTCTATACATAATGTAGGAAATTTTGACAAAGAATATTACTATTGCTAATCAATTTTGTTAACACATTCAAAGTTTGTGAGAAATGTTGTTCTAATAGGTCCCATTTTATAGTATAAAAAAGTCTCACAAGGTATTCCAAAATCCTACAAGCTACATTTGTACATGTTTGTTTCATCGTAGACTAAAACACATTGTTTGCATAGAGTAATAGAGTTTTATGTAATTTTGATAACATTCTTTGCAAAGATGTTTACTAACTCAAAAAGGGAAGTATCAATTGTAATTATCAACCAATTTTATCCAAAAGAGCCATTCATTGAAGACTTAAAATTAACTATGCAAGTATTAATGTATAAATATAGGGAATTACTAAATTGACACCCTAAATTACTAATGGTTTCCCCCTCTGAGAAAGTAATTTCATAATCTAGTGTTGTTTTTGTTTTATCAAGTGGTTCATCATTCATTCAATCACAACGTTATCACCTCCTTGAAAGAAAACATGACAAATACAAAAAAATTGAAATATTATTGCACCAATACTATTTTTTGATATATTTTTGCTTTAAGTAACTCAAAAGTCCTATATTTTTAATTTGAAATTTAAGCACACCTATTTTTATTTAGTATAGCCTTAAAATGATAAAGGTAAACAAATCTTTTGATTCAAATTAAAAAATCAGCAAAATCAGCTTTAAAAATCAAATTTTCATGCTCAAAGGGGGTGTTAGTTAGCAATTTAGGGTATTGCTGTAATAATTCCCTAAATATATTAGTATTGCATTTAAATATAGTGCTATAAAAAATCGTGTAATTAAAAATGATAATCAATCAAATTTTAGGTCTTTTTATGGCAATACTATGTTACACTTAAGTAAAGCATTTCAATTTCTAATTATAGTTATAAGAATCTCAACAATATTCTCAATCCCAACTTACTATTTGCATGTTCTAACTTACTAATGCTTTTAGCACCCAACTTATTTGTAGTTCATCAAAGTGAATAAAAAGAAATTAAGCATTTACAATAAAATATAAATGTTTGGGTTGTTCTTGATATAAGATGTACTAGCACATAGGCATTTGCTTTTGTTAAATATTATAAAAACAAAATTCAAATATGATACTATGATAATGTAATACAAAGAATTGCTAAAGCCACACCCCAAATTGCTACCGCCACACCCGTATGACCATGGAATTTGAGAATTTGTGCTAGTTTTTATTTTTCAAGTGGTTCATCATTCTTTGAATCACTACCTTACCACCTCCTTGAAAGAAAAAAGAGGAAAAAAATTTAAAATTTTATTGCATCAATGCTGTTTTTTTTATATAATTTTGCTCTAAATAATTCAAAAATCCTAAAATTTTTAACTTTTAAATTCAAGCACCTCTAATTTTTTTGAATACACCCTTAAAAATAATAAAGGCAAACCTTTTTTTGTTCAACTCAAAAAAATCAACATTAAATTCTAACATTCCATGCTCCAAGCCCACCTTGGGTGTGACATTAGCAATTTTGGGTGTAGCTTTAGCAATTCCCTATAATCAATTAATTGACCATGAGGTCAATGAATTGTTCAATAAAGAAGTTGGAGCATGTACTTTTCTCATATTGGCTTCATTCTTTCAAAATTTTGTTCTAAGGTAGCAAAACCCATAACCGTCAAGATAAGGGTTTTCAACATGATGATTATTAATAAACATCTAGCAAATTATAGGATCCTATTAACAAGAGGAAAATGATGTGTTTGCAAATTTGAATGTATTATTTGGATACCGTGAGAATAAGCTGTGAATTTTTAAAGAGCTGACCGCGGTTGCACCTAATACCAACACTAAGGTTTCATGTTCACATGTTATACATCCTTGTAATTACATCTATTCAATTCCATAGATTTTCTAAGATTTTTGAGGTGATGGTTATGGGTGTTGCTACTTTATAGCACTTTTGCTTATTTATTTTTTAAGCATTTTGTTTGTTTATGTAAAACTATGCCTCATAAGAGAAAACATGGCCACTAGGCTTCCAAAAAATTAAAAAACTTTGTGTTGATTAATGTTGGAACTTGAAACTATAGAAGTAATGTTGGAGCTAGAGAAAATATTGAAAATGATGTTTTGAAACATGCAATTATTAAAATGAAGATGCAATTTGATGTTTTTTGCTTGTCATATCAAAGTAATATTAAAATTTGCTAAAAATTTCATAAGGGAACTAAAAATATAGTTTCTTCAAATTTTGGAAACATTTATAAGCTATCATGAGATGTATGAAATTAATTTCCTATTGACAAAGCTACATTCACTACAATAAAATGGCATTTTTTGACTAAGTCAAATGACTAGCAACTTGATTTGTCCAATATGACTAATCAAGTGTCAATCAAGTGTTTAATTTATGACATGTAGTCATAAATTAAACACTTGATTGATACTTCACTAGTCATATTGGACAAGTCAAGTTCCTAATCATTCAACTTAGTCAAAAAAGGCCCTTTATATTGTAGTGATTGTAGTACTTTTCAAACAACTCATGTATGTATGTACAATTTGGTTCAAATCTCGGTTCAAATGCAAGGTTGGTATATCATGAGATGTATCAAATTGCATTGGTTAATAATAAAAAAATTGCATGGAGATTTTCTACATCAATTTCTTACAATACATGTGTTCATTTTTAGTGTATGGTAAAAAAATCTCATTCACTTGAACTTCTCATAAAAATTATAATAGCAAGTACTAGTGCTACATATTTCAAAAAATTATTGCACAGTAATCATTCATTACAATTCAAAAACAAAAAACCAAGCATCAACAATATTTATATATAAGCAAAGAAGTGAATGCAAAAGAAACATTAACTTCTATTGTTACGTTGAAAGATAATTCATGAAATTTGAAATGTGTATTCAATTGTACTACATGTAAATAGAGTGATAGAATGCATTCTGTTTCACCTAGCACAATATAATCATAATTTCATTATAGAGATGGGGACACAAAGATCCATTCCCAATCCACATCCCTCCCACGCAATCAAGACTTCACTAAATCTAAAATTTAAAATTACATATCTTAAAATCTCTGAATATAGATTGAGAAGCTGTTGATTTTAAATTGATGGTGGATTTGTAGTGCTTTTATAAGCATTTTAATCAAAATCTGATGCTTTTTTCAAATGTTTTTTACTAGCACTTCTCCTAATTTGATTCATGTCAAAATTTAGTACATTGTGTCCCTCTTTCTTTGTACAAGAGGCTTGCTTGATTTGAGATAATTTCAAGATGGAGAAGGTGGTTAAAAGCTACAAACATTGTGGATGGAAGCTTAAAAATTGATGAATATAGCACATTTGATAATAAAAAATAGCACTTGACATGAATTAAAGACATGGAGTGGTATAATCTACTTTTCAAATTTTAATACATATTTTCCCCTTTTATGGGCTTTTAGAATACATAATTGGTTTTAGATTTGATGAAGAATTGATTACATGGAATGGGTTTGAGTGAGGAATGAATCTTTTTGTCCACATCTCTATAATTCATCCATCATTAGTTTCACAGTATTGCATAGTAAATCATGGCTCTCCTCACAATATAGTAAAATTCATTAGTATTTATATTCCATATAAATTATTATTTAATATATGAACCACAAAAGTCAATACATCCTATACGTATATTTTATTTTTGTCCTTTTTAAACAAATTTCGACAAGCTAGAGTACTTTTCATATAAAAAAAATGACGAGGCTTTTAAATCATCAACTCTTATCATAAACTCATTCACATGTAACTATTCCAGGAAGTATATTACTCCCTCTGTCCCATTATAAAGCTCCAAAAAACTTCTCCATGAGGGATTAATTATATCTTTAGTCATTATGCTTGTGACAAATGCATTTTAGAACCACTATACCACCTACCAAATATCTGTAAAATTTCAAGTTTTTATGATGCCATGTAAACACCCAAATTCCATGCAAAAAGTACCATATTTGTGTATAGTCTGTGAAGGCTGGTGGTTCCTCATTATTTTAGTCTTTGTTATAATGACACACAAGTTCTAGAATCATCATACCATCTACCAAATGTGTGCAAAATCTCTAGCTTTGATGTTGCTTTTTGGGCACCCAAAGTCCATGCAAAAAGTACCATATTTGTACATGTTGCTAGCTCCTCATTATAGAAGATTTAAATATTAGTAGCAACAATGGTACCTCATATGGGCAAGGCCAAGCTTGTTAGAAGAGGAATGCTCTCTAATTGCTAAATTTGTCCCCATGAATCATTGGACATGACAAACGCTTTCGCAGCAATTTGAATTAGCAAAAAGGAACTTTTTAGTGGGACAAGAATTATGCCTAATTTGGAGCTATATATTGGGACAGAGGGAGTAACACCCTAAAGACATGAAAGAGTAAACCCACATGATAAAAAAAAACTTCTACTAACTTCAAGTAAACTAACAGTTCTAAAATAACTATTACAGAATTTCTTACATGATTATAAACAAAGATATTTGTTTCTCATATGATGAATAACAAAATAATTTGTTCTTTATAAAGCGCCATTCACCACGAAATGCAAAGTTGAAAACAAAAGATAACATGAATGTCATAGTTGATATATAATGCACATTGCATGTTTCAAATGCATATGAAGTAAGTAATTTGCATACAAACTTGAAAAATCCGTACATTGACATTTATAATTTTGTAATTAAAACTTCATAATGTTTCCTATATGACAAAAATAAAATATTCAAAATCATTAATATTGTAGATTAATAGATTTGAAAACTATTGTAAACTACAACAACTTCCATCATCACATAGTTATAACTAACAAAAAACTTGCAATCCCAATACAAACTTGGAAAACATTTGGAAAAAAACACCTACTATTTATTAAAAATTCACAAAATCTACAAAAGATCTACTTGTGCATATGCAAAAAAATTAACACACACACAAAAGCTTCCAATTCTTTTACAACTTGCAAAAATATAATCACATAGTTTTGTCTAACTATAACAATCTACAAAGTGCAAGTTTACAAAACAAGTGATATAAATATGTTTACCATTGTGTTGTACTTCACCTTTTTCTTCTTTTCTTGGATCCCATCATTTGTTCTCTACAATCTTTCTTTCTAGCAATGGAATTACCATCATCACTATGCTGAACTTGAACTTGTGGATGTCTTGACTTTGTAAAACACAGATGCGTCGAATATCAACAACAACTTTGGTCATCATAGAATATATGTGAGTTAGCAATCCAAGTCCACCAGCTGTAGCCTCGTCAGTGGCATTGTTTACTAATTTTTGAATTAGTTGTAAAGAGTTGTCAATAGACAATTGAGGACGTATACTTGAAGTTTGAGTGAGGTTCTCCAAGGATTCTTTTTGTAACTCCACTTCAACAATATTGGCAATCTCTGTGACATCTTCATTATTGCTCCCATCAATGTCGTCATTATCAAGATCATCTAATGGATGAATAGGAACATGGTATTTGAACATGGCCTCCAAACCCCCTCAAAGGGAGCCATAATGGGTTCCTAAGAACTCCAGAATAGTTGTCCAACTCAAATCAATGGATACTTTTAGAATAGCCAATTGATACTTGCAAAATTTGCCACGTATACTCCATTCACATGAACTAGAAGCATACCAAATATATGGTTCACAAATATCATACCATTGGTTTTCCACGGTTTGTGACATGACTTTCCATAAGTTATCATTTTCTTCTTGATGTAGAATATGCTCAAATGGAATTGATTTAGCTTGTGTAATTTGTGCCTCCACAATTCTCTCTACAGACTTGTTCAGGATTTATTTTCCTGTTGTGCATATACATATAATGATCAACCACTGGAGTTGTCAACCGCCATATGAGAAAATCTATTCTCCGGCCTCTCTTATCTCAATATCTACTAACTCCAACGTTTCAAGGCTCCATGATAAGCTTCAATACTTGCTTGAGTGTCTTGATTTGAATGATGCTGACGACGATGCCCAATGAGGTACAACTCTGAAAAATAGAAATTTAAAAAAATAATCAACAATTGAATAATTCTTGATAATCACAATAACCTTATTTCAAACAATATGCACAAGTAAAGCAAAATATGTAATTGCATATGAAAAATTTAGGGAAAATTTCATGGGAGTACCCCTAAAGTTTGCAATACTCTCATAGATACCCCTATTTTTTCAGAAGTATCATAAATACCCTTGGACCAAAAGATGTAGTTATTTCATTTATCGTGCATGCCACTTGCCTTCTTCATTTGTGTGCGCACAAAACAAGAAAGAAGTAATGTGCGCACAAAGGGAGAAGGAAGTGACATGTATAACAAAACAAATGCTCAAAACTCATGGTCTAAGGGTATTTGTGAAATTTTTGAAAAATCAAGAGTATCTATGAAAATTTTGCAAACTTCACGGGTACCCATGAAATTTTCCCAAATATATAATACAAAGATATCACATACCTTGATGATTGTAATGTGTATCAAAGTAGGTCTTGAATTTATCCACATACAAATATTGGAAAAGAGTTTCTCCAAAATTTCTAGCACGCACTAGAAAAGCCGATTCTCATTCCTGATACTTGATAGAAGTATATAGAAATGCATGCAAAGCTTTGAAAACAAGAACTCTCAAGTTCCCTGAATTGGGCACTTTGAGAAGAATGTGGTTTTTCCAATTCTTTATTATGTGAAAAGCACATAGATAAATTGGCACTTCATCTTCTGGCCAAACGCGTTTAATAGCGTTTCTTATCTCAGCAGCATCACCAGTCATAAAACATGAAGGTAAAAATGTAGGCATATGCTTTTCAATACATTTTCTTAAGGGCTCTAACCAAATAACAAGATCTTCAGTGGGTTGGCTTGTAAGTACCCAAGCCACTGGGATACCGTTATTCCAATCATCAAAAACCAATAAAGACCATAATAGGTAATTAGGAATGTTTGTACCGTGCGTTGCGTCCATGGAAATAGCTCCTTGATGACCAAATTTCATCATCATTTCTTTTTGCCAATGTGTTTGAATGCCCAAAATAAAAGGCAAATCTGTGATGTCATCTTTCTCATGCCACATGAAGACGTTCTGTGGAAACAATTCTGTCCACATTTTGACACTAAAGAAATCGTTTGAGTCACGATGCCAAATGCCCATCTTCATCCTTTGTTCATAATAGGCAATATCTCTCAACTAAACGAAATCATCACGAGTATAAGGCATATTTGATTTTTTGCATTCAGTCCAATTCCGCCTGTGTTCTTCAAAAAATTGCAAACTTGTGAACCCCATATTTAACTTCTTGAGAACCCAATCTTTCATGTCAACTGACATTCTTGGTTGATGTGCTGTTTTTCTTGCAATAGAGTCTGGGTCATTAGGACCATGCGCTGGGGTTCCATCTTCTCGTGTATGGTCCACATGATAATATGCTACTTCCGCAACATCTGGATGAAGTTGTAACTGTTTGATAGAGAACTCTGCAATACATCCACGTTTCTTTGAATTAGGATGTGCAGGATCATGCCTGTGATCTTCTGGGCCATATGCACACTCATACCAAACGTGTTCAATATATGAAGAAATATAAGGCCTCTTCTTTTCTTCTCCTTTTTTCCTATCTTTCACATTCCAAGAAACTGTAGAACCATCTTCACATGTCTGTCCTCCTATGAAATCTTCAATTCTGTCGTAATAAATATAAATATGGATAACCGCACTTTGATTGCCCCCATCCTTGTCTGCTAGTTTGTGTCCAAGGAATGTCTTCAAAATGGAAAAGACCTTCAGGAGGATTTTGTACTTCAATTTCTTTGCGTGACTTTGGCATGGCGCAATCTAATCAAAACACATAAAAGTTTAGCATGCATTAGAATATATAATGTAAAAGTCATTAGATGTATGGAAATGGTTATAGGTCTTAGCAATGTATTTGAATTTGAAATATATCATGGAAATAAATATTAATAAATGAAATCAAAGTAATTCATACTTGATTATAAAATATAGATTGGAAAACAAAACTACAAAATGAATGGCATATTTTTAAATATCTTGTAATCAAATTTTGAATGTAAATACATACTTATGTAGGATTTAGAAATGCATGGACTATTGTACAATGATCAAAAAACATAAAAAATACTTATAACCAATATTGTATTATATAAACTATTTTATAAAACCAATCAAAACCATAATTATAACTGTATAATTCTTAGGAATATTATCAAATTCATTCAATACTATATGCAGAAAGATGTGACTCTACACTCTTGTGATTAAAACACAAATCATTTATGAGTATAAAATTTGAAACATACCTTAGAACTTAGAAAGAGTAAAAAAGAACAATGGAAAAGAAGAAACGTCTTTGCAATAACCTTTCTCAAAAAGTTCAAAGTTCAATAGAAAAAAAAAAGAGTAACAAACCTGAAAACACCCACCACTTCTCACATTAATAAATAAGGAATGCAATACAAATTCATATTGTTGTTGTCACATCTCACATTAATGAAATAAATTGAACCAAAATTTAATAAAATAAGTAAATATAATATGTAATATATCATGCAAGACACAAACTTACCAAATACAAAAAAACATATATATTATGTTGGTACATGCAATATCAACTCCCATATCATAATCAAAAAGTCGTTGCCAAATATGCTATAATACTTACAAAACGATTGTTAAAGTAGTCAAAATTTAACATCGATATTTATGCACATAACTATCATGCCCTAAAATAAAATTTAAAAAAATCTCCGTGTCTCCTCTTCTGTGATTCTTAGAATAGTACCATGAAGTCAGAAGTGAAAATAAAATAATCACTTTCATACCTTTCTCTTTGAATCTCAAAAATACATGTGTAGCCTAAACAATCAGAAGTAAGAATTTCCATTGTTGCCTCTTTTGAGTCACTGAGTAATGCAAGTCACCTGAAAAAATCGATTTAAGAAGGTACAATTTTAGATTATCAAGAGAACATCATACCAAGCATGCTAAAGAGAAACAAGAAGAAATCATAGTCAGGGCAATACCCGTCATGTGTAAAAAGTATAAAATACAAAGTCACAGGTCCAATTGGTATCTCACGGCAATACCCATCACCATGAAAAAACAAGAAATAAAAAGTCACAGTACCGCAATGATATCAAGGCAATACCCAGCACCATCAAAAAACCAAAATAAAAAGTCACAGTGTGCCCAAGACATTCTCAAGGCAATACCCATCGCCATCAAAAAAACAAAAAATAAAAGGTCATAGTGCTCTCTCAGGGCAATACCCATCACTACCAAAAAATGAAAAATAAAAAGTCACAGTATCGCAATGATATCAGCGCAATACCCATCACCATGACAAAACAAAAAATAAAAAGTCATAGTATTTGAGTGAGATCAGCGCAATACCCATCACCATCAAAAAACAGAAAATAAAAAAGTCACAATACCGCATTCATTGATATCAGAGCAATACCTATCACCATCAAGAAATAGAAAAACAAAAAATCACAGTGCTCATTGTCCTCTATTCTCAGGGCAATACCCATCACCATCGAAAAACAAACAAAAAAAAGTCACAGCATTGCAATATTATCAGGGCAGTACCCATCACCATCAAAAACAAAAAAACAAAAATTCATAGTGCCCATTGTCGACACTCCACAGTGCCCACTATCCACACTCCATAGTGCCCATTGTCCACACTCCACAGTGCCCACTGTCGTGTATTTTCAGGGCAATACTCATGACCATCAAAAAATGAAAAATAAAAATTATAGTGCTGCCTGTTCTTGTAATATCAAGGCAATGCCCATCACATCTAATAAAAAAAATCAGAGTTCCCCCATCTTTGTTTGTAATTTTGAAGGCAAAGAGAAATACTCCAACTACGAAATCACAATTTGCTAGGGCAACACAAGTTACACAACTGACGCCTAAATGAAAAGGTATGAAACAGTCACAATTCCAATTTAATTTTTTTATTTGCCAATGCAATATCACTCACTCTCATAAATATAAAAAATCACACTCTCACAACTCTTCATGCTAAACAAAAAAAAAAAGAAGCATAATTATATATATTTTTCTTTTACAATTCAATATCCAACACACTTAAAAGGTCATTGTCTCTACTTCTCTTTTCTAAAGCATTAAGAAGAAGCAAATATAAAAATCAATCACAATGTTGCCATTCTTTTTGAGTCAATAACCATAATCATAACAAATTTTCATTATTGTTTTAAACCAATTGGCATTCATTTAAAAGCTCATACAATATATTTTTAAAACTTCATTTTCAACCTTGAATAAGCAAACAAAATAACACATATAGTAGAACTCCTCTAAACCAATATCCTCTAAACAAATAGTATGATATCCTCTATAATATAATATATAACACAAATATCAATGTCAAACCATATGTCAGTCATAGACCAAAGCAATTAAATGAATAGTAGTAATGCTCCTTGATGCTACCGGCACTAACCTCAAAGTCACTTCACTTACACTTTTATAAAATTAACTAATAACTTACTTAAACCTATCTAATTCTTGGAATCCCAACCATATCAATTTAGAAGAGTTCTACTATACTTCAAAAAAAAACATTGCTAACAACATATAAGTGGTTAATAATCCCAATTAGAAAGCTTAATATCTTAAACATTGTTATATTGTAACCACCATCATATCAAAAATACACGTTAATATACTACAGAGAACAACAAAATAAAAAATAAAAAACATGCCTCTTCTAAAGTGTATATGCTCACACAAATTCCATCCTTCCTTGTGCACATGAAAAAGAGGAGGTTTGCATTGATACAAATGCCTTCTATATCCTCTACACACCCAAATTCTAAATCCAAAACGATATTATTATTCACTGAAAGCAAGATTTGAATGTTCATTTTAAAGTAAGCACATCACAACCATTTTTTTTATGTCTAATAATATTATACACCTAATATAAAAAAAAGTGGCCAAAATAATCCTATCCACGTGGGTATGGCTCATGATGTGGTTATTATTGATTACTTAAACAAAAATTTGTCTGAAATAGATATCAAGTTCCCCCTATTTTCCAACCATCATAAAGAATACCAACAAATTAAGTGTTGTCTTAATGGAAATAGCTTCATTATGCAGATATTTGTTATTTATTTATGTTTGTGTTGATTTCAATAAATCAACAGTCGAAGCAAAAGGGGTGATCGTGGTAAGAATCACGGTTTAGTGACAGCACAGCGGCCATAGATTCCAATGCGCTGCACAATCTTATCACATGTACAGTTTAATGAAATAGATAGCGGATTGGTTGGGCCAATTTTTTGCCTCACTAGCTGCTAAGCCGTAAGCCGCCATTACCGCTCGATGAGTTCGATAGGGTTTGAACTCAGACGGGCGGACGGCCAAAGACGACTACTTCTCCAGCCAATTAAGTTCACGACTTGGCGACTAAAGACAAGCGTTTGACGCTATTACATATTTGCAAAGGCATGTGGTCATTTTACGGTGGTGTTTGTTTTGTAATTATCTCTTTATATGTTTATCTAAATATTTTGAAAGGTTCATATATTTTGCCTTTATTTGAATAAAAATACTAAGCATTTAAAAATGAATGGAAAAAGTGTACAAAGAAGAAGGATTTGACATCTACACTAGGATTAGAATGGAGAGGGGCATGGGCTGATGTGCCCCACCTCCCTATCTTAAATAGAATCAAAATTAAGGAGGAGAAATTCCTTGATATGTTGGAAGTTAATGTATGAGTATTGGTTGGAAGAGGGAAGAAATCTTGAAATTTTGATGTGAAACAACTCTCTGTGTATATATGATTTTAAATTATCATTTTAAAAAAATTTATTTATATAATTACCTTTCCAAAATGAGTTTGCAAGTTTGATTTGGAATTGTGATGCAAAAGTTATAAGTGTTTAAATTCTAGAGTCAAAAAACCAAACTATGAAGAAAGATTGAGACTTTGACAAGCCATAATTTATGATCTATATATCATTTTGCAACAAAATTTAGAGAGACTATTTATCATAATCTTAACTTTTTAGAAAGTCTTTAAACCTGAGATTTGGAGCTTGGAGAAGAAAGTTATAGAGGTGTGAAGGATTAGAGGTGGCTGACCTTTTGTTGGGAGAAAGCCAAAACTTTGAAGAGCTACAACTTTTGTAAAATATAAAAAATTCTTTTAAAAATTTTAGAGTGATAGTTTATTGTTACAACTTTCCAAACTATCTTCAACCATTCCATTTAGAGTCTTATTGAAGAAATTATAGTGTGTAGAAGTTAGAGGTTTGGGTGCTTTTTAAAAAATTGAGACCTCCACTTTGATTAGCTAAAACTTTTGGACAAAGTTTTATTTTGAAGTGGAAATTTTAAAAGTTGTAGCTAGTGATATTATCTTTTCAAATTGATATCACGTTTCTATAAATGATGTGTAAAACAAAAGTTATAGAGAATTATAGAGGCAGTGTTTAGTTTGCAAGAAGGAAGAAAAGTCTTTGCTTTAAACCTGCATAACTTTTGGACAATGGCTTAGATTGAATTGAAATTTGAAGAAATGTTAGAGGGTTAAAAGATATTTTCAAATTGCTATTACATTTAGCATTTGGATATTTAAGCCATCTGTGACACTAGATAGAACGTCGCAGCCTTTCTAGAACTTGTTATTTGTGATTTTCCCCATTGTTTTTATTAAAACATGAAGATTTGAAGATATGAAGACTTGAAGATTTGAAGATATGAAGACTTTGAGAGAAATGTTTTGGATTTATTTTTTATATATATGTAGGATGTGGCTTTGTTATTTCTAGCTGGTTTAAGAAGCTCATTTGTCAATTCATTTTCATTCTATTGTATAAACCTTGTTGCAAAGGGTGAAACCAAACTTAATCTCATTTATTGTTGTGATGACAAAGTGGGATTGATCACCCAAATGTTCAAGACTTGCTCTGTTCTCACGATCTAGAGTTTTGGCCAACAGATCGTGAATTTGATTTTAGGATCCCGTCATACGGACGACAGCTCGTGTCTGCTGTCCCGATCTACCCGTTCTATATCTAGTGGGCTTTTATTTCTACTTTGACTTTTATACTCCTAGAGCCAGCTACAGGATAGACCAACGAAAAACTGAAAATTGAAGATTTGAAAAATGAAGATCAAGACCGACAACAATTTTTAGTCAGCGACGCACAATCCCAGCAAGACACCCTGCGTGTTTCTAAGACACACTCCTCTCAACTCAAGAACGCCAGTTCCAAAAATAGGACCATGGGCAGATAAAAGAGGGGCAGCTTTTTAATTGCTTGAGAACGGCTGATGCAATGCAAATAATTGGTTGAGTAGGAATGTGAAGGACAAAAAATTAACATTTAAGCTGGCCCTCTCATCCCTGATTCATCTGAATGAAGGGCAATGAGGGGGTCAGTTCACTCGGCCAAACATCTCCACCGGGCTAGACTTGCTCAAAGTTTCCATCTGTTTTGGTGAGGCCTGAAGGCTCCCAATCTCCACCATGTTCTTTAAAAAGGTGGTCTTACATTCAAATACACCTCATAAATAAGCAATTGACCATTTATCTAAGAAAGTAGAGAATAAAATTCACTAAATTTAAGGTGAATAGTGTATGAATAGTGGTTTAAAAAGTGACTTGCTATACTTGCCAAATAAGAGAGTTTGAGAGGGGCTTAAGATGGACTTGGCTACTTTTCATCCACTTTGAGCGAGCAAGAGACACTAGATGAGATGCTCTAAGGGGCTTCAGAGTTTTGGCATTTTTTGTGCTCACATTGAATTGCATTAATTGGAATTTTAAACATTGACGTTTTGTGTTTATTTTGAACGTAATCTTTCTAATACATATGTTTGAGGTAGAAACACCCATAAGTATTAGTTTAACCCCTAAAGGACCAAGCTTTTTTTTTGTCAAAATTATTGAAAACTACTACTTCTAGGGGATGAGTAAGAAGGTAGGTTTTTTTTTTTTTTGTGGCAAATCCAACCTTAGAATCTTGCCTTAGACTAGAAAAGATACTTGTGGGAAAAAAATCATGTCATTCTAAATAGAGAGGAGGGAGATATTTCAATCTGAAGTGAAAAAAAGGTTTTTTTTCGTGCTGTCCAAAAAACTCAAAAGCCATTGACCACTCTTACATGAAATAAATTGCTCTATACAAAGTTGAGGTTTATTTTTTCCATGTAGAAGACCAAGTTAGGCATGTATGGGAGAATTTTCAAATCAAGTGGAACTATACAATACATGGGAAAAGGTAGTAAGTAAAAAGCAATAGAGAATGAGTCAAATTACTAAATTGTTAAGAACTTCATTATTGGAATGAAAAATGCACATCCCAATGGCTATAATGTTGTAACAAACAACCTACTTCCTTAGGTTTAGTTTTTATTCCAAAATATTGAAAATTGTGGAAAACAAATACTTCAAAGTTTATTTGAGAGTAGAAGATCCGTAATTGCCTACAAACTTAAACATCTCATAACTTTCATCTCATTGATTGAGATTGAATGATTCAAAGCTTCCCACATATAAAAAAACCTAAAGAACCAATTTCAGATTTTTATTTTTAAAAAATACAAATTTTAAAGAAGTTTTTTGGCTGCCCAAATTGCCCTTCTATCCTTGAACATCAGAAATTCTTGCATAACTTCTTTGTCGAATTTCAGAATGAGGAAAAAATTAGATGTGAACATAGATTTTTGAATTCCCCATCTTCCATAAAAGTTTCAAAAAATTACACAAAGTAGTTTAGCCATAGGTACATGCCCAAAATCCCAATTGTCTCCCAAAGGGACAACGATCCTATAGGGGTTAAAAATTACCATATGGCATGAGAAGCTGCCGCTCCAAAACCAAAAAAAAACCTTGCTCTAGACTCATACAATTCCAATAATAGCCAAACTACTTTCCACTCATTACACTTCCTACTTCACTTTGAGACATGTGACATGACTTAAGTGGTCTTAACCTTGAAAAGGACAAAAGAACACATTCCAAAGCACCTATCCCTATTGAGATTGGAATTGGTTGGGTATGAGGCATTTTTGGTATCTGCAAACTAAAACTTTTTGTAACTTTCATCTCATTAATTGAAATCAAATGATTCAAAGCTTTCCATGTACACATAAGTCTAAATAATCAATTTCAAAAAAAATTCAAAAAACGTAAATTTTAAAGAAGTTTGTGGAGTTCCCAAGCTGCCTAGAGTTTAAAAAATGCAACATATTGTGCTAGAACTTTTGAACCATGTAGTCAAAAGTTATGAAAACTATCGGAACTTCAAGCTACTCCTTGGACACATCATGTGTGAGGTTTTCAAAGAAAAAAGATAAAAATTCCACTTGTAGTGAGCTGCCCACTACTCAATTTGTTGCCAAAAAATAGTGCTTGGGCCTTTAGGGGTTAATGATTGCTGCACGGAGGTGGTTGTGGTTGTGCATGCATTAATGCAAAGCTTGGGGTGTACAGTGCCCCTCATATGTTTACGTTCAAGTTCATTATGCCCTTCAAAGAACTTTGGTTAAAATAGAGTACAATTTGCATTTTTTAAACTTGAATTATGGTTTTGTAATTCTTATGCCCTCTCAATCAAGCATACCAAATTTTAGTTCCAAAAAAGTCAAAACCCCATTTTTTGGTAAATTGTTTTGTATTAAAATCACGGTTTTACATGAAAATTAGTTGAAGTGATGAATTTTTGAGATTTGATTGCATGGGTATGTAGGAAATATCCATGTACACCCTTTTCATGTTGAGAAAATATTATTAAGTAACACAAACATGATCTGCAAAGAAATCAATGTCAAATCAACATGGGGTGTGGTAGGACCACAATTTGTAAAATAGATATTTCTTTATTTTAGTCATATTTTGCTATTTGACTATTATGCTATGACTAAATTTGTACCTATGAGCATGACAATATGTTCACTTAACCAAAAGCTAGTTAAAAATAAAGATATCTATTTTACAAATTGTGGTCATACCACACCTCATGTTGATTTCATGTTGATTTCTTTGTAGATCATGTTTGTGTTACTTAATGATGTTTTCTCAACTTGAAAAGGGTGTACATGATGTTTCCTACATATCCATGCAATCAAATCTCAAAAATTCATCACCAATTTTCTTCAATTAAATTTCATGTAAAATTGTGATTTTATCACAAAACAATTTATCAAAAATGGGGTTTTGATTTTTTGGAACTAAAATTTGGTATGCTAGATTGGGAGTACATAAGAAATACAAAACTATGTTTCAAGTTTAAAAAATGCAAATTATACTCTATGTTAACCCGTAAAGGACTGTTGTCCCTTTGGGGGACAGGTGGGAGTTCAAGCATGTACCTTTGGATAAGCTACTTTATGTGACTTTCTGAAACTTTTATTGAAGGTGGGGAATTCAAAGATCTACGCTGGCATCTAATTTTTTCCTCACTCCGACAATTATTGAAGAAGTTATGCATGAAAATCTGAAAAGCAAGGGAGGAGTGCCCACCCGGGTAGCCCAAAAACTTCTTAAATTTTTTTTTTTTATACTTAAAATTTGAAATTGGTTCTTTAGATTTTTTTGTAGGTGAGAAGCTTTGAATCATTCAATTTCAATCAATGACATGAAAGTTATGAGGAGTTTTTGTTTGCGGGCAGATATGGAATCTCTACTCTAAAATAAACTTTGAAGTCCTTTATTTTCCTCAATTTTTATTATTTTGGAAAAAAAAACAAAACCCAAGGATGTAGATTGTTTATCACAACATTATCACCATTGGGTTTGCATTTTTCATTTTAATAATTAAATTTTTAACAATTTAGTGGTTTGACTCATTCTTTATTTCTTTTTACTTACTAAATTTTTGTATGTGTTATGTAGTTCCAATTGATTTGAAAATTCTCCCACACATAGCTAACTTGATCTCCTACATGGGAAAAATTAAGCACAAAGTTGCGTAGAGCAATTATTTTCATGTAAGAATGGTCAAAGGCTTTTGAAATTTTGCAGCAACATGAAAAAAACTTGTCTTTTCACTTTAGATGTAAATATCTCACTCATGTCCATCTGGAATGACCTCATTTTTTTCATTTTTTTTCCACAAGTACCTAATCCAGTCTAGGGCAAGATCCTATGGTTGGACTTCCCAAGTTTTCAAAAAAAAATACCTTCTTACTAACCCCCCAAAAGTGACAGTTTTGAGTGATTTTCACTGAAAAAATGGCTCAATCCTTTAGGGGTTAACCAAAGTTCATTGAAGGGCAAAATGAGCCTGAACGTAAACATACTAAGGGGCACTGTACAACTCACATGCAGGGCCTCTATTTCCTGCACCGAATCTACCTGCCAGTGTTACATTTCCACCCTGCAAACTGCTGCAGTAAAACAGTCGTAATTACTAATAACCCCGAAGCAAGGTTTTCCCTTGTCCCTGTACAGTACGTGCATTTCTGCACGTTACTCAAATTCACTGGACCTGCCCTCAGCGTTGCTGCAAGTGGATCTCTGCAAAGGAGCAGAATGTTCTCGACGATGCCACTTTATACCTCAAATTTATTCCAAAAGAAAGACTATTCCCTAGAAATCAGGCAGTGCCAGAGAAGCCTCGCGCTTTTTAGATGCTAAACAATCCAAAATATACATATATGTATATGTATGTGTATATGTGTGTGCATATGCGTACGCTTAAAGTAATCAACTGGATTGTCTGTAACCAATGGTAAGCTTATTACTTGGAGTGGCACTCTTACATATCTGGTCTCATCGAGACGTCGTCACGTGCATCTCATGGTCAAATTTGCCTTTTTTTTCATGTTTCAATATAATATCCACAAGGTGTGCACCATTATCGCTGACAAACTATGCAGGAAAGTAAAAAAGAAAAGAAATATAAAAGTAAAAACAAACAAACAGGGCTGAGTTTTACTGTACTTCAACTAAGCAATCCAACGGTCGTAGGTCGCAAATTAAGACAATCTCATACAATGAGGACCTTGAAGCTAAACTATTGAAGTAAACTGTACCGAACCAATTCCATTCCATGCGACGCTTCTAGGGCTGTGCAGAGAACAGTTCATATCTGAATTGTTTTCTTATATAACAAATATATTAGTCTTCAACGCCTTCATCCATTCGTCACCCATTCAACAAAACTGGCAAACCTCCTCCTACTCCAAAAGTTTCACAGGACTCCAAATCTGATGATGGCCAACTTGATGAAGAGGGCTGTGCAAGACAGGATTGACGATTTGTTTTAGAGGCAGTGCAGGATAGAAGAGGTGCGCTTGCAAATATACTCACAAGCACTCTGGCACAGGAAATGCATACAAATTGTGATGATAAGGAAATCTCCAATAAGCCTGTACCTTTTCATGCCGTTGTTGAAATGGGATGCCGGAGACAGAGGCGTCGCTGAAACCAAGAGTTTTCAAGGGATCTGATGTTGCTTTTCTTCTAGTTTTTGTTGTGCAGCATATTCCTTGCTGTACTGCTGCTCAGAGATTTGAGCCAAAGACTTGAGATTGCACCGCACCACAGTGTCCACAAACATGTGCGTCTCCTCTGTCGTGTTCCCATCAGGAATATCCACCACGTACGACTCCAAGACTAGAGTACCAGGACGCCCGTCAATTTCTAGTTCGTGCAACGACGTAACCGAGGAATAGTTGTGCAACCTGTGACCACCCCCGAGCACTCGGAAGCTAACAACGTGATTTTCATCATCTAAAATCTCCAAGCGCTCCACACTGGAAGTGGCCGGCACGCTGGAAACCAAATGAATCTCCCGGATGCTCCCCACGCCACCGTCACCTTCGATGATGTTGCAAGTTTGTATGAACCGTTTATACACCTGGGGCTTGTCGAAACGGCGCACAATTGACCACACTATCCCTAACGAAACCTTGATCTGTTGCAGCAGAATGCTCCCGCACTGGTGAGGCTCCAGATGGTGCGTGTGGTGACGTGCTATCCACTCCTGCTTCTTCTCTACTAAATTCTGCTTCTTCTCTACCAAATCCGGCTTCTTCTCTACCAAATCCGGCTTCTTCTCTACCAAATCCGGCTTCTTCTCTAGCAAATCCTGCCGCCCCTTCACCTGCTCCTGCAATTCCGTTGGCTGGGTCGGCGACATGCTCCTACTCTCTCCTACTGATGCTCTCCCTGCCATTGACATCAGTTGCTCGTCAAATGGCTATACTGGAAGTAACATGACAACGGGGCGTGACGACCTGAAAGGATGGAAACAGAAAAGAGAGCAACCGCAGATGTTAACCCCTTCAGAACCACGGATTAAAACGACCGTGCAAAGCACACTCTAAATGGGGACAGTATTTACATCACTAGATTGACTGAAGAGGATTGCATGTGTCGGATAAAGATACTAATCACCCCTGTATGAACCCGTCAAACCTGCTTCAAAGAACATGAAGCCAAATATGGCTACTTGGGCCTCGTAGGGTTGACCATAAATGCGTCCAAACCCTAATTTCGCATCTGAAGTAATGTATACTCCAAGCACAGATATTTGGGCAAAAGAAAGCAAACAGCAGTAGTTGCAAAGGGAGTACCTGTGAGCAAATACCCTTCTCGCAAGTCCAATCTGGTAGTCCACTAATGAGCTTGCTTGCCTCTCCCTCTACAAAGCGATCAGCAGCGGCTGAAATAGCCCTTCTTTCAAGTTCGATCGCAGCAGAAAGGATTGATAGACATTCCTCGAAGTGCCTTCATCATTAAATCTGCGATCGACGCCCCATGGACAGACCGCAAACACGGCTTCACGCGTTGACGTTTCCCAGCGAGAACAAATTCTCATCGTCTCCACTCGACCCCCTGTCTCCGTTCAAATCCTATTCATGGTTCAATCCGAAACCACAAAACCCTACATGGCATAAGCAGGTATCTTGTGGACAATTATGGACCTCGAGTCCTCTAAGAGATCTCGATCAATACTGCAAAATCTCGGCAGTCCCGCCCCTTTCTACAAACGATTCTCTCGGCAGTGATTCGTGTGGGGACGACGAATTATGGCGTCACAGCCACGTCTCTACCAATCACACCTCGAAACCAATCGCTCGTGGAAATGCGGTAATGGCCAAAAGAGCCAACACAACGCTAGCCCTGGCGATCTCCAGCACAGAAAGTGAGTAACGCCAACGGCTCCGACACTTGTTGTGACTGCAAGCGGGGTTGGTTGATTGGGTCTTCAGCAAATAGCAGTTGCAACAACGTGTGGCGAGAAACCCAAACGGTTGCGATGCCGCCGGAGTCTGCAGAAGCAAGGGGCCATGGTGACCAAAACTTTTACTCCATCGCCATGGTAACTGAACTCAACTTACTCCATCTTGCATGTCGGAGAAGGAGGAGAAGCAGCAACAGCAGTGGAGGCAGCCAGCACCCGAGAAAGAGGGGAAAGCGGAGGAAGCAAGGAAGAAAAAGTGCTGTAGCTTAGCTGGGCTTGGCTTGCCTCCCCCGAGGGGCGAGTCGGAGCAGGTGAAGCTGACCAGTTGTTGTTGGTGTTGGTGGAGGAGGTGGGGTTGGGTCTCACAAGGAGCGAGGCTGCTGGAGGGGCAGCGGTAGCAGCAGCCCATCAAACTGCATCCTTTCGGCATGTCCGGCAATACACATTGTCCTCGGCACGGGCATCCATTCAATTCACCTCTTTTTTCAAAATTCTTAAGTTTTTCTAAATGTTTTTGGTTTTACCCCCTTTAGCCGCTCGATTTAGTCTTTTAATTAACTCCCTTTTTTCTTGAGGGCACCAAAATTTTACCTCCTTTTCACACTGGAATGTCTAGGGTCACCATGGAAACACGGGTTCAGTGTATTTTGCGCGAACAAAAATGGTCCTCCTAGACGTTTAGGGGTTAACCCCTAAATGCAAGGCCATGGTGAACTAAGGTAGGGTGCTCTAATTGCAACCCTGTCCCATAGGTTGTTAAAGAATGGTTATGAAGTGGTCCTTGAATGGACCTCTCCTAGTCATAAAAGAAAATGTGCATTCTATTGTTAGAGCCAATCTTACTCCTTGTTTTCATTCATCACTTCACAACTTGCAAGGGTATGCTTTATGGGAGACCTCGAGTCACAAATAGATGTCTACTAGAAAAAAATGTGAAAATTCATCAACAATTCAATAATGCTTCAAAAATTATGAAAAAAAATGTGTTACATTTAACATGCATTTCTCTTCGACTAAAAATTAGGCAAAAATCTTCATGCCTTGAAGAGCCCATAAAAATCTACACTTGCTCTTAAAGTGACGGTTTAGGAATACCCTACCTTAACTCTCATTGCCCTTTTCTTGGATGAATGGAGCTTGAGCTTAGTCAACTAATTTGGGGGGTTGTGGTGCCAAGGTAAGAAAGCTGAATTTGTTCACATCTCAAAAATTATGAGAGTTTGGAAATTTATCAATAAAAGATTAACCCCTAAAGGACCAAGAGTGTTTCTTGAGAAAAAATATTAGAAACTGCCAACTGTTAGTGCATTGCGCAAGATTTAAATTAACCCCTAAACGTCCAATCGACCATTTTATGGTCATTGTTGTTTTTTGGGGCTGCCTAAAATGAAAAAAAGAAAATTTTTGAAAAATTTGAAAAAAATGTCATATAGAAAAGCAGGTCTACTTTCCAACCCAATTTGAATCATGTCAATCCAAATTAAACTCCATCAAGGAGAATTTTTCAAAGAAAAACACTTCAATATTTGCTAATGTTACAAAATTTACTATTTTGGGAAACTAATGATGTTCTCTCCACCAAAACTATTGCATTTTTGAACTTTCAAATAGGATGTACATTTTTAACCAATTATACCAAATTTCAAACTCTCTGAATAATTTATTTAATTTTGATGAATATTAAATGGTAAATGCTTATAAATAAATTGTAGAAGAGTACAAAACTTTTTTTGATTGTGTGGCCGTATGAATAATTATTGAACATCATGATCCTTATTTCCTCTTCAGAAGCAACCTTCATCAAAGTTACAAAAGTATCATTTTATAATGCATCTATGTTTTGCCCTTACCCCTTAGGCGTTTAGGGGTTAAAACCCTTTTTTCTCAATTTCAACTGTATTAGAGTGTGCAAAATAGATAAAATAATATGTGCAAAAAAAACCCAGCTCATTTGACCACATGGATTGTAAGATTATAATGTTTGAAATGAGAAAAAACTACTTTTTAAAATTCCTGCAAAACAAATTTAGCAAACTTTGACCCTTCCTAGAGTAAATTTTTTGCTCTACATAAATTTGAATTTTTTGACCATTCACAAGTATATGATGTTAGGTTCACTCATGCAAATTTATAGAAGTAAATATTGAATCTAGCTTACTCTGAATCATTGTGTAATATAAGGAGGTTAAGTAAATTGGCAATACATTAGTCATTCTTTCATGATTTCTTGTGCTATGAGGAAGTCTTTTATTCAAAATTTGAATGGTGAAAAATTAGAGACACACATTTGAAACATATGAGAAAAAGTTTCAAGAGCTTTGGATTTACAAATTGAAAGATAGCAAGGCCTAAAGTTAGAGGATTGTTTTTTTCTTGCAGCTGCCCAAACATAGTTAACAAAGTTTGACTCTCTTAAAAATGTGATGTGAGAGCTCAAATTTTTTTTGACAATTGTACACCATGTTTTTTTAGTAACATACTTGCCAAAATTTAAAAGTTTATGAGATTTTTAGCAAAAGATTCTCCAAAGATGCTCAAATTGCCCAAGCTGCCCAAATTCTGTTGGGCAACATAACTTTTGAAACAGGCATCCAATTGGGGAAAATATTACATTTCCATTTAGGGAATACATATCTACACCTTGTGTAACAATTTTGAGAAAATCAAATAAAAATTGACTCCATATGACCCTACTCGAGTTCTCAAGTTGCTGTCAAACAACCAATTGGTCCTTTAGGGGTCAAATTTGAAATTTTGACTTCATATTTGGATTCAAAGATCCTCATTTAGTCTACATGCGGGAGGGGTATATGATTGAACACTACAAAAATGGGAGGCAAATTATTACTTTTATCTTTGCTTTAGAATTACGAAAAATTTCCACCTTGGCGAGAAAAATGGATGTGTAGTGGACAAAGTCCCGCAGCCTTGTTCATCTTAGCAGGGGGCAATAAGGGGGTCAGTTAGTCACCCCTAGCCTAAATGCTCAAGGGTGTTTTTTTTGTTTTTGGAAGGCAATTTTGAAGTTTTTGAATTGTTTGCTTGTAAGGTCATTATTAAACATTAAAACAAAATTGTAACCTTAGATCTTGAACTTCAAGGCTTGTAGATGGCGTTGCCAATTTTTTTTGAATAGACCACTCAAATTTTAAGATATTTGTGATTGAATGTGGATAAGTATATAATTTTGTGGTTTTTTTGGAGCTACCCAAAACTTTGAATGCAAATTGGCAACTTTTGGATAAAAATTTGGGAAACAGCCACTTATGATGCTTTAGTGTTTAATGTTGTTACTAGAAATTAATTGCCCCTCTTCTAAATCCATGACCGCAATTTCACAAATGAGCTCACAATGCAAATGTCAAAACATGACTGCCTAATAATAATAAAACTTTATTTCCAAATATTGACCAAAAATTATAATGAATAGTTGAGAATTCAATGGTGAATGAATATTTAATTTGTATTACATTAACATTCAAAGTGAAATTAGCGCAAATATTGTTAAATGATGAATTTTCAATATAAAGACCCTCACTGCCCAAAGGAGTGTCCAAGGGAAACCTTCACTTCATTCTCAACTTGTTGCCCATCTTTCCAATGTTGCATCTTGTCATAGGCTCTTTAGTGACACTATTCATCACACTTTTGGGTGTGCAATTAAGGAGTATCCTTGTAGTTTAGCTTCCACAAAAAACAATTGAAAAAACATATAGAGGACATAAAAATTGAACACTTAAACTAACTTTAGCTCTTGGGGGGTGTAGTGAGAGGTAGCAGTAGAAACTACATGTGAACAAATGATAGGGTGCCTAAAAAACATTTGAGATAAAAATTACAATTGGATTTTTTATACTATAAGGTACAAAATATCATGAGGTGTCTTCAAACGACATAGAGTATAGAAAAATAGGTTCAATTAGAAAAAAATTAGACCTAGGATACCCCCCTTTTTATTCTTCTTTTTGGCTAAAAGTCGTAAATCTTGCTGCCTTGTTAGTGGCATATTCAAAGTGTTCAATAATTTTATAGACTTTACTAATTTCTACAATAGATGTTGGATGGCTTTAGGTAGTTGTCTTTAATTTTGGAAATTGGTAGTTCCTGCTCTGAGCCTTCTGTTTGTTGTTTGTTGTTCAAGGTTCAAAGTCCAACTTGGGATTTGGGAATTGCTCAGTATGTCTTTTCCATTGTCTCCATTTTTTGGCTGAATGCATTATTTGTTAAATTGGGAAAAACGGAGGTACCATTTTGTACTCCACCTTAAACCCAAAATATCACCTTAAACCAGATTCAGAAGTATCAAATTTAATTTGAGTCACTAAGATTTTTTTCCCTCGCAAATTCCTCCTCTCAAGTGAGGACAAGTGTACCAAAAAAAAACACAAAACTCAATTTCAGGAGGCCTCTTGAAACCTTCAAAAGTCCCAAAATGTAAGTTTTTTCACAATTTAACAAATAACGCATTGTTGCTATTCAAAAATTATTTCTTACATATTATTTGGCATACGATGAAGACATGTACAACACCTTGAAGCAAACATATGTACTGCATGTTTTTGCCAATCAAAAAGTTTGCATAATATAAATTATATTTGACAATTTCTTGTTGTGCACCACAATTTAGTGAAGCATATTATTTTGCATATTGTAAAGACATCTACAGTACATTGAATCAAACAATGTAGGTTAAAGTAAAGTGAATATCAAAAAATAATCTCTATATCATTTATATTAATCATGTAAAAAAAACCTACACCTAAAGTTCAATTTATATAGCATTTAATAGTATGATACCTTCATAGTAAACAAGCGTCATAGCCAATTTTTTTGGAAAGTACAATGGTAGTATTGAGTACACTTTTTTGTTAAGGTATAATTGAAACTTGAATATAGTCATTAGTAGGGGAAAAAAAGTTTGAAAGAAGTTTGATGTCTAAAAAAAATTGTAGAAGAATTTTTTGTTTTATCTAATTTATCATATCATTTATTCATATCAATTCAAAATTATAAGTAATGCAAGCCCCTTCTTTAATAACGCAAAGTAGAAAATTACATAATGATAGGGTGTTTAAAATAAATTTTTAAAAAAAACTAATATCCCCTAAAAAATACTTGGTGTTTGCACCTATCCCCTTATTTTTTACACATTGACCCCCCCAAGCTTTAGCTTGCAACTTTTCCAAAAAAAAAAACCTTAAAATAGTCAAATTTTTGCTTTAAGCAGAGTTTCAAAATTTTTTTAATATCCAAATTGGGTGCCTTGGGCATTTAGGGATTAACACTAAAAACTATCAGGTGAAAAGATGAATGAAAACGCCTTATCCTCTCCAAAAAAAGGTATTAGGGGGTTTCAGATATGTCATTCAAGCAATTTTGTTCACGTGAATGAAATTAGTGAACAAGCTAGTCAAGCCACCGTTCATGTCCTTGCAATCACCCATTCAAATATTTGAATTGTAGTGAACTACTCACCACCCTTTCAACTCTATCCATAATCACTAATTCCGTACAAATCCTTTGAACTCCACCATTGTTGCTTCTAATCTGGAACCCTTTGTCTCCACAATTGTCCGCTTCTAATCAAGATCTCTTCAGCTCCACCATTGTCGCTTCTTGTGCATCACAATTCCTTGAATGACCTTGACCTTGCAATCAACTCTGCATCCAAACTATCTAGAGGCCCGGAGCAAGAGCCGAGAGGCGGGTAACAATACAAACAAGCGCGGGCAAGGGTGCAAGCACGGAGCGATAGGAACACTATTGGAGCTAGCGGGAGAGGCAAGGAGGGAGAGGCTTCACGTTGTTCACGCATGAACGAGCCATGAGGACCTCCTGGAGGTTCCCATGGCTTGTTCATTTTTGTGACTTCACGTTCACTATGAACAAAAACTTGGTTCACGCCCATTCGTTCACCATTTTTTTTGAGATATCTTAAACCCCCTATTAGGTTCACCAATATATGGCCAGGGAGAATGCCCAAGGTGAATTGACTTCCTCATTGCCCCCCTGCCTAATGGACGGGGCGTCTACCACACATCCAAGTTTTTGGGCAGGGTGGAAAAGCTCTAAAATTCTCAAATAAGAGTAAAATTAATAAGTTGCCCCTTGTTTTTGTAATGTTCAATTATATCCTCATTTGAGGTTCTAAAATAAATCAAGGTCTTTGAATCCAAATGTGAAGTCAAAATTTTTAAATTCAATTTCCTAATGGTGAATTTTCAAAATCTCAAAAAATTTGAAATGTAAAAACAAAAGCACCGTGGCTCAAAAACATGGATGTATAATGGAAAAAGCCTTGCAACCTTGTTCATAGGATAGGACAATGAGGTGTCAATTCACCTCGGGCATGATTAACCCCGAAAGGACCGTGGCCTTTATTTTGTCAAAAAACACTCAAAACTATCATTTCTATGGCAAAGAGTAAAAAAGTTTGAAAATTTGTCTTTTTGCCTATCTAATCATAGGATCTTGTGCTAGACTAGTATAGGAATGTGTGAAAAAAAATTCAAAAGCTTTGACTGCACAGATTTCAAGATATATGTGTTTAAAGTGTAAGAAACAAACTTTTTGCACCTTGCATGATTAGATTATTTGACTTTGAACTTTTTTAAATTAAATTTTTGCACCCCAAAGTTTGGAGGTTAAAATATTTGTGGTGAAAAATTGAGTTGAGAATCTTTCAAAAAAATCAAAACAAAAATACTGAATTTTCTTTCTTAAAAGAAATTAGGTAGAAGAAGGTATGAGATTGAACAAAACTTAAATTGTTAATAACCTTGTAATGGAATTGAAACACAACAATCCCAATGGTGAGATTGTTCTAGCAAGCAAACTTCACCCTTTCCAATAATTTTTTTTGGAAAAATGTTAAACTTGCATTCAAAAATGAAATTTATAAGTTATTTTTTCAAGAAGATGCTTAAATTGCCCAAAAAACAAGATTATCCATAACTTTCTCATAACAAGTCCAAATGGAATGAATTAGAGCTTTAGATGTAGACAAAACTATAAATTATGAGACTAAAAAAATCAAAACAAAAATTTCAAGTTGTTGTAAAAAAACTTTTGCTGCCCATTCTCCCCAAATTTATGCTTATTTGGGCAGAACCTTTGCTCCCGGGCATAGATTGGAATAAAGTTATTCTCTCCAAAAGTTAATGTGTTTTTCTATCTTCAAAGAAAGTTTCAAAAATTCAAGACAAAAATTGAGGCCGTAGGTACTTGTCCAAAATCCCATTTGTCCCCTAAAGGGACAATGGTACTTTAGGGGTTAAGGTAGGGGTGAAGCCCACTTAACTACTAAAGGAGCAAGTGTCCGTTCAACACACACTTAAAAACTTGGGTTGGGTCACATGAAGTTAGATTTTATTGAATGTTCTCAAAATCGTTACACAAGGTGTAAATAAGTATTCCCCAAGTGGAAATGTTATTTTTTCTCCAATCGGATGCTTGATTCAAAAGTTAGGCTACTCAAAAGAATTTTGGCGGCTTGGGCAATTTGGGCATCTTTGGAGAATCTTTTGCTAAAACTTATCAAAATTTGAAATTTAGCATGTATGTAACTAATAAATTATGGTATACAATTGTCAAAAGAAAAAGAAAACTAAGCTCTCACATCACATTCTAAACGAGATTCTAAGAGGAGTCAAACTTTGTTAACTATGTCCATGCAGTTTCAAGAAATAATATTTTCTTCTAACTTCTAGCCCTATTATGTTTCAATTTATGAATTCAAAACTTTTGATTTTTTTATCACCTGTTTCAAATGTTTGTCTCTAACTTTTTACCATTCAGATTGCAAATAAAAACTTCCTCATTGCATAAGAAACCATGAAAAATGACTAGTGTATTGCCAATTCACTAAACCTCCTTACATTGTAGGGTAATTTAAGATAAGCTAGATTCTAAATTTAATTTAAAAAATATGCATGAGGAGATCTAACATCATGTACTTATGAATGGTCAAAAAACTCATTTTTGTGTAAGGTAAAAATTTTACTCTCAGAGGGCTCAAAGTCTATTGACCTTGTTTTGTTCCAATGAAAATAATAATAATAATAATCACTTTAAACGTTATAATCTTACAATCCACACAATTAAACACATTGATTTATTTTTTTAACACCATACAGTTGAAATTTGGAAAATTAAATTAAAAAAATTAAATTTTGATGAATAGACTAAAAGTTGGCAATTTCTCACATTTTTTCTCAAAAGACACCTTTGATCCTTTAGGGGTTAATCCCTAAATGCCCAAGGCACTTTCTGAGCTTTTAGGAATTTGTTCTAAGTTGAACAAAAAGCTATTTTTGAAAAGTTGTATTGGATTTTTTAAAAATTGCAACCGTACAAAATCAAACCACATATGTTAAAAATTATATAGGAAAAGAAAACACAACAATATCATTTATGGATTGAAAGGTCATAATGTTTGATCAAGAGGGTGTTATCCCCTAAAGGACCATTGTCCCTTTGGGGGACAAATGGGATTTTGGGCATGTACCAATGGCTAAACTACTTTGCGTGATTTTTTGAAACTTGTATTGAAGGTGAGGAATTCAAAGATCTACTTGGGAATGTAATTTTTTCTTCATTCCGACATTTATTGAAGAAGTTATGCATGAATATCTAGAAAAAGTTGCTCCCTTGGCAGCCAAACAATTCTTTAAAAATTTCATTTTTTTCAAATAAAAATCTGAAATAGGTTCTTTAGACTTGTATAAACGTGGGGAGCTTTGAATTATTCAATTTTGATAAATGAGATGAAAGTTATGAGGAGTTTTTGTTTGCGGGCAGTTCTAGATTCTCTACTCTAAAATAAACTTTGAAGTCATTTATTTTACTCAATTTTCAAAAATTTGGAAAAAAACCAAAACAAAGGATGTAGATTGTTTATCACAACAATATAATTGTTGAGATTTGCATCTATCATTTTAATAATTAAATTCTTAGCAATTTAGTGTTTTGACTCATTCTCTACTTCTTTTTACTTACTAATTTTTCCCATGTGTTGTATAGTTCCAATTGATTTGAAAATTCTTCTACACATACCTAACTTGGTCTCCTACATGGGAAAAATAAACCTCAACTTTGTGTAGAGTAATTTTTTTGCTCTAAGAGTGGTCATTGCCTTCTGAAATTTCTAGGCAGCAGCAAAAAGATTCTTTTTTCCGTAGTTCAGATGTAAACATCTAACTCATTTTTGTGTAGATCAAGCTGACTTTTTCACCACGTGTAACTCTTGTAGTCTATTGCAAGATTTGACGGTTGGATTCTCATTAAAAACTTTTTTTTCTTACCATTGTACTTGCTTCTCCAAAAGTGGTAGTTTTATGTGTTTTTCACAAAAAAATGGCTTGGTCCTTTAGGGGTTTAAACTGCAAATATGACTTGAAGTCTTTCAATCCTCTTTTCACATGTCAAATCTTTAAAAAAATGGTCACATGAAAAATATGGGGTTAAAGGACATAGCATACGTAACTCCAATTAATTTACGGCTTTTCAAAATCTGCCCTCCAATTTTTTTAAATGAAATTTTAGTGTAAAATTTTCTCCAAAGTCTAGTGTATTTGAGGCTCATCTTCAAGAGCTCTCAACACCAAAAAAAGTTAAGATTGCAATGGACACCCTTGCACAAAATCTTGAATAGAAAAATCATAATCAATCATTTACATAATTGATTTTTAGATGCTAAAACTAGACTTCCAAAATAATAATTGACCCCTAAAATTCTTTTGTATTTAGAGGCCCAAAACTACTTCAAAATACTAGTCCCCAAACCAAGGTCAAAATCTTCGTTGAAACTTACTTCTTAACAAATCCAACCATAGGATCCTTTGGTTGACTTGCACAAGTACATTGTCCCAAAATTTTAGAATGAATGTCCCCACCAATTGCTAGATCAATGTGCCTAAATTTCAAAATGTAGGCTTTTCTAGTCCTTCTAGAAGGTGAGGTTTTGTTTTTCAAACTCTTTTAGAGAAAAACACATATGTTGTATTTCTTGTGCAATTTTGGCAATATGTTGGAAAATGGATTGAAAGCATATATAAAAAAATGTAACCAAAAAAAATTCGGGATTCATTTTTACAAAAGTTGTAAAGTGAATGAAAGGTATTGATGAATGAAAGATATAACTAATATGCTAATAAGTTTTGGAAGAATTTGAAAATTGTTAATCCCAATGGTGAGAATGCTCTAACAAACAATTAGTAACTTTCATTTTCAATTTCATTTGAAAATTTTCAAAATTGAGAGTAAAAGATAACTTTATATGTTTTTTCTACCCTCTTCCTACCATCATTGCCCGCAAAATAAAACTCCTTTTAACTCTTACCTCATTGTTTGGAATTGAGTGATTCAACTTTTTTTGAGTAGATATCAATCTATACAATTCTATAGAAAATAAGAAATAAAAATTTAGAATATATTTTTTGCTGCCCGGTTTGACATTGAAATTGAAAAAACCTTATAACTTTTTCATCACTTATTGGAATGACATGAAATAAAGCTTCACATGTAGATTATGATGAGTAGCATCCATCCTAAAAATTTCATGAAAAATTTCCAAACTATGAAATCAATAGAACTTGTCCAAATTCTCATAAAGCCCAAAATGGGCTCCTTGAACCTTTAGGGGTTAAAGAATTAAACATACTAAAAATAGAATTTTAGTTAGGTTTTATAGAAGTTTAAAGAATTACCAACACCATAATGTGGTGCCTTGGGCATTTTAAACACTATATTTGTTAAAGTGAGAGTTTTCCATTGAAATGAGAGGTAATTTAAAGGAAATTTGACAAAAGATTTTATGTCAATTCAACTCAATTTGAGCTGACATAAATCCTTTCAAAAGTGACCTAAATTGGAAGGTTTTATTACAATTCGAGTTGAATTGCAATAAAACCTTTCAAAAGTGACCTAAAGTTGGAAAGTTTTATGTCAGTTCAGTTGAAAACTCTAAGTTTAATGAAAATTGTTGATTTAGGTTGAGATCTTTTGAGAGGTGTCCAATCTTCCATTTTAATGAACATGGTGTCTTAGGGGTTAATGCAGCTATTTGTTTTTCTAGTGAGACAAAAGACATCATGCTGACACATGGATAAGTTGGTTTAGTTAGGCTTGATTTAGTGCACATACGTTAATGTGGGGTTAGGGTGGAAAAGATCAGCTTTTTTTCCAAACAATTTTGATAGTAATAATTTGTCTTCTATTTTGTTTTTGTTTGATAATATTCTCTACAAAGATTCAGACTAAAATAGGATTTTTGAATCCAAACGTAAGTTCTAAATTCCCATATTCAATCTCTCAATGATAAATATCTAAACTCTCACATTTTCTGGCGGGTGAAAAAATAGTACTTTTCCACTCTGGCCCTACATCGGCGTAAGTGCAGTAAGTTGAGCCGTTCAATTAGACGCATTTCAGAAAGCATAATTGCTGTCTCTGACAGTGCATCCACTTGTCTACAGAACATTCATTTGAACAGCAAAGGTTTTAATGTGCATCATGCACTGGAGTGGATGGCGTGCATGCCAGCCGCAGTGCCAGCTTGCTTTGCCCTGGAAGCTCCGATCCAGCCCATGCAACCTTTCTTCAAAGGCCCAGCTCATCCTGGATCAGATGTATTATACTATTCCTACACTATCCCAATGTGTGTCAGGAAGGTAGAGATAAAGTAGAATTGCTACAGTATAGTACAGTGCCCCTCAGTTCGTTTTCGTTTGGTTCATTTTGCCCTTCAAAGAACTTTGGTTAAAATAGAGTATAATTTGCATTTTTAAAACTTGAGTCATGGTTTTGTAATTCTTATGCCCTCTCAATCAAGCATACCAAATTTTAGTTTCAAAAAATCAAAACCTCATTTTTGGTCAATTGTTTTGTATTAAAATCATGATTTTACATGAAAATTAGTTGAAGAAAATTGGTGATGAATTTTTGAGATTTGATTGCATGGATATGTAGGAAACATCCATATACACCCTTTTCAAGTTGAGAAAATATCATTAAGTAACACAAACATGATCTACAAAGAAATCAACATGAAATCAACATGAGGTGTGGTATGACCACAATTTATAAAATAGAAATTTCTCTATTTGTCATATTTTGCTATTTGACTCATATGCAATGACTAAATTTGCACCTATGAGCATGAAAATATGTTCACTTAACCAAAAGCTAGTTAAAAAATAGAGATATCTATTTTACAAATTGTGGTCCTACCACACCCCATGTTGATTTGACATTGATTTCTTTGTAGATCATGTTTGTGTTACTTAATGATATTTTCTCAACTTGAAAAGGGTGTATATGGATGTTTCCTACATACCCATGCAATCAAATCTCAAAAATTCATCACCAATTTTCTTCAACTAATTTTCATGTAAAATCATGATTTTAATACAAAACAATTGACCAAAAATGAGGTTTTGATTTTTTGGAACTAAAATTTGGTATGCTTGATTGAGAGGGCATAAGAATTACAAAACCATGACTCAAGTTTTAAAAATGCAAATTATACTCTATTTTAACCAAAGTTCTTTGAAGGGCAAAATGAACCAAACGAAAACAAACTGAGGGGCACTGGACATTGAAGATTGCATTTAGGTTGCTCATATTTCTTGACATTTTGCACTGCATAAATACATGTTGATAAAGTAGGAGGCTCTAAAATCGTTCAGGTTTTAAAATTGTTCAAGCTTTAAAATCGTCCACAGCTTAGGAACGACTTTCATGTTCCATTAGAAATCTATCATAGTCATTGATGAGTTAGGTAGGCTTAGCAAGTTTACCAAACTTGCTAAGCCTACCCAACTCATCAATGACTGTGATAGATTTTTGATGGAACATGAAAGTTGTTCCTAGATTGTGGACGATTTTAGAGCCTCCTACCTTAGTTGATAGTAGAGTAATTCTCATAAAAAACTACTACAATAAAACAAACTTTAAAGGGTCTAGCAACAACAATGAAGTTGCACAAAAACAAACTAGCAACCTCCATGTTGTAAACCATGTGAAATTCTAGTATCTAGAAGTTGCATGCACCTCCAACTAGTCAAGTAATGAGTCATGAGGTGACTTTTTAGGATAAGGCAACCTTGTTGTCAAGACAAAGAAATGCAACATTTAGTGTAGGGCCATTAACATTAAGGCTATTTTTACCCTTGGAATGAAGGCCACAAAAACTTGTAGCCGTTTCAACCTAAATTTCAGCCAAAATATTTTCAAGAACAACCCCCAATATTCAACATAACAAGAGTAAGGTAGAACACTCATAAGCGTGAGTGTCCCCATAATCATCACTTCGGAAATCTTGGAAAATATGTGGAAATGAATAGATGTAATGACAAGGATGTACAATATGTGAATATGAAATCTTAAAAGTGGTTATGAGTGCAATGGCAATATGCTCTTTAACCCCTAAAATTCTTTTGTATTTAGAGGCCCAAAACTACTTCAAAATACTAGTCCCCAAACCAAGGTCAAAATCTTCGTTGAAACTTACTTCTTAACAAATCCAACCATAGGATCCTTTGGTTGACTTGCACAAGTACATTGTCCCAAAATTTTAGAATGAATGTCCCCACCAATTGCTAGATCAATGTGCCTAAATTTCAAAATGTAGGCTTTTCTAGTCCTTCTAGAAGGTGAGGTTTTGTTTTTCAAACTCTTTTAGAGAAAAACACATATGTTGTATTTCTTGTGCAATTTTGGCAATATGTTGGAAAATGGATTGAAAGCATATATAAAAAAATGTAACCAAAAAAAATTCGGGATTCATTTTTACAAAAGTTGTAAAGTGAATGAAAGGTATTGATGAATGAAAGATATAACTAATATGCTAATAAGTTTTGGAAGAATTTGAAAATTGTTAATCCCAATGGTGAGAATGCTCTAACAAACAATTAGTAACTTTCATTTTCAATTTCATTTGAAAATTTTCAAAATTGAGAGTAAAAGATAACTTTATATGTTTTTTCTACCCTCTTCCTACCATCATTGCCCGCAAAATAAAACTCCTTTTAACTCTTACCTCATTGTTTGGAATTGAGTGATTCAACCTTTTTTGAGTAGATATCAATCTATACAATTCTATAGAAAATAAGAAATAAAAATTTAGAATATATTTTTTGCTGCCCGATTTGACATTGAAATTGAAAAAACCTTATAACTTTTTCATCACTTATTGGAATGACACGAAATAAAGCTTCACATGTAGATTATGATGAGTAGCATCCATCCTAAAAATTTCATGAAAAATTTCCAAACTATGAAATCAATAGAACTTGTCCAAATTCTCATAAAACCCAAAATGGGCTCCTTGAACCTTTAGGGATTAAAAATTCACAACTTATTCTCACAGTATCCAAATAATACATTCAAAAATGCAAACTCATTTTTTTCTGTTCCTAATAGGATTTTATAATGTGCTAGTTCTTTATTAATAGTCATCATGTTCAAAACCCTTAGTTTGACGTTTATGGGTGCTCCTACCTTATAATGTGAGTCGATATTTTCTGTGTATGCATTAAGGTCAAGGCCATTAGTGCACTCTTTTGAAAATTTTAAAGAGAACGAAGGAGGCCAAGTTAAGCCATTGAGAGTTCTATGCAACGATGTTGACTACCGAATTTTTTTTGTTTTATTCAAATGATTGTGTTCTAACGAAACACAACAGTGGCTCTTGGGTCATGGTATTGGACTTCACTCTCAACTAACTCAAATTCTAAGATGGGGACACTATCAAACATTCTCTTTTCAATACTGATATAGATTTTGAACATTTGGCCTTGACTTTAGGGTTAGGGCCCTGGGATCATTTTTGTGGAATCAATCAATGAAGCTCAAGATAAGGACCTATAAGGGCTTCAAAATAGTCTTATTTCCATGCAGTGTTTGGGAATTTTTTTGGACTTCATCAGCTAAAAACAGGCATTTTTTGTACTCAACCGGTTTTTTGCTAGACCTTGCCGGATATTTTCTAAATTTACATAGTAATATACTATATTTAGAATTTTTAGTAAAATATAACCGACTTTTTGCCGGCAATTTCAAAATGCAACCGGTTTTTTTTCCCAATTCCACTGGCTAACAGTGAACTAGTAGCCAGGTTTTCCCGCACATTGTTTCCTAGTGTGAAGGGCCCCTTACAAGTAGAGGTCATGAAAACTTGAAACGGTTTAAATAAAATTTCAACTTCTATGTTTCCAGAGGTAGACTCAAACACTCAATGGTGTAAAAACATAACTTAGACCTTTTCTTGCATATCTAAGGGCTAAATTGCACTAAGGAGTGAAGGCCATCAAGAGGCCATTTGTATCAAAAATCTGGCCCATAAAACTCGAGTATCAACCTCAAGCATTTGTTAAAGCAAGAATTTATGGGGGCTTTTTTCTGTCTAAAATCACTCGAGCCAAACACTGAGGCTTTAAATAAGTTACAAGCTCTGAAAACTTATAAGAGAAGGAACAAAAAAGGAAACTGATAAGATTTTCACTTCAATGAATGGTGTTAACTATGCAAAGTCGATAGTATATTTTTAATCAAAGAGAACTTGTTGTGGGCTGCTTAGTCTAATAGGCATCCATGGGGAGATGTTACGAGTCTTGGAACAATTGGAATTGATCCGGGTTAGTGCATATTGTTTGTCGGTGTATTCATGGGACAAATTTAAGTAACTGAGGGTAGAACACCATTAATTGACAGACAAGAAAACCATTTGCACAAGCACCTAATGAATTAATGCAAATATGGAAATTGAGAAGAATTACTCCCAAAATTTGCAATTATGGAAATGGGATAAGAAGATAATAGCGTGGCTCTAGACAATGTGGCAGTGTAGCAATTTACAAACCATATTGTGCTTTTGGTAATAAGACAAGTATCTATTGCAATATTGCAAAATTCATAGGTCAAGCATTGGTTAATGACATTTTAAAGTTAGTGAAAGTATTGCGTAAAGTACTGCATAAGGGCTTCATTCTCTAACAAAAGTTCAGTGATATTATGTTGGAAGGATCAAAAGTTCTTGGATTGATCAAAACTAAAATGTAGTTTGGCACATTTGGCCAATCATGTAGACACGAAGTACAAAATATAGTGGAAATCCATTACATATCTGCTAGTTGCAAGTAAACACAATGTACATGCAAAAAACATACCTTTGTAGCTTGGATCATTAAAAATTGGAGATGAGAGTTAATTAGAAAAGGCAAATAATAGGGGATAGGTTATTTTAGAACCAAGACGTGTAATTGAACATTTACAATGTTACGATATAACTAGGTAATGGACGTTCATTGCACAAGCATATGGTTGCCCTTGTTTAACAAAATTAGAAAGGAGTACAAATTATTATGGTGTTTAGAAAACAAGTAGAATTGGCCTCTAGAAAACTTGAATGTCTAAACAATTTTGTAAAGCATCATCTAAGTTATTTTTTGGATATGCCTGTGGGTTATAGCACAAACTTGAATCACAAGCAATTGGATATGAACTGCTTGGAAAGGAATTTGATTGAACATAATCTACAGCTTACAATTTGTGTCTCTTTTGCTCTCTTTCTATTGTAGGTTAATAAGCATAGTAACATTTGAAAAATAGTGTCTATTTGGTATCAAGATGAACATTATAATTGGTAAATTTAGCATGATGTGTCTAGGCAAATACTCCCTCCGTCCCTCTAAAAAGCCCCAAATCAAACACATTTCTTGTACCACTAAAAGACTACCTTTGTTGATTTCAAACGCTTAGAAAGCGTTTGCCATGTTCAATGATTTCATGGGGGCAAGTTAACCCTTTAACGACCAGATGTATGATAAATACATTGAGAATCGACCACCTTTTGGTTGCTTGGTCATTAATGGGTTAAGCAATTGGAGAGCATTCCTCTCCTAGCAAGCTTGCCCATATAAGGTACCATTGTTGCTACTCATCTTTAAACCATCAATGATGAGGAGCTAACAATATGCACAAATATGATACTTTTAGCATGGAATTTGGGCGTCTAAATGACAACATCAAAATTGAAGATTTTGCATACATTTGGTAGATGATATGTTGACCCTAAAATGCATGTGTCAGTAGCACAAAGACTATAAACACAATCTATCCTTTGTTGAGAAGCTTTTTGGACGTTTTTAGAGGAACATAGGGAGTATGTTGTTTGTCGCTTGTGAAATTTGAAGTTGCAGCAATTTTCGCAAACAGGCCGTCCGCTCTTTGGAGTGGAATTGATGAAAAATTGCAGAAGACAAACAACATTGGGCAACAGAAATTGAAAACTTTTAATCTCAACAAAGGCGGACAACAAACCCAATTTTGCATATTATAAGCAACAGTCCAAATGTTGGACAATGAGTTCTATTTATTTTTCCAGTGCAACTGCTATTTTGTTTATTTACTCTTTTAACCCCTAAACGTCAAAACAGTCCTTTGTGACCAGTACAATATGGCATATTTTCTTGTATTTAGAATGAATCCTTACCTCTACTACATTTGAGGTCAACAAAAAAGTTGAAATATAGATAAATGTGGTTCTAGTGAGCTATTTGAGATCCCAGGTTAAAATTTCTTGTTGGTAGCAAATGCCAAATATATAGCACCATATATAAACCGTATATACAGCCCTTCTGACGTTTAGGGGTTAATGCACCTTTTCGAGGACTTTGGATAAAATTACATACACAATAAACTAATCTAGTCAGATGATGAATGAAACTAAATGGACGTTTGCAAATTTACCCTCTTAAGGTAAAAAAGCTCAAATTGTTGATGCCATAAGATGTTTGTGAAAGACTACAGAAGACAAACGTTTAATGTCAAGGACGTTGAATGTCAAACATCCATCCTGACAATCTTGTCTTTTGGTGTGTATATTAGAGTATTTTTTGAATGCGTATTGCTAAGATTTAGATTTGTTAATGTTCTTTTCTTGTATATGGAATCTTCACAAATGTTGACTAGTAACTAAGAACAGCATAAATTTGGGTTTAGGGTGTGCGCCCCGAACAACCCAAAATAATGGCATACCGTCATTTTATCTGAATTGACGTTTTTAAGTGTTACACCATAAGTGAACTCCAAGATCATTCCCATCAGCATCATTGGTACATACTAAGTTACGAGGGCTTCGTTTTTATTCAAATTGATGGGCACCCGCTTGAGCTTGTCCAATTTTGAAAAGGATTGACTCTCAGAAGGGGCATCTCAGAATGTCGAAACCCCAGCAAAATCTGTTGCTGCTTCATGGATCTCTTGAAGATGGGCTGTGAGGCCATTTAAGAGCTCAATATGATTGGCGCTGCAGCACCATGTGCCAGCGTGGGCAGGTAAATATGTAGTATAATTGGCCGAGCCGGTGAGCAGGGACATAACCCCTGAGTCTACTGTTTAAATCAAGGGAAAATTTGATGGGTACCTTGCAGCTCCTAGTTTTTCAGAAATTGCACAAATATCTTCGGACCACGGACCATAATTTTCAGGCATTTGATTTGTTGTGTAAGGCACTTCCTTCTTCCTTTCTGCGCATGCAACTATAAGAAAGAAACATTGTGTACATAAAGGAGAACGAATTAGCATGTAAAATAGAACAAACGCCTAAAAACTATGGTCCAAGGGTACTTGTAAAATTTCTGAAAAACCAGGGTCATCTATACAAATATTGCAAACTTCAGGAATATTCATCAAATTTTCCCTTAATCCATAGATATCATGCAATTAGAAATCCAACAACTTTGAGGTTCTGAGGTTGACATCGGCGATTACCCCTCATATTCCTACGGGGCTTATCCAATTAAAATGCATCACATCCGTGCTACAATGACAAAACAGGGTTATGACAAAACTTGCACAATTGAAGAGATTGGCATCTGATTATATGCGTAACAAAATGCTCCCTAAACGTCTAAGAGCGCCAGGAATATTTTTGCAGAGGAGACTTGCAAACGTGTGTCATTTGCAAGGGTTTCCTCAAACCGAGGATTTTACTCCTTGACACTACTGTAATTGTCTATGAAGTGCGGAAAGACACTAACCTTTCTTAGGATCTTTAATTCCATGAAAACTTGGTTTACGCATGTTCCAGCTCATAGGAATCAACTCTTTTGACTCCCACACATTTATAATGACGGAAAAACCAGCCTCAGGTGTTGAGTAAACTGCGGTATCATCAGTCATTCTCTTAATCAGACTCTCTCTTCGTTATTCATAAAAAGAATGGATCATACACCTCCTGTCTCTCTCCTTCCTTTTCACTCCCATATGATCAGCTCCTAATTAAGTCCCAACTTCCCTACTTAATTGCCTGAACACGGCTGTTCTTGCTCAGAGTTGGGTAATCTCTAACCAACCTAACCATAAAACCTATAATTGACGACTATTTATAGCTTGTAAGCACATGTCGGTGAAATGCACTTGGAACAATTATGGTATGAGAGTACAGTTTAGGTATGCAGTTGTTCAAATGCAATGCATGCAAGTTGCAGAAGTCTGGTCACAAGCAAGAGGTTGCAAACATGGTTGTCACTTTGGGCTAGATTGGCTAACGGACAGGACAAGCAGATGGGCGGAGCGGACTAGGCGAGGTGGTTGTCCATGTTGGAATTAGGGTGCAAACACCATAGCTCAAACACCATAGCTCAAAGGCAAGGTTGCATTTGTGCCCCAATTTTTAAAAAAAGAAAAAAGAAAAAATTGCATGCCTCTGTGCCATGACCATTTGTGTTTAGTGTCAAACATGCAAGAGTTTGGAATTGGTCTAGTGTGACAACCATGATTGCAAATGCATTTTGGGGTTGACTTCTCATTGAATAATGCACTGAATCTCATAACCTCATGGGTCAGATGTGAATTTGTACCAAACTACTAAGTAAACAAAAGCCTTGATTTTGCATTGCCAAACGACAAATGGATTCTTGACATGTTGCAGGGACAGTACACTAATAGAAAACTCCATCCAAAACAACAGAAAACCAACAGTTTCTCGTTGATTTGGGCACTTGCCCACACTAATTAACTAATTTAACAGAATTCTGTAAAAAACTAAATACGTTTTGTTGGTTTGGACACCATTATCTAAATCAATAGAAATTTTGGAATCTTTTGGGAATCTTTTGGGAATTTTTTGTGAATCTTCAAGAATCTTTAAGAATCTTTTGGAAATCATTGAGAATCTTGTCAAGATTTTTAAGAATGTTTAAGAATCTTTTCAAGGTTTTAGAATCTTTGAGAATCTTCTTGGAATCTTTGAGAATCTCTTAAGAATCTTTGAGAATCTTTGAAAATCATTGGGAATCGTTTCAAGTTTTTTTGGAATCTTTGAGAATGTTTGAGGACAATTGAGAATCTTTGAGAATCTTTTAAGAATCTTTGAGAATCTTTGAGAATCTTTGGAAATCTTTTCAAGTTTTTTTGGAATCTTTGAGAATCTTTTAGGAATATTTGAAAATCCTTGAGAATCTTTCAGGAATATTTGAGAATTCTTGAGAATCTTTGAGAATAGTTTGGAATATTTGAGAATCTTTGGAAATGTTCTAGGAATTTTGAATTTTTTTGAGAATTTTTGAAAATCTTTAAGAATCTTTTTGGAATCTTCTTGGAAGCTTTGAGAAGCTTTGAGAATCTTTAAGAATCTTTGGGAATATTTTGAAAATCTTTTTGGAAATTTTAAAAATCTTTGAGAATCTTTGAGAATTTTTAAGAACCTTTTTGGAATCTTTGAGAATCTTTTAAAAATCTTTATGAAATTTGTTAAAGTATTTCAAAATATTTATAGAAATAGAATCTCTAAGACTGAATTAGAGTCCTTTAGGAATCTTTTTGTAATTCATCAAAATACTTTAAAATATTTTTAATAAAAAAACTATTACAATAGTTTAAGTTTGTTTTTTAAATCTTTCTATAATCTTTTTGGACCTCATTAAAATATTTTGAAGTTTAAAAAATGAAAGAAGTTTTCAAAAAAAATAGAATCTTTTAGAAGTTTGAGTGTACATTGACTGGTTTGATTTTCTTTACTTTTCACAATATGGTTAGATTTAAAATTAGCAGCCTTAAAAGTCAAATAAAAACATGACTATAATAACAAAAAAGTCAACAGTTTTTTGTTGATGTGTACACTTTTGGACACAACTTCACTAATTCAACAAAATTTTGTGTAAAAAGTACAACATTTTGTTGTTTTAAATACCAAAATTTCTTTACAAACAAATATAAAAGATGCTCCTCAATTCTTTGAAAAAATCATATATGTCCCTCAAGGATTAAAAGTACCTCTTTCCTTTTTGTAAAAATATCAACAATGCTTCTAATATATTGGAAAAATATTAAAAATGCTCCTCAATTATTTTAAATTATTTATATCTTTGTGTTATATGATAATCAAATGTATAGTTTAATGCAAATTCTTACAAGAAACCAAAGGTGATTTTTACATTTCAAATAACCCAAGAATATATTTAACATTTCAAAATAGAAGAGCTTTTTTATTATTTTTCCAAAATAATAAGAGTATAATTGATATTCCTACAAAAAATAAGGAATTTTTTTATGTTTCAAATGTTTTTGGCGTAAACTTGATATTTTGAAAGACTTAAAGGATATTTTTAGTAATTTTTCTTCTATTACTAACCAAATGAATTAAAAAAAAATCTTATAAAATATTTTTATAAGCTTTAAAAGATGAGAATTGATATGTGTACCACACCCTTCCAAGTACTATACCACACCATGAGGTAAATTTTAAATTTCTACCATCAAAAAGCTGAATTTGAAAATTTTGAATTCAAATTTGGACTTAGAGACCATGGTATTGTCTAGAACCATAAAAAAAATTGCAGTTCAACAACACCCAAAGAAAAAGTTTAGTTAGGGAAAAAATTGTTAATTTTACTTTTGTTTGTAAAAAAGGACAAGCTTTTTCATTGGGTGTTGTTGAATTGCAACTTTTTTTATGGTCCTGGACAATATCATGGTCTCTAAGTCCAAATTTGAATTCAAAATTCTCAAACTCAAATTTTTGATGGTAGAAATCTAAAATTTACCTTGGGAGTGTGGTACAGTAGTTCAAAGGGTGTGGTTCACATATTAATGCCCTTGAAAAATATCCAAAACTATTCAAAAGTCAATAGAATTTTGATTTTATAATTGCAAGGATTTAATTTTGTAACTTTTCACAACTTCATGTTATTTGAAGCTATCAAACTATGGAGGCTATTTTAACAAAATAAGGTTCTTTTTACAAAAAAATTAGCACTAAATAATAATTATAATTGAATCCAACCTTTGCTTGCAACAATCCTTTTGAGATTTGTGAATTCCAATAAAAATTTATAAACAAAATCAAAAGGATAGAAATAAACAATTTTTTTAAAATTTCTAAACTCCTTCTCTGATTTTAGCTCATAACTTTTGATAAAAATATTGAAATCCAAAAAAATTGTTGGAGGTGAAAGTAAAATACATTTACCAACTTTTCCTAGTTCTAAGTTTTTTGAAAAAAGTCTTTTAATGGGCAGAAATAGCCTCCAAAGTCTACTGGCTTACTAAAAACATGAGCATTTAATGTACAAATAGAATCATGGTTCTACTGTGCACATGTGTGTGGGCACGTGCTCTAGTAGTTGTGAGTAATGCGGAAGAATTGTGGAGTGTGAACTCGGTGGTGGGAGGTTCAAACCCCACTACCAGCAGCCCTATCTAGTGATGCGGGCAGGTGCCCAAAAGTGCGGGTAGGTGCCTGAATCTCCAGGCAACTGTCTGACCCTTAAAAAAATTCACTGTTTTATAATATAAAAAAATCTATGGAAAAAAAAAATTAAAATTTGAAAAAAAATAGAATTGAACAACATAAAATACGTGAAAAGTAACAGAAAATCAACAGAAAACAGTAAATAATCAACAAAAAATCAATAGAAAATCAACAGAAAAGTACCCAAATCAACTTGACCAAATCCACAGAAAAAATCAACAATTTTTAATTGAAATTCTGTTGATTTTGTGCTGAATTTTCTACTAGTGGTAGGAAAGACAATGGCTTCTTTCTTCTGCATTTCATTACTTAGCTCTTTGAAAATGCTTCCATACAACTAGACATGAGCCAATTTGGATGGAGATGTTGAAGTTTTAGGCGTGGTAAGCGTCTCAAGCATATACACCAAATATAGGTCTCTAGGTATGTTGGAAATTTTGCTTGCTTGTTATTAGTAGAAATTGGCTTCCCTAATTGCTTCCATATCACAGGGAGCGTATATAAATCCCCCGTGATGCTCATAGGGAATTACTGAAGTTCCTCTGTGAGGTTCAACTTTTTCTTGTTTAAATCTTTCTTTAGTCTCAACTTCTTCCGTGTTGAATTTTCCGTATTTCAACACGGAAGAAGTTGAGACTAAGGGAAAATTCACACAAGAAAAAGTTGAACCTCACAAAAGAACTTCTGTAATTCCCCCTTGAGCATCACGGGGGATTTATATACGCTCCTTGTGTATCCTTATTGCAGGTGCTCATTTTGTCAATCACTCACTGAAGGAGTACACACCCCTTTACATACTTGCAAGCTACTTGAATCTAAGATTTTACTATAAATAAGGGGCTTGCAATGGAGGCACTTAGATGTTCTCATATTCCAAACTACTGTCTTGCAAGGAAGCCCTACTACAGTGTTTTGAAACACTGCTTACTTTACTATACATAATGTGCCCATAATCTAATGTGGCGCCAAAATGATTTTTTTCGGACTAAATTGTGTACCGCAGGATAAACTTTGTTAGACCCAATACTCAATGCTCTAATTCATGATGTTTGTAGTGTACCATTTATTAACAAAATAGGGTATAATGCCATATTCATTAACTGGGAAAACTAGATTCCCAAATTGTACTCAATTTACACTTAGAGCTCGGTTTAAGGTGGTCACCTTAAACTCCCAAAATCAGGGTTCCTTCCCAAATTAACGAATATGACGTTGTATCACAATAATCACATTCTAAACTGTTATAGACATGTCATGTCTTTATACAAAAGTTGCCATGCCTGATGCTAAGGTTCTTGTGTTCCAGGCGTCCAAAATTTGGATGCGGCTAAAGTTCAGGGTTACAACAACTTAAATTAAGAATTCAACTGTGTGAGTGTCTTTGTTTGCTAGCTTATTGTTTGACGGGGATTAACTATCTGAAAGGAGAGTCACTGAGCCTAAGAACTTGCTACTTCAACTTATCGTCCGCACAACAAGAGAAGCCATAACATAGCAAAAGGATGAAGCAGTCTAGAGTTTGTGATGTCTCTTGCCGGAAGGTTATCTGTATCTGAGTGTGGCTTTCTAACCACTTGAAGTAATGGAACGATTTCGGTATTATGAGTTAGAAATATAACACTCTGGTCCTCTCTGTACACTTCGTCAACCTCAGCGCTCAACACCCATTGCAAGAAGAACTGAAAGCTCCCCCTTTCCAGAAGAGCGAGAACCTCTTCTTCCAAGAAGTGAAAAAGAAGCTCCCATTGCAAGGAGAAGAATAGCTCCGATGTAACACTTACGTGAGTGAAGAGTTTTTTGGGTGAGGGTGGAAGCACGTTGCAACATGGAAATTGAGTGAGGTAGTATGCTCAAATTGTGACCCCTGTCACCACGTAAAGCGTCCCATAGGTTGTCAAGAATGGTAGTCTAGTGGTCCTTGCATGTGTCTCTTTAAACCACAAAAGAAAATGTGTATTTTATTGTAAGAATCAATTATACTCCTTGATTTCATTTCATCTCTTCATATGTTGCAAGGAAATGATTTTTGGAAAACCTTGAGTCACAAATAGGTGTCTACTACAAAAACTTTGAAAATTCATCAACAATTCAATAATGCATTAAAAAATGAAAAAAATTTATCTTACATTTAGCATCTATTTCTCTTTATTTGAAAATAAAAACCCATGAAAAATCAGACCAGCTCTTACAGTGACGGTTTTAGAGCATACTCTATCTTAGAGGGCAGTCCATGATTTTCTACGGGTCAAGGAAGAAGAAACCGTTCACCCTTGTAGACTTCCTAGGTAACTTATCTCAGTTTTGATAACCATGCGGCGGTTTAAACGTTGAATCTATACTTTTCTTAGATTGAGGATTGAAATTAGATTAGTGTAAAGATCACGTTACTATTGTTGGCACATGATTGTCGCTAATTTAACAAAATTGATGAGCTTTGTACAACAAAGGATGTATGGTTGGCATAAAGTGACACAAGGACATAGCTAGGTAGTGCTACCCTAGTTGGTGCCCAAGTTGGAGCTTGGAGGTAGATTATATGACATAGATTGTTAATGAGCATCTAATTGCAAAATTTACAAATTCACAAAAGTTTAACCCCTAAAGGATCATTGTCCCTTCAGGGACACGTTGGACTTTGGGCATGTACCTATGGTTAAACTACTTTGTATGATTTTTTGAAACTTTTATCAAAGGTGGAGATTTCAAAGATCTAAGTGGGCATTTAATTTTTTTGTCATTTTGACATTAGATGAAAAAGTTTTGCATGAATTCATGAAAATTTGGGGAGGACTGCTCGTTCGGACAGCACAAAAACTTTTTCAAAATTCACTTTTTTTAAAACTTAAAATTTGAAATTGGTTTTTAGATTTTTTTTTATAGATGAGAAGCTTTGAATCATTTAGTTAAAGTCAATGAGATGAAATTTATGAGGAGTTTTTGTTTGCGGGCAAATATGGATTCTCTACTATAAAATAAACTTTGAAGCCCTTTATTTGACTCAATTTTTAAAATTTTGGAAAAAAAATTAAACCAAAGGAAGTAGATTGTTTATCACAACATTACAATTGTTGGGATTTGCATTTTTCATTTCAGTAATTGAATGCTTAATAATTTAGTGTTTTAACTCATTCTCTACTGTTTTTTTACAAATTGATTTTTCCCATGTGATTTATAGTTCCAATTGATTTGGAAATTCTCCCACACATACCTAACTTGATCTCCTACATGAAAAAAAAGCACAACTTTGGGTAGAGCAATTTTTTTGTTATAAGAGTGATTAAAGGCTTCTGAAATTTTTGGGCAACATGGATTTTTTTTTTTTTTTTTTTTTTTTTTTTCACTTTAGATGTAAACATCTCACTCCTCTCCATCTAGAATGACCTGATTTTTTTCCCAATACCTCTTCTAGTCTAGAGCAAGATCCTATGGTTGGATTTCCCAGAAACAAAAAACAAAATCCCTTTTTAGTAAACCTCCTAGAAGTAGTAGTTTTTAGTGATTTTCACAAAAAAAGGGCTTGGTCCTTTAGGGGTTAAACAATTGTCAAGGCTAGTGAAAGAGCAAAGAACACCATATTCATTAATTTGGGAAAAACAAAGGTAACATTTTGTACTCCAGCTCAAATCCAAAAAGTTACTTTAAACCAGATTCGAAGGTGTCAGATTCAGTATGAGCCACTAAGATTTTTTCCCTTGCAAATCCCTCCTCTCAAGTGAGGGCATGTGTACAAAATAAAAATGCTGAGCTTGGTTTGAGGTAATCACCTCAAAATTCATATAAGTCCCAAAATGCACCATTTTTCCAAATTAACAAATATGGTGTTAAAGTATATCGATTTTGTTAAATTGGTAACATTCATGCATAAAAAGTAGTGACATACATCACACAAAGGTCTAAGTTCAACCCATAATCTACAATCAATACAGATAAGCTCTTTGCAACTTGGTACTAAGGGCGTCCTTCCATGTGAGGGGGTGGAGGGTGGAGCACATTGATAATCAATCTGCTAGGATTTCAAAAAAACCGGGACTCCCATTTGACCAATTATTGGTGAGCTACGGTCCCCACACATGGAAGGACGCCCCAAGGGAAAGTTTGACCTGTTTATTTTTTTAAGAATTGGTAGCTAAGTTTTGATTGTGATAGCATTCAATGCAAGAGTGAATGTGGACACCTAAGTTTTCTTGTTTCTAATTCTTGTCGCGCTGCATTTTTTGAGATTTCAAGTGACGTTCTTGCATTAGGGGGTTTCAAATATGCCGTCCACTACCAATTTTGTGCTCGTGAATAAGATTCGTGAAAAACCTGACCAAGTCACTCTATGAACTAGCCATGACAACCTCCTGAGGTCGTGACAGCACATTTACCTCGGTGAACAAAAACTCATTCACGTCCATATTCATCGTTTTTTCACGATATCTGAGACCCCCTATTGATTACTGGTGGCGTTTTCATGTTTTTCTTAACGTACATTCAGATCAGCGATCATGCAACTGATTCTGTCAGTGACAAAGAACTGGGTTTTTGTGTGTTGGTGGATGTTTTATTACGAAAGTCCTTAGAAAATGCATGAGAGCAACGGTATTGCTTTGCTTCAGTTTTGCGCTTCGTAGATAATTCTTCAAATAAAAATCTTATCATACACAATTGCATTTATTAGTATGCATAGAAATAAGATTCCTGGTGTGGAATCGTCTCTAATTTTTGCATATCATGCGAAGTATGTATACTATGTTATGAAAGATCACTGTGCTGTTTCCGGGACATAATCTCGACTTTTGAAATTGTGGAGATGCGTGCTAAAAAATGTGCCGGACTGAGATGGACAATGGCTTGCGGTTGTACTGACTGAACAATTCTCGAAGACGTAGCATGTTGCACTCAATATAATAATAGTTTTGCTGTACTCACACGCAATTTTGTGAACTCTCTCGGAGAAATGATAGCTGCGACTTCACAGGGAAAATTTGATAGATACTCTCGAAGTTTTCCATACTTGTATAGATACCCCGGTTTATCAGAAATTGCAAAAATACCCTTGGACCATCATTTTCAGGCTTTTGTTTTGTTATGCAAGTTACTTCATTCGTGAGTAGTGTTAAAGCAAGGAGTGCAATAGAACAAAAAAGAAGCAATGTGTGCACAAAGGAGAAAGAAATGACATGCACAATTGAACAAATGCCTGAAAATTATGATCCAAGGGTATTTGTGCAATATCTGGAAAACTAGGGATATATATACAAATATGGCAAATTTCAGGGGTATCCACAAAAATTTCCCTATTTTATTTGATACTAATCACGTTGCGACATTTTACAAACTCTTCATGCCAGAAAACTCGTATGAGTACAAGTCACCCATCCTTGGAAATGCTTCGTAGTCACTCTTTGGAACTTGAACTTCAAATGGCAATCTCAGTAGCTTGCGTACTGAATGGAATTTCGGTTTGGTTTTCAGTTACTTAGTAGTTGAGACACGTAGAACTCTGAGGTCAAAAACGAGGTTTGGACGTTTTAGAAGGCTCGATTATGAGAGAGACAAGGAAAGGAGAAAAGAGAGAAGCGAGAGAAAGATGTTAAAATTCATGAAATTTTTTAAACTTGGTTTTGCCCTCTTGGTTGGTGCTTGTGAAATCTAAGTTTAGATTGTTGGTTGGATCTCGTTGAAAATATGGCGAATTTTGAAAACTTGGTCTTTAAAACTTATGCTACCATTTAATTTTGATACCCACTATCTATTTGTAGGGAAAATTTGATGGATACTCCTGAAATTTGCAATTTTTGTATAGACGTCCCTAGTTTTTCAGAAATTGCCCAAATACCTTGGACATACTTCAAAAGCATTAGTTATGTATCAACAAAAAAGATGTTTTACCAAGAAAGTTCAAGTTTTGCCCAAAAGTAGGTGACATACACCTTTGATAACCATCACTAGAAGAAAAATGGGTCAAATCTAACTGACAAGTATACAACTCCTGTTCAAAACAATTGCACTGCGACTGCAAAACAACTATGAGAAAGGGTGAAGTTGAGGGAGATGCAGTGTAGAAGTATGATTCTCTGTCACGGATGAAGTTTGTTTCAAATAGTTGGAGTTGGTTTTTGTTACTTATTTTAGATCCACCAGCGGATGAATATGCTGCAGTTCTGACATTCCTCTAACAACTAAGTTAGCTAGTTGTAAGGGAGTTGAGGTTCTTTACAACTAGTAGGCTACCATGACTCCACTGCTACTCAAGAACAACTCAAAAAGCACTATGGCCAAGTTTTCTAGAAAATTTCAAGGACCTTGTTATTTTAGCTGCCCATCGTGATGCCCCAACAATCATAAATTTCTCTCTAAGTCACTTTCAGTGTGAATGCATCCACCTAAAGTAGTAGTGTAGCAATTGTTTACAAGTTGTTCATGAAGTTTTTATAAATAATTTCTAACTTTTCATAGGGGCATTGCATAGTCGAGTTGCAGTTGTATTTAAGATGTACACCAACATTCTCATTTTGCAGTGACAAAGATTTGATTTTGGATTAAGTCTACATGTAGAAGGATGATGTCAACCATGGTAACAAAAACCACATACATTTCATGACTAGAACTATAGGTTGCATAAAATGTGCATTTTTTGAGCTAGCCACCATTTAATACAATCTAATATCTTGCATGAGCTAGTAAATTATCTTTTGTGGATAATTCAATTGCGGACTAGAGAACACCAAACTTTACTGCAAAAAATTAACTACACAAACTTCTAGAAGAAAAGTGTCTTGGGAAACCCTAATCCTACAGCCAACTTTCCGCCTCCGTCACTTGGATTTGCATTAAGATGCGTGTAAAAGTAACTATAAGGTTGGATTCCAAAACACAATCTCTTCCTTTTGGTACAACCACCGCACTTTTCTTGGAGTTAGGGTTTAGCATGTCAAATCCATTGCTGACAGCTACAAGCTCTTCATTACTTGTAGGTGAAGGAATGGCGTGAGAATTCGTGTTGCATCAATTGCAGTACAACAAAATTGAAGCTTCCATTACTACCTCCACAAAGAAGCTTGCGATTGAAGAGCATCAAAGCATTAGGGTCCGCACCTTTGTCCATTGATTTTGGTGCAAGTTTTCCGAATGAGGTGAGAACAACCGCATTCATCGGCGGAGGAGACTCCATGGTAGAAGCAAGAGTTGGAGCTTTGGAGGGCATATTTAGTTCATAAGCAACGTTAAGTAATGGAACACTTTGTTTCACAGGAGGGAACGTGCATAATTTGGCAGGCGCTGCATTGCCAGAGAAGATGTCAATGGCAGACTCAAGCTCAGAATTGTCCAATAACTCTGAAAGGGATTTCAGCAACATTGCATTAGGTAAGATTATCTACATCCCTTAATTGAAAACACGTAATAGCTAGTAATCTCTCTTGTGCTTCCGATGCATCTTTGGGAGTTACCTCCCTTCTACAAGAGTCACCTTCCTTCTATGGGAGTCACGTGATTCATGGTTGAGTTGTTTATGCTTTTCAATAGTTCTTTCATAATTATCACCATTACTTTGGTAGTGGTGAATCCCTTTTCAGCAGTTGTATCACAGTTGTCACCAGTTATAGTGTAGTTATTTATTGTATTCAATGGTTGTATTGTATTAGTTTCCTGTAAAGATGTAGTTGCTCATTTTACTCAATAGTTGTGTTTCAGTTGTTTCGAGTCATGGTCTAGTTGTTTTTTGTACTAAGTAGTTGTATTGTAGTTGTCACCAGTCGTGGGCTACTTATTTTGTCATATGGTTGAAGAATCCAATTGACTCCAATACTAACTACAGATTTTGAAACTTTGGAGTAGGTACCCACCAATGCAACAGTCACACCCACCGAGGTACATGAGAAGGGCAATGAAGGAGGAATTGAGTTGTGTATTGCAGCTACACAGTTCCTTATACTTTAATCACAATTGCAACTCCATTGAAGATAAACTACTTAATTAGTAGTACTATTTGCTTCAATAGAAAAGAACAACACTAGAGCATACCATATACAACTCCAAATCAACTATGGTGCAACATACAACTCCAAATCAACTTTGGTGCAATTAAACATGAATTGTCCTGAAAACGTGAAGAGCGAGAGGGACCTGCATGCAGGCAATAATAATACAATAAAGAAATTTATAAATAGAATCTTAGTAAATGGGGGTCCAACACTTGTCAAAACCTAGAACCACTTCTAGTTGTACAGTAGTTGTAGCCTTGTGTCACATTTGGGCACCTCAAAAAAATTTAGTGCCCGTAGGAAAATTTCGGGCACGTGCTAGAGTTGCCCCGCCCCCAAAAAAACACTGACACAGATGAAGCAGATGCGTGTCAAAAGGATGAATTTTGCACATATGCCATTATCGGCTGACATCCAAATTCAAACACGTTCACAATAACTAGGAGCCAACTACAAGTAATGAAGTTGTTTTCTAGTTGTTTGTGTCATTTACTACTAAAAAATGACTTGTTTTCAAAATTATATATCTCATGTTTTCTTCTACATGCATGTAGAAGGGTATTCCTACAATTGTGAAAATATGTTAACCCTTGAGCACCCCACAAGCCAAAATGTGGCCCCTCAAGATCTAGAAAATCTAATTTCAGGCTGGGTCGTGGGTGTACTTCCTAGAATTCTGGTACGATGTACAAAGGAGGTGTTTGAGTGATGGAAAAGAGTGGTTGATTTATGGCTTAGAGTCGTAAGTGGAAGAGAGAGCCATAATTCTAGGGAGTGGTTTAGCATTTCTAGAATTTCTAGAGAATTGGATTTGGGGAGGCCACTGGGAGCACCGGCTAGGGGCAATGGTCAGTAGTTTAGACTTTGGTGCAATTTTTTGGATGGGTGTTTAGCAAAAAGGGCTGTATGGTACCACTGGTACCAGCTGCCTACGTGTGAGTCCTTGTCGTACCATGCTCCCGGTGAGCCTGCACTTGCTCGACGTTGCCTCTAGACTTTGGAGGTGTTATGTGGTTTCAAATTTGCGTAAAAAAATTCAAGAATTTGTCCATCTTCAAGCAGGCCTCTCACCCTTCCAGCTCAATTTTTTGTGATAATCCACCATTCTCTCCAGATCCTATGATTTTTTGACCCACATGCTTTGGGTACCTTTTCTTGTAGTCAACAAGACTTTGACCACTATAAGATCCAAAACCCCAAGGTGAAATTTTTCTCAATTTTTCCAAATTGTACCTAAATAGAGCTGTTGCTCTTTTCAACAGTGAACTTCAACCGATCCTATCCTAGCATTTTTGGTACGACCAAGAGTGCCGGTATGTCATTTTTAGCCTACTTTCCTAGTTCAAACCCTGGGTGCTCAGGGGTTAAGAATATTTGTGCAATTTTTGAAAACCTAGAGGCATTTATATTAATATTGCAAATTTTAGGGGTATTCATCAAATTTTCCCTTACTGGTATGTAGTTAGTAGTATTTGTAAATAGGTGTATCTTGTTTGGAAATAAATAAACAAAATGCCTAAGAGCATAAAGACAAATCTAAGTAAAATGTACAAGGAAAATTTGATATGTTGTTTGGATTTTCTTTGTCTTGAACTCCATATATGAGGGATGACATGCCCTTGACTTTATCTTCCCACTATAAATGGGTACAAAAAAAGTTTTTTGTAGGTATTCACACCCTTTTCAACAAACTGTATGTGACACTCACTTCCATCATATGGCACCTTCCCAAAATACAATAGTTGATGAGCAAGAATAAAAGCCAAGGAAGGACACCATATTAGGTACTCTTTAAAGTTGAGGAATTTAATGCCATTTGGGACATGATGTTGTGTCCTAGTACAATACCCCCTAGAAGTCTTGCAACCCCTTTATAAAGTATTGCAATTTTTTTTACTTAATTTCTATTGTAAAAGTGATTCTAACAAAACTATCCTATCAAATGTATTGCTTTATAGACCCTTCACCAACATATGAAATTTCAATGTCTAAATATAAAAACTCTATTTTTGGTGAATTATTATATTACATTTTCTTACCTTCACATAAAAATTAATTGAAAAACATGTGTGATGATTTTTTAACATTTGATTGCACAAATATATAGGAAATGTCATTGTTCACATCTTTTGTATTTGTGCAATCAAATGTTAAAAAATCATCACACATATTTTCAATTAATTTTATGTGAAGCCAAGAAAATAAAAATAAAATGATTCACCAAAAATAGAAATTTTATTTTTAGACATTGAAATTTCATATGTTGGTGAAGGGTCTATAAAGCGATACCTTTGATAGGATAGTTTTGATACAACAACTCTAGCACGCGAGCCTTGAGCGGTGAGCTTGTGAGCCTTGAGCAGTGAGCTTGTGAGCCTTGAGCGGGAAGTCCATGAGCTTGGAGCGGTATAACAAAGAATTATAGGAGAAAATAACTTTATTTAGCGTGGACTCATAGAATTTGCAAAATTCTAGAGAAATAAATGTTGCAAATCATATGGGGACCTATTACCACGGGTTCAGGGCGGCACCCATGACTGTGGTTTTTTGATTTAATTGTAGGCATGGTTTGTAGAGAGGATTTCAGTTGAAGTTGGTGTTGCAAAAAAAATTCAACAAAGTGCCCATCAATGTGGAAAAACCTTTTGAGGGTACATCATACCAAAAACTTGATAGGGTCTAGGGTTCAAAAATATGAAATACTGTTTGATCAAAATAGGGGAGGGTTGGTGCTGCACAACCATTGCTTGAACTGACTTAGAGTGCACTAATTCCAAGCATTCACTTAATATGTAAGTGTAGCCAAAAAGAGAGCAAATAAAGGAGAAGTATGGCAGGGGGGAAAAGTTTAGCAGCTTCTTCATAATTAGTACAAGGGTGCTACGGTTTAGAGGTAAAAGGAGGTGAAGGGGACAATATACCTAAAACTGCATAGTACACGGGCTTAGAGAAATGTCTAGTGCAAGAGCAACCTTGTCATGAACATGTCACGGAACATTCAATAGTGCACCAAGTTCTCCAATACAAAGAGAGCAGTGGCAGAAGAGAATTTGTGTTATAATCAAGCACTTGCAAAAACCATCCAAGGAGATTTGCATCTAAGAAAAACTGTGCACAAACAAGGTTTGCATTAACTAAGAACATGCCAGCATCGGTAGGTAAAACAGACGTACTAGTTCAAAATTTGAAGGTGACATCTACTCCTTCACCTTGATTACCATTGCTTTCACTAGTAGGGTCTTCACCTCATTGTAGCTAAAGCTAGGGGCGTGAATGAACTTGTCTTTGAGTAGGTCATATTGTAGAAGTAACGGAAAAGGTAATACAGATGCTTGCAATTTACATACTGTGGCCGACCACCAATTGCAGAAGCATCCATGCTTGTAAAATTTGGGCAATTGCATGTGGGGAAGTTCCCAATAGTAACTCAATAGACATTCTTGAGGTCCTTAGTACCTGATTGAAGGGAAACAACGGCACCTAATCCTGGAAACAAATGTAAAGTAATGCCCAGTACCTTCTCCCTGACGTTAGATGCACTCTCCCATTTATTTTGGTGCTCTGGAGTAGGGACATTACTTAAACGTCTAATTGAGCAATTGTTTCTTTTGGTTGGATATGAGTTTGGATTGGATGGGCCTACTCATTGTACGTAGTACACTGAAAGTCACCTTTTGGGCGGAAAAGCTGGCATGGAGAAAGTACAAGTTTATCTTGCAACTCGGAATTCGGCATGCTGCAGTAGAATCGATTCTTCTCAAGTCAGATTTGTACCACCCAAGACTGGCTATATTTCAAGAACCTCCGGCCAATCAATAACCCATTTCTATTTAGAACCCTTGATATAACGTTTAATGTTGTCTGGACAGAACCAGAAGTCTGTCATAACTTCACAACGTGAATCATACTGCTCCTTCCATCCACAATAAGTCGGGGCAGGAGTGCTCTTTGAACCTTTGGCTATTTTTGCTGTACATTTCAAGTTGGTATTGTGCTGCTGAGCATGACACTTAGCATGAGACTTGTGACTAATTCTTGCAATATGCCACTTAGTAGTGTCACAATCACTTTCAAAAGGTGCAACAACATAAAGGGTGCGGTTTATTTCAAGCAATGATATTTGCCCTTCATGAACATTTGCATCAGGTAACATTGACCTTGTCTTCACACGTGGCTGTAAGTAATTAACCTTATCCGGACGGTGAAAATCATCCTCATCACCAATTGGAATATCTATTTTTCTCTTACAGCTTCCAAATACTTCTTCCCCCTCCAAATGGGGAATGTAGGTTCCCATATTTGCTGCTCCTGGCAATGTATTCCGAGCCTTTGCCAATTTTTTGGGGTTGCCGCTCCTATTTGCAGCTTGTAGTCTCAATTCACTTTCATTTGGACCCTTGCCAGAGGAATGGCCTTCAAGGTAAGCCTGATAATTGGTCATTTGCATCCACGCTCTTATACTATCATCACAGGTTGCATCAAAAAGATTGTTCCCACGGTTACCTGACATTTGAAGCCATTTATTATGGATTGTCTCTGACAAGTTGCAAAGAGGAATATCTGCTAATTCCTCTAAGGTCATTTTTTGCATAGGACATCATCATGTACATATTATTAGTACATATTGTACGATTCAAATGGAATGAAGCTCAGCATTTGCTATCACCAGAATTGGGTCAGCAAACAATCGTAAATGAAATAAGTAGATAACAATAAGTGACCAATTCCAAAATTACAGCATCCTAAACAACTTTGCATTGCTGGGTTTTCACTTTTTTGGTCAACTCATTGTATCCATCCACAAAGTACGAGCGGTGTTTACAATAGGGGAGGGGCCTAAATTACAAATCTTGGGCAAGTGGTATGTCCAAGGTCCACCAACCCGTCTCAATTTCAAAGAGAAAGAGGCAGAGGGTCACTCAGAACGACCCATTCAACTAGAATTACGCTTGTGAGACAGAAAAGTAAGAAACGTGACTTAATACTTCCACCCACATAAAACTCCACAAATCCTAAGAGCATCTCATACATAGGGAAGCATAATAGTCATTCTTTGACAAAAATGGTCTCAAGGATCATTGAAAGTATACTTAAAAGCAGTCTAAACCAAGTAAAATTGACCATTTAGTAAAATAGTCAGTAAAACAAAAAAACAACAACTTTTGCAACATGACGCTATGACTGTCTTTTACTATCATTACCTGGAAGACATGTTAAGCTCCAAAAGAATTTGATATTCCACAACTGTAACCGAGGTACATGTATGATCAACAACATTCAATTCCTGCTATGAAATTATTGACTTTAACCTGAAGCTAACAATGTCCAAGGTGCTAAGGTCATGAAGCAGAAAGCAAGGTCGTGACGTACCATATGCATGAAGCCACCCCATTGACTATAACAAAAGTGCCAAAAAGCCAGCCAATGATTGAGATGACATAGAGAATCTTCTACTGCTGCATGTGAAGACAACCACCAAGAACGTATGGCAAGGTAACGTATCTCTGCAATATCCATTGTCTTTGAATCTTTATACTCTTTGCACAGTTGTATATGTTGCTGCTGCAATGCCTCCTTGATATACTTCTGAGTGTGTTCGATCAATGAAGTGCTCTAGTGAAGGAGGCAAGTCCTCTCTCAATCTTTTATGGGAATAGTAGAATCACCGGACCCAAACACAATTTGGACAGCCTTCCAATTAGCCATTGCGGAGTCTGCCATAAGTCCCTTGAAATTAGGACTATGAACATTGTAACGTGCCGTAACAGCAGTCAAGGACCTCCAAAATTGGACTTGAATTTCTGTATCTTTTGATTGCATGTCATAGGTAGCAATTGTCATAATTTATTTGTAGCTTGCATCATACACGTGACAGGCCATAGTCGTCCAATCATCCACTTGCTTCACATAATTGAACCTCATCCATGATTGCTGTAAATCTTTTCCAATTTGCATTCTCTTTACCAAATCAACACCATTTCTTGGTCCAATAGTACAAATTTTGAAGAAGTATACTTTTTCCTTTCCTTGGCCAGGAAACACACTGTCATGAATAAACTCGAACAAGGACAACCACTTCATAAGCATGATGTAATCAATAACCCCTCCTTGGTTCTTGGACCGCAATGACAAAATTTCATTATGTATATTAGGACTATTGAGATGCTAGAATCTATCCATGATCTCATTCATCTGCGTAATATCTAATATATTCTTCACTCCATCGTCGTTATGGTATAAACAACTAGAAATAAACTACTTTCCCGTTGCCAAAATAATGGCAGAAGTGGTTGTTTTTGGAGTCTTCCCTACTTCGACAGCAATGAGGTCGTGTATTTTGCTAGCCAAATCCCTGTACATTCCTTTAGGGACAGGATGACTATGATTTTCTAAATGGATGGCAACTCTAGTCATTCTACTGTTGTGACCGTAGACATAGAAAATCCGTGCATCACATACAGAATGATACTTCGGTGCTATCTTACATACTTTACAACATACAGTTGAGTACTTGGGCGGAACATTTCTAACTACAAAGGCAAAGGTTGTGCAGCCGGCCCACTATGTTTCATTCTCATGTCCTGTTCAAACTAAATAATCATAGGTAGGATTGTAGCATGCCAAATGACCAATACAGACAGCCTTGCAGAATTTTAAGTCATTCACATTGTGAATATTTGAAGTCACTAATTTACACCATAAGTGTCCGTCATAGTGCTTATCCATCCCATCAAGATTTTGAGCAACAGAAGCAGACGAGCCCAAATGATATGGAGGGAGTTCAAAAATTACATTTTTATTGTACTGCGCTGGCAGATAACTAACGCAGTAATTCTTAATAGTAGAATAATCTAGCGAGGAGAATTCATTCCTAGAGCGCTGCATTATCAACAACTTCTTAAGGCACTCTAAGATACTGACATGTTCAATTGAATTTGGATGACAAGGAGGGCGGAAGCCTTCTGACCTACTGTTGTTCATTGCAAAGGTCATTTGCTCAGGCATTCTAATAGTGGAAGTCCTCTTCAAGTTTGAGGAAGGGGTAAGGCTATCTTCAATGGCAAGATTAGGGGTCTATCCATCAAAATTCACTAGAAAGTTCTAAGACGGGTATCGAATTCTCTAATTTCACTGCTTTAAAAGGACGTTTGATTGATTTCCTAAGTTCCTGATGGACGTTGGCTATTGGAGACTACGCATATGACATATACTACATGTCAACACTAGACCCATTGGAATTCCGACTAGGCTTCTGAGCAGGAAATGTAGCACTAACGAGAAGAAGACCGTATACTCTTAAAACTACCAGCATACAAGTTCCACATATCACCACTATCGCCTGCAAATTTCATCAGTATCACACACCCAAGCAGTTCGCCAAAGGAGGACTTTTTCTCTTCTTCTACGTATACAAATGTTTCTACAAATCAAAAGCGCACATGAAGAAGATGACTTGATACTATTGTTTTACCATGACTATCAAGTGGAAGAACTAACGGAATCTCAAATCCGTCGGCACAAAGGGATGCCATGTAACGAACTCACTAGCTGCAACGACGGAACTAAGTCAAGCATGCGTAAGTCCACAGAATATGAGATTACTAAGAACAAACCATTGAAAGACTAGGTGGTCTTCAGCAAGAGCACTATAACTTTATAAAGACAAGAATCTACTTTCAAATGGGTAACTGGAGTCATTTTGAATTGTGCAAACTTAGTAGCACGCAGCGTTCCTCTGTTAGTGGGAAACCGTTACATTAAATGACTAAGTACATGTGGAGTCAAGTAGCCATCAGCATTTAAAATAATCAAAAACTTCATGTTGTCAGAGTACATCAAATCCATGCGCAGTTTCCGTAATGAAAGTTGTAAGTACTTGTTGTACAAAAAATGATGAATGTATCAGGGTAGTTATGAATGCTATGCAAGACAGCACTCAGCCAATGAGAAAAGGGTGATGGCACCTCCAATTTATATTTTCAAAATATATCAATATCAATCACATGAGTTTAAAAACAATCAAAGTGGATACTACCTTAAGCAGATTCACTAAATCAAGAACATCTCAACAACATCCTTGCACATAGGGACTGATGGATATCATTAGATTTCATGACAAGAAATAGTATGCCTCACACGATCAACCATCGCAATCACGGTTTCAATAAATGAGCTCACTATTACAAAATTGGATGGGAATTAGGTGCTAGTAGTATTGAGTGTCTCAAGAATTAAAGTCTTGATATGGAGACTTCATCCCATTTCGATATAGTACGCAACAATCATTACCCACATCTCTAACATGGGAAAAATCTACATTACCTAGAAAGTGGCTATTTTAAAAAATGGCTAAGTCATAAATTTGTGTAATATTGAAGATTCAAAATTATGGAATCATTCAAGCCACCATTTAATGGCAAAGCAAAAGGAATTTGACAGCATAGACCACAACTAAAGTATCAGTCACAAATTCCTGGTATGCTAGAGTTGTTGAAGGGAGCTTGTGCTGACGATGGTGACAGCAAAGTAGCAGCGTGTCATATCCTTTCAACGGCACTTCACATTAGAGTATACTAAATTGAATAATGTTAGTGAAATATGAGAGAGTCGATTGCCAACAATGAAGACTCAAATGCGGGAGTTATCTAAGATTCTAGAGAAGTGCGACAGCGCTCAAAACACCTTTTTAGTTGCAGGTACATACAGTGCTAGTGAAGGCTGGATTGAAGGGGTGAGGTCAGACATTAGCGCTACGTCGAATACTAGAAATTGCCCAGTTAAGATTCCAAGAGTTTCAGAGAAGGCAAAGCAGGTAAGAATATTATAACTTCATCTTTGATTTATGTGTTGTATTTTTGGTTAGAGGCTTTGATTGGTAAACAATGTAGAGATAAAGATATAGTTCAAGTATGGAGAATGACAATGGAAGAACAGCAATCTTTGATAACAAATGATATCCAGCCAATAAGAGCAGTTATGTACAAATTGTGATACGTCGGGCATTAAGGTTCTTTGCTCATTTTTCTAGAAGATACTAAAGATATTGATTCCAATGGTCTTGTTAGTCTTCAAAAACAAGGATTACAGATTTGAGCATAAAAAGTTTGTAGGAAGGCTTGTTCAAGAGATTATAGTACTAGTGGTTAAGAAGTCCTATAATTGTGGAGATCTAACATATAATATTGCAGTAGCTTATATTGCGAACCTACTTAAGTATAATGCCAAAATAGGAAGAAAATAAAACTGTGTCACAATTTTAGAAAAAACCCACATAGTGAGATGTCCAAGTAATTTGTGCTTGATTTGTGGGTTAGCCGCATGAAGAACTTTAATTCAAATTGAAAAAGTGGCAAGAGAGTCATAGTTTGAGGAATTAGGGTTTGTAAGCGCCTTCTTTCATGTCAACCTAAACTGCCAGCTTCTCCTTTGAGTTTGAAAGAGGACAACCGCAACGTCGACGATGACTCTCCCGTGGTACGTCGTACAAGGTTCCACCATAATTTTTTAGAACTTGATGGAACCGGTATTCTTGATCATTGCTTATTGTTCTTAGATCGCGCATACAAAGAATGTCAAGGTCAGACAAGGTTAGGAATTTCAATGTTTCTCTAAATGCTAGATCATTGAAGAAATGACATGCTCCGATGAATGGATTCTTCAAATGCCTTTGACTTGCAGTGTTTTAATAAGTCAAAGTTCACAGTGTTAGGGCAGTATTGTGTTTCTTGATTTGAAATACTAATCGAGTCCCAATTAATTTTTTTGGCTGCAAACCCTATTCCTATGAACTTCATATAGGAGCAGCATATCCTAGTTCCATTAGTTGATGGAACCATTTGTTAATTGCAGCAGGTTGAGAGGGAAGTGCCGTCGCTGATATTGGTGGTTGAAATTCATTTTGCAGGTGAGATCCTCTAATTTGACAATGTCTCTAATGCGGCGTCTGCGCAGTGAGGACAACCTCAAGTCTAAGTTGTCTGAGGAACGCTCCTCCTGTGGGAAACAAAACCCTACAAAAAACAAGGTAAGAATGAACTGATTGCTCTTGAGTGTGAATAAATCTTGAGTGGAGTTGAATTGCGTTATTACTAATGCTACAGAAACAAATTTGCTATCATTGAGGCTTCTTCTAATCAAAATCTTGTAAAGCATTGTCCGGGCTGTGACAAAGGATTTGAGCAAAGGCATAGTATATGAGTAGTTTACAATGAACAATATAGAACTCTGTGAACCAAGCAAAAAGACAGAGTGCTGCCTCAGATACCCGACCTAAAAACTTTGTATATTGTTTGTTGAGTTATGCGTCGAGTTGACCTAATCCTCGCAATTTCTGATGAATTTCTCAGATAGTCATTCTTGTATTCGAGTAGTACAAAATCATTTCCAAGTTCAAATGTAGGTCGTGACTAATTGAATCATTTCAGAGAACGATGCTAATTCCACCTGCTTCAATTCCAAGAGAAAGCGCCATTTTGACCGCACCGGAAGCTCAGATCCCCTCCACGGTGGATTCTTTGTTGGGTAGTAGTAGTCAAGGAGGCCGGGCAAGTGATGATGACATTGACCAGCCTTTGGCTCCAACAGAGGTAAATAACTGATGAATTTCCCTCTCGGAGGAACATTGACATTGTGTGCAACCAGAGATGTTTTTTAGTTCACAATCAAATTCAGACTTTGTGGGTTAGTTTTGAAAATGTCTATTTGATCTAACTATTGGATATGGCATCAGGTATCGCATCTGGAGTCAAGCCGTAACCATTTGAGTATAAATGGTGGCCGCACAGAGGGAAACCCTCAGCCAAAGATTGGTGGTGACGGTGACGAGGAGCTTCCAGCTTCAGCTGATGCTAATGACAAGGAAGCCAAGCTGATGGACAATGATTTGCGTCGGCAATAGAAGGTGGATGTTGTTGCTACTCTGGCAATGTTGAGGATGAAACCATAGTCATTATTTTGACTTAGGATTCTGCTTATCAGACTTGTGCCGATGCCAATTGTGAGGCCAACATTAGCTTGTAACCTTACAAATCTAGAGCACGAGTTTGTACATGTATATCAAGACGGATCATCTGTCTTTCAACTGAGCACAACAAATGAGGCTGGCGAGTCATGTGAATTTAGTCCAGCCAAAATTGCATCTTGGAGATTGTTCTGGCAAGCTGAGAATGATAGGTTGAAAGAACTAATTGGTGGCCAAAATGAAATTAAGTTCATGATGAATTTGAAATTCTTTGTGTGTGATGGTAACCACCAAAGACTTGCTTGGATGAACCACATTCATAATCAACGTCCTCTAGAGCAGTCCTGGCATATATTTGTTGACTTGGTTATTCTAGAGAAAAAAAGACGCAACAAAATTCTCATGCAAGTCATGCACAATATTAACAAGTAAGTCAACTACATTGTAGACGTATTCATACCGGTCATTAGTACTTCATGCTCTTTCTCATTTTGTGCTAGCAAGGACTTAACTAACATTTTGCTCACTGATTGATGGAACAAACAGACGGAGGAGTCTCACATGAAGACTAATTTGGTGCACGCGATCTACCACGTTCAGAAATATAGAATGCTTCCAGTTGAGAAGTTTGTGGAGCTATTGCACCCTGGAGAGTATGAGCGTTGTAGAATTGCAACAATTTAGAAGACATGGTATACTACGCCTATAGAAATGCTGACCTCATTCATATTCCGAGTATGTAAAAAGTATCTAAACTTCTTGTACATTGTAGTCAATTGTATGACGAACAAAGAATACTACAGTATTGTAATCTGTTATTATTGGTCATTACTAAGAGCCACCCCTATGGTGGTGCGGGTGAGGGCACCATGGTGGGTACCCTCATTTGCAAGGGCACCCGCCATGGTGCCCTCACCCGCGCCACATAAACATGGACGCGCAGCCTGCACTATAGGTAAAGGAACCAGTACTGGTGCCAGTGCTGGCGAAGCCACTTGTCGTGGTTCCGTCACTTGGGCCACTTCTGAAAAGTTGTTAGCTAATGAGTGTTAGTGTGTTACTTTGCTACGTGTACCCAATGAGGATAGGCCCAAACCTTGTTAAGTGAACTGAGGAAATGAAATGCCGATCTTTTGGCTGCGTGATTGCCGCAGTTGAGGGAATTGGTAGGTACGTCATCGCAAGGTGTTGCTATCATTTTTGTGTATTTCCTGAAATTGTGTGTGCAATGATGAGCAATTGACTGAATTGTTAAGCTGTTTATGGCCAATCCTTATCCATGTTGGTGGCAGCACAAAGAGGTCTGTCATAGTGGATGGTCTTGGAGGTTGATTTTGCTGTCATTGGTTTCGGGGAATAGTTATAATTTATAAGTTGGTAACATAGATGGTAGTCCGAGGAGGACGGACTTGGGCATTACCTTGAACATCCTCGTCGGCGAGGACGTTTAGGGTAATGCCCACGTCCGTCCTCCTCGGACTACCATGTTTGTAGTAGTTTGACCTTTTAGACTATTTTCTGATGTCCTTTTGTAATAGGCTTGTAGAAGCTAGCCATAGTTAGACTTGATGCAGCTTGTTTGCTTCTCGTAGATATTTTAGAGAATATGACAGAGTCGGTTATAGGGGATTGACATGATGCGTTTGATTACACCCAAATCCGCCGAGGTGCATTTATATTGTTGTATTCTTTCAATACAGCTATTGAATCGCATAAGCGTTGGAGATGTATGTTGCATTCTGTCCTTTTCTTTAGTGGGACGATGTTTGTAGGTCATGTTACCGGGCATTGCCTTGTTTACTTATTTTACATTTCCAATGGAGTCTGACTATCTTTAGAGTTGTTTGGTTCTTTTTTGTTCTTGTAATTTGTTCATGAGGCTCCAGTGATGACTGTGGACTTGGTGGTTTGTTTTTCAACCAGCAAGAAATATCCGTGGTGTCAAACTACGCTCTTTGGAAATACATTGAGACGACTGCCATAGAAGATCAAACCAACGTTGAGAGTGCTAATGCTATGCGAGAGGGTTCAAAAGAGAAATAGAAGAATCTTTGTCAAAAAATGACCAAACTAGTGGCTACCACTAACCCAACAAACGGCCTTGAATTTCTGGAGGAGGTGAATTTTATGTCATTGATGTTTGATTTGAAATCTCATGTGCATATGTTTGTAATATGGCACTCAACATAGCAATTTTCAATGAAGGTGGTGAAGCATTATAGTTCCAACAATGTGCCAGAGATGACATTGGACAAGCTTCAAATTGTTGCTACTTGCAATACCTCGGCCTTTCAGAGAACCAAATTTCTAAAGTGGTGGAATTTGTCTGCGCCATCGCAAGAGTCCAAGCACTTTCCCGCAAAACTTGTGGTCAACAATCCCCTAAAACTTTTTCTAAACAAGTGTGTATGGTATGCCGGTGTAAGTGAACTCATCTAGACCACATGGACATCAAATACAATGTTGGCATTAAGTTTATTAATCAGTGGTGGGATGATGCTCTCCTCTATTTTCCGATTTCTAAGTACAAGGGAATTGTGCCATTAGATTGAAGATGCTATTGTTGAGTACTTTGACAATGTTATCAAGAAGGATAATATCGTAGTGAACATGGATGTACCTCTTGAGCCCGAGACTCTCCCTAAGTACATTGAGGGTTGGCGTTGAAAGATCTGGGATCACGGATTTAATGGATATTTGAAAGGCGCTGGGAATTTTAAAAGGGGGGATTCCTTTACTGCATTTGATGGTTCAAAGCAAGTTGTGCGGCGGATTATCTTTTGGTAAGTTTGTCTGTGATGAAGTTCTCTTTTATTATATCACTATGGATTTGTTGCTGATATTTGAATATGAGTATGGTCTTCTGGTGTCATGTCATTATGTTTGTCTTTCAATTGCAAAGGCCCTTTTTGAGTAGATGTCATTTGTTTTGAATAGGAATTGCCAACTCTTGGCTGGTAATCAGATAGCCTGATTGAACTTATCATTTCTCTTCTCCTATATTAGTTCACTAGAATTTTAATTGACATGAAACTGCCTTCTTTGAACAAGTGAAGGAATTCCTTGACTAACCCTAAACCCTAATCCCTGAACACCCTGTAACAAGAATTATTTGACAGTCTTCTATCCTTATGTTTATTTTGTGAGTTATGATGCTTTTGTTTTCATGAGTTTTGGTTGATTTATGAGGTCTGTTTAGACAAGAAGCTTTATAAGTATCCATATCTTCTTGAATTTGACTGTTCTCTACATGCTTATGCAGTTTGTGTCATTCATTCTCAGTGACCTCCTATACCGTCTAGCAGAGTCCTAACTCAAATGTCTATGGTCATTTTATATTCTGTTTCATAAGTACTTTAGGCATGAACTCCTAGCAAAGAAGGCAATCATGCAGGACAACCTTCCTCCATTTTTGTCTACTTGGTTAGATTCCAGCTCATCCGACAGCATGTTTACTTTTACTTGGCTACGGCACTACACAATAACCCAACTAGCTAATGGTGGTTGGTATTTGGACTGTACCTTATAGTACACTCACCCTTCTGAAGCGTCATTGCGCAAATCTCTTGAGGGATTAGGTGAAATTGACCAAAATGGGACTGAATTTCTTGGAATGGATGAGGAAGCAAAAGCTAAGGTGATTGCTAAAAGGGTCATTGCTGACAAGAAAAAAGAGGACAAGGAAGTCGCTGTTTAGGCTCAAAAAGCTTCAAAGGAAGCTAAAAAGTTGGCAAAGGCAACGGATAGAGCTGCAGACAAGGGAAAAGCAAGCAAGGGCAGAAATAAAGGGCGGAAGTTTCTTGACATTGCTAGAAGTTTTCCAGTGTTTGCTCCAGCAAGAAGCCCGTTGTCGCGGGGTGTGAAACAAAAATCTGTGGTGAATGACCTCATCGATGAGGATTAGGCCGTTCTCGAGAGAGCAAAGATTATAACTTTGGCAGACAATGACAAGACTCCTATTCCAGAGGCGAGCTTTAATTTGTCAATCAACATTGTCGTTGAAGACATGGAGAAAACAACCCCAAACTCTTATACAACGGTGAAGAATTTTTTGAAGAAGGTGGGCATTCTTTCACCGTGTTTGTTTACATTTCAGTTTTTTTTAATTTCATTGTACATATTTGGTTATTCTCTTTACTTTTTGTTTAAAATTTGCCATACATTGACTAACTTGGATGTGCCGCTGATTTTGCAGTTTGTAGGTGGAAAGGATCACATATACATGGGGAAGCGTACTGAAAATGTTGTTGTGGACTTGGTCATAGTGGATTGCTTGGAAAACCTCCCTGTCCCAGGTGTTTCTAAGACTGACACGGATGTTCCGGAATGGAACAACGATGTGGAATACAAATTGTTCAATGCGGCTTTCGCCTTCTTGGAGAAGGAGTTGCACAATGATGGTGCTCTTGTTGTTGTTCACTCATTTTGCACAAATTCCAGAGACAGTATAGCGGGACTTTGCAATACCTATGGCATGGTAATAAAGAAGGCCTGGAATGGAATTAACAGGTTGCATCTGTCCTCATCAATTATCCCTTTGACCACGGTGAGATTTCATTATCATTGATTCTCGTACAACTCTCAACACAATTCATTTTTCTATTTGCTTTCTAATTTCTTTCTCTGCTGTTTTAATTTCACAAACACAAAAGTTCGGGGTCACTTTGCTATTGAAAGATTTTGGCAAGGACAAGCAGTCTAAATTTATGTTTCACAATACACCAAGTATGGAGAAAATTGGCTTAGAGGTTGGAATGAACGACTGTTTACTCAACCTCGTAGGAAAAAAAGATATCTTCATGAATGGTACCAAACCTTGGAGGGGACCGCGGCAGAAGGGTCCGAGGTTTTTCTAGTTTCTTATTGAAGTGGCCAGTACTGCAGGCAATGTTGTTGTAGATTGCACGGTTGCAGTTGGTTAGTAACCTCTTCTTCTTCTCTTTACGCGCATTTAAACTCCTCTGCATTAGCTCCAGTTACTTACTAAAGCATTTGGAATCTCAATCAGCTTTGTCTATCACTACTTGTTGCAAGATTGGCTGTCATAATCTTGCATTAGAGGCTGATAGTGACATCTATGCTACTCTTCTAAAGCCCATGCTTTGATTTGTCCCAGCTCTAGAGCGCAAGGAGGTTGCACCAATACCTGCTAGCGAGGACCCAGACGCTAGCGCCGTTGTACCAAGGAAGTCCGTGCAAAAAATACAACGAAGTAAGTAAGTTTCCCCTTCTCCATGTCTTCCTAATGTTTTGTATATTGACGGATTCTTGTACTTTTTTCAGTGTTTCTTGTTTCGCAATTGTTTGCGGATGAAAATAAAGAGAGGAACTGCCCCAGCCCTCAGTGCAAACATGTGGGTCAGCCCTGAAAGGAGTTATTTCAAGCTATCTTATGCAAAGGACTTGGCCAACACATATGTCGCTTCTGGATCCACCACACTACCCAGTCGTGTCCCACGTTACTCTCGCGGTGTTTTTCAATATTTGGATGTTGCAGCTACTGTGGGGGATGACAATTTTGGGGCGCCAAGCTCTACCAACTCCTCTAGGGAATCCACTCTGTCCTAGAGTGGGAATTCTTTTTGGGATTTGGTACGGTTTTCTTTTTGTAAGCCAATGCTGTTACATTCATATTGATTGTACTTCACAAGGGGTCCCCTTAATTGCCCTCTAGACTGCGCTCTTTTGCTTTCTTTAAATTTTAGGACAGATGATTGCCGTTTAAACCCTTGTGTGTTGCCATTGTATTTGTTATAATCTTGTTGATTAAACCCTAAATCCAAAACCATTTCTTCTTCATATTTCTCACTTATACAGCCACGGTTATAGGTGCTCATTTGATATTTTTGGTGTCACCCTGAACCGCTCACAAGCTCATAGGCTCACAGGCTCATGCTCACATGCTCGCCTCCTAGCAACCTTGGTTTTGATAGAATCACTTTTACAATGAAAGTAAAGGAAAAAAATTGCAAAGCTTCATAAAGGGGTTGCAAGACTTTCTAGAGGGTATTGTACATAAAATCTCTATTAACAACATCAACTTGTTTATGTAAACACTTGGTTGGATTTATTGACAAATAATGAAATACAACTTGGCTAAAACTCTATAACCAATGATGTTTGAATAAAAACTAGATTGTCAAATATCATTTATTGTGGCCTATAATCTCCTACTAATGAACTACATAAGATATAACCAAAAAAGCATTGGAAATAATTAATTTTTTGAAAGGTTTAATTCATAAATTTTGATGTTGTATTAAAATGGCCATAGTTCAACTCCCTTCCGGGTAGTTGCAAGAAACACTTGTCAGTTTTGTCTCAAACAGCCTTAAAAAGCCTTAGTACTGGTAGTACTATGAGCTTTTGGAATATATATATTTTAAATAAAATAAAATATGGATAATTTGTAAAGCACTTAAAATAGCACACTTGTGAAAATTCACTCCTAGAAAAAAAAATTCCAAAAGTTATGCACAAAGATAGAGAGACCAAAAACATCAAGAAAAAGGAATTTTTTTTTGTAAAATAGTAAAAAATTAAAAAATGTAAACCAAATACTGGACTTTTTTCCTAGGGGAAATTACAAATAGGGGCATGAAATTGAAAAATATTACAAATAGGGGCGTAGTTTCAAAATAATTACAAATAGGGGCGCAATTTCAAAATAACTTGTAAATTTTTGTAATTTTTTTTGGTTTGAACATTGGTTGATTTAGACGTATCACATTAAATGTTGTCTAACTTCCAAAAAACTTAAAGCCTCTCCAAATCAAGCCTAAATAAAGAACTTTTAGTAAAGAGGATGGAAGTTTTTGAAAAAGCTTTTAAGTTTTTTGGAAATTAGCTAACATTTAATGTATTTTGTATAAATCAACCAAAGTCCAACAAAAAAAAACTACAAAAATTTACAAATTATTTTGAAATTGTGCCCCTATTTGTAATTATTTTGAAACTACGCCCCTATTTGTAATATTTTTCATTTTCATGCCCCTATTTGTAATTTCCCTTTTTCCTAAATTGAAGGTGCTTCTTTTCCAGCAAATCAATTTTTGAGGAAAAAAAAATTGTGTTATGTGCACTTGCGCAAAAGTACTGCACTTTGACCACACGTAGAAGGTGGATATTTTACTATTTTTGAAAAACCTTTTGTAGGGTTGTGTAACTTTAGTACAAGAACTTGTTTGTGAATTTTGGCCTTCAGATTTGCATTTTAGGGTCAAAAATAGTACTCAAAACCCCCAAAATGGCCAAAGTAAACATTTAATTGGGGGTTATTTAAAAATAGAAAAAGAATTTTATAAACACTCAAAAAAACAATATATATTTGTGACTATTACATGTACCTTCATTTCAAATTTCAATGAAAAAGAGATTATGACGCAAAAGTTATAGCCCAAAAACCATCCGCCAAAGACCAAGGGGATAAAAAATAGTACAAGTGTTTCTTGCAATCACCCTTCCCAACAATTTTTCACATTCTTCATTGATCTACTTCCTTTGGATTAGTGCCACTTGTTGGGACTAAATTTGGTTTTTATGAAAAAAAGTTACAGACATGGTCTAGGCCCTATGTATTTTCATCAAAATCAAATCTTGTTGATTTTTAATTGCTTACTTGATAATTACACATTCTTTGTTCAAAAAATGAATATCTGGTTTTATTTGAAAATTTGATTAGATTTTCTTTTTCATAATTCAAATGAACCCCTAAAGCACTAAGCACAAATTTTCACCAAAACTACTCTAGAATTGCCATTTCTAGTACAAGTACCAAATTTTAGAAAAACATCAGTTTTTGACAACAGTGGCTGTAATATCTTGTACTACATTAGTGTCCAAAGATGTAAAAAAATTCAAGAGATTTCACTGTGTAGATTGTTAGATATTTGGGTTTGAATTGACAAAAAGCCATTTTTTGTCTCTGCAAAAATCCGGGTAGTTCCACTTCACAAGGTCATGTTTGTATGAAAAAAACTCCAAGATGGTTGTAGTTTTTTGAACTTGTTCTTCAAAACAAGTTGGGTACACACTTGAAAATTTTCAAATAATTTGGAACTGTAAAACATATGGAAAACAAATAGTAAGTAAAAGAAGTAGAGAATGAGTCAAACCACTAAATTGTTAAGAACTTAATTATGGAAATGAAAAATTCCAATCCCAATGGTTACAATGTTTTGATAAAAAATCTACATCTTGTGGTTTTATTTTTTTTCTAAAATATTGAAAATTGAGTAAATTAATGGACTTCAAAGTTCATTTTAGAGTAGAGAATTCATAAATGCCCGCAAACAAAGTTTCCTTATGAATTTCATCTCATTGATCAAAATGGAATGACTTAAAGCTTCCCAAGTACAAATAAATCTAAAGAACCAATTTCAAAAAAAAAAAAATCAAAAAAAGTAAATTTTAAAGAATTTTTTTGAGTGCCCTTCAAGCAAAGAAAACTACAAATCATGCAACAATTTTTGAAGTATGAAGTCAAAAGTTATGAAATTTCTTGGGCCTTAAAGCTACTCCTTGGATACATTGTGTGTGAAAATTTCAAAAAAATAAAATGAAAACTGCATTGGTAGTGAGCTGCCCAAAATTACTATGTTGCCAAAAAAGGGTGTTCAATGCTTTAGGGGTTTAAAACAGTTCTTTGAGTGCGTATAGAAGTTCACTTGTCTTACAAGATAATACATTTTGATTACCAAATTACTTTTTAAATTTTGCATAGTAGAAAAATGAGCTTCATAAGAATAGCTGTGACAAGGTCTTGGTCATGTGATGTCAATCCTTTAATTTTTCTCCAAAGTAAATATATATGAACAACCAAGATGAAAGTAGGAAATGTCACTTGAAATTTTGTGTGCAGCAAATAAAATACATAGGACAGGTGTTGTGACTATGTTATATAAATAAAGGATTGTAATGCTTTCAACAAAAGCTTTTTTCAAATTAAAAAATCATTATTTATAAAAATGTAAGTGTTACACTTAACTCCTGATTCATACAATTTGATGAAAATAGTGAAATGTGCTTCATACAACATACAAATATCTAAACAATGGTCCCAACTTATAGAAATGTGGTTCTAAAATTCCACCCATTAGCAAAGTTTTGAGCCCTCCAAGAGCCCCCCCAAGGTTTGACAAACCAAGCTATTAATTGGCTAGTGTGAGTACAAGAAAAGGGCATTCATACCCATTGCTACCTTGTATGAAGAACCTAAGCCACATGCACAACCCAAAACAATTAAAAAGAGCATTGTACTTATAAAATATGTAAATGTACTCACTACTCACTATCTAAGTACTTCACTTGTCTATTCAAGTAGAGTAAAGTAGAATTTATGATCCTATTGTACATTTGTACCCATAGTTTTTGTCCAATAGGATAACATAATAATATAGCTTTCATGATTGCATTACACTCAAAGGTAAACAAAAATAGGAGATTAGTGATATGTTTGTTGTAAGAAGTACATGCCTTGGGACAATTTTTGGTATTTTGGAGGGGGCTCTTAGAGGGCTCAAAACTTTGTCAATGTTTTCTTCTACAGGATAGCAACTTTAAAAGAATTAAAGCTCATCAAACTACAACTAGAAAAGGTTAAGGAAATTTTGATGATCTTAGACGATAATCTTCGTCAAGTGTTGTTTGACTAAAGAGTACAAGACTTATTGTTGCTATAGCTCTGAGTGACATTTGAGAATCTTTGTGTTTATATATCAAATAGTTATTGTAATAAACTAACAGTAAACATTTCAAGGACAAATACACAAGGTTACGTGGCTTTGTTCATACACATACGTGCACAAACAAGTATGTATATGTTTGTGTATTTACAATTGTGTGCATATCCTTACCATTATTGGCATGTTGTGGCAATTCCTACCTCCCTTTATCCAATGTGCCCACACGCGTCTTATCAGCTTCTAAATCCCTTTTACAATTTGTGCATCTTGAGTCTCAACCTCTCTACAGTCTAGGGTCCCTACAAAATCATCACACTAAATATTGCATTTAGGTTGCCTCACATTAATTTCTTGATATTTTACACTATATAAATAATTATTGATACTACAATAATTTTTGTAATAAATAAATTTTAAAGGTCTTGACAACAACAACAAAGTTGTTGAAAATCAATTAGCAATAGCAATGTCCAAGTTGCAGACCATTTGAAATCCTATTATCTAAAAAGTTATATGCATCTCCAAGTGGCCAAACAACGTGTACTAAGATAACTATTTAGGATAAAAGGCAACCTAATTGTTAAAACAACCTAAATACAACATTTAGTGCATTGTATATCCTCACCATGGTGTTTGCAACTCCATTGCCCTTACGTGTACAACCTAAGTCCTAAATGGTTTGGCGTCTATATAGATTTGGTAAAGTGACATTTTGGAATCCCAAACCTACATATGTTCTTTGGGTTTGGTGTACAATAGTACCTGGCTAAGATGAACCTGTGTAAGAAAAACGCTTGGATAAGATCACTCCCTGACATGGAAGTAGCCCAACATATTCAATATTGGGGAGCTGCAAGGGATGTTTGGCTACGATGAATGCTCTCTTAACCCCTAAATGCCCAAGCGACCAGATCTGGGTCGCAACAAAAATTTGAAGATGAATGAAACCTTATCAAATCACTATGTTCAGTATGTTTTTTTTCAACATAAATTTGTTTTGAAGTCTATTTTCAACATCAAAAATCTGATATTGAAAATGAAAATTGATGATTTTTCTACTCAAGAATTTGTACAAGGGTATCCACTGCAATCTTGAGTTTTCTAGTGTTGGAAGATCTTGAAAATGAGCCTCAAATACATTAGAGCTTGGAGAAAAATTCACTTTAGAAATCCATTTAAAAAATATATAGGAGTAGATTTTGAAAGCCGTAAATTGATTAAAGTTAAACATGTAATGACCTTAAATCTCATATTTTTTTGGTAACCAACTTTTTAGATTTGACATGTGAAATGAGGATTAGAAAACTATAAGTCACTTTTGCAGTTTTAACACCCTCATGTTTAAACATTATAATCTTTCAAACTATAAGTGATATTGTTGTGTTTTCTTTTTCCATGTAATCTCTAACATGTTCAATATAAATTTTGTATAGTTACAATTGAAAAAAACTTGATGAAATTTTTGAAAAGGTTGGTTGATTGTTCTGTTTTATGGAAATTCCAAAAAGCTCATACAGGACTTAGACATGTAGAGGTGAAGATGAAATGAATATTTTATCCAGATACCTTCATCTTAACCAGGCATTACTATATAGGATTCTGTTAGGGATATGCTAGGGTTCAATACCTACCAAAGATGCAGCTAAATACGTACAAATTGCAAGGACGAACTGGAAGTTGAAGGGAATAGGTAGGTCGGTGTCCAATGGATTCTGGAGGAAGAAAACCAGAATATGGAGTGAAAAGAGGATGAGTTCAGTGGCTGGGGAGGAAAATCCGGCGAATTCCGGTGCGAGAAGACGAAGATTAAGCTACCGGGGGGTGAGGAGGGTTGGAGAACTGGCGGAGCACCGGATGGCAGCCACGTCGGACACGACGACGTCAAGAGGCTCCCGAACTCTGAAGGCCGGGCGGGTGGCTGTGAATATTGCATTTAGGTTGCCTTGACAATTAGGTTGCCTTATCCTAGAAAGTTAACTTATGATTCATTGTTTGATCATTTGAAGGTTCATAGAATTTTTTAAATTTTTAAATTTCACATGATTTACAACTCATAAGCAATTAATTCAGTTTTCCGCAGCATCATTGTTGTTATCTAGACTTTCAAATTTTAATTTTTGCAATAATTACTAATGAAAATCACTGTAGCAACAATAATATTCGTGTACATTGAATATTGTATTTAGGTTGCCTTGACAATTAGATTGCCTTACTCTAATAAGTTACCTCATGACTCATCACTTGACCACTTGAAAGAGCATGCAACTCTCGAAATACTTGAATTTCACGTATTTCACAACTTGGACGTCACTCCTTTTTTTTTATGCAGCTTCATTGTTGTGGCCAAAGCTTTTTATGAGTTGTTTGTTGCAGAAATTTGGATGATCTCCCACTCGGGGCTGCCGCCATCCGGATCTGGCACTCCGGGCTCCCGGAGGCGAGCACCGGAATCTGGGACTTGCTCGAATTAGCCAAGCCGAGCAGGCTCCAATGCTCCGTGTCTATCTGATGCGCAAGTGGGAGCTCCGGTGGGACCAGATCTGGCGCACCCGCAGGAGTGCAGGAGGGCCTGGCCCTCCCTCCATCACCCTAGTGGCCTCGTTCTGCACAAGGACGCGCTTTTCCACCCCTCATCAATGCCAGCTTCTGCACGCGCCCCCCCTTCTTCCGCCTTTGCGCAAGCTTGCGGAAGTTCCACCACCCCCTTCGAACTAGCTTAGCTGTGGCACAACGCCACTGCCTGCCTGCCTGGCCCTGGGCAAAGTGGCAAACGACAGCGCCCCTGCCGAGGCTTTTCTTCCGCGTTTGCGTCCTCCCAGTTGCTCCCTCGCTAAGCTTATTCCGGAAGTGGGCGACGTCGACAGCTCCAGCCCAATCAATCGCTCACTGCATTGTACTTCATATTAAATTCTCCTGTGCATCGTTTCCTCTCACTCAACAGGAAAAGTTTAGCTCGCACGTGATTTGCATTGTTCTTAAAAATCCCCAGTCGAAGTCATCAAACATAACAATTTGTGCATCCCTCCGTTAGATTTGCAGTGCCTCCTCCGTTAGAGCATCCCCAATCCAGCCGTGACGCAGGCAAGGGAAAGCTTGTACAGAGTATTAAACCAGGTTTTAGTAAAAATTTGGGCTTCAATGCAGTCGTTTCTTGCAACCTCAACTTGTAAGTCTCTTCATATAAAAAGCTTCTCCTCTGCATCTTAGTACATTTTGGAGAGTCTTGAATTACACTCCAAAGTGTGTAATTCTTTAACCATGACGTCAACTTTTGATGCTCCTAACATGGACCTCCTCACATAAGTACCTAGTATAGTGATATTCCGTTGGAAAATGCATAAAATAATAAATAGTTGTGTTTATTGAGTGTCAAAAGCATGTTTCTGTTAGAAGCTGGCAAGCTCGGAAGTGCCCCTACCCTCTAACTATCCCGCAGTCAAACATTGTCTAATGACGTCCAGGGTGCTTGGGGTGACGGCTAGATTGGGAATGGCCTTACATCATGCTAGATAGCTTGGATGAGTGGATCCACCACAAAACCATTGTTCCATTCTCACTCTACAATAAATACTGCGTTTAGGTTACCCTACACTAATTTCTTGACATTTTGCACAATATAAGTATTTATTGTTGCTACAGTAGTTTTCATCATAGTTATTTCAATAAATAAAATTTAAAGGACCTAATAACAACAAGAAAGCTGTAAAAAAACAAACTAATGGCATCCAAGTAATAAACCATGTGAAATCCAAGTATATAGAGAGTTGCATACGCCTCCAAGTGATCAAGTGATGAATTATGACTGAGATAACTGAAATAACTTACCAGGATAAGGCAACCTAATTGGCAATGCAACCTCAGTGTAGTTCATTTTGACATTGCGTCCCAAGCTCCAATTCTGAGTCTTGGTGTAAGCCCGGTCCCAACTTTGTTGCCTTGAACATGGGCAACAGTAAACACCGCAAAAGTGTTTGAATGTTTTATGAAAAAAGGGGGCAAAAAGAGAAGGAATTGTTGAGACTTGGGTCCCAAGTTGGGATTTGTTACTGCTACACACAACTCTTGGAGCAAGGTTTGGTTTTCTTGGGGTCAAATTATTCAAGTAGTGTCTACAAGGAGGCATTTTAAAGTGTTTTGCAACTTGTTCGCTTTTCTAAATATACAATTTCTTGCAATTTCTTATTTTAGCAGCCAATGGAGTTCCCCCACTCAAGGAGACTTCAAAAGAGGTTAAGTGGTAACATTTGAAGACAAAATGAGATCCCATTCAATCACTCAAAACAATAATAGGCAAACAATAATGTGCAACAAGATCATCTAAAATAATTGAATCTTTGACTCAACTCCCAAAGTGTGTCTTGGTACTTCTAAACTTTGTCATTTGCAAGGATTTGCATGAGTGCAAGGATGTGGGTATCATGTAGATTTAGAGCTTTTAGAGCAAAATAATTGTGACCTAAAAAGATTCTAGAAGCAAGAACCTTGTTTTTGCAAGTTCTTTTTTTCTTTATCTCTACATGAACTAACATAAATTATTTTAGAGACTCATACAAAAATCATGAAAGGCCCACGAATGAAATTAGTCACATAATAAAAGAGTAGAATTTTTTTCTTAACATATTTAGATAATCATACTTCATTTATTTCATGCAGCTCCTATAATTAGCATTTGAAATCATACATTGTCCACATTTGGGACGCTGACACTCTCAAAGTTTAACAGAAGTATTTTGGTATTGAGTTTTTTTTGGATGTGAATCTCAAACAAACTCTAGTTTCTGATGGTGCTCTTTTCATCGACATCATCAAAATGCAAGCATTTGAGTTTCCAATGCAAGAACAAGCAAAATCTACCTAATCAATCATTTGCGCTACCTGAAAACTTTTGCAACTTCAAACACAATAATCTTGTGTATGTTGGGTGCTTTTCATATGTAATTGGAACTCAATTTGATCAGTAGATCCCACACTTTGCTCAATTCAAAATCCAAATCTAGAGTTTCAGATTATGACCAGTTTTAGAAAGTGCCGCTGGAACTCTGTAAGAGCACCTCCACTCTTTCCTAGCCACACTGCAAAGCACTGAGCCTAGCCTCCAAAAGCCTCGAGAAATAGGTCCAGCCACAACACGTCAAACGGGAAACAACAAGCGGCCTCACCATAATCTGCTTCACATACGCCAAGTTTCAATGCACTCGTTAAAAATTAACGTGCTTAATTTTTGCAACTTTACAAGCTGTGGTTTGCTAAGATTCACTTGCAGGTCCAAAAGAGCAGGAAAGTGATTTTTTTTATCTTGAAAGTAGGACTTGCGGTGCTTACTTGGAGAAGAAGGCTGGCTCTCTAGCCTAGAGCCGTGCACTTCAAACAAAAAGTTGCACTCCAAACCTTGCATGGTGTGCTCTGTTTACAGAGAAAGATTGGAGAAGCTCTAAGTATTGTATTGAAAGCCCTAATTTCAAGCAACAAACCCACCTTCCCATTAGGGATAACTACATCAAATAGTGCATTTAACCCCTAAAGGGCCAATGGGTGTTTTCACTAGAAACTGCCAAAATTTGAATTTTTTCAATATGCTGATGCAAATTTTAATTTGAAAACTATTTTTGAAACTTCAACCTTACAAAATTGTAGTAAAATAATTTAGTATTGAGTGAAAAAAAATTAAGCCCATTTGACCACACAAATTGAAAGATTATGGCATTTGAAATTTATAAAAAATGTTTTTTTGGTCCTTACCCGAATGGGTCAGCAGACTTTGAGCCTCTTTGGAGTCAAATTTTTGGTTGGCATGAATTGAAATTTTTTTTCCCTTGATATCTGGATCTTGTTAGGTACATTCAAAAAAAGTTTCAAGAGCAAATTATGAATTTAACTTACTCTAAACTGCCTTGCAGTATAAGGAGGTTAAGTGAATTGGCAATACATTAGTCATTCTTTCATGTTTTCTTGTGCACTGAGGACATCTTTTATTTGAAACTTGAATGGCAAAAATTTAGAGACAAACATTTGGAATGTTTAAAAAAAAAATCCAAGAGCTTTGGATTTATAAATTGAAAGATAATGGGCCTTGCAGTTAGAAGAAAACTTAAAAATGTTCTGAACATGGTTAACAAAGTTTGACTCCCTTTAGAATGTGATGTGAGAGCTCAGATTGTTTATTTTTTTGACAATTGTACACCATGTCTTTTTAGTTACATACTTGCCAAATTTCAATTATTAATGAGAGTTTTAGCATAAGATTCTCCAAAGATGCCCAAACTACCCAAGCTGCCCAAATTCTTTTGGGTAGCATAACTTTTGAATTAAGCATCTGATTGGGGAAAAAATTACATTCCCACTTGGGGGATACATATTTACATCTTATGTAACAATTTTGAGAACACCTAATAAAAATTGATTCCATATGACCCTACCCAAGTTCTCAAGTGGTTGTTGAACAGACATTTGAGTTCCCAAGTGCTTGTTGAATGGACACTTGAGCCTTTGGGGATAAAGTTGCTCCATACTAATTTCTTGACATTTCACACGAGTTAAACATTTACTAAGACTACAATAACTTTTGTTAATAATTATTGTGATAAACAATGGAAGAAGCAAGCAGAGTTTGGGCATAGCAACAAGCTGTGAAGCTAGAGAGCAAAGAAGTTTAAACTTTACCCAAAATCAAAAATTATTGTAGCATAAAGAGAGTTGCATGCCCCTCCAAGTGACTACGGGTGAATCATGAGGTAATTTTTACTAAAAGTACCTCCAACTTTTCTCACCACACGGGCAAGTCCCATGCCCTAGCTCAGCCGGGCTGCAAATTGGGGTCCAATAAGACTCTCCAAACTGAATTTTTTTGGCAAGCTTGGCCAAACTCTATCTCAAAAACACCAAGTTCCAATGCCAATGTCAAGTTTCCCACGCTTGTTTGCTGCTTCTTTTTTTAGAAAGTTTTGTTGCAACCTCTCAAACGGCAAAAGAAACAAGAATTGATTTAGTTTGCTAGCAAGCTTGCTCAAGCGTCTTGGAGAGCAAGCAAGAGGGTTTCAATTTTAGCAGACTTGCGGCTCCACACTGAGCGAGTGGTGTTTATATTTGACAAGAATGACTAAATCTTGCAACACCTTACACACAATAGGCTGCACACCAAACCTTGCTTGAAGTATTCCATTTGGAGTACAAGTTTGGAGATACTCTAAGGCAATCTCATTGTTAGGACAACCTAAATGCACAATTTGGTGTAAGGAAACCTAGAACGATAGTGAGTGCTATGACCAGTTCCAGCCGAGTTGGATGACCTACAAGACACAATCACAACATAATGTTCATTAGTAGGACTAATTAAACATCCTCTATTTAACCCCTCAAGCCCGAAAGGTGTTGCAGACGAAAAAAGTCCAAAAATGCCATTTTTGGATGATTTGTTCAAAATTTAAAATAAAAACTTTTTTTGAGTTCTAGCCCCAAAGTGTAGTATATGAGTAAAGTAATGTGTGAAAAAAATTCAGCCCGTTTGACCATGCAGATTGTAAGATTATAATGTTTGAAGTGAGGAAGACAACTTTTTTTCATTTGTGCAAAACAAGGTTAGCAGACTTTGAGCCCTCCCAAAGTAAATTTTGTGCATTACATAAAATTGAGACTTTGTACTATTCATAAGTATATGAGGTTAGGTTCACTCATGAAAATTTTCAAAAGTAAATATAGAATTTAGCTTATTCTAAATCATCCTGTAACTCAAGAAGCACTAGAAGAAAAACATGTCATATACAACTACTTGGCTAATTCACAATAACTGCACAAACAAGTGTTCAACAATAAGATTACAAATTGAGCCCATTTTGTAGTCTTGTAGTTGTTAATAGTTGTTGTGCAATTGTTGAGCAGCTATATGTGCAATTGTTGTTACTTGGTCAAGCAATTGTTTATGGCATGTTTTCTTTTAGCAGAGGTTAATTGAATTGACAATACACTAGTCATTTTTTCATGATTTCTTGTGCAGCAAAGAAGTCTTTTGTTTGAAATCCAAATGTTGAAAATTTAGAGGCAAACATTTGTAATATGTGAAAAAAGTTTCAAGAACTTTGAATTTATGGATTGCAAGATAATAGGGCTTAAAGTTAGAAGAAACTATTTTTTCTTGACACCGCTTGAACATAGTTAACAAAGTTTGACTCCTCTTAGAATGTGATTTGTGAGCTCAATTTTTTTTTGACAATTGTATACTCCCTCCGTCCCAAAATGATCTTCATGTTACACAAAATGTTATAGATTAAGCTTGAAAATAACTATTTTTCAAAAAAAAATGATCTATGAATAGAGTTTGATGTCCTCCTATTGTTCTGAAATTTTGAGTTTCAAATTAGTTTTCAAAACGTGGTTTTAAAGTGATTGAAAATTGAATTTTTGAGGCATTTTTGAAGAGCACCGGTGGCCACTCACTTGATGGCATGGGATTGGTTAGCATGCCCGTGCTTTTGGACTATGTGCAAGTGTCACTAGCTCCCTTCCTCCTCCAAGAAGATCATTTTGGGACAGAGGGAGTACTATGTTTTATTATTTACATATGAGTACATGTACTTGTTGTACTCGGAAGCAATAGGAATATCCTTGCAATAAAAAAAAATTCTACCCTAGCAATTTTATCACAAACCATGGTCAATTTAAAAAATTAAATTATGAGTGATTAGTTAACTCACAAGCACCACTAACTTGATTCAGAATAAAGCCTCACATTAAACCATTTTATGCATGTACCCTTTTCTCCCTTGTAAAAGGACAAACAATTTATTGGAAGTTGCAAAGTGACATGTTTTCTCAACCAATCTCCATTCTTGGTTGTGTATTCTATTCTTGCTTGTATTTTTCTATATACAAAAAGGTTGTATTCTATTATTTATAACAAAATGCCAAGTTTCAAAAGTTGGTGAGAGTTCTAACATAAGATTCTCCAAAGATGCCCAAATTGCCCAAGGTGCCCAAATTCTTTTGGGCAACATAACTTTTTGCTCTAGCATCTAATTGAGGGGTTTTTTTTCCACACAAAGATTTTCAATGTGAGCACCTTGTCTCCAAATTTCAGACATATCTGCCAAAAATTGACTTCATAGGAACCTACCTAAACTTTCTACCGACTGTTAACAAACTTTAGCGGGTTTAGGGGTTAAGAATGTTTAGATGGGAAAGGAACTTTTAGGGAAAATTGAATTTTTTCTTAGGTACACCAAAAGCCACTTCTCATCCGTAGCACATCACTTCTCCATGCTACGATTGTCTCATAAGAGCATCTCCACTAGTCGAGACTCGCTCAAAGTTTTCCATCTGGTATGGCGAGGCATGAAGGCTCTCAATCTCCACGCATGCTCTTTGAAAAGGTGGCCTTACACTCCAACACACCCCATAAATAAGCAGTTGACCACTTATTTAAGGAAGTAGAGAACAAAACTCACTAAACTTAAAATGCCTAATGCATGAATATTGGCTTGAAGAGTGGCTTGCTAGACTCGCCAAATAAGAGAATTTGAGAGGGGCCTGAGAGAAGCCTGGCTGAGCCTGGCTAATTTTCATCCACTTTCAGCTAGCCAGAGCCACCGGTGGAGATGCTCTAATCATCGCAACGCGCAAGTGGCGCAATCATTACGGGCACAGAGCCACAAAGGATTGATATGGAAACGAAGTGCAAAATGTACCATGAATGTCCCTTAGTTGGCGCTACAAAAGGAAAGGGCGGGTTATGCTACGCAACCAAATCCGATTTAAGCAAAATAGAGTAAATCACAAATCTATGATTAGAGAGAAGTATTAAGAGAAAGTCCCAACTTCCAAGCACCCAAGGTCAATGTGTCGACAGTCCTGAAACCCAAATCAGATATGCGCGTGACATTTCCAACGTTCACACCACGTCAACGCTTAGAATTCGTGCCAATTCGTTATTTGTATATTTTTACAGCCATCCACCGGATTTAGTACCGTATCAAAGAAACTGTCAGAAAATAAATAGCATGGCCAGGGCCTACGAGCGCCTCGACATCAGCGCAGATGCATACTAATCAATAAGTTAACACGAGAACGACAAACAGACCCAAACTGGGGTTCACCTCAACCAGCCTTCCACTGTAGAATTTTTTTCGGAAAGATCAGTTGTAAAGTTCCCTAAAAGTTGTCGAACCTTAAATACGGGATGTTATTTGATATCATCAGACAAGGATGAAATTAGATGACAGGCTTTTCCAGGGTTTCAGTGTCAGTCCTTTGTCCATATTTAGTCTTCAAATTGGTTGTTTTAGCTTCATGGTTAAGATTCCAGATTTTCTTAATGTCTAAAATTAAAGTTCCTAGAATCCTAATCATCTTATTGAGAAGATTAGTTCTAAAATGGCCATAAGCCAGTAGGAACGAGCTACTCACTATTTTATAGCTTGCTGTGCAATAGATCTGCAGGTGGTTTAATACCGTAAAGGTAATGTAGAGTGGAGGAGGTCTAGGGATATGACTTCACTCTGGTACCCGCTTTAATACTTTCATTTGCTACATTATTTTATGTTTGTTGACATTACCAATATTGGCTGCATTAGATTGAGTATTGCATGTGCATCGGTGGGCAGACTGGTCGCGTGCTAGCCACTTCACTCTTGCAACTCTTTGTGATAAGCACCCACTACAAAACCACAGCATGCCATATGCATTACTCAATTCAACTTAACTCTCAAACGCCAAAGGAGACGATTTTCATCCCCACAAATACACGGACCCCGTGTACCTATTGTGACCCCGGCGCTTAAGATTAACCTCTAAATGCATGAGGCACCACATTTTGGTGTGGGCTAAGGAAAATGCAAAAAACTTGGCAAACTGTTTCTTAAAAACAAGGAATACAGAAGATTAGCATGCCAACTTGAATCCTTAACATCTAAAAGACCACAGGGTCCCTGCTCATACACGGGATCCGTGTATCCCCCAGCGCTTAAGGGTTAAATGCATCGCATCGCTGGATGCAGAATCGGTACTTTGCGAGCACAAGATTGCGTGATTGTTACTTTGCGAGCACAAGATTGCGTGTTTGTTGCATAGGGAACAAGTGAAGGGGCATTTTACTGTACGTTTTCACAGTTCATTAAGAATGGACAATTATCTGATTGGCAGAATGGATTTTACTGTTCCTCGGACAACAAACTTCTGCAAGCAACGGCAGTATCGATACGTTCCCAGCAGCGGAACTGACAAGTGTATCAGGTAACAGGCTTTTTGGATCCAACCTACGAGCTGGCATGTCATACAGATGATTTGAAACGAAGAGGAAAACTTTATTTTATTCATGAATGTCCAGAAGTGGTTTTCCGCAGCGTCTTCTTTCTCCAACCCTATTTTGAAGCTTCGAACCAACCTCAATCGAAGATTGAACGTAGGAGACGAGCACTAGGTCGACTTGAGCAAACTACTTACAACCGTTCTGTTCCGCTATACTGGGCAACCGGCACACCAATTGGGATCAGAAACGCTACACCATTGCCAGTCGGGTCGCATTCGAAACTAAAATAGGAGCGAGGAATCATGCCACTGTGCAGAGATGTGGACGACATTAGAATTGCACTGTACTGTGCCAGTCGGAATTCATTGATGTAGGGCACCGTACCGCAGGAGTAAGTGATGGAAGGCTCCCTCCCAAAATCACCGCACGGTGAGATGTACCACTAGCTACTCTGCACATCAGAGCCCATAGCATAGTTCAATGCTGCTACAATGCCACTCATCGGGGTGGTCGACTCCTGCGGCTGATATTACACCACACAACGGAAGTGATCAGATATAAGCAAAACCAAAAAAAGTTCCTGTAATTGAGTGTCAGGTATGCCAGTATCGGAACACAGAAACTGAAGGACATCATACACGTTGTGAGATCATCAACATACAGCCTCTCGAAGCCAACCAGAGAGGATAAGGCTTGAAAGAAAATTCTATTAGGTACAGTGCATTCTGGTTCGGTCGTTACACATGATGCCAGTGGCCATGGTTTACATAGAGTAGAGTTCGCCTACCTTGGCAGTGATGACGCAAATGAGCCGGTGCGAGACTTTGGTGATGCTACATTGCACGACTTCCAAGTCTAAGCTCTCCAGGCACTGCAAGATGTTGCTCTGAAGGCGGGGCTGGGGTTGGCAGACCATATTGATCACCACCTGATTAGGCATGTCCGTGTGAACCTGCATACTCTGCAGAGCGGTTCGAAGCACGGCCCGGACCCTGCTCATCTCTTCTTGAGAGACGCGAGAATTTGGCGTCTTCGCATTGCGCTTCTTAGGGCTGGCAAGGACAGGCTGATGCTGCAGAACCTCCGCCTTAGGCCATTTCCAACGGGTGGTCCCGTTGGAGGTGCGGCCTCCGGCATTGGGGTTGGCGGACACCTGCGCCAAATCCTCCTTCCGCTTCTGAAGCAACTGGATACGATGATGCAGATTCTTCACGTACTCAATAGAATCGTCGACTATGGAAGACCTGTCACGCTGATCAATCAGAACTAGGACGTCAGTTTGACAGTCTACATAACCACAGCTAGAGCTGAGCATTCCGTTTCCACCACACGCACACTGCACCCTGAACTGATCTCAGGCAATAGTCTGACCTGATACTATCGTTGCATGTTACTTAAGAGCAACTTCACAACAGGCAGGCCTGAGCCATATCCACTCGGTTCAGTTACCGACATCAATGGCCACTAGCATGAAACAATTCCGGAGACAACGAAACGAGGTTAAGAATGTCTAGTAGCGACTGACTGTCTGCGAACTGGGAAGTGAGGTGAAAGTTTGCAGTGATTACTTTGGGACCCGTTGGCAGGAGCGATTCCAACACCGCGAACTTGCTGGTCATGTCGTCGCGCCGCTGGCGCTCTCGCAGAATGTGATCCGCTTGATCAGACGGGCGCTTACACTTGTCTAACCCCACCGCCACCCTGGCGTTCGGCTCCACCTTCTTGCGCGGCTGCACGTTGGCTTCATCCTGCACAGGGAGCCCACGCTTCTCTCCTCGCCCGGGCAACATGGCAGCGGCGTCCACCCAACTCTCGCGCCCCGCGGCTTGCTGCAGTGCCGAGGGCATCCCGAGCCCCAGGCATGGGATCGACTCGAACGTCGGCGCAGCCGTGGTGGTGACGATGCCCACGGGAAAATTGAAATGATCGTCGAACTGAGGCATCCCCTCGACGTCGAACAGAAGGCTCTCGGCCTGCGACCCAGCAAACCCCACCGGGTACCCACTCAGCGACGACGTCACCGCGTCTGCTTGCGGTAAGACGACGTCGTGCAGAAATGGATTCTGGTGCAAAATGTCGGTCAAATGGTGCTGCAGGCCACCGGCATTGCCAGCAGCGATGCCGTCTAGCACAGTCGTCGATGAGCCATAGCTACCCCTATCATACACGTTGTAGTCTGCACTGTGGCGAAACCCTCCTCTACCATTCAAGCCCATGTTGTGCGCCTCTCTCAACGACAACATCTCCAAAAACAACAGCCCCAGCAGCTAGATAGATAGAGAGTTCACAAAGTCGACAATACTGCAGGTTGAATTCAGTCTGCAGGTGGGCCTGCGTGTGGCCGAACTTGAGCCCGATTTTGAAACCACGAGGCGTTCGCAAGCTCTAAGTTAGTTCGACGAGATTGTCGTGTGGTGAAGCTTCGGTCTGCTGCTAAGGTGATGGAGAAAGGAGGTAGCGTCCAGCCATGTCCTCACTACGAGTTGTCTAGCGAGAATGATCGTGAGGGTGATCTAGACATCCACAACCACCAAAATCCTCCTCTTCCTCACTGAAGACCCCGCGAGCCAAGACCCCTACCACGAACAGTTTCGCGTTAAGTCGGGCGTTAAGTAGCCGAAAGGTTTTTGAGTGCGGTCTACAGGCACCCAGCGAGCCCACTAGCCGAGTAACCAGTTCGGTCAGGCTAGCTTTAGGCTAATTGGGAGGTAGAGTGACTGCAGGCGATTGGTTGAGTGGATGTTGGATTTTGTACTTTGCGGAAGGCTTGACGCATCTCCAACGCATGCTGTCGACCCTCCAGCCACGGTAAAGTCCATGCCCCCCAGGGGTCTAGGTGTGGCTTCATCCACTAAGGTAGAAATACCATAAACTGTTATAATAAGGCACTTTAGCCTATAAGATATGGGGAATTTCTTGAGAAATTAAGTATAAGGAAGAGTGAAAAAAAAAAAAAACTCAAGAATGAATATTTTATGTAATATAAATGTGGATTTAGGGTTTGGACCAATTCTGATTTCATATGTGCATCTTAAATGGCTACCTTTACAACCTTGTTCTGAAACAAGATTGAACCAATCAAATGCAAGGAAAGAGCACCTTTCTGAAATCTTTTCAAAACCACCTCTTGTTGGTTTAAGACCAATCTATTCTGCCATTATTAGGCAATAATCGTTCATGGTATTTCTACCTTATTGTGGAGGGAGCCAATGTTTGGGGAGGGCCCAAGATAATTTTTCTTGACGAATTTTTGCCTAAATCTATCTTACCTCAATCTGACATTTTGACATTGGCCAAATAAGAAGTGGATGAAGTTGCCAAATCCCTCCCCAAGAAAACACGAGGTTGAGCAAAATCTGGATGAAAATAATCAATATTAGTAAATTTTATGGATGAACATGCACACTATGTTGATTATACCCAATTTCATTCTATTTCTCCTTACTTTGCTTGCATTCTTGGGTGCGGGTTGCTTTACTCTGCCAAAAAACCTAGGGAGGGGAAATTTTAGCTTCACTAGCTACAAAAATGCATTTAACACCATATTCGTTAAATTAGGAAAAAACAGAGGTACCATTTTGTACTCCACCTCAAACCCAAAAAGTTACTTTAAACCAGATTTGAAGGTACCAGATTCAACATGAGCCACTGAGATTTTTTCCCTCGTAAATTCCTCCTCTCAAGTGAGGGCACGTGTACCAAAAAATCATTGCGAGCTCACTTTGAGGTGATCACCTCAAAGTCCCAAAATGTACTCTTTTTTCCAATTTAACAAATATGGTAATATTTCCCATTTTCAACCAGGTTTAACGGGAATGCATTGGAACTTTTCTATGTTTATACCATAATATACCATAAATGATTTTTTTGGAAAATTAAGCTTGCTTTTTGATGTGTGATTTCAAACTTTAACTAAATTTATATTGTGATTTCACACTTTCACCTGGTTGAGAATACACTAAATGTTGGTTTTCTCTAGATCTTAGAGGGAGCATTCCAAGGATTTTTTTGACTGTACATTGCAATACAACAAGAACAACATAATTGCAAAACTTTTGTCCCAAAGGGAACAAGTGGGAAGAAAGAAAGGGGTAACTCCTTTTTTGTTAGTTTGGGATGAAACACCCATTTTGAGAATAAACTAAGTTTAAGGTGATCACCTTAAACCAAGCTTTAGGTTTCAGTAGTGTTTTTTTTTTTACACGTGCCCTCACCTAAGAGAAGGAATTTGCGAGGGACAAAATCTCAATGGCTCAAATCAAATATAATACCTTCAAATCTGGCATTTAAACGGTTTAAGGAGAAAAAATGAGTTTAAGGTGAAGTACAACTTGGAAATCTGGTTTTCCCAATTTAATGAATATGGCGTTGGTTGCTTTGTCTTCTTGCATTGTGAATACTTAGGGCTTTTTCTCTCCTTGCACTACAAACAAAGCATTTTATGTAGCAAGTGGATTATAAAAAACTTAAAAACCATGGTATTTGTGGTAATCAAATTTGGAGAAAATTAAAATCATGGTGTAGTTAATGGATTTTTGCAAAGCTAATTTTTTTTGAAAGCCTTTTATTTTGGAGGGGCACATCTAGTGATTCAAAATATATGGAAAACATCAAAAATTTCAAAGTTTCATAAAAAGAACTTCAAACATTTCATTATAAAGATATCTTTTTTAATGCAAATGTCAAATTCAAGTAGGTCATGTAATCAACTATGCAATGTGCCTAAATAAGAACGTAATACAAGAATATGGTTGGTTAATTTGTTTAAATTCACAACATTAGAATATCATTTTTGATGCACTTTTGAAAGGAAAATACAAGTACTAACAAACAATTGGATTGATGTTCATACATCATGTGAAGTAAACAAGTGTTCAACATTTATTTTTGAACATTGAATTTTATAATCAATGACATTATTTGCCATTGCAAAGAAGACTAAGTAAGATCAAATAACTTAGAATGATGACAATAATAATGTTGCTTTTTCTTAGACTTCTTTCCTTACAAATAAAATTTATTAAAGATAGTAATAAGTCAACCACAATCTTTATTAGTGTCATGATGTTTAAATGAGAAAAATAACTATTAAAAAATATCATAGCAATGAATAGCTAATTCTTACATTGGCAAGATTCCTATTTAGTGTTGTTGTTTGAAGGATGTGTCCAACCTTTGTGTGAAATGTTGAACTTTGTATTGCCCTTTGCATTTGCAAGGGTATCAAAATGATAGCCCTCCAAAAAAATGGGCATGCTATGAGTAGAGAAGGATTGTAAATTTTTGTAGTAATTTCAATGGAAAACTTTATCAAAGATCACACATAGAACAAAACTTCACTGAAATTATGTAAATTGACAAAACTTGTTTTAAACTTCAAACAAACACAAATACATGAGTGAAGCTAATATAATCTATCAAAATGTATCAAGATTTTTGGATACAAAACATTAATTGTCAATAAACTCCGCGTTCAAAAGTGATATTTTTCCTCATTATTCTTTTTTTACCACCTTCACTCTTGAACTGTGAATTTTGTATATTTCATTATTTTGATCCAAGTGACCATAAATTCTTGACTCAAGATCCAAATTGATTGATTTGAATATGTTGCGCTCATATACTTGTTTATTTATTCTAATAATTTGGAGAATTTAAGGATTAAAGTGAGCTATTGCAATTCCAAGCTTTGCATACAAAAAAAAGCTAAGGATGTTGTTGAAGAAAATGGTTTAGACAATCACAAATTCACTACGGACAATGTTGGAGGTTAAATATCAGTTAGACATATGGAAACACAGATTGAAGTTTAACTTCAACTCATTTTTTGAATTTCTCACTTACAATGATTTTTTCTAAGAATAGCAATTTGTACATTTAGCACTATGTAGAATTTGCAATGTTTGTAAAGCTCAAGAAACAAACAAAAATAATCACAAGGCTTCTATGATTTTTTTTTGGTTTTAAGCCTACAAAATTCAAAATTTATAACAGTTTTTTGTTCAAGTTTCTAACATAATTTTTCTTCATTCCAACATAAATTTTCTTTAGCATATTCCACATTCAACATTATACATGACTAGATGCCCATAATATCTCCAAAAAGTTCACATCCTCTTTAGTTATATAAATTGATACACAAAGAGAGAATAATCACATCTTTAGCATCATAAAAAAATACAATATTAGTATACCCAAAAAAACGGTTTGTTTTGTTTTTACATGACTTTTGTTGTTTGACAAAAATATATGCACTATTGGTGTTCAAGCTTCATGGGATTGCTTCTTGAATCAAAATTCAAGTGCCTCTCTAAGTAGACAAGCAAAGCTTTATATTGTCAAGGCAACTCAAGTAAGGAGAATTTACACAAGTTTTGGTTGGAGGACATTAACCCATAAATGCCCAAGGCACCATATTCTGGTGGATTTTACACTAGAACTTGGTATCTCAAGCATTTAAGGGTTAAGGGGCAATATCTCACTTATTCAATGAAATGGATGACATCAATATGACCAATTTTTTATGCAGTTCTAAAGAAAAAGTAGTGAATATGCTTATAGTGTTCAAAAGAAAAAATGAGTATCCAATATGATCAGAGTGTGCAAAAATTTGATGTTGGAAGGAAATAACTCCTCACATGGTTTCTCTCTATGTAGGGTTTTAAGTTTATAGCATATTTTAGCCCATCATTGAAAACTTGAAGTTCAAATTAAATTTGATTTGCTCCTTAACATTTAAAAATACTTGTGAAATTGATTTAAAAAAACATAAATGATGTGTTATCCGAATTCAACCACGTGGTTGAATTCTACTTATCAGTGTGCCTCATTTACATTTGAATTTACAAATTTCAAAGTAAGCCATATAAGTCACATATTACATCAAATCTTAAATTTGCTATAACATCTCATACATACATATGCTAGCATTCCCAATTAGTTCCTTTTAAAACAACTTGGCTACACATAGGAATATCAATGAGCAAATGTTATGATAATGGACAATGTTTAAAATGGTTGTAGGAATAACAAGCACCTTATTTTTAAATTTATGTTGTCATAAAAGGGATAAATCAATGGAATTATTTTTTGGACTTTTGTAAATTAAAAAAAAAACACACATACACACAATATTAGAGCATTCTCAGTCTAGGAGGTATATTGACTCTATAACATCACTTTCACAATGGGTCCTAGTTTGAGAACTGCAAACTTCGTCCAATGCACCTTGCATATGGGATGGGATGGGATGGGATGTGATCTTAAAGGGGATAAAAAAATTTAGCCCACACCCAATAGTTTTAGCAACCCTCAAGAGTCCTTCAAATTGCTATGTAACTATATACTCCATCTGTCCCAAAATGATCTTCCTGTTGGCCTTTATTTAGTGTCCCAAAATGATCTTCCTGTTGGAGGAGGAAGGGAGCTAGCAACACTTGCACATAGTCCAAAAGCATGAGCATGCTAACAAATCCCATGCCATCAAGTGAGTGGCTACCGGTGCTCTTCAAAAATGCCTCAAAAATTCAATTTTCAAGCACTTTGAAACCACACTTTGAAAAACTAATTTGAAACTCAAAATTTCAGAACAATAAGAGGACATCAAACTCTATTCATAGGTCCAAAAAAATTCAAAAAATTGTTCTTTTTGAGCTTAATCTATAACATTTTGAGTAACAAGAAGATCATTTTGGGACGGAGGGAGTAGTTGTTAAAGAAATAACGACTACTTTACAAGTCAAAAATAGAGATAGAGATCTTGTCGTGAAAACTTGACAAAAACAAAGTTTACATTCCTCTCTACCGATGTGCATTGGGTTGGAGGAGGTGGTATGTTGCTTGCTTTGCTCAAGGTCATAGGACAAATATCTGTAATTGCCGTTGCCAAGCTTTGATGCAGTACTGTTTGGATTGAGGATGCCCTTAGGGGTATGATTTGTAATTTCTCAGGCAATAGTTTCAAGCTACCTACCTGTTGACTTGTTTTACTAAACCATCGGCAAAGCCGGTGCAAGTGAACTAGGATGGAGAAGCTGCGGCCTTTCTAGAGGGGTGGCCATCCATTCCAAATGCTGGCTGTGAACAAAGGAAGCGTGTGTTGGGGCAAGCGCATGAGCACTGATACTGGGATCTGGACACACGGTATAACTTGCAACCCTTCCCAAATCCCAAGGAAAAGCCCAGAATTAGGACACCGCATGCACCATGCAGGGCAAGGGCAGGGCAAGGGGGCAAGGGCAAGGAAGGCTTTGCGAGGACCAGGCTTGGTGAGGTGTGACATTGACTGGTCATACCACGGTGATCGGTGAGAGTGGTTCCGAGTTGCCGACATTGTTACCGGAGCCGGATAACCCCGGCATATGGGGAGGGAGGAGGGGGCCACGCGACTGGCAGGCTGCCACGAGGCATGCCACGAGGCACGAGATGGGGGGGGCATACCATGGCGATGGAGCATTGATGAGAATCATGAGACCCATCATGTGATGATGAGGGTGGGCAAGGGAATTCAGAAAGCCTGGCTCTCTCGCTCGCATGGCAGCACGCCCTGTTCCAGTGTAGGGTGGCCAGTAGCCACGTCGCCCGCAGAATGTTCCTCCCGGAAATGCCCCGCCACCGACGTCGACGTCATCGTACTGACAGTTCTGGTGCGGAGATCTGCCTGAACCCTGCCGGGAGAGGAAGCTGCTGGCCCGGGGGTCCTGCGGGTCCTGCGGGTCCTGGGGGTGCTGTTGGACTGCAGTACTGGTGCAGGCGTAGGAGCTGTAGCCTCGCCGCACAGCCTAATTGCGGGCAGCCTAATCTCTCCGGGAAACTCCAGGGACTCCTGCCCAGCTCAGCTGCCCTGGTATCTTTAAATGCCTAAATAGTAAGGCTGGACAGTGCAAGTTGCCATCTTTACACCGGGTTTCCACAGCCCATGGCCCCATGCCTGCAGGAAAGCCAGCTCAATCTCCACCCCTTTGGGCACGCCTTTGACCAGATAGAGCTACCGAGCGAATCACGACGCTTCGCCACGTCAAGGTTTCCGAACCGTTCTCCTGCTCCATTTTTAGACCTCACTGAACGATACAAATGATGCACGTGGACGAAAGCTGGGATGCACGGATGAAAAGCCATTGATGTCCGATGAACGCTGTATAACTTTCTGGATCACTTTCTCTTCCACGAATGGGATTTCGCAGTGCATGAATTGAAACTTTCATCCAAATCTATGGAGGTGTTTTGAGCGATTTTGCCCACTCCTAAGGGCATCATCAATCAAAATTTGGAGTGCCACTATCTAATTGTTCTTTATTAGGTATGGTTTGCCGTGTTGTTTATCTTTTAGTTATTTTTTCAATGAGTGTTAGTTTGTTTGTCCAATCTCCAATACCATATGTCATTTTATTTGTTTAACGAGTTTTTGTATACGCTTCCAATGATAGTAATCTCATTTTCTAATTATATACTAGTCAAAAAATAGCAGTGTTTTTGCAGTCCCAGGCCTCGCCAAATACCCTGTGCTGGATTGATGATGCCCTAATGGGAAAATTTTGTGGTGAGAAGTTCCATTCGAGAAGATTTTTACTGCTTTGGAGTTCTTTTTGAGGTACTATATAGCAAAATTGTTTGTACAAAGAACAACAAAACCTCAATTTTGCTTTAAATCCTTTTGTTCTGGTTTTTTCTTGTTGTCGTATTGTGCATGACACTTATAACCAACAATTATTAGTCAAACAAGAAATACTAAAGCACAACACATATATTTATTAGCTCAAAAGTAATTCCACCATTAAACAAGACAAATCCTAAGCTTCATCTTGGTGGACTAGATTTTTTTATAACTTTTTTTTGACAAACCCTTAGACTAACCACTTGAAATGGGAGTTGTTGGTTATAAGAGTCATGCACCGTAGCTTCAAAAACTTCACTCAGCTATTTTTTGTCTTGATAGGGTCTGTGGTGATATGCTACAAAAGGCACACTATTTGTGATGTGCTTGTATTAATGTGTGTAGAAGACTTTACAATGTCATGTTAATGTTTTCTAGTGGAATTAATGCTTTATGAGTTTGTAACCTCTCTACAGCCTATGGTTGCGAAGGTAGTGTGGGCAAATTTGCAGCATGTTTAGTATTTTGGATTTATATGTGAAATTGGTTGCTTGACAATACTGTATCCCCTTCTGGTTCTGAAGGGGTCCTAATATTCTACCTTCGTTCTAAGAATAAACTAATATATACCCATTTTGTAAACACTCTTTAATATCTTCTAGTGTTTTTAGTATTCACTTATTTTTGTATACCGCAAAATCATAATGTAAATTTTAGCAGTTTTAATTGTCTTATTACTTAATCCTAAATACTCCAAGGCCTTTTTCATTAAAATCAACTCAATATTGTATTTTTATTGTAAAGAGAAAAAATAACTTAACTTGTTATCTTTGTTGCATATTTAACTGTAGAATCTTACATTAAACTAGTATTAAAATGCTTGAAAGAAAATTTGAAACCTTTTAGTGTTATAATTTGCAGATAACTGCATTTATTTGAAGGAATCCGATTATTTAGCACATTTTATGACTAGATTATACAATCTTGAAATTTCTTAACTTATAACACCTGCACCAATGATTTTGACTCAGACAAAGACATGTTGAAAATTTGAATTGAAAATCAAGAAGTTAAAACAAAATAAAAACCACTCTTGATTTTCATTCTTCAAAAAATTGTTGATTAGAAGTAGACATAAGGTTGATGGGAAAACCAATTTCTTAATGGTTTAAAGATACAACTGAAACATGATAATTCCAAACATGAGATCGACTATAAAAACAAACTAAACCATGTGGAACACGTTTATTTTTAAAACTGTGAAAATCGAGTTAAACAACAAATTCCGTACACAGTTTTTTGAGAAAGATGCTACAACTCCATGCTAAACAAGATGCTTTGAAACTTCCACATCACTCACTTATAAAAAAATGCACAATATATGGGAAAGAAAAAAAACTGAATTTATTTCAACTTTTTGTGGTTTTTTTAGGTGCCCAACTTTGACCATTTTTGTGTTTAAAGTGGCAAGTTATTTGCTTCTAGGGACCAATTGGAACTTTGATTAATCCATTTCTAGAAAGTTAGTGTGTCTTTCTTTCTTATGATAAAGTTTCAAAAAAATATGCCAAAAATTGAGACTATGTGAGTCTAGTATCGAAACTTTCATTTGTTCCCAAGGCAACGATGGAACTTTAGGGGATTAAATTTGATTGAGGAGATTTGTTTTTCATCCTAAATGTCTTTACTGGCTTGTAGCTAGCAATAGCAAAAAATACTTTAAATCTATGCATACTTAGGTCTGGTTTAGACTGGCGTCCGGCCAGTCAAAAATTTCTCAAACGTGATTGGTTGAAATTTGGCTTTTCTCCGCTGTTGGGTTCAGACTGCGAGTTTGTTTAACACTTTTACATCCATCTTCACCACCGTGGGGGCCACCCTAAATAGCCACGTCAGCGGCCAAGACAGTGAAGCTTTGGGGCCTGCTCCAAGGGTGGTACCAAACTTGTCCGGTAGAAGCACACTCTTGGATGACATGCAATTACTCAGAAAAATTTCTATCCACAGAAACACCGGACGAGGAGACAATTTTCTTGTCTTAGCTGGACGCTAGTCTGAACCGGGCCTTAGAAACCAAAACGAAAATGTCTATCACCGACTACAATTACTGTAATGTGTACAACAATGTCATTTTGCTAAATTATTATTTTAAGTTGAAAGGTGACGTATCAATTTGTGGAGGAATGGAAGAGGTATCATTTATGCCCTTCTTCAAAGAAGAAAGGAAGAGTTTCAACCTAGCAGGGAGCAAACTTTCGAAGGGGCCGGTTTGTAGGAGCCAATGAAATAAGAATGACACCTTTGTTGTAAAGGCTACTTGTAAGGGATTTTTGAAGTAAACTTTTACTGTGGTAGGATGTGTGATAAACAAAGGATACAATTACTAAATATGGAACGGTGGATAATTACATTTCCTACTCGAAAAATCTAATTGTGGTTGATTTATACAAAACACATAATCAAACATTGAATAAAATGATTTGAAATTAAAGCAACCCACTCAAAACAAATCAATTGTCAAATGCACAAAACTTTTTTTAAAGAATAAATTCAAAATCAATTTATGCAACAAGAGAATTCTACAAAAATCAATAGCTTGCAATATATAATTGCAAAATTTTGTAAAGGGAATTTTGTATTTTAGATAGAAACAAATTTTCACTAAAAAAATAATTAGGAAGATATTTTATGCAGGGAAATGAAACTCCATTTTAAAAATTAGACTAATTGGTTTTGTTGTAAAAACATGCCAATTAAACCCACAAGTATTGCCAAAAGCTCTCACAAAAACATATAAATATGGTCATACAACTCTGGATTGGTTTTCCTATCACTAAATGCAACTTGCAACTAGAAAATTGTTTATTCCTTCCAAGTCATTTGTTTGCAATATATTCATATGATATTTTTTTATACTTATTTTCCAAGTTAAGGTTTAAAATTTTTTATTTTTCTCAATCTTCTAACAAATACCCATATATTAGTTTTATTTATTGAATGCACAATTGAGTCCTAGAGAGCTGAGCTCTATGGTGTTTAAGTTCTAAATTGCTTACCTTCTTCCAACATGTCTTCATGTAAATATGTCCTTAGGAGCCAGTTCTATGGTTTTGTGGATGCAAAGATGCAAGATCTTATGTAATTCATTAGTTTCAAATCAATTCACCATGACCTCTTATTGTCAATTCTTTTAAATCTCAAGTATGATCTTTGAGTCCTTTTTGAAGAAACACACTAAATCTTTGTTCAAGAACATAAATCCCAAAAGCTCTAAAATTACATTTTCCTAAATTGGTGAATATTGTGTTAAGATCTCTTGTTATGATTATAAGTATGTTTTCAAAATTAAATTGTGAATGAACAAGTTAGTCTATAAAATTGTAGAGATGATCCAATAGTGCATATAAGAGATTATTTGTTGAGTATGGAGTGTAGTTACTAGAACTTTGAAGTTTCCTTATAAGCATTATTTTTGTTGAACTTCATATTTTTTCTATTTGATGAAAGAAAACTAAGGATAGGAAATTGCACTTCACAATCTCTTTACAAATACTTTGTGCTAGTTTTCATTGTCTAAACAAATTTACAAAAGACTCCAAACTTTATAAACTAGGATCTTATATGGTTCATTACCTTAAAAGCCATATGTTGAAATTTTAAGTTCTTTTTTAATTTGAGCATGCCCTCTTTGGTCATGGTGTAATGTATGTTGGATTTTTGTGAGATTTCAAAGTGGACATATGTTTCACTAAGTGTTTTCATACCTAAATTCTCTTGCAACAATTCAAGTTGTGGATATAAGCTCATGCCTCAAAATGTCATTTTATGTCATTTACTTTGAACAAGGGGCAATTTGGGTAGCTAAGGTAAATAATTTCAACCACTTTGAATATTTCCCTCATTCTTAACACACTTGTACAACATACTCTAAAGCCATACAAGTCACATTAGCACTCAAATTAAAATTACAAGAACTTGAAATCATATTTTTCTCCTTTTGGCAAAGCCAAAAAAATGAACAAACCTCATCTTAGAGTGTTATGATATTGTAAATGGTAAAGGTCATGTAAATGGCAAGGATTTAGGGTATTGACTTAATAATTGTAGTATAAACCAATTTATTTCAAAATTGGTTAAACATACAGTGGTCAAACAAAACATGTGGATTTCGCATTGCCCACCATTTGCAGTGTGTTGTGTGAAATCTATATGTTTTTGTATGGCCAATATATAAAAAATCACCCAAAACTCACTACAAGGTGATTTTGTAGAAAGATACAATTTTTAGCAATTTTCATCTCAAAAATACCCAAGACTTTGAGTGTTAAAGTGGTTTGCTCCTCCTCTCTTGCAAAACAATGCAATCAAATCCAATCAAACATAATAATCCCTTGCAATATAAACTTCATAATGTGTTTTAACCCTTAAAGGACCGAGCTACTATAATACATACTATGGACGCTGCTGTATAACTAGCATTTGCTACCAACAAAAAATTTTAATTTGAGATCTTGACTACCTCACTAGAATAGCATTGATATATATTCTAATTTCTTTGTTGATCTCAAATGTAATAAAGGTGTGGATGCACTCCAAATACAAGAAAAACACCCTGTATTATATTGGTCGCAAAGGGTTGCTTGGTCATTTAAGTGCTAAGAAACAAAAAGAAGTTTGACTTATGTTCTTTTTCAATAAAAATAGCTTCAAAGATAAAGTGACTAGTTTAGAGCTCTCTGGACTCCTAGAATGGGATATTAAGTAAATTGGGAAAAAATGCATTTTTGAGAATTTAGAATTCTTGAGTTTTTTAAAGAGTATTCATTGGATACTCTTTAAGGAACTTAAAACCCAAAAGTCCCAAAATTGCATTTTTTTCCAGTTTACTTAATGTTGCTTTCTAGGTGTTTAGACAATTGGAGGGCCGTTTCCTTGAATCAATTTTCTTTACCAATTTGACAAAGTTCGTAATGTACTTGGTACCTAGGCCAGCAGTGTAGCAACAACTTAGTTTTCAAGTTGTATGTAACTCTATTCTCACCTGGGAATCTGGGGTTTCAAGCTCCCAGGATGTAAAGATGTACAGTAAGTATCATGTGATACTCACAAAGGGTTCTGGGGCAAAAACCTAGAACTTGTGTCCAACTGTAATAAAATGATCGTTATACAATTGATTGTATGCACATAAGATATGTTCACACATGGTGTTAAGGGAGATGTTAACAAAACCAAATCTAATCCAAAGATGTACCTACACTATTTCCTAAGACTTGCACTAGAACTCCAACTAAATTAAACGAGAACGTACCTTTATTATGTTTGATAAATCAAGCGTTCATTGCTATGCACATATGATGTTTTTTTGAAGACAAAATCTTCTAAAACAGCTTGTATGAACATGTGGCAGTAGGTTGCCCTTCTCTTTAATCCCGTGTGTCTGAGCCTCTGAGGTAATAAGCATGGTGTTGCAAAGCCCCTTTAAATCTAACACACGCTGACCTGGAAGCCAATATCTCCACAGATGGATTTGCCATGTTCAATGCTGCACTTACCACTTTCTGAACAAGCTTGTCAAAAGGGGAGTAATTCTATCTTGTGATTCTATCAATTAGAAGTGATGGTTTCTAAAGAGCCCTGTGCAAGATTCAAGGGCCATATGCAACATCCAACTAATCCCAGACAGGAAATGGATTCTTCACAGGAGGTATTCTTGAGGACTAGACGGTTAACTTGAGCTATGTTCGACGACCTCCTTTTATGATGCAATGCCACAGTTCATTTTTGATATGTTGCAATATGTGCTAAACGCTAGGACCGAAGAAATAATGTAGAGATACTTTGCAGGAATTCCCTCCGGTGATAGAATAATTATGTATTAACACCATATTATTTAGGTTAACTGGAAAAACTGGAGGGACCGTTTTGTACTCCACCTCAATTTTACATCAATAAGTCCTCAATCTTACAGCAATAAGTGTAGGCATATCTATTGCTCAAAATTTATAATTATTGAAGTTCTTGAAGGCCATCAATGAGACTTCACTGTTGTATAAGAAAATGCATGTTTTTTTTTTGTGATATGCTACCATATACATAACAGCAGAAATAGTGAAAGTCCTAAAATGTATTGTTTTTTCCAATTTACTTAATATGATATTTATTGCAATTTATCATTCTAGTGGTGATGATGACTACAAGGACAATGCTATTTTATGAGCATAAAATGGTGAGCTTTCATGGGTGAGCCAAGATTCTATGAGCTGGAACCGTTTCTAAGTTCAACATTAATGAAAAACTAAAAAAATGACAAATTTTTCAAGAAAGGAAAGTTTAAAATGCACAACTATAAAGCAGATTACAATAAATTTAGTACTTTGACAAAAAAAAAATATTAGGTTTACAGCTCACCCGCTCACAGTATAGCATTCCTCATAACTCTGGATTGTCAGTAAAGCAGGATTTAACTAGTGCGAGGAAGTAATTCCGTTTCAGGAGATTTGAAGTACAAGGTGGTGGTCCATCGGATGTGGAACAGAAGGGTCCAATCAGTACAATGAAGGACGATCAGCATATCTACACTAGACCTACTGTATGATGCTTATGAAACTAATGTTAGGGCATCAGTAATGGCACTGGGAAAAACCCCGGCAACGGTCCCGGCAACGCAGTGAATTTGACCATAATTTTTTAGTGATTTGAAGGGTATTGAAAATATTACTGTGAAAACGTAATAATATTTGGGTTTGGACATTGACTAGCTTAAATTTATCCCATCAAGTGTTAATTAGTTTTCAAAACACTTAGAGGCTCCTCCAAATCAAGTCTAAATAAGGAAGTTTTTATAAAGGGGTTGGTAAATTGCCAACCATTTATCAACCCCTTTACAAAAATTTCCTTATTTAGGTTTGATTTGGAGGGGCCTCTAAGTGATTTGGAAGTTAGCTAACACTTGATGGGATATGTCTAAGTTAGTCAATGTCCAAACCCAAATATTATCACGTTTTCACAATAATATTTTCAATACCCTTCAAATCACTAAAAAATTATGGTCAAATTCACATTCTATTAAAAGATCTGATTGCATTGCCGGGACCGTTGCCGGGGTTTTTCCCGATGCCATTACAGATGCCCTTACCATGACAACATTGTTCACACTATGTCCCAAATCCCCATATCACCGTTTGACCTATCAATATCTGCACTTTTGGAAGTTTTGACTCCAAAATGGTATGGCAACTCTATAGTGAATGTAAAGCAAAAACAAAAAAGCTCTCTCATTGGAGAAAGGTCTATAACGCCATATTCATTAAATTGGGAAAACCAGATTCCCAAATTATACTTCACCTTAAACTCAACGTTTCTTTTTCTAATGTTTAAATGCTAGATTTGAAGATATCAAATTTGGCATGAACCACTGAGATTTTGTCCCTCGCAAATTTCTCCTTTGAGGTGAGGGAACATGTACCCAAAAAAACGTTGCTTGAACCTAGAACTTAATTTAAGGTGATCACCTTAAACCTAATTTATTCCCAAAATCAGGGTTTGTTCCCAAATTAACGAATATGGCGTTTCATTGTTTTTCTGGAAACAAAATCATGTTCAAAGCCTCTCTAGTTTCTACAACAACAAAAATAAAGTAGGGATTTGGAGTTGACGAAGAGTTCCAGCATTCGGGATAGATGCCATGAGTAGATCACAATGGGTCACCACTCACATGGCCTACGCTGAGTGAGAGGCCAATCATTGTGCACGTCTTTCTGATGTATGGGACACTTTAAGAGGACGCAGGTCACCATTTCCTTAGAAAACTCCGAGAGGTTCACCAGCGCAAATGTTGAAAAAGCCGATAGGAGTCTCGTCTGATACAAAAGAAAGTGACGACCTGGACTGCCATTTGCCTTGTTTTTCTCTGACTTCTCCAAAAATATTTCGGTTGTGGTTGCGACCTAGTTCGAACATCATGGATTGACATGAACAGATGATCGACTTCACCTAAATTCGCATGTCGTACTGCAAGATAATGGCGGATCTGTACAGACACCGGCCATCGATGACCCTTTTACTCAGGTCAGAACCTTTCGCCTTCTGTAATGCAAGGATTTTAGCGTTCTTATTCGAAAGCTGGGGAAACCGAAGGGTTCTTTTGAAATTGAAGATGCAACCGTTTCAGTAACTTTCATCAAGAAAATATTTCTCCAGCACCGCCTTTCGACTACGAGCTGGTCGGGTATGTATGTACAGTACTGTATACATTCACACATTCACAGCAGGCTTAGAATCGTTAAGGCAACGAGCCTGCAAAAAGCTTGGTAAGGTGAGAATGTAGCTTGCCTAACTCCCGGCCAAACTATGGTTTGAATTCATTTGTTGTTGATGCTTGCTTGTGATAATATTAGGGAAGTGGATTTGTGGTATGGTTTCTCAGTCCTCACCATTATTTACAAGAGTGTTCTTCAGCTTGCGTTGTACTGTCTGTTGAACTCTGTTTTGTAGCATCAGTGGAAATTATGGACTAGGTGACGTGGAAGTCGAGCTATTGTGTCGAAGTACATTACATACCAAGCCACATGTGATCAGCACTTTCATCAAAATGGCAAAATTCCATAAAAAGTTGCAAGGCATGCGCAAAAAAATGCTAATATCTTGTACTTTAAACCGACCCCTCGTCTCTCCTCACCATTTTCGTCCTTGTGAAAGTCAGCGCTCATCTCACTTTTGCCCTAATTTGTGAAATTTTTGTCCGAGTGTTGAACGCCATATTAGGTAAATTGGGAAAAACGGAGGTACCATTTTGTACTCCACCTTAAACTCAAAACGTTACCTTAGACCAAATTCAAAGGTATTATATTTAGTCTAAATCATTATATTTTTTTCCCTCTCAAATTTCTCCTCTCAGGTAAAGACACGTGTGCCAAAAAAAACACTATAACTCAGTTTGAGGTGATCACCTCAAATTTTTAGGGAACCCTTCAAAAGTCCTAGAATGTACTCTTTTGCCGACTTTACCTAATATGGTGTTGTTGACATTAAAATGAATTGTAGTTAGTTGCAAGATGGCAAGGGTACTAATTTCCAGAACGACATTGTGCTTTCATGTTACCAAATGTACCCGTTAATGGTTGGATCAACCTTAATCAAGAGTAAAAAGGGCAACATTTCACTAAAGCAATTTTGTAATACCAAAGCAGTTCCACATTAAGGAAACTAGTATAGTTACCTCTTGTTTTTTTAATCGAATGAGTAACTGCTGCTTGTACAGAAATGGGTTCCATTGAGGTCCATTGAGAATGTCAACTTTGTTGAAATGGCATATTTGGATTTTAGACCCCATGGAGTTAGTATTTACTTACTATTGGTTTGATTACAATAGACTCCAATGTAAATTTAATGTACCTTTTGGCACTATGTCATTGCTTAGACAATGCACATTAAAGCAACGATAATTCAATACTAAGTGATGCAATTTTTTTTGTACTTATAAACAAATGATGTTGTGGCAACATTAAAATAGTGTGATTTTTCCATTTCTAAGTCAATGCTAGGTTTATTCTGAAAATCAATGCTTATTAAACAAGTAATCAAGATACAATATTGTACCAACTATGTTTCCATGTTAAATCACCAACCATTCTCTGATAACATCATTTTAACATTATTCATGCATAATTCAATACTTATTAACCCTTTGAGGACCGTGGTTGATTTGGGGGGTGGGCAATTCTTTGTATGGCCATTTGGGAGAAATTTTCAAATTTTTGAATAAGGATGTCTATGACAGATCTGACCATACAGATGGAAGTATCTTGGAGGGTTTAGTAATATGCATCATGATTTATGCTCACTCTTTAGTTGTTATGGCCATCTTTTTGCATATTTATTGGTGTATTTTCAGCTACTACTCTTTAAGTTTTTTCAACCCTCTAGTCACATGCCACCTTAGATTGGCTTGATTATTGTCCTAAACTCTTCACTTTCCAATTCTCCATACCCGTCCCCTTTGCCATGTCATCAAATTCCTTGACATGCTCTTTCTACAAACTGAAAAGAGTCAAAATCAACCACAAACAGGTCGACCGGTCCTTAAAGGGTTAAGCAACATTGATACAATTGCATGATATTGTTCATGCATTAATATATGTTGTATAATAAGGTATTTTAAGTTCTAAAAACTATGCATCAACTAAACACCATGGTTGAATACATAAAATTTGAATGAGTTTACAAAGTCAAAATCTACTATTATAAAAAGGAAAAACCTCTCGTACAAATTATGGAAAGTTTGAATGAATTACAATATAGAAGTCCACTTTCATAAAATGGGGAACCGCTTGTACATCATTGAAGACAGAAGTTGAATCTAGTACTACATAAGCACTTGTTTGTGTTTGTGATTACTTAAAGTTTGCACACTCAAGAGTGCTGTTAAATCTCACATATTGATATATTCAAACAAGCGCCTCTTGGCCCACCGCTCCTGGCTCACTGTTTTACACCCACAAAATAATGTTATCCACTTCAAAGTGCCAAAATTGCAATATTCAATTGTAAAAACCTCAAAAAATGATGAAGACTGCTATACAATATATGCTAATCTCCAAACCCGCCAACCATATAAATCACAACTTATATGCAAAGTATTGATGCCAATGTCCCCAGTTTAGTCAAAATTCTTGAGAATATTATTCTTATTGCATTTTAGATGGGACTAAGCAAAAAAAATTGTGCTATCAAATGTGGAGGTAAATGATATGTTCCTAGATAATAGGAAAAAAATAAGTTCACAGAAAATTGTTATTTAGATGTCCTGAAAATATAGATACATGCTATATGATTATGTAACACCTTGTATTTGCATTCACCAATTTGAGATACGTTTATAGTGTTTTCAAGCTCGAAGCAAATTGTATGAAATTAGTGCAAAAAAAATAGTATGCATGTTTTTCAGAAGAGCAAAAGAAAACTCCTTGCACGTTAAGCATTCATTAAAATTGAAAAAACAATGTCACGTTATCACATTGATGAATGTTCATGACATTGCACTTTAATTTGGAAGGCATGTTTCTTAAAACATAAATCTATATAAATTCTTTTGAACTTGCATAGATGAGTATCATGAGACATAGTTGCACCACTCTCAGTTGCACCAATGCAAGAAAATTGACCGTAAATACAAGTTGTTACCTTATTTGCATCGAACTAAGGGTTATTTGTACTTTATAAATTCTTTTAGGGGTATTTATGTAAATATCAAATGAAAAACTTATAAAGTAAACTTTCAAAAGTAATGGTGATGTTTTAACGTAATGTAGTACTCATTGAAATAACCACATTTTTAGTACTTAATATATACTATTTTTTGTTCTAATGCCTCTTTCACCGACCAAGACCTTTTTTGAATAGTGAGATGCTCAATGCCTTAACATTTGAAAGGTTGCTTCTAATCTCTTGAACAAAAGATTTTTTTTATCACATTGAGCCCCTTCATGGGCTTTTAGTAACTTTAGAGAATTATTGAGTTTTTTTGGTACATACGTTGGCAAATGTTTCCAATAAGTGGTTAGATGTATTTAAAATGTGAAAAGTCATTCTAAATAGTTGACAATTAAATCAAGTTCTAGATTACTAATATCACATATTCAAAGCTTGTAACTAGACTGCTTTAGATGATTTAATTTTTTCCATTCTGAATTGTGCATGGACCATCATCACTAGCAAACTTTGATGAATCCCTTTCAACAATTTTGATTACTTTCAATAACACATCTGTAGCTTTGGAGGTGGATATTGTTTGTGTCGGTTTCTTAAAAATAATTCGTGCTTCAACAAAATTAGAAAGGATTGCACTAAATACAATATTAGAAAAAGTCCTCATTGTTTATATACAAATTAAAATTGAATTTGACATTCTACGCTTGGACAAACAAATCATACACTTACTCTTGTACGCAATAAAAAAACAAAAAATTGTATTGGAGATGATTGCCACCAACATGGCTACATCTGCTTTGGAAATTGACATAAGGGGGTTTAGAAAAGAGAGAAATGTATCAAAAAATCCAATTTTGAACTATATCCGTGCAAAGAAAACTGAGCCAAGTGCAAAAATAGTGAATGTTGTGGCGTTATAATTTCTATTTGAAGGTATATTGTAGTGGAAATCGAGCAAGTTTATTAACCATTATTCACAATAACAAGTTGTGTGGGATGTGTCTTTGAGTGCATAGAGCGGGCATATGCAAAAGGAGAAATTATTAGAATCATGTATATAAATGAAAAATCAATTTAATCAATACAAAAGGAAAAATCATTAAAATCATGTACACATGAGAAATCAATTGGGGTACACATGTCATTCAAACAAAACTAAAATGGGTACACGTGTCACTTTGTCATTGGTTCAAAAAATGAGACAGGTGTGTTTAACTGCAACCCACCCTCCCCATATTTGTATTTGTGTGACATCAGTTTGGCTCACAAAAATTATGGGATACTTGAAATCTACTTTTTGTATTTGTATTTTTTATATATATATATATATATATATAATTATAATTATAATTATTTGTATTTTGTATCCCAGAGCACCAATGGCCAAGATTGTTTCTCATGATGACAATCAACAGCAATGGTTTACTTCTTGGTAGATCAACAGCATTGGAGGGGGGGGGGGATTTTTTGGATAGTCACGTGATTTTTTTCAGCGGATTTTCTTAAAACTTTTCCAAGTCTGGTGGTTGGCCTTTTTCAGGAAATAGTAGACTATCATAGATGATCAAATTTGTTTCTTTGATTAAGCTTAGAGCATCTCCACCGGTAGAGACTTGCTCAAAGTTTTTCATTTGGTATGGCGAGGCCTGAAGCCTCTCAATCTCCACCCATGTTCTTTGAAAAGGTGGCCTTACACTGCAACACACCTCATAAATAAGCAATTGACCACTTATTTAGGGAAGTAAAGAATAAAGCTCACTAAACTTAAGGTGAATAGAGCATGAATAGTGGCTTGGAGAGTGGCTTGCTAAACTTGCCAAATAAGAAAGTTTGAGAGGGATTTGAGAGGGGCCTAGCTACTTTTCATCCACTTTGAGCAAGCCAAAGCCACTGGTGGAGATGCTCTTAGTTGTTGTTGGACTAAAACACAAGCTTCAACCACAATTCAAGCACTGTATACACTACAAGATAGTAAAGAAAAGATCTGACATTTTTAGTATTCCACAAGCATACTTTTGTATGCATTACAAAAATACTTTGCCTCCAAATAAGAGGTATTAGCAATTTACTCAAATCATAAACCTTTGTAGAAGAGGTATATGATCAATTTGCAAAAAACTTTTTATAACTTCAAACAAGTAATCCCTTAGACTAAGGTAGGAACACCCATAAGCCTTAGTGTCCCCATAACCATCACTTCTAAAATCTTGGAAAATCTGGGGAAGGAAATAGATGTAATTATAAGGATGTACAACATGTGAACATGTAAACCTTAGTGTTGGTTATGGGTGCAATGGCAATTTGCTCTTTAAAAATGCACAACCTATTCTCACAGTATCCAAATAATACATTTGAAAGTTCAAACTTTTTTTTTCTGTTCATAATAGGATCCTATAATTTGCTAAATGTTTATTAATAGTTATCATGTTCAAAACCCTTGAACTAACGCTTATGGGTGTTCCTACCTTATAAGACGTTTATTGTTAATTGGTTGGATTGAATTTGTAAATCTAATCAAATTTACTTTTTGATGATAAAAGTGTCAATGACTGCATTCAAAATAGCTTAGATTACATAATCAATGTTGTGTTCCATACAAAGCCCTCCTACTCACAATATGCTGGAATTTTTCAAATTTAATCAATAATGAAAACTTAGCTAAAATCCAATCAATAAAATTTTGGTGGGCAATAAAAGTTCTCTTGAAATAGACCCACCAAAATAAAAAAAACCCTACCTTTAGACCTTCGAAATTTCAAGAAAAAAGGGATAAATAAAGAGATTTAGGAGATCCATTGATAATTTTATCCCATCTTATGGTGTTGAGTATCTCAAAAGAATGTTTTTTTATTCAAATAGTTGTGTTTTAATAAAATCTAAAAATAGTCATATGTCAAGTATTAGCTTCAAAATTGCTTCATAATTTTGGAAAACCCAATTTTTGAGGTTGAGGTTGTGTCAAATTTTGTCTCTTAAATACTAAAATATGTTTTGAAATGTTAACCTTGACTCTTAATGTAAAGGCCTTGAGGCTATTTTCAAAATGTTAGCCAATCAGGTTCTAGCATTCCAAGTGGGCCATTTTGACCAAATTTTTAGCTCAAATGGCCTCAAGAACAACCCCAAGTACCCACAATAATATGAATATACTAGTGGATCCTTGTACCCACCATTCCGGCGGAGGGCCATCACGGGAGGGGGTCCTTGCAAAAAAATTAACATGAAGTTCCTCATAATCACCTTCTTCAAACTTCTCCTTTCCGTTCCAATGAGCTTACCTGTACTATGCCTACCTACACACTTTGCCTCCTTCTCTAGGCAACCACCCCCTATTCCCGTGTATACCCCATCCCCAAGGACAACCATAACCGCCACATAACTATAGAAATAAGAATAACCGCCACATAACCGCCACTTAATCTTCTTGGAGCAATACCCAACTACCCAATTAATAGAGATTTTATTCTATTATAGACACCCAACTATCCAACTAATGGAACCAAGCTTATTATTAGTATAGATTGGGGACTAACTCTCTTGTGTGTAAAGGCTTTGAGGTTAAAAAGTTGAGGCCATTAGGATATTAGAGTAAATCTTGAAATTCCAAGGGAAAAGGGATAAAAAAAGAAACTAAGGATAATCATTGATATTTTTACTCCATCCTACAATGTTGAGTATCTCAAAAGAATGTTTTTTATTGAAAAATTTATATATTTTAATAAAATTTGACAATGGTCATGGTGCCAAGAATTGGTTTCACATAATTGGGAGACCCAATTTTTAAAGTTGGGGCCGTGTCAGATCTTGTCTTTTAAATACTAAAATACATTCAGAAAAATTAACCTTGACTCCTAATGTCAATGCCTTAAGGATGTTTGGAGATTTGAACCAATGTTTTTGAAATATGAACCAATCAAATTCCACTATGGAAACTAGCCTCAACAAGCAGCCTAGAAAGGTCGAGAGGCTGTTGGTTTCCATCAATCAAATTACAAGAAACCAAGAGTTTGGCCTCTCAACCCTTCACACTAGCTAGAGGCCAAACTCCAATGGCTGTCATTTTCCAAATGTTTACATAGCAATACTTTATCATCCAAGGTTGACGGCCTCTTGGCAATAGTTTGGGTCAAGCAAAAATGGAGACCCAATCTATGATTGAGAGGCCATCACATTGTTTTCATAAAATAATCAAAAGCTTACAAGATCTTAACCTTTGGAATTGAAGGTATAGTAAATGCTTTGGCTTTGGAGTTTGGGCTTGACCTTTGGAGGCTTCACACTATGACCATTCAAGTTGAGAGGCCATGAAAGTTTATGACTTTGGATTTTGGGCTTGGCCTTTGGAGGCTTCACACTACGACCATTCAAGTTGAGAGATCTTGGAAGCTTGTTGCCAAGAATTTGACCTTTGGAGACTTCACATTGAGGGCAGCCCAAGATGTCAGAAACAATGTTTTATTACCTCTTCTCAGCCCATTTTGTTGATCCCTCACCGAAGTTTGGCCACTCAATCCCACGGCCTGTAGACTTGGCCGGTCATAGTGTGAAGCGGCCGTAAGTGTCTTGGTTGTCTTGCGCCTGAAATCTTGTTTTTCTCATATTTGAATCAAAATTAAGCCAAAGTCACAATTACTTACTCCTACCTTGATCTTTTTCACACTGCATCCATACAAACTCTACTTTCAATAGTGCTTTCACCTTACAACTTAATTGTAAGATTCAGGAGTTACAAACGATTTACCACAAACCGCCTGCATAAAAAATGGTACTAGCCAAAGATTTCAACACCTTCAAACAGCAAAATCTTCTCTAACACAGCTCAAATAGAGTTGGCTTTTTCAAATCTAGTTCAGAATTTACCAAAGTACCAGAAGTACTAGATCCTATAGTTCCTCGAAAAGGCCCACCTAAGCACCAAAAAGCATCAATGTAGGTAACGAATCCCCCACCCAGAAGGGGCAAAATTTGACCTCATGATAAATTACATTTGCCAACACCGGAGGTGAAACCAACGATGGACCTCCAAGAGTACAGCCTAATCAATACCACTCCCGGAACTCGCCAGTGCAGAACTTCGCCGTCTGAGGCAGACATTGCACAGGACTCAGCCCACTTATCCTTGAGCTTGAGCTCGCAGTACCGCATGCGGAACACATTTCCACTGTTTTGCATAAACAGATTATCTCCGGAGGAACTCTTCTCTCGTGAGCAATCTAGACATGCACTTCAGCATGAAAAAGATGCAGTATTTTACACAGCTTTAGCTATCAAGGCGGGGCGCGTTACGCGGGCTTATCCATCCAGCGCAGCCTGATTCCACGATCCTCAAGTTGGTCGATCGCTTCAGGAGGTAACGTTACACACATCCTTGTGAGAAGCTTCACTTTTCTCAGGCTACCACATGCCAGGAGGGCTCTCGCAAAGCAATCGTCAGTCACGCTTTTCATATGAACCAACTTCATATCCTGGATACATGGCATTTTTGCCACTGCCATCATCCCCAAGTCTGTCACTGCCGTGTAAGATAGGTTGATCTGCAAGCGTCACCGTCCCACGGATTAGCATCCTGGTAGGAGCTCTGCAACCATCTGACACTCAGCAAAACAGATGAAAAAAGTGTCTTGAAATAATTTTCTATCCCATGACGCTTAAGTCAACACTTCATATTAGACTTGTACTTGATGTGAGATGTAAATGCAGAAAATAGCATTTACAGTGCCCTAATCATCTGAAGAAAAGGTGAACAGTTGCAGTGCGAGCACTACCTGGCGCAGGTTTGGACATCCCTGTGAGATAGCAAGTACTCCAGGATCTCCCACAAAGGTGCAGCGCTTGACATCCAACTCTCGCAAGTGCTTGCAAGATGCAGCAATGTAGGAGATTCCTACCGAGGTCACCAGGATGCAAGCCCGTAACTCTAGCTGTAAAAGGTCTCGCAGCTGTGCAAGTGAGTGCAAGCTTTCATCTGTGATCCAAGAACAGTAGGATATGTTCACCACTTTCAGTTGCCTACCGCAGCTCGCAATCGCTGCAACTCCTCCATCGTCGATCCCCACCGACCTGAAAGTGCCCCACTCTTTAGAGAAACTGAGGATTTTGCAGAGAGGAAAACCAAAGCTTTGCAACACCTGTGTATAGACACACTGACCCAGTGATGCAGTATCCGTAAAGGTAAGACGACAGACCGGGAGCTGCACGGCAAAGTTGCAATGATGTTGAGGAACACACAGTTTTTTGAAAATGATATCACTCACGGTTCAATCCATCGCATCTTTAAAACCTTGTACAATGACACATTATAAGACGAACCTGTAGCAGTCAAATTCTCGTAGACTCTTGCAAGTAGCACCGATGTTCACAAGTCCAGCATTTGTGATGTTTATGCAGTAACCCACTTTCAAGATCCTTAACCTAGTGCACCTAGCAATTGATTTCAACCCTGCCACACAAGCAACCAGATTCAATCAGATACTTTATCTCTTCAAGACCAATTAATAATAAAATACTGCAATGCAGAATATTTCAGTCACTAGTGAACTGCCAGAACAGAGAACTGGAAATTTATATATCCAAATAAGAATGAATTCAATAACCCCTACCGAAAGACTGGTTAAAGTATGCTCCTCTGTCTATTTTGCATACAGGTACCCACAAGTGCTGAAATTCAAGCAAGAATTGAAACTTACAAATCAGGTTAAGCTCTTACCATTATTTTTCAGATTGCAGTCAGTAAGATCAAGCTCCTCCAGACAAAATAAGCTTTTTCCTATCAAAACCAGACTCTTAGCAGAGACCGAAAGGCAGTTCTCCATTTTCAAGCTCAGCAGGCCCTTGCAATTTAATGCGATAGCTTCCAAGGCTGTGTCTGTGATCTCCCGGCAACAGGTCAAATCTAGCTTCTGCAGGCCAGTGCAGGCTGTCACGACGCCCACGACTCCAACATCAGTCACGCCCTGGCATTTGCTCAAACTCAGCTCTTTCAACTCTCTACATCCTCTCCCAATCAGGCTCAAATCGGCCTCCCCAATGGTGCAGCCTTCCAGCACGATCACCTGCAGTGTCTTCAGTTTCTGAAGACTAGAAAAGAGTACGCTGCTCATCTGTCACCATCACCATGAACAGGTGTCACAGACAATTCCTACATTCTCACCTTAAACTGGCATAACAATCCATGGGAAGGTTGCATGCCCATATCAACAAATATGTATTACAGAATAACCACTCACCGCCTTGCAGTAGGAGAGATTGAGCTCTTGAAGTTGCACTGAGCTACCTGTCAAGGGAATAATACCCTCGCTACTCACATTTGAGCACTTTGCCACGACCAGCTTCTGTAACAAGCAACAAAAGAGTAAGCATCCACACCAACTCCTCGTCCAAGGAATCCAGCATCAGGTGCATGAGGAAAGCATTTTAGAGTACACACTACTACAAATGTTAAGCATTGCTGATATTACTCTTTGAAATAGTGTGGTTTGTTTCCAGCCAACTTTTTTTGCACGCACTACCAGACGAGACTTAACACATTCAAAACTCAGCATGTTACATGCATGAAAAGACCACAACACCTGTAAAGACTTGCATCCGCCTCTAAGGCACTCGAAACCCTTGTCAGTCACATTGCAGCACGATATGAGAGACAGACACTCGAGATTCGTCAAAAGAGCAAGAGATAATAGCCCACTGTCCGAAACCTGCTCCAAATCCAAAAAAAACTGATGTGAGGCACAGGTCAAACTCAGGTTAGTTGCAAAGAAAAGACATTCGTCTTTTTTCAAGGAGAATGCCAAAGGAATGATAACAAAAAAATTATCCAAAAAGTGACAGAGGTGCAAACCTCAAATTACCTCAGTAAATGAAAGATCGATACCTTGGAGCTGCGAACAATTGAGAGCAATTTTCCGAACGCCAGTGTCTCCAACACCCGTACAATACTTTAAGCTCAAATTCTTCAAACCCTTGCAACGGCTGAGCGCAGACGACCCCAAATCCGTGACATTTCGGCATCCAGTCAACTTGAGCTTCTGCAAATGCTCGAGCGCACTCATGGCAACGACCTCGGTGTCTCCAACTGGAGTACAAAACGTGAGATCCACGTCCTCAAGTAAACTGCATTCCACGAGGGCCCTTATTCCGACAGCTCCGAACCCCTTCGTCCGGACGAGCTTGATCGACAGCAACCGCTTGCTCGTGAACTTGGCGACGGTCGCCAGGCACGCATCGGTAACCTGCACGCACGATGACAAGTCCAGATGCTCCACCTGGAAGTACCGTGTCAACACGGGCGCCAAAATCTCCGACCGCATCAAATGCACGTACTTCCTGCCCACGGCCTCGATGTGTAAGAACTTCCTGCACACCAGGCACCATGACTGCCGATCCACCCGATCAGGAAGCCTGGCCAGTATGTCTTGCAGATTCTCGTCCGCCAGCATCCATATCAGCGCCTCCTCTCGATGCTGCTGCTGCTGCGTCTCTCTCGCCACAGCCATGGCGGAGTCACCACAAAAAAAAAACGCTCAGGCTTCAAACCCTGCCACCCTCGACGTGCTCACGATCGCCCGGCCCATCCTCGCGAATGCAAAACTAAACCCTAAACCTCAACCAAACCGTCTTCCGAATCGCTCCGTTGTTCCCCAACCACGAGCTCCAGACCTCCATTCCCTGCATCAAAATCCTCCGCATGCACCAAAAAATCTGAGACCCCAGCTGATGAACAAAAACCCAGCTGACTGTCGAACTCTCTCACATTTATCACAGTCCCACCACCGGGACAAACTGGATGACACCGGAATGACCAGATGCAGTATGCGAAGTGCATTTGCTGGGTGGGGGCGCGGTTATGCTGTTTGTGAGGATCATGGGAGCGGAGGACGGGGCATCGGGCATGCGAGCTGCCTATTCTCCAGTCTACTCTGTCCAATGTCAACTCCCACAAGGATTTTTATAGAATACCGGTAGTAGCTCTGGGACTAGATACATCGCACCTTCTCATCTCCTCGTCTTCTTTTCATCTTCCTTTCATTTTTCCCTTCACGTTTGCCTTCAGTCTGGTTTCTTTTGTTTTCCTTGTTCTTTTTTTTTCTTTTTTTTTTCCTTTTCCTCTATTCCTGCGGACTGCAAAACCAAGAAGTTGTTAAAGATCTCATGAACCAACAAGAGGGCGTGTAAGTAATAAGTAGGCGTGTAAGTAATAAGTAGGCCTGTAAGTAACAAGAGGGCGTGTAAGTAATAAGCAGATGTGTAAGTAATAAGCAGATGTGTAAGTAATAAGAGAGCATGTAAGTAATAAGCGGGCGTGTAAGTGATAAGCGGGTGTGTAAGTAATAAGCAGGCGTGTGATAAGAGGGCGTGCTTATATTTGTGTACATAGGTGGAGTGTTTTACCTCTAAAAGACTAAAAAAATTATTTGGTAACATAGCAACTTTGGGCATTCCAGTTGTGAATGGAGATCTTTAGATATATTTTTTGAATTTTAGATGAAACTTATTCAAGGAGTATTTTTGTGATGCACTCATTTTCAAAACTAATGGACAAAATGTCAAGAAGGGTTATTATAGTATGTGTGGATTCCTATTTAGATTGGAAAGGGCAATTTACACTAAATTTAAAATTTCTTTACATGGCCTAGCAAAGAAAGGCAAGGCAATTTACCTATGCTAAAAAAGTAAAACACAAAAGTTAGACCTTGTTTCTAAATTGGCCCACCAAGTTTCCTAACACAGTGATGCAGTCTTGGCCCATGCAACTAATTTTTCAATGTTTTAGAGAAAAGAAAGTTTCTTGTGAAGCAAGGTATGTCAAAAAAATGTCATCATAAGCGTTAATTTTTGAATACAAGCTTATGTAAGGAAGACATGGAATTTCAAATTTTTGGCTTTGTTAGATTTTTTGAAAACCTCTTTGTACATTTTATTTTTTTAGTACATTTTCTACATTTCCAAGGACTTTGAAATATTTGGGGCAATATGCTTATTTGTTTAGCAATAACAATTTCAACAAGCACAAGCCATGCAACCAACTACAAGTGACCCAAACCTATTTCAAGTACAATTGTCCAAGGTTTAGCATGTCCAAAAAAATAAATGTCATAATTTTCAATAGTATGATCTCTCAAACCATAAAGAGTTTGGTGCTCCACTAGGGTGGCTCAAGATAATAGATGAGTCCAAGATCTTATGATCACATTCTAAAAAAAAAAACTCTTTGAATTTGTCCCACACATCAATTTTAGCAAGTGCCATTCTTTAGACCAATTCAATATCATAAACATACAAAAAAAAAGGAATTTTGAATCTTTGTATAGTAAAAATTATATTTTTACATTTTATATTAGCCAAAAAAAATGATCATGAATATTCAATGATAGTGATAATATTTTTTATGAAAAGTAGAGAGCCATATCTATACCATGGTAGGGCTTGATTGGTGTAACCAAAATCTCTATTTTGAATATAAATTTTTGACAAGAGTTGTATAAGTTTTTGTATCCTTTTGCAGATCATAAAGGCATCAAACATTGCCACATGGTATTGACAACCACAAAATTTGCACTCAAAGTCGAATTGGATATGATTCATGAAATCTTCAAATACTAGCACAATATTAAAACAATTTGTTTTCAAATCATAAAATAGAAAAAAAAATCTTTTAATTTAAGCTTAAGATATACATTTAAATAGTTTTAAGAGTACTATGTGCTTTTCACCATTTGTGATTAAATTGATGAGATAATGCATATTATTCAAAATGATATTCAACATGCTCAATCACTTGACCATAGACGGGAGACATTTCTAAAATAAGTGCCCTCTTCACCTCCAAACTCCATCTTCTAAAAATGTCTACAAGTTTTCTTTAAATAGATTAAAGCATTGTTTTTATTTTAGTACTCTACTAGTATAAACAATCATTAAAATGGAAGCTTTAGTCTACTTTTGGAATTATCCAACCTCAATGCACATATCTTTACCAAAAAAGGCATGTATTCCAAAAAAACAGCTAGTGGAAACAAAACAAAATTTTAGAAGACCATGCAATTGAGTTCATTGTTTAGTATTAGTCCATATTAAACCAATAGTTTTCATATTATATACAGCCATCTTTCATTTTTGTCAATGCTTCAATTATATAAAGCTTCTCAGAAGATCTATGTTGAAGTTTTTATATTTTTCTATATAGAACTCATTAACATCAAAATTTGTGTTTATTTGACTTAGAACAAACTTTAAAATTTTAATAAAATGTAATTTAATAGCACATCAAATTTGTGGCCAAAGCATTAACCCCTAAAGGACCACCTGTCCCCTTGGGGGACAAATGGATTTTGGGCATGTACCTATAGCTAATCTACTTTTTGTGATTTTTTGAAACTTTTATTGAAGGTGTGGAATTCAAATATCTACATGGGCATCTAATTTATTCTTCATTGTGAAATTTATTGAAGAAGTTAAAAATGAATTTCCAATAAAGGGCAAGATTGGGCTACCCAATCTTGCTTGTTTTCTAGAAATTCATTTTTTACTTTTTCAATAAATGTCAGAATGAAGAACAAATTAGATGCTCATGTAAATCTTTGAATTCCCCATCACCTATAAAATTTTCAAAAAATCACACAAAGTAGTTTAGCCATAGGTACATGCCCAAAATCCCATTTGTCCCCCAATAGGGGGCTTGGCCCTTTAGGAAGGCCCAAGCCCTTTTCTCTGTGAAAGTCACTCAAAACTGCCACTTTTGGGGGAATGAGTAGAAAAGTATGAAAACATGTTTTTTTGGAAAATTCAACTGTAGGATCTTGCCCTAGACTATGGCGGGTACTTGTGAAAAAAAAATCAACTCATTCTAAACGTATAAGAGTGATATATTCACATCTGAAGTCAGAAAAAAAGTTTTTTCCTTGCTTCCCAAAAATTCAAAAGCCTTCGACCTCTCCTATATCAAAAAATTTGCACTATGCAAAGTTGAAGTTTATTTTTCCCATGTAGAAGACCAAGTTAGGTAAGTGTGAGAGAATTTTCAAATGAATTGGAGGTGTGATACATACTTTGTAAAATCTTGCAATGCCAGAAGGCCATGAAATTTGCATATGCACTAGGCAAAATTGAAGGATTTATGTAAAATTCAGAAATCTAAATTACTTTGATCCAAGTGGTGGAAACCAAGGAATCTTAGTCTACTACAACTTGGAAAAATAAAGGTCAAAAAACAAATACACAAAGAGCTCAAAAAGTACAGTACCAAATTTTACAAGGGGCAAAAGGAATGGAGGTTTGGGAGTCCCATACCTACCCGCAAACCAAAACTTCTCACTCATAACTCAAAGTTGAATGATTTAAAGCTTCCAACATTTGTAAAAATCTAAAGAATCAATTTCATATTTTTAATTTTGAAAAATGAAATTTTTAAAGAAGTTTTTTGGGCTGCCTGGACTGCCTACATTCCCCTGTTGTTCAAGAATTCATGCATAACTTCTTCAATAAATGTTAAAATGAAGAAAAAAATTAGATGTGCACGTACATCTTTGAATTCCCCACCATCTTCAAAAGTTTCAAAAAAATTATAAAAATTGGTTTAGTCATAGGTACATGCCCGAGGTCCATTTGCCCCCGAGGGACACTTGGGCCTTTATGCAAGTATATATACTAGATAAAACCTAAAATCAAATAAATTGTAATTAAAATAAATACATAGCTATATTTATATCTTAAGCATGCATTATACTCAAAAAACGTATGGTAGTTATCAGCAACATGTAATATTTGATTCTGATAGTAATAAATGAATTATAGCACGTTACTTCTATGCATCGATATCATTCATATGCAATCTCTCATACACTATATACCACAACCTTTCCAACATGACAATTTTCTATGAGAATAATTACATTAGCCCCTAAAGGACCATTTTCCTACAGGGGACAAAATGGGTTTCGGGCAAGTCTATTTTATTGGGATTTTTTATCAGTTTTTTGTGAATTTTATACGTTTTGCAAGGGCTACCAGGGGATATTTATATATTTATATTGTTGAAATTGGATTCACAATTCAAAAGTTAATTGTAATTTATGGGTATTTTTTGTTCAAGAGGTAGGTTGGGCATGCCATTTTCCACCAACCTGTCCCAAAGGCAATCAATTAAAGCATGACCCTTTATTGAAGTATATTCAAAGCAATATTGTATAGTGCCTTTTTGTTTGTTGCGCCCAATTACCCATTTTTAGTATTTTTGGGCGTAAAGATGTGCAAAGGCACTATACTAGATAAATACATTATTATATTCAATAAATACAATAACTTTCAAAATGCAATAGCTACTAGAGATTTGGTTTTCCTTCAATATTTTTTTGTGTTTGTCAATTAATGGAAATTCTTTCAATTCACTATTTGGATTTCTACTTTTCAAAATTAGCGCTCAAAAGTTTGGTTTGCAGATACCCCAATGTAGTGTGAATTTCAAGCACATGTTTGCAGTGCAAGGCCATATAGGATGTGTTCCATGTCTTTGCTGACCTTGAAAAGTTGTGGACATATTCTTAACAAGATTTTGAGCATGCTGAACAAGTCTTTACAACAACCATGTTGGAGTAAATGTCCACAACACACAATCAAAGGAACTTGAAATTTTTGGACAAAGTTCAAATTTTTTTAATTCTAACTTCAAATGACCATATCTCTCAATTAGTATGACCAAACCTTGCAAAACTTTCATCATGTCTTTTGGCATAAGTCTAATCCAAGATTCTATGGTTAAATATTTTAAAAAGAAAAAAATCTCACTCTCTTCAGAATCAAATGACTAGAATTGGCAATTTTGAATGTTTAAAAAACGGGCTTGGTGCTTTAGGGGTTAAAAACAATAAAAGTCACTTACTCCTTCACCATGTGGAACAAAATATATCTCCATATGTTTGGAGATGATACTATGGGTGGTGAGGGGTGAATCTTCCATGTGCTCTTATTGACTTTCATTGTCATAAAATTCAAGTGTATTCAAACAACCACTCAAAAATCTCATCCACCAAGCATTTTTTTCTTTCTCTTTCAGACACGAAAACAAAAGAAAATCACTATCAACAAAGTGTTTCTTCTTGTTTTCTAATAAAACAAAACTAGAGTCAACCTTCAAAATGAGGACTCTACAAAAACCTTTCTCTCGCGAGAAAACGGCCAAAATATTGTATTATGAAGTCAATTAAATAACTAAAAAACTGACTTTGAGAATTTACACCTAGAGAAAAAAGTATCTTCCCTCTAAAATTTTGATTATATTTATAATAAATTTCTGGAATGTGGATGGAGGAGGCTAGCAGCAAACTTTGGAAGTTGATAAAAAGATAAAGGTGGGCCCCGCCAAGACTTTCTTTTTATTTATTGATTATATCATGCAGAAGCCACGCTTCCCTACCTACAAAATCCTCTGAACCTAATTATTATCAGTGAAGTTTTAGTTGGAAATACACAAATTTTGGTTGTTTCTTGAATTTGTTGGTACTGGCGTCAGCATAAAATAATCCAAGAGTAAACACCAAATCTTTAATAGAATTAGCTATTCAAAAGGAGAATTGTATGGGAAAAAGAAGGTTCTACAAAATATTTGAGAATGTATGATTTTTCAAATCTTGTTATTTTAGTATAGAATTTTTTGTTAGGGATGTGTCCACCTTGCTTTTGGTATAAGGCAGGGGCGTTTCAATATTCGCACTCTAAAAGTCGCTTGTGATTCTTTGCATATGGCTTAGATATAACAATGGCACTTAATGATAACAATGCCCAACCCCCTTTGTTTATAATGTGTTCAAGAGTAAAGATTTGTAAGGGCATTATATATACTAGTCTTTATCAATAGATTCACAGTGAATTTTAAATAAATTGTTGACATGTTGTAATTCGTTTAATGTTTTATTGCATTATAAAATACTTTTGGCAAAAGTGGGATTAGTTTATGAAACAAGATGTTTGATATAGAATCACCAAATTTTAGTGAAGAATAATTTCCAAAATTGTACTAGTAAAGGGCCAATAGTAATAGCAAAGTGGATTTGAAGGAAACTGCTAAATTATTTTTCAATATCCTGATAGGACTTGTTGCAACTGTGAGGACAAGTTTATACAAAAACAATGTACCAACCTTGTATGGTACCATGCACAAGACTTTCTCTCCACTACTACAAGGTTGTTGGACGTCTTTTAACCCCTACAGGATATTGCCTACCAAAAGTGTTGGTTGTTTTCATACGAGGACCATTTAGTACTTGAAGGATTGGCTTTATGACAGCTGCTAAAATTCCCCATAAAAATCTAGTTGATCCTTAAAGACCCAACTGTCCCCTTGGGGGACAAATGGGATTCTGGGCATGTATTTACAGCTAAACTACTTTGTGTGATTTTCTAAAACTTTTACGGAATATGAGGAATTCAAAAATCTACATGGGCATCTAACTTTTTCTTCATTCCAACATTAGGGGTAGTCACAGTTAGTTTTCTCCATTTTCAATGTTCACGTAAATCTGATGTGGTGCGCTCTTTGTGACCGATGCGAGGGGAGTTTCATGAATTTTGAGATAATATTTTCTAGTCCCCTAAGCGTGGAGAAATGGTTTGAGAGCAAGTATTCCATGAGAACTTTAACCCTAGGTCACTGGCATGTAACTCCACTTTCACTTTCCTCTCCTTGCAATTTATCCTCCCATCGCTATTGCATGTATTTCTAAGTAAAACCTTCTCCATTATTCATTCTCCATTCTCCATCACCCAAAAGTGTGACACTGAGGGTGTCACACCTCCTTCCATGGAGAAATGCTCCCATTTGCTCCTACTTTTGCTCTGCCATTTCTCAATCTTCACGGAAATCTCAATCTCAAAGCAACCGTGACTACCCCTATTTATTAAAGAAGTTATGCATGAATAACTAAAAAATGGGGGGATGGCAAGGAGCTCAAAAACCTTTTTTAAAACTACAATTTTTTACAATATAAATCTAAAATTGGTTCTCTAGATTCATATATATGTGGGAAGCTTTGAATCATTAAATTTTGATTGATGAGATGAAAGTTATGAGAAGTTTTGGTTTGCAGGTAGGTATGGGACTCCCAAACCTCCATTCCTTTTGCCCATTGTAAAACTTGGTACTGTACTTTTTTGAGCTCTTTGTGTATTTGTTTTTTGACCTTTTTTTTCCAAGTTGTAGTAGACTAAGATTCCTTGGTTTCCACCATTTGGATCAAAGTAATTCAGATTTCTAAATTTTACATAAATCCTCCAATTTTGCCTAATGAATATGCAAATCTCATGGCCTTATGGCATTGCAAGATATTACAAAGTATGATTCACACCTCCAATTCATTGGATAATTCTCTCACCTTTACCTTACTTGGTCTTCTACATGAAAAAAATAAACCTCAACTTTGTATAGAGCAATCTATTTGATACAAGAGCGGTCAAAGGCTTTTGAAATTTTTGGGCAGCAAGAAAAAAAACTTTTTCTTTCACTTCAAATGTCAATATCTCAGTCCTTTACATCTAGAATGATTTGATTTTTTTCCCACAAGTACTTCCCATAGTCTAGGGCAAGATCTTATGATTGGTTTTTTCAAAAACTTTTTTTCCTACGTTTCTAATCATTCCCTCAAAAGTGGCAATTTTCAATGACTTTCACAAAATAATGGGCTTGGGCTTTTAGGAAATTAGTATATCTGTGACTTAGTTTGAAATTTACAACTCCAATGAGATTCATGAGCTACCCAAGTACCCCGTCCATATACAACACAGGAGAGCGTATACAAAACAGCAACATCATTTAGAGGCCTACATTTAGTTTCTTTAAATAGTATAAAACTACTAGTTCACTACCATTTGAAAAAAAGACCTTGAGTTTTTGTCCCAATTTTGGTATCCATTCTATTTTTAGTTTCTATTGTATATTTACCTATACCTTTAGAGCATTTTACTTGGCCTACTTCCAAATTAAAAATTTAGGGGAAATTACAAATAGGGGCATGAAAATGTAAAATATTAAAAATAAGGGCGCAATTTCAAAATAATTACAAATAGAGGCACATTAAATTTTTTGATTTTTTTTTTTGGTTTGGACCATGGTTGATTTAGATACAACACATTGAATGTTAGCTAACTTCCAAAAAACTTAGAAATCTCTCCAAAAATTACCATCCCCTAAACTAATTTTTTATTTATTTAGACTTGATTTAGAGAAACCTTTAATTTTTTGGAAGTTATCTAACATTTAATGCGATGTGTCTAAATCAACCTACGTCCAAACCAAAAAAATTACAAAAATTTACAATTTTTTTGAAATTATGCCCTTATTTGTAAATTTTTTTAAACTGTGCTCCTATTTTGTAATATTTTACATTTTTCATGCCCCTATTTGTAATTTCCCCAAAAATTTAATTGGTCAAGCTTGGCCCTAACTTAAATACAGTATCCAAAGTCCAAAGGGGAGAGAAAACAACAATAACGCGAGCGAGGATGAACGGAAGCATTCATCGCTTATTTACGTTCGTCTGGTTTATGCGCGAGCCTTGTTGTTTTTGTTTTTGAGAGGAGCTTTGCCTTCGTTGTTGTTGTTGTTGCAGTGCTGAGGCTGCTTCAGGTCCTCGCCCGCACGAAAACCTTCGAGCCGGCGCTCTTGTATCGCTAATCCTTGCCATCGTCGTCATTGCGGGGAGGTCTGCGACGGGAGAGACGCCGGCCCGGAGGTGTGTCGCTCGCGGGACAGCGGGCGTTGGCGCACTTGGCCTGTGCCAGGGTGACGAAGGACGGGGTTTTAGGCTCGGGGTAGGGTTTCCGGACGGGCGCCTGTTTCAAGATGCGAAGCCCTGGCGATTGCGAGTCCTGGAAAAAAGGAAAGCGTTACGCGTTCCGCTTCTCCTCATCGCGCGTGTAGGACAAAAGAGGTGGTCGCGAGCGAGCTTGTATTTTTTTTTTTTTTGTTGTTGTTTTCTCGGGACCGGTGACTTCGCTGTGATTTTTTTATTGTAAAGAGTGCGTCGTATCAACATGGAGGGAGCGTCTATGGCGAATAACCCGCGGACGGTCGACGAGGTCTTCAAGGACTTCAAGGGGCGGCGATCGGGAATGCTGAAGGCGCTCACTACCGGTAGGTGGATTATGCTCATTGATGGCGTGTTTTCTGATTATGAGGTTTTGTTTTTTCGATGATTGGAGCTGCTGCAGTTATCGACTGAGCGCATGATTTCGATGTGCATTGCGGTGGATGAGCTCTAGTTTGGTAGGTGCAATAGTGCGAAGCTGTCTTGCGCGGATTCTGTCATCTCTTCCATGGCTGTGCTAGACAAATTTATTGGATGATGATTTTCGTCGTTTTTATTTATTTGATTTTTTTGTAGATTGTACGTGATTTTTAATATTTCCTTATACTGCCCGACGCAGACTTTTACTTTGCTAATTCGTCTTGCGCGCCTCTCATTGGTCTTCTTCTGTATTGGTCTTTGCAGATGTTGAAGACTTCTATCGCCAGTGTGATCCAGGTAATAAATTCCTGCCAAGAGCTTTTTGCTGTATGTCTGGTGGCTGGCTCGGCGTGCAAGTTTTAGAGCTTCTGGGAGGTTATGTCCTGTATTAGTGTCCTCTTATAGGTTCTCAATCACTCTGATTTTCTGTAAATATTAGCAAAAATTTCGTGATCACTTTGCGCTGACTTTACTAATTTAGAGAGGTTTGTGGAGGATCAGCTCAGGGCTTCAAAAATATTCCTTAGGCATTATTGACTCTTCTGACATTGCATTGCCCTTCAGCTCATGAGAGTTCGTAACAGATGCTTAATTTTTATTCTTGAAGTTTTTATTATTATTGTTATTAACGTTATTGGAGAGGGTTTTCAGACGAGATTAATACAGGAATTTCTCATCTGTTTGCTCCGCATTGCAGAGAAGGAGAATTTGTGTTTGTATGGTTTTCCGGATGATGCCTGGGAAGTAGCTTTACCTGCGGAGGAGGTTCCACCTGAACTTCCCGAACCTGCTCTTGGTATCAACTTCGCCAGAGATGGCATGCAGCGAAAAGATTGGCTGTCTTTGGTTGCCGTGCACAGTGATGCTTGGCTTCTCGCTGTTGCTTTTTACTACGGAGCTCGGTTCGACAAGAATGAGAGGTCAGCTATCTTTAGTAGTTAGAATGCTTTTCTCAATTGTGCTTTATCAGAGAAGCTCGGGATTGTCAATTGATTTATGCACAATTTTCCTTCAATTACTCCAAGATCTTCCAACTTCATCATTTTTCTACGGAAAGGTTCACTATGCTTCAGTGGAGATGTTGAGATGGTTGGCAGATCAATTACTCAATGCACATATCTAATTACCCACCCTTCAACCAGTAGAATTAACAAAATGAAAATAAAATGAAATAAGTTATGAATTCGCAGAAAAGGTAGTTGCACACCCTTCTTCTTTTATCACGTATTGGAGCGAGATTATCATCTTCATAGGTTCACGATTTTTGTGTTGTTGGGCCAAGTCCATTGTTTGAGCTGTATTATCATTCGTTGAGGGCATGGCAATACTCTGACTTACCTCACTTTAGGGTGAGGACATCTTCATTTTGCTGTCTAAGGAGTATTTTCCGGTGATACTTTCAGGAAGCGTCTCTTCAATATGATCAACGAGCTCCCAACGGTATTTGACGTAGTGACAGGGAAGAAGATAGTTAAGGACAAGCCTGCTGTCACTAACAACTCTGGTACCAAAGCCAAGACTGCCACCAAGGTGGTGAGTGCTGATAAGCCACTGCCATGACATTTCAAAATCATTACATGCAGTTGTTTTTCTCTGAGGATGCATTAAAGAGGCTACCTGTAGTTTAGCTGGCTGGGAGATTTGTATTTAGAGTTTGTTTTACTGATTGTTGTGGAAGCTTTATTTTTTGGTAGAGCGGCGAAACTCACTTGCTCGTCGACTTATAATAACGAAGTACCAGTTGGAAGTCACGAGTGATAGGAATTTTTACGTTTATAATTCTGATTCTCTGTGGTGTTCATTTTAGGTTCTATTCAAGTGCACGAAGTATTAAACGTGCTTCATGTTGTTTTGTCTTTCAGCAACAGGTGCCTCAGGCTAAGCCGGTAAAACCTGCTCCACCACCTCCCAAAGATGACGAGGATGCTCTCGAAGACGAAGACGAGGAGGAGCATGGCGACACTTTTTGTGGAAGTTGTGGTGGACCTTATACCGCTGATGAGTTCTGGATCGGCTGCGATATCTGTGAGAAGTGGTTCCATGGCAAGTGCGTGAAAATTACACCAGCAAGAGCAGAACACATTAAGCAATACAAATGTCCATCTTGCAGCAACAAAAGGGCCCGTACATAACTTATCAGGCCTCATTGTCTGTAACGCTAGCCCTTCACAGATTGCACTCTTGGTCCTGTCCTAGACCGGTATGCTTTACAGGCCCTAGCGCAAGCAACTGGTGGACTAGACTCCGTCTTGATGAGATTTTAGTTTACTGCGATTGGAAAAGTTAAGGATCCATCTTTCTGATTACCGAGCTTCAGTGAAGGAAGGTACACACTTGTCGTTTGCTGATCAGGTATTCTACAGGATAATGATTCCAGGCACTGTGGGACTATTGTGTGCATGCTTCTGCACATATTAAGAGTTTGGCTATTCGCTATCACTACACTTGTCTTACTGCCTAGCTATTGAGGCAATGTGTGGTCGTGGCTTGTGAGTGCCGCCTTCTGGATCTGTGCTTGTGACTATCGTGTTCTCTGTCATTTTCATAGTGATTTCTCTTTCGATGCTTTCTATGTTAGTAGCACCAGGCACATTTTCTCCATGTATGGTTTAAAAAATATTGATGTTTGTTGCCTATGCCAATCTATAGTGAGTTACCATGGTTTGGGAATCCGTTACATAATTATTGTCGGTTAAGAAAGACCATATCTTGCTCGTGAATATGGTCTAAAACAATTGTTTTTTGCTTGAGAGTTCTCACATGGCATGGATTGATTGGCCCCAACACTCATAAAAGCATCCACAATAAGCAGATGAGTCCATTCAAGATGACCTTCAAGCTGAAGGAGTGCCCAAATTGGTATAAACTCAAAACCGATAATAGAATAAACAGAAAAGCTTCCTTAGCATATTATCACATATGAGTGTGATTACGTGTAATCATATAAAAGTAAGGATTTGCTTTGGTTTTAACTGTGGGAGTGAATGGAATTTGGAATAAAAGAAAGGGAATTGCTAAACCCACACCCAAAACTGCTAATGCCACATCCCAACGTGTGCTTTTGGCATGAAATGTGAAAATTTAATGTTGATTTTTTAAAATTTGGATTAAAAGATTTGTTTCACCTTTATCATTCTAAGGCTATACTCAAAAAAATTAGAGATGCACAAGTTTGAAATTAAAAACATAGGACTTTTGAATTACTTAAAGCAAAAATACATCAAAAAATTAAATTAACTGAAATGCAATAAAAATTCCAAAAATAATAATACTTGTTCTTCTTTCTTTCAAGGATGTGGAAATGACTTGATTGAATGCATGATGGATCACTTGAATAAAAAAAATAGCATCAAATTCTCAATTTGCATGCTCACAAGGGTGTGGCGTTAGCAATTTTGGGTGTGGCTTTAGCAATTCCCTAAAAGAAATTGTCCGTTTTGATTTCAGTAACAGAATAAAGACTACTAATCCCTCCGTCCCAAAATGATCTTCATGTTACACAAAATGTTATAGATTAAGCTAATACAGAACCATTTTTCAAATTTTCTTTGACCCATGAATAGAGTTTGATGTCCTATTGTTCTGAAATTTTGAGTTTCCAATTAGTATTCAAAGTGTAGACTCAGAGTGCTTGAAAATTGAGTTTTTGAGGCATTTTTGAAGAGCACCTGTGGCCACTCACTTGATGGCATGGGATTGGTTTACATGCCCATGCTTTTGGACTATGTGCAAGTGTCACTAACTCCCTTCTTCCTACAACAAGAAGATCATTTTGGGACACTAAATAAAGGTCAACAGGAAGATCATTTTGGGATAGAGGGAGTATTTGTTTTAGGGAATTGATGAAGGTACCACCCCTTTTCAGCTATTCTATCACACCTACTATATGGGAATTAATGTAGGTATCACCCCTTTCCAACTATCCTATCACACCTACTATATACTTACAATGTTAAAGTAGGTGTGAACCATTGGCAAAACATCCCTAATTTGAGAATATAATTTGACATAGAAGTTGCATCTTTAAAAAAAGATAGCTCTTTATACTACTCATAACATCAGTGAAAAAAATCTAAGTTAAATTTGGCATAATTTAGATGTTTTAATTGATATTAGGAGTGGGATCCAGAGCTAAAAAACAAAATAAAAGTTGCAATTTCTAAGAAGTTGTATTTTCAAATTAGTGATATTTTGCCCATGGTCCACACCTAAGGTAGCCGCACCCATGGGCGTGACGTCCCCATGGGCGTCACTGACAAAGTCAGGGTGGTTATGGGTACTTAAGTGATAGTTATGGGTGACAAAGTCATGGTTGTGGGTGACTTGCATGACGGTTTTGAGTACCCATCTCACTATTTAAGAACCAACAAGCCTTGTTTTTAGCATCTCTTACACATGGTTCTTACGATTTCAGTGATTTTGGACTTTGAAAAATCTTTGTGAACAAATGCTTGTAGTTGGAACCTTGAAATTGATGCCAATATTTTTGGTTTCCATTTCCTAACTTACAGTATTTTTTTCAAAGTTATTCAATTGTTTTACCTACTCCAAGACCCTTATTTCCATGCTTATGGGTGCGCTTACCTTACTTTGATATTGTAAACATTGGCCATATATAGTGTGGTAGAATAGTAAAAAAGGATTGGTACATACATAAACTCCCTTTATTTTATTTTCAAAAGTTAAATCAATATAGGGAACTTGGATAAATGCACACACCTAGGGTTTGATATATGCACACCAAGGGGGGGAGGGTAAATTTTTGATAATTAGCATCAACAAGTTGAAATTGGAAAATTTGAATTCAAATCTACATTTAAAGACCTTGATTTAGCTTAGAACCATAAAGGAAACAATTAAACAACTTCCAATGGAAAAACTTAACTTTTTTATATAAACAAAGGTAAAAGTAATAATTTGCCCCTAGCTAAGCTTTTCCATTGGGCGTTTGTATTGTCATTTGTGGTTCTAAACTAAATCAAGGTCTCTAAATCCAAATCTAAATTCAAATTTTCCAAATTCAAGTTAGATGATAAATATCTAAGATCTACCCCGGTGTGCATATATCAAACCCCATATGTGCATATATCAATTCCCTTAATATAAATATAAATCATAGAATAGTATTGAGAACTCTTATGATAATAAGAATTACAATTACAATAGCACAACAATTTGTATTATAATATAGACTAGTTTGATTTGTACCAAAAATCGACACGTTTAGTTAAACAAATCAAAGATTGGGTAAAAATTTCATTCTTGGCCCTATATTTATATATCTATATATGATTGATTAAAAAAAAAAACAAAAGCAATATTTGTTTACTTCAAATACAATATTGAAAAAGGCGATCATTATACATATATATTTTATGAAGTTAACATAAAAGAGATGAGACATGGAACAATTTTAAGTGGAAGAAATAGAAAGTAGGTTGTATGTAAGAGTTATACTTATTATTTTTGTGCAAATTTGACCGCATAAATAAAAACCAATTCTACTACCAAGGATATTGGGAAAGGAACCTAGCATTTTTATGAATAGCCTTAGAATTAAAAAAAAAAAATCAAACACCAAAGACCATTTGGTTGTAGGGTGTAGTAGAATAGCTTGATTTGTGCAAGATGCCAACTCAAAAGTACTAATAGTAGACAGTACGTCATGGATATGTGAGTATACATGAAACTAATAAAAAATGAATAAAAGTGAGGGTTGATTTTTATTCAAAAAACTAAAGTACAATAAATGGTAACCTTGGTGTAAAGTTTTTACAAACGAAGCTTAATATTTTTATTTAATTTTAGCTTAGAAGCCGGAAACAATACTAAGAAACAAACATATTGAAGGTTAATTAAGGGAATTGATATGTGCACACCGGGGTTGATATTTGCATACCCTCTGGGGTGAATTATAGATTTCTACTGTCAAAAAGTTGAATTTGAGAATTTTGAGTTCAGATTTGGACTTAAAGACCATAATTTAATCTAGAACCGTAAAAAAGATTGTAATTGAACAACACCCATTGAAAAAGTTTAGTTAGAGGAAAGGTGTTACTTTTACTTTTGCTTGTAAAAAAAGATAAGTATTTTCATTGAGTGTTGTTCAATTGCAACCTTTTTTTATGAATCTTGACTAAATCATGGTCTTTAAGTCCAAATCTAAATTCAAAATTCTCAAATTCAGCTTTTTGTAAAAATCTATAATTTACCCCAGGGGGTGTGCAAATATCAACCTTGGTGTGCACATATCAATTCCCTTAATTAATACTCAAGAATTGTTAGAAAACAAAAATTTCTAAGGAAAAGTCATAACAAGGATTGATAAAGTGAAACATTTACCAACTCAATCATTTGCCAAGGTAGGCATACATTTCTTTGAATAATAAATTTGATCTTATACAGAATAGATTGATTACTTTGAGTTCATGCTTTTGTAATCATGCACAATCTTAATTTATATTGTATTATATACAAGCGTTTCCTCACTTTAGATAAATTCTAAATTTCTTTGCAATATGTGCATATATGCATACATATGTACATGCACATACATATACATTTATATATTCACGAGTACAAGTACGCATGTGTGTATATATATATATATATATATATATATTCAAAGTCAATACTTCCAGCCATCATCTCTTTCGTTTACCATAACTTTCACCTCATCAATCTTATCTAACCTCATACTCTCCTCAACATTGTGATTAGCTACACAAGACATAACATTATTAATCAACCAATGTTGGATTATTAATCAACAGATGATGGATGTTTTTGATGAATAGTACGATTGAGTTACTTGTGTATTTTCAATTTTAATTTTTGAGGTTAGAAGTTAGACATATGTAGAATGTCTTGCTTCAAACCATTTATTGTGAATTCTTTTTGACTGCTTGACAAAGTGATGAGATTCTTTGTGGTGCCTTGTTCATGAAACCCTATACATGTAAATGTATACTGGAAGTGGTGTTAGAAAAGTAAGTCTAGTCCAAAATTCCACCTAGATTCATCCCAAAAGATCTTTTTTGCCATTTGGAACCAAAGGTGAACATACATTGAACCAACTTCACCAAAATCATACAAATAAATTAGTACAATGGGCAAATGTTTAAGAGACAAAATGCAAGTGGTTGTGTACCTTTGGAGGCATGAAAAACTAACTACAATAACCCAAACGTGAAGATCCTTGAAGGCCATAGCTATAACCTAGTCGAAACCAAAATCCATCGAGTGCATTATATTATAAACAACTTTTCAAATACAATGTTGACACAATAGGGGTTTCAATTATGGCATTTTGCACCAAAATTGTTCACGTGAATGAGAATTGTGAAAAACGTGGGGTGTTCATGGAGTGAACTCGCCATGACGACCTCCTGGAGGTGGTCATATGGCATTCACTAGTAAACAAAAACTTGTTCACTACCATTCGTTCACTGTTTTTTTGAGATATATGAAACCCCCTAGTACTACCACCTCCAAAGCATCATGAATGAACCCATTCATCAATCCAAATGGTCACCAACCTACTACTAACCATTCTGATACTATGCATTTCAAATTTCCATACAAAAGTAGAGGTCAACATTCGCACCTTGTCATACAAGTTTGATTCATAAAAAGCATGACTGAAACGCAATGTTTATGCATTGAACCTAAAGTAAGACAGGAATTAAGCTCGTATTTGGAGCGGGAGTATTAGGAATAAATAGGGCTTAGGATTTTAGAAGTACCATCTTTTTAATCTTCATTAACCCTTGAGTGTCCAAAGTTGAAACGAAAGAAGTCTGACTTGAGTGCAATTAAAGTGCCCTTGTGGACTGAAAAATACGATCCACAAGATCCAACCATATGAATTGTTAGTGGAAAGAATCTCCATCATGCTAGTGGAAAGAGTCTCCATCATCATCATGCTAGGCTTGATTGGAAGTCGTTTCATCGGACGTACAATGAGATTATAACGATCAAAATTGACCCAGCTTTTTGAGCGATCGCCCGGGCGCTCAGCGGTTAATTCGTTGATCAAAAGATGACCATTGATCCAAGTTGTGTCACCTCTATCACTCATCTATCGGTATTTTTCTTTTTACTTTTTTCCGAATTTCCATGTTTAAAAACACGTGCAAATGAAGTCTTAATAGAAAGAGGCAATCCTTATAAGACATGTTTAGCATGTGGCATTACTTCAGTTTGATCCATGTCACCCTTGTGCCTCGAATTAATTATTTAGCACTCAAAATCATACTCAAACCAGCTGATAGCCAGCGGAATGGAATCTTACTGAAGCACTAGTCAGCGTGCCATTAGAATTTATGAAACCGGTGATTCCAAATTATACTGCAGACTACGTTTCCAGTACTTACGCCTTCGTCATCCTAGCTCAACACGGTTTCAACAATAATGGAAACCTACATAAATCATAATATCCGTTTCCAAACCAAAGAAAAAAGTCTACATGTTTAACACTTTTGTTGAATTGATTGCTGTTTCGGAGACTATTCCAGTAGCACTGAGCAATCCGCCCAAAAAAGAATGTCTCTGAAAACACCAAACCGTAACTAACTCATAATATTCAAAGTAAAAATGTAAGAACTGCTGAAGGTGATGGTGCAGTGTTTGGGAAAACCTTAACCATAGCAGCGGATGGGATCATTGCATCCCTTGGCCGGGGACTGAGGGTTTCCGCCCCGGCCACCCTTGGACAAGTACTGTTGATGGTACTCCTCTGCCCGGTAAAATTTCGTGGCTGGGAGAATCTCCGTCACAATTGGGTTGCGCACTAACTTTTGTACCTCCTCCTTGGACTCCAGCGCAGCCTGCTCTTGCTCCGGAGTGTAAAAATATATTCCGGATCTGTACTGGGTTCCCATGTCATTACCCTGATGCATTCAATTCACAACAGCACCTTAAAGTAAGACACTTTTTTATACTAAAACCATTCTCCAGCAAAAAAGAATACTACAATATTAGGAGCTATTTAGAATCTAGTGAAAACATGCTGAAGAGAAAAGCCAACCCACACTTTTACTCACCTTGTGAGCAGAACTTTGAAATTCATACAAAATCCAAACAGGTGCGTTGGAATCATCTCAAAAACGGGGACAAGAGCCGCATTGCATTCTTTTATAGAAACCATTCAAAGCAGCGAAATATCACGGGCATTGGTTTCCTACCAGATTTAAACCGATTTACAGCAAGGATGTGAAATGCAATGCAATGTCAGAATTTCTAAGCATGTAATGCGAAAGTGTATCAATGGGTGTATTTTAAAAGTGTGCTATTTGAGGGTTGGTGAGTACCTGACGGTTAAGTGTGGTGGGATCATGGCGCTTCCAGAACAAGTCCAGCAATGTTTTGTAATCGCACTCCTTGGGGTCATAGTGAACCCTCACGACTTCGGAATGGCCTGTTTCAATAAGATTGTTAGCCTTCATCTCAACAAGGATACAATTCTTCACATTGAATCTCGGGTTTGATAACATTTAAACATTACCCGTGAATACAGCAAAAGTTTCAAAGAAAACTTGAAATGAAGGTACGTAACTGTGACACCTCCGAACATACAGCACCCTAAAATCATACACAATGAACGGAGACCTACTTATATTTTTGAGAATGTCACCAATCAGAACTCATGTCTAGTTTGAATCGTCTACCAATAAGACTTTGAACAATTGTAACTTTAGCAGATGATGTCCACGTGATGCATGCTCTGGTGCATAGGAATCGAAATCCTCGTCGATTAAACTAATTTTTTTCAATGATATGAACATTCTAATTAAAGTAAACATGCCCAGTGCTTCTTCTAGGGTCTGGTTACAACTAAGGTAGGTAACTTGAATTGCGTCCACTCTCAAATAAAGCGTCCCAGAGGTAGCCCACGAATGGATATGAGGTGGTTCTTGAATGGACCTTCCTTATAATCTACTGCAAGAGCCAATCACACTCCTTAATTTCACCTCATCTCTTTATATCTTTGTATGTAGTATTTTGTAGGGGAACAGTTTATGAGAGACCTAGAATCACAAATAGGTGCCTAGTACATAAAACTTTGAAAATTCATCAATAATTCAGTATTGCTTCAAAAATTATGAAAAGAATTGTGGTACATTTAGCATCCATTCCTCTGTCTGAAAATTAGACAAAAATCTTCATGTCTTAGAAAGGCCATGAAAAGGCAAATCAGCCCTTAAACTGTCGCTTTTCAAGCTACCTACCTTACATTTAACTAGAAACCAAAATATGAAGCGATTTCAATGGCTGTTAGCAAACCCTAAACTTCCATTCAATGTCCAGTTCCATTTCCAGTTCCTTGACAATGATTTGATAGCCACTGAGAGTGACGAAGGCTAAATGGGAGGAGATCCGGTAGTACCTGTGGAGCCTGAGCAAACGGCATAATAGTCGGGGTTATCAACATGCCCTTGCGTGTAGCCAACTTCGGTGGTGGCCACTCCGGGAACGCGTTGGAACGCAAGCTCCACGCCCCAGAAACACCCCGCTCCGAAGGTCGCAAACTCGCGACCGGGCGGCGGGGCGTCATCATCAGGTCCCGTCGCACCGCTACTCGCGCCGTTGGCCTGCCCTGATGCTGCCGAAGTGCGCACCCCAAACCCCAGCTTCCTCATCCACCCGCCTGCCGCTCGGGTCCCACCGCTTACGTACACAACTCTCGACGCCGCCGCCAACGACGACGACGACGACAACAGCGCAGGTCGCGCTCCCAGGAGGGCCACCCTGCTCGTGTGCACTCTTCCCGTGCTTCCCAATTGCGCCCCCAAGGACGAGCACATCGTCCCCACTGCCTGCATCGCCATCGCTGCTCCCCGTCACAATCAATCCGCCACCACTAATCGAGAAAATAGTTGCAGGGATTGATTTTCTGTGAAATTGGGTTTCGAAGAAGAAAATTGATTGTGAGTCGACGGTGTGTTTGCAGAATTGGTGAGTGAGCATGATCCAACATAGCTGAGATTGCGGATTTGCGGCGGCCAAGTGGAAGTTGATTGGGGTGGAACGTGGCCATGCCCAGAGGCCACACTGGTGTTCCTTTCTTTCGTCATCCAGAAGCGCCTTCGAGGGATCCTATAACCGTGCCTAAACCCGCTTAGCCCATAACCGTGGCTTAAACCCTTGAACGTATTACCGTGATTACATAAGTCAATTGTGTCCTGACAGTTCCATAACATGCCCAGTGTTTTTTTTTTTTAGCGATTTGGAGCAAAGAAGCACCAAATTTTTTTGACCGGCACCAAGCCTGTAGGAAAGAAAACATGATTATTTGGATGAAATCGCCAAAAAGCTTCAAATTAAAAAAAAAAAATTGGATGAAATTGTCAAATTGTGGATGAAAACCTAATTATAGACATGTATTATGTGCTAATGTGATATTTTCTATCCAATATGTGGATGACTGTTGAAATTTGGAGCACCACTATAACATTTAAAATTGCCACTTTAGCATTTCTTAAAAAACGAAAAAAAAACCTTGAACATGCCTCGACTCCCAAGTGCACACTTAGAGCATCTCCACCCGTCCAGGGAGAATGGGACGCAATATCAAGTTGTAGAGAGTGCACAGCGTGGTTGATTATGCACGACGAGGCTAGAATGTCCACCAGTGAGTAAGGATCAACATGCTCAACTGACTTAAGTAAGGTTAGAGACAAAAGATTCAATAATAGGATGTACGCAGGCCTGTGGGACCAGCTATTGTGGAAGGAGCTGATTCACCACTACAGCCCGACATCCTAGAATAACTCCCGGATTTCTCTCAGGGAGCAGAATTCAGGCTCGCCCAAAACAACAAAAGCCTCGGCCACTCCCCATCTCTAAGTGCTCATTCAGCGTGGCCGATCATAAATTTTCTCTCCCCATGCCACCGGTGGAGATCCGGGACGGGCAAAGAGCCTCCGGCCATGCTGTCCTCTTGTTTTTTGTCAACCGGTGGAGATGCTCTTAGGGCATCTCTTGCAGCATGCTTTGCAATACTTGGATAAATGAGATTTCACGGGGAGAATGACACGAACCTTCACACTGAGGCTTGAAGTTCTCTTGCAATCTTGAAACCTTTTGGACCCTCACCTGCATTATAACAAATGGCACAAGTACACCTAGCTATGGAGTGGGGTCGTGAGTGAACAGTGCTCGCCAAGGACCATGAAGGGGGCTAGAGAAAGCTGAAACTTGACAAGTATGCAACTCAATTTGAAGGCCCCGCGACCTGCACAAGTATGTGTCGAGTGCTGTTGGGGACTTGTATCACAGAAGCCGTTACGGGTTGAACGCAAAGGGCTGTTCTAATAACTTGCTACATGAGATGCTCTTAGGTCTAGTTCAGACTAGCGACCGTTTGAGACACTGAAATTGGCAGTGTATCCGATGTTTTGCCCAATAGAAACTTTTTTGTATAATCATGTGTCATTCAAGAGTGTGCCTGGTACCACCCTTGGAGTAAGCCCCAAAACTTCACTATCTTGGCCGCTGATGTGACTATATTGGTTGGTGAAAATGGATGTAAAAGTATTAGACAAACCCTCAATTTGAACCCTATAGAGGTCGAAACCCAAATTTTCAACCAATCCAGTTTCAAGAATTTTTTGGCTGGTCGCTAGTCTGAACCATGCCTTAATATAATTAATTTGTGCCAAAATATAAATGGTGTTACAATTTTTGCTTTAGGGTTGCATGTGTGCCAATTTGAAAATTGCCTATATTTATGTGATTTTTTTATGTGTTGGTCAAGTTAATTAATTTGAGTATGAATGTCCGCTCAAAATTCGTAATTTTTTGATTGTAAATTGTATAACTGTGTAATAAGCTTGCCCAATTTGCTGTGTGTTTTCACTTTGGAAATTGCTCAATGTAGCTGAAATAATCGTGGTGAAAGTATTGTTGCACTTTTAATGTTTTTCCAAGTGTGTTTGTCACAGTTTGAATATTTTATCAAGTCTAAGCCTATGCGCTTTGATATATGGAATCTATCTCTCTGCAACATATTTCTTAGAGGCGCATGATTGTGTGTCTGTGATTCACTCAGCCAAAATGAAATTAAGTGTATCAAATGAAACATTAATTTCTTAGTTTTGGATGAGGCTTTAAAATTTAGGCTCACAAGGACTTAACAAGAAGATTGAAAAAACAATAATTCCAGAAAAAATAAAAATAAATTAAAGACAATAAAAATATGGCTAGATTAGAAGTGTAAAAAAACTTAAGAGTGCAATGGACTATATCAAATTGCAAGAAATGAATTAATTACACGGTCAAATAAATATTTTGAAACTAATTTCAAATAAAAATCCTAGAAATTAATGAAATGTGAAAAACCAATATGGGGAAAGTTCACTCAAAGAGCAGTCTGTGGAGCAAAAGTAGAGAAAAGATATGTTGTCGTGAAATGGAATTAAATAAGAATATACATACAATCACACCTCTCTTATTGCATGGAAATGGTGAGGAGTTTTTTTTAGTAGTATGCACACAAAGAGATTCAAGCATATTTTCTATTGGTGACATTGGGCTCGGTTTACTGCACATACGTTGATCTAGGCCCCAATAATGTCAGAGCTAAAAACAAACCATTTGCTTTGGCTGCCCCTCCCAACGAGCTGCCCCAGCATGCGCCCAGAAAATATTTCATAACTGCGTTTTAAAAACTTTCATCCATGTGCAGGATGAGGCATGGGACCTCATTTAAGATCTCAAGGGTTTTAGGGCTCAAGACACCACACCATGCTGCGGCCTCTTGGTTTTGGGAATTGCGATTGCTTGGGAGCTGACGGCGGGGGTCCCTGGACATTTTGAGAAACGTTTCTCTTCATTTTTTATGTTGCTGATGCTGATGGGAGTTGAGTCAGCTAACATGGAGGGGTGCTGGTCCTATAGGAGTTATCATTTTGTTGATTATGCTCAGAGAGTTGTACTGGAGTCTTGATGCGGTTGTACTATTCCAGCAAGCAAATCTTAGTTAAGTTAGTGCACATTGGAGATGTGTATAAGTTCATAATGTTATTCTCTCTTTCTACTTGTCTTTTTCTTATGAATTTGAAATCTCTCTTTGTTATTCTATCTTTTTGAATCTTAGATCTCATTCTTTGTCATTCTCCTCATATTTGTGTGTGTAGTTGTTTACTTGGGTTTAGGGTGGTATTAAATTTTAGGGTTTGAAATCAAGTATGTCAAGTGTTGATTGTCCGTTTGTGGTCCAAGTTGTCAATGGATGTTTGAGTTATGAAGCTTTGAAGTTTGAGAAAGAAATGCATAAAGTTGTAGGTATGTCAGAGTTGAAGGAAGTTTTAGTGACTTACATTCCATCAACTTCAACAAATAATTTTATTAAAGGAGAGTATGAAAATCCGATAGCACCAACAGCCTTTAAAGTTCAAGTTGTTAAGAAAAAAGACCTTGGAGAATTGAAGAGGCCACAAGCTACAAGTTTCCTTTGACAAACTTGGTATGTTCCTCTTCTTTGTATTTACATTTATTGAAAAAATGAATGAAATCAACAATTGATTACACTCTATTACTAACAAATATGTTTGATTATAATAAGCATTCTTATCTTACCTCAAATTTAAAAACACAGTATACTAATTTGTTAGAGTTTATGTTAATTTTACCTCGTTTGACATTGACTGATGGCTTGGTATATTAAACACATTTGTGTGTTCATTTAAGGGTGGGAAAACTCCAATTTGTATATGAGGAAAGATACAAATAAGATTAGTCTTAAGATTAGTCTTTATTTCTGTGATTAGTCTAATTTTATCCCCTTCTACCCTAGTAGATTAATCAGTTCAAGGTCTACATCAAAAGATGATTTCAATACTTCCATATAGGTCTCCTAGTGGTGAATTTCCAAAAAGCTGCATTTTTCTCTATGTGAAGAACATGAACTTAACACTATAGGTCCACAAATTGGTGTGTTTAGTATACCTAGCAACCACCTTAACACTAAAACTTGGAGTGAAAAAGTGACTGAAATTGCCAATTCTCTCTCTCAAAGAATATTGTGAACACCAAATTTCTGGATACTTTTTTTGACATAAAAGAATTCTTATTGTGCCAATATAGAGGTCCTTGTGCTAATATCACCCTTTTCCTTTTCTTGAGTCTTTAACCCCTAAATGCCCAAGGCACCCAATTTAGGTTTTTGCAAAACTTTAAAGACATATAAAATCTTATCAAATCACCATTTTAGTCTTTTCTTTTGAACACAAGTTTGTTTTGAAGTCTATTTTCAACATCAAAAATTTGATTTTGAAAAGGAATGTTTATGATTTTTCTATTCAAGATTTTGTATAAGGGTATCCACTACAATCTTGAATTTTCTAGTGTTGGAAGATCTTGAAAATGACCCTCAAATACACTAGAGCTTGGAGAAAAATCCACATTAGAAATCCATTTAAAAAAAATACAAGTGTAGATTTTGAATGCCATGAATTGGTTGAAGTTAAACATGAAATGACCTTAAACCTCATATTTTTCTGATGACAAACTTCTTAGATTTGACATGTGAAATGAGGATTAGAAAACCTCAAGTCACTTTTGTAGTTTTAACACTCATGTTCAAATGTTATAATCAAACTATAAGTGATATTGTTGTGTTTTCTTTTTCTATATAATCTCTAACATGTCAAATTTAAAGTTATCTCCTATCTTATGTAATTTTTAAGCTTGTCTAAAAAAACACTCAAATTCAGCTCTCCCAGAAATAAAAGATTCATGCAACATCATCAATTTGTTCAACAATGTCAATTTAAACCTCAATTTTTTCACAAACACATATACAACGCTTGTCATTGCAATAATTGGACAGTTATGAACAAAATATGCATTGATTTGAGAAAATTTCCAATTTTGGAACATCCGGATTTGTTTGAAAGAATTTTCAATAAATACTCTTTTGAGGGTGAAACTCCAAAAATTCCCAAACCTAAGTACTCCTCAAATGATTGAATATTGCTTTTCTATGGATGTTTTGTAATAGAATTTATTGTGGTTATTTAGAAAATAATACATCATTGCTAAGAAGGTAAAAGAAACAAAATCCATATTACACTATATAGTAATGTCAGGTTTAAGGATACGCTCCAAACAAATTATTTAACTAGATTCAGACCAATCATGTATTTTGGCCTTTCTGTGCAAAACTTCAGGAGATCCTCTAGTGCTAACAAACACAAATCAATGCATAAGAATGTTATTATATGTTTGTAATAATTCTGTTTTTCTTCTGTAGGTATGAATGCTCATATGGTCCTGAAGACTTTCGAATTCCACTATTGCCTTTGATTGATAAAACCTCCAAACCCAAAAGTGGATCCGGTAGTAGATTGTACAGTGCTAAAGGAGGTCCTTTTATAAAAAGAGGATGTCTATGTTATTTTATGTTATTTTACAGTTAAGCAATTATACTTGTAGCTAAGTGTATCACAGATTACATATTATCATGTATGGCATACTGATAAAGAAGGAGTCCCTTGTCACATTTATTTAAATTCAAGTGCAAAAAAATAAAAGGCTATACACAAACCTTATCTTTCCCTAGAAATGAGAGCGTGGATAGAGGAAAAATTGTTTCAAAACTGTACTGCATCTCAAATTATTGCTCAACATACACAATTATTGCAAGCAAAGTTTGATGTCCATGGACATGGAGAAGATATTTCACGAGACAATTACCTTTTGATGAGAGATATTATGAATCTCTCTAGAAAATGGACCAAGAAAAAATATCAAAAACACAAAAATGATTGTATTAGTGTTGATATGTGGATGAAAGAACATCTAGACTTGGTTTTTTTCCAACAAAACAAGATTTCAAGCTCAAGGGAATTTGAAGCCTATATATTAGGTTTACAATCACCTTGGCAATCTAACAAAATGTTAAAATTTGGCCATAAAAGCATTATAGCTTGTGATACCACATTTGGAACAAATAAGTATAAGGTACGTATCTTTTTTCTTGATTGCTTGTTGCTAGTATATATGAAGTGACATTCTCATAAATCAGAAAATCATTTTTTTGAAGGGAAAATGCAATGTTCTTTGTATTACATAGAAATTTTCAGAAATTTGATATATAAAATTGTGTTATTTTCATCAAAAATGGTATTAACTTGTCACCTAGATATACTTTAGATATCATAAAATCTGTAGGGATGTTCTACAAGTGCTTTATAGGTATGAAATAAGATAATGCTAGAATAAATTATAACATGTTCAAAAATAATTATATATGTTTTACTTTGTAATTGGAAAAAACATAAACTACTTACACATTGTATTGTTATATCTTACTAATTCAATTTGTGGACTATTGCAGTATCACTTGTTTACACTAATGGTATTTGATACTTATTGCAATGGCATCCCAATAGCATGGATAATCACTGATAGCGCCAAGGGTGATGATATATCATTGTGGATGTCAAAAATCAATGATAAAATGATGATTGTGAATCCTGATTGGAAACCAAATGCTTTCATGGTGGATAATGTGGACGCGGAAATCAACGCTATCAGATAAGTTATCAAAATTCAGCAATAATCTCATTATTTTCCTTGTGAGTTTGTGAGTGCTTAGCTTAGCTAGGGGGCAAATTATTATCTTTATCCTTGTTTGTAAAAAACTTAAACATTTTCATTACACATTGTTCAATTGTAACATCCTTTGTGGTTCTACAGTAACTCAAGGTCTCTAAATCCAAATATGAATTCAAACTTTCCAAATTTAATTTATTACTAGCAAATACCTAAAACTTAGCTGCCTGGGTGTGCATATATTAACCACCAAGTGTGCATATTTTAACTACCGGGTGTGCACATTTTAACTACCAGGTGTGCATATATATTAACCACTGGGTGTGCACATATCAATTCCTAAAAAAAGTTACTCAATTTTAATGATGCACTTTGTTAAACCACGTGTATACACATTGGTGTATGTCATTCACACATGAAGGTCTGAAGGTTTGCAGTTGATGTTTTAGCAAAACTTCTGCCATTATTTTCAGACCTACAAAAACATGAGCATGACAAGATTGAATTTGACTTTTTATAAGTAAATTTAAATTGACTAAAGTTTACTAGCTTGACTAGGAATATTCTGAATTTTTAGAGATATAAAGATGCAATATCACATACAATTCAAGAAATTAACATAACTCGTGAGATTCCATACAGTGAAACAAGATCCATTCATCATATCCATTTCACTATTTATGCTATTGTTTTCACCAATACTTAACAATGAAACTTAAATTAAATACTCTACAATTGTTTATAAATTTCTGGAGTATATTGAAAAACAGACTTTGTTTTTATTAGGATTACAACTTCATATCCTTATTGTGGATTTTCTTTACATTTTTCTCTTACATTATAAAGTCATCTTAGAATGCCAGTAATTCAAATTAATAATGTTAGTTTGTTGGAGCAAAACAACCCTGTATTTCTTTGTACTATAGAGTATCTGAGAAAAATAATAATATAGGTATTCTACAATGTCAGAAAACCAACGTAAAAAGATGATAAAATATACATGAACTAAAAAACAATTCCTTCTTTGTGTAGAATCTACTTAAATTCATCTATCATTCAAAATTTGAACTTTTACCTTTTAAATGACTAAACTGCTCTCACACTTTGTATTTATAGTGGTTTAGGACTTTAGGGTCAAATCTTAGGTCATTTCATATTGTATGTCACATCCTAAATCCCACGAACTTCTCAAAACTTGATTACTAAATAGCTAAAAAGGGGAACTTACATCATCATTGTTTTTTTAATGTAAGGTTCTGTCATTCTTTCTACCGTTCACTTTGAATTATTTGAAGATAAAGATTTGTTTTCTGAGATTATTTTCACTTTGTTCTTAGCTTTCCAGGTAGTATTGGGTATAAAATTTTTGGCCATAGAGTTTAGTGCACAGTAACTACTGTACATGTCTCTTTCTTTTAAGGATTTTTCTTGTTCATGAAGTTTTGGCACTTATTGGTGCAATAGTTAGTGGGTTACAAAGGCAAAGACACCTTTAATTGTATATATGTAATTTTGTATTGAAAGTTGGTCAATTCTCTGTAATCGCCACTTTTTGGTTTAATAGTACAAAAAATTCACCACATTCTTAAGGCGTTTGAATTTTATAAGATCACTAATATCTTTAGTACAAAAAAATCATTTGAAATGTCATAAATGATTTGATTGATTTTTTTTTCTTCTTCAGCTACAATGTTATAGAATTTCAAAACCTAAATTTCTAATGCATTTTCTTTGTGAACACAAGCTTGTTTGGAGCAATTTAGTTGCAATTTTGCTATGCCTATGGCATGTTTGACATTGTTGGCTAAATCACTTGATTAAAAAGGTTTGGTCCCTTGAAGTAAGAGTGGACACAATGAAAAAACTTGGCATGGTAATGTACATGGTTTCTTATGGCAAGATAGTAGTGGAATCAGAAGAAGCGGCTTGTACCTTATTGGACCAAATATTCACTCAATACTCAAGTGAAACTTCCTTCATCACATATTTTAAACAAACTTGGCTTTCTAAGATTGGTGAGTCATTCCTTTTATTTAGTGCAAACTAACCACTTTCAAAATTTGTTTCAATTTTTGAATTATATGTTGTTGTTAAAGTTGTTGATTTGTATATAAATTACTTTATCTAAGTTTCCTTCTATTTAAACAAAGTAATTTGTTATTTTGTTATGAAATGTATTAGGTATGTGGATAAAAGCAACAAGGCAGCTTCCTCATGCTGGACAAGATACAAATGCTGCTATTGGAGCATATCACAATGTCCTCAAACAACGACAAGCTTTGAGTAAGAAAACTCTAAGACCTAAACGACTTGATTGGTTGGTATGGTTCTTGACTTCCAATCTTATACACCATTATTGGTACTTAGACTTCCTTAAGTGCCATGGTTTTGTGAAAAACAAACACAAAAATGAGATTATATGTGATATGGTATTGAAGGCAGCAAAAATTAAAGAAGAAGATGTTCTCTTTCCATCCAATCCAAATGGTTCTGTACTAGTTCAAGATGGTAGCCACAAAACCAAGGTGGATTATTATGTATCTAATCCATCATCCATATGGGCAGATTGTAGTTGTGCTAAAGTTGGACAAGCAAATATATGCAAACATGTCTTGAAAGTATTCCAATTGATTTTTGGAGCAACTAATCAGCAATTGGTTGGAGTGTGTGAGAGGTACTTTGATTCACAAGTTGGTGGAAAGTGGACAATGCCACAAAACCTTTGAAATTGTGATGTGTCACAAATGACAACTTTTGCTTCTCTAGAAGAACCTGCTTCTTGCTCTATTTCTTATGACAAGATTTTGAGAGACCCATGTTCCATTGTAGTACCTCCAAGGCAAGAAACACCTATAGACCTCACCCAAAAGATTAGAAGGCAATTCTCTATTTTAGAGAAAATGGTTGAAGGAGAATTTTGGTTGCAAGAACATGTATTATCAGGCATTGATGCATTACAAAGTACCATTATGGAGTTAAAAGGTAGATCACATGAAAGGGTACATAACCCAATAGATATTTTTGTTCCATTAGAGGGTACAACTGATTCTCTCAAGCGTATGAAACCACTTTGCGAAATAGTATTGGGAAACTCATCCAAGAAGAAGAAAGGTCCCAATTACTCATATTGTGAGTTGCAGCTAACTTGACCCCTTCTTTCCTCAACACCTATTCAAACTTATTATTTGTTGTGCTTGATTCTAACTACAAAGTTCACTTTAAAAGTCTATAGCTTAGTTTTGCACTTTATAGAACACAATTATTCCATTTATGGATGTTTTGTATGATTTCTTATATGTTGGTATACCTTTCTAGATTTCATAAATCTCTTGTGCTGATACATTTCAATTTTCATGTAGAAGTGACCAGGTTGGATTATTTCTACATTCAAGCGCTAATGAAGACATTAGTTGGGATATTGTCATTTTCAATTGTTGATACGCCAAAGAAGAAGTTCCAACATCAGAGTTGGAGTTGGAATTTAAACCAGCGCAACGCTTGAGAATTTCAATGTGAACCTAGGTATTCACAGTGTTAATCAAATCCAACCTGATTTTGATGACAATTTCTTCTTTCAATGCGCCTTGCTTACCACCCCTGCTACTCTCACCTGTTACTCCTTTCTGCTCAGGTGTCCCTTCATACTCCCTCGCGTACAAATTTTACTCCATGACTGTAATCAAGTCATTTCAATAGTCATTGTGGACACGCTTTCTTGAAAAAACCAAACTCTTGTGGAAGAACCCAAAATTCTCAATTTCAATACTGGGCATCAAAGTTGGAGCTACAAGTGTCACATTTTAGAAAGAAAACCTAAGGAGGCTCTTGTTATAGTTACATGCAAGTTTATCTTTGTTTTAATGGCAAGAAGAGAGGCTCAGCATAAGAAATGATGGAAACTACTCCCTTGGTCCTTCTAAAACGTCCAAAAAACTTCCTTGCAAAGGATAAACTGTGTGTTTTTAGTCTTTCTGCTAGTGACACATGCATTCTAGAATCAATTTATCATTTACCAAATGTATGCAAAACTACTAATGTTGATGTCGTTGTTTGGGGCCACACTCAAATTCCATGTAAAAAAGTACCGTATTTGTGCATTTGCATTGCTTCTTGTTGTTGATGACTAATAGCAACAATGGTACCTCATATGGGCAAAGCCAAGCTTGCCAAGAGAGGAATGCTCTCCAATGGCTTAACTTGCCCCCATGAGATCATTGAACATGACAAACGCTTTCTTAGCATTTGAAATCAGTGAAATGGAGCTTTTTAGTGGTACAAGAAATGTGTTTGATTTGGAACTTTTTAGAGGGATAGAGGGTGTATTCACAAGTGTAATTTGGGGAGATTTAGGGAAGCTAATTGAGTCTAAGACTAAGAGTAAAATCTGCTGAGATTGATTGTTGGTTTGTTTGGATGAGTGCTAGCTATGTGGATGCCATGGAGCTGATGTATGCCGCTGCTGATATTGTAGTAGCATGGGCAAGTGCAATAACTTGTAACGACTTGTTGGTCATTGCCACATTGGCCATTTTGGTATGCGCTTTGACAAAATGAGATGGATGAATTCTGTGACTTGTAAGTACTGTGATATGACTATTTTGCACAATTTCCTTTAGATTTATGGCAGTGTATAGTGACGTTGTTACAACAGTGCGCTAAGCGTTGGGGATTGGCAACAGATTCTACCGACCTCCGTAGCTGAGGATCATCATATGAAGAATGCTCTACCCACGGTTGAGGCTAGTGCTACCACTATTTTACCAAAACAAGATCTTAGTGCAGCCAATGTTGCAACAAAGATTTTAAGGATTCTAGGTGCCAAGCTTAAGCTCCTTTCTCTTTCACTGAGCAGTTCCCGTTTAACCTTCTCTTTTCCTTAATTTTGCTGGTAATCAAATTTTTTTTTACCAAATGCAAGCTTTGTGTATATTGCCTTGTAGGGAAGTATGAAACGTTGCTAATGCAATCTTTCTTTGTTTACAGGTGACGAGGCAATGCAAAAGAGGATGCAAAGTGCTACTCTAGATATAGCAAGACCAAATGCAGCAAAAGAGCTAGCTGAACATGTACTCTCATTGACAGCATAAGCCTGTGTTAGGAAATGGGTGACCATTCCAAACCTTTGCCTCGGATATACTGAAAGGGCAATTTTATTTACAAGGTATTTTTCATGTATACTCTTCCCTTGGATGCTTTTTCAGCATAAATTTTGTTCTTTCCAACCTCAAAAATGACTAAGTTAACATGCCCACGTTATGTCCTGATATTTCATCTCTTTCATATCTGTCTCATTTAGGCACGCTCTTATCAACAAAGCAAAACTGGAAACCAAGCAGTACACGAGTTGCCGGCAATAGTTAGACTCATGTTTACTCTATGAACTTTTGCAATGTCCATATTCCACATTTTAGCACTGTTCACTACTACTAGCTTGGTGCTGTTATTGACCAGGAAAACATGCGCATTTTTGCCTCGAGCATGTACTCAGGAGGTAGTCACTGTCCGGCTGTGTGATGCAAACGTCTGCACTACCGAGTGATCTTCATGGAGATGATTAGTGGCCACTTTATATTGGTCCACATGTATAATGGGGAATAATATTCTTCCAATCGCATTCTGTGAAAAGCATACTTGGGAGTTCAGGACATGATTTTTGCTAGAGTTAAGCCTTGGAATGTACTTGAGGTATAAGTCATATGGATGTTTCTCTGCATGGTATTTGCTTTCCGGGTAATTCATTGCAATGGCTTCCTTCAAAACTTGTTCCAAATAGTTATGTTATCATTCAAAGTACAGTGTTTGTGAAAATTGCTTCTAACATACTATGCAGTCTCCATTGTTGTATGGTAGAATATGATTACATTGTAATTTTATCCAATATCTCTTGAAATTTGTATCTTGGAGTCTTGCTTTGTCAATTTATGAATTTACAACATACTGAGAGGTTGTATGGAAGAAGTACAATGTTTTATTAAATTTAGAAAGCTTGGCTTTTGTTAGAAAAATGCCAATGTGGATTTCAAAAAGTGCAAACTTGACAAGGGCAAGAGAATGGATGTGATGTGATGTGATGCAAGTCAGACAAGTTCTTGTCAAAAGGGGGTTTAAGGATCGTTACTTAATCTGGGGATCCATTTTGCTTGGTGCCACTATTCTATTAATTGTGTTTGTAGCTACAGATACTTACTTGCAAACAAGGAAACTTTTCTCTAGACCTCATCTCTACATTGGCGTAGGTATGTTTCATTTCTAACATTGACTTTGTAACGCAATATTTGTTAATTCCAGAGAACACATGAATTTTGGGACTTCTTAATTTTTCTAATTTTTTTTTTGATGATTTAGAGTAAATTTTATGATCATTTCTTTAAGACCTTACATTAGTGACAAAATGACTTGAAGGAATTATCAACATAATTCCTTTAAATCACCAAAATATTCTCTAAATGAGAAATTCAACATCCCTACAATTTGTTTTGGGAAAGACTTTTTCCCAAATTAACAAATATATCTCATGTGCTTTGTTTTGCTTAGTGCCAATTTATACATAATACCACATCATTTTATTTTGGGTCCCTTTACACTTGTAGTGGAAGCAACTACCTCAAAATTTGAAGTAACATACCTATTATGTACTGAATTCAATATTGCCTAATCTGCCAAAAGCTTGAAGCCTTGGGTTTTTTTTTAATATTTTCTAAAACATGTAAAGGCTTTTGCTAATGAAATTAAAAAACTTATTGTTATCTTCAACATTTGTAGTTTTAAGTATATCTTAGTTTATTCCTTGAGTCATTTTTAATCAAAGAGGTGTTGGTTATAAGCAACCACACCTAATTGCAATTTCTACTTAAATGTAAACACTCCAAAATATTGCTCAATGAATAAACATAGATTGTTGAGAGTGATCACCACCTTAACGGGACTTACTAACAACAAGTCTATTATCATTAGTGATTAAACCTTAAACCTAACAATTTCTTTAAGGGAAATTATCTAGATACCCTAAAGTTTGCCTTATTTGTGTAGATACCCCTGGTTTTCCTAATATAGCACAAATACCCTTGGACCATAATTTTCAAGCGTCTTATTTGTTATGCACGCTATTTCCTTCATGCTCAATGTTAACCCCTAAAGGACGGAGCTTGTCGCTGCGACCAATAGAATACAAGGTGTTTTTCTTGTATTTGGAATAGATTCACACCTTTACTGCATTTGAGATCAACAAAGAAGTTCAAGAATAGATCAAAGTGGTTCTAATGAGTTACTTGAGGTCCCAAATTAAAACCTTGTACGGGTAGCAAATGCGAATTATACAACCATGTATATATGATGCCCTGTCATCCTTTTAAGGGTTAAAGTAGGGAGTGCAATACAACAAAGAAATAGCAATGTGTGCTGAAGGGAGAAGGAAGTGACATACACAATAATAAAAGTGCTTGAAAATTATGGTTCAACTGTATTTGTGCAATATCTGAGAAACCAAGGGTATCTACACAAATAAGGCAAACTTTAGGGTATCCAGATAATTTCTCCTTCTTTTAAGCAGGTGTAGTTAGGATACTCCTCCAATAGCTTATTAAACAACATGTTTGAATTATTTGGCTTTGTTACACAATTTGACAAATTATAGCTGTCACTTGTCCATTGGGTTATAGGGTGGAGGGATTGAATCACATGCGTCCAAATTTGTCATAATATGTCAAATTGTTGCCAACTTGGCTCCATTTTACAAAAAAAATGCTCTACTGCACACTTCTTGTACGGCAGTGTTTTTGTGATTGTCCTAGTCAATTGTTCTTGTTTGTACTGAACATTGCTAGACCTTGACATGTTTTTTAGTCAAATTACAAGTCCGTAAGAACTTCAAGGAAGAGAATGAAACTATTTTGTTGTTTTGCCAGATATTAACCCCTCACCGCCCATGGTAGTTTGGAGTCTCTTAGAATTTGTTTGAAAGTGAACAAAATGCTAGCATTTTGATCAACATTATCAAATTTCTCTAAAACAAAACCATACAAATTCAAAGTAGACATGTTATAGATCACATAGGAAAACTAATCACAACAACATCATTTATAGATTGAAAGATTATAATGTTTGATTGCAAGGGTGTTAAAATTGCAAAAGTGATTTGAAGCCTTTCAATCTTCTTTTTGCATCTCAAAACTAAAATTGAGGGTACCAAAAAATATGAGTATGTAAAGTATAACATGCTTAACTCCAATCAATTTACGGCTTCTCAAAATCTATTCTACAATTTTTAAATTGAATTTTTAATGTAATTTTTTCTCCAAGTTGTAGTGTGTCTGAAGCTCATTTCCAAGAACCTTCAACACTAGAAAGTGAAGATTTGCAATGGACAGTCTTACACAAAATCTTGAATGGACAAATTACTTTCATTCATTTTCAAAATCAAACTCCTGATGCTGAAACTAGACTCCAATAAGAGTTTAAAAATAATTATAATCACTAAGAAAAATTTGTAGAAAGGTTGAGCTGATTCCTAAATAAAATTCAGATAAGCCTGATTTGGACCCCTTGGGCAATGAGGGGTTAACAAAGACATGTTCGAAATCAGCTAGAATTTGTTATATAGTGTTATGACTCCGTCATACATCTGGACTACATAGTAGCGGTTACAGTGGTTAGCTTTTAGGACTCTTGTCATTCCTTATAAATGCCAGTGAGAGGGTTGTGTCTCTCACCTTGCATTCTATTAATATCATGAATTGTTGTAGACTCTAATTCTTCTTGCTTGCAATGTGATTCTTGAGTGAACTATTGAGGCTTTGTAATCTATTAACGTCACTCTTGGTATGGAAGGGGAGCATTGGGAAAGAGGGGATCTTGCAGGTAGGATCATAGAGCGGTGATGCAGAAAGCTAGAAGGTGAGATTAGAGCGTCGATATGCAATTTGTGGCAGGTTCTGACATAATGCAAGGTCTTGAATGTCCACGCTCCCAAACCAAGGAGCAGACCTGACGCTATAGTTGCTTTCTGGAGTATTACTGCACCAAGTATTTTGTTTAGGGTTGCTAACTTGATATTGGATTTGACATGGATCAAGAAAGGCCAATTGAGGATGTGAGTTTGCAAGCGTAGGAAGGTTTGGAAGTTGCGGTATTTATTCAGCAGCAAGTCTAGGCTGTTTTCCAAGCCGCACTTCCACATCTCATTCAACAAATTTTGGAGAAGGTGGTGGTGTCTCCATTGATGGGGTCTCCCTCAACGGCTGCAAGGGCTTTTGATCAAACCTTCGAGTAAAGCGGGGAGCATGATTGTAAAGTGGCGGCACTTGAAAAGTTTTTCTAGAAGAAATGTGGGGAAGTGTTCAAGTGGCTTGCTCAATTGCAATTAGTATTTTGAGGCAAACCCCAAGCTTATCAAATAGACATGGACAAAATTACTTACGTGCTCTTGTATTTAACATGTGCGACTCAAAATTGAGCAATGCCAGCCTTACAGGCATTGGACAAGGGATGTCACCACAAGTTGTTGGTCAATTACGATGTATTCCGAGATGCGCTAATTTTAGTGTATGGTGACATTAATCAACGAAGCAACGCTGAGGACAAATTGGGAAAGCTCCAACAAACAGGATCCATGGCGACTTATATTTCTATGTTTAATGAGCATTCAGCACAAGTAGATTGGAATGAAGCAAATTTGATTGCGCAATTTCAAAGTGGACTCAAAGATGAGGTCTTGGATTCAATTGCAACCGCGGAAACACAACCACAGAGGCTTCAAGAATGGATGGCAATGTCTTTCCAAATTGATGAGCGCTTGTGGGCGCGTTGCCAAAATGGACGTGTCGCAATTTATTGTTCAACCCCAAAGGATCATGTTAGTCAATTTCAAACAACTTTGGGAAGTTTGGGACCAAATCCAATGGAATTAGATGCAATTGGTGTAACAACTGCATTGGCAAAAACGACGACTGAGCGGTTGTAATTTCAGAAATAGAGAAGATGCTGGGGTTGTGGTCAATTAGGTCACGTCCATGCAAGATGCCCAATTAATCCTCCTAAACCGTTATCCCTAGCGGCTTTAGGGAGAGACAATGAAAGAATTGAAGAATTGGAAAAAGGACGCGCCCGAGACTAAGATCAACACTTTGGTACCTGGGCAAACCGCAAAGCGCGGTGATTGATGGTTTGCAATGTGAGTCCAAACCATTGTATTCTTCAGCTCCATTGTACATGCGTGCAATTATGGATCCGAGAGTGTATCTCACATTAGATGCAACTATTAATTTGCTGCTAGCTAATACTTTGGTTAATTTTGGGGCGATTGGAGTATTCATGCATCCAATGTTTCCTCGTAAGTGTCATGCAAAGATTAAATCCAAAGTGGTTCCACGAGAAGTTCAAGTGATTGATGGTAGAATCATCAACTCCGGATTAATCAACCATGAGGTTGTAGTGGAGCTACAAGTGGGGAGCCACTGAGAGAGTTTGACGGCAAACATCACCAACACTAGGCGCTATCCCTATCTTGGAAACACCTTGGTTGGTACGTCACGATTCAACAATCTGATGGTCTAAAGGCAAAGTACTGTTTGATTCTACATATTGCTAAGAAAATTGCTTGCAGCTTTTGAAGAAGAGGCAGGAGACAACTAGCATGAATGCCTATTTTGGACAGGCAAAGAGCCATGTCACGGCATCAACTTGAGCAGAAGTGGTGGCATCCGTCCCAGGTAACCCAAAGGCAAAAGAAGAAGTTTTGGTGGCGTTAGTCCACTTGACTTCTTGGACTCCACCTTGTATTATGGCTCCTCCAGGCTCTAATATATTGAGGCAAAAGGAAATGCAAGACCCAGTGGCGCCCAAGCATGCGCTAGTTTCTTTAGCATCATTTTAGTTATCAACTAAAGGAGCTGAATTATATACATTAGAAGTATCGGAGTTGTTTGGCACAGATGAAGATAACAAAGTTGCTGAAAAGTTAATCCCTATGAAATATCAAGATATGGAGGCGGCTTTTAGTGAGGAGGCCTCCAACAAATTATCCAATCATGGAGTGTCCGACATGAAAATTGAATTCAAAGAGGGGCAAGAGCCGCAAAACACAAGCCTAAGACCCATGTCTATGGTGGAACTAGAAGAACTTTGGCAATATTTGGAGGAGAATTTAGGAAAGGGGCAAATTAGATGGTCCAAGTCCTTGGTCTTTGCCCCCATTGTATTTGCTAAAAAGAAAGATGGGTCAATTTGAGTGTGCGTGGATTATTGAAATCTGAATAGTGTCACAATAAAAAATAGATACCCGTTACCATTAATCCCCGAGCTCATTGATCGCTTATTAGAAGCCAAATTTTTTACAAAATTAGATATCTAACAAGCATATCATTGAGTGAAAATGGCCGTTGGTCACAAATTTAAAATAGCTTTTAAAACACGCTATGGCCTTTTTGAGTATTTGGTGATGCTGTTTGGCTTGACAAATGCTCCCGCTCAATTTCAATCATATATGCAATATATATTCAATGATCTTTTGGACATCTCTGTAGTGATTTATCTTGACGACATACTTATTTTCTCAAAAAAATTGGAAGAACACCAAGTGGTGGTAAAAGAAGTTCTTCGACGCTTATAACAACTTGGCCTATATGCTAAAGCTTCAAAGTGTCAGTTTCATTGTATCTCTGTGGAGTTTCTGGGAATGATCGACTTTGGAAAAGGAATGGAAATGTGTTCTAACAAAGTTAAATCAATTCAAGAATGGTCCCCTCCCAAAACAATAAAGGAAGTCCAATCATTCCTAGGCTTTGCAAACTTTTATCAAAGATTTATTTGCAATTATTCAAAAATTACGATAACTCTCACAAAATTGACACTAAAAAACCAGCAATTTGAATGGACACCTTTGGCGCAAAGCGCGTTTAAAGAGCTCCAATCTCATTTCACCCAAGCCCCAATATTATTATATCCCAACTTTGACCAATCTTTTATTGTGGAAACGGACGCGTCTGACATTGCAACAGGGGCCATACTCTCCCAACATGGGGAGGATAGGCATCTCCATCCTTGCGCTTATTGTAGCTCCAAGATGACAATAGCTGAACAAAATTATGATATATATGATAAAGCGGGTGTATCTTGAAGGATCTCCACACCAGATTCGAGTAATTTCAAATTATAAAAACCTTGAGTAATTCCTTACTACAAAGCCACTTAACCGCCAACAAGCCCAATGGTCAGAGTTACTTTCAGCTTTTGATTTTGTTATTCAACATAGACTGGGATCACAAAATGGAAGAACGGATATGCTCTCTAGGCGCACTAACATCCAAAAAGATATAGACAACAATTCTAAACCTTTATTACGACTAGCAATGTTGGAAACATGCAATCCTATTTGGAATGATATAGAGATTCTTCAGTACATAAGGAAATAACTACAAAGGATAAAGATCTTCAATTACTATTAGTAATTTTGAACAAAGAACCTGCATGGGCCCCAATAAACATTTGACGACGATTCCAAGACTACAAGTTCAAGGACGGAATACTCTATTACATGGATAAGATTATGGTTCTCAAAAATGAATAAATACAACTCCAAATATTGAGGTCACGACACGATGCTTCCCTTGTAAGTCATTTAGGCCAAGCTAAAACTCTAGATCTAGTAACAAGAACTTTTTACTAGCCGACCTTGAGTCGATATGTTCATCGGTACATGGATGACTGTGATTTATGCCAAAGATCAAAATCCACACGACACAGTCAATATGGTCTACTACAACCAATTCTGGCAACGGAAGCACCATGGAAATGAGTCATAATGGACTTTATTGTCAAATTGTCCAAGAGTGCAGGTTTTGACGCCATTATGGTAGTAGTTGATAAAAACACAAAATTAGTTCACTTTATACCAACAAACAAAACAATTGATTCTAAGGGCACGACCACCCTATATCTTCATCATGTGTGGAAACACCACAAGACACCAAACAAAATAATTTCAGATCAAGGCTCGGTGTTTGTGTCAAAGTTTATGCAAAGGTTATATGACCTCTTTCGGAGTTGCCCTACTCCTTCAATAGCATTTCACCCGCAGTCGGATGGACAAATGGAGTGGGTCAATCAAACTTTGGAACAAATTCTTCAAATTTTCACCACCCAACGACAAGATGACTGATCAGACCTCCTATCCATAGCTGAATTTGCATATAACAATTCTCTCCATTTAGCCACAGGGTGTTTGCCTTTTTATGCCATGTATGGGTACCACCCATCCCTATCTTTCACATCACCTACAAATTTCACAGTACCAGCAGCTAAAGAAAGGATTTGTATTTTACAAGAAATTCATGAGGAAATAAAGACTACTATTAAAATTGCAGGAGAGCAAGCAAAGAGACACTATGATTGGCATGTCCAGCAACAACCTCATTTTCAAGTCGGCAACAAAATACTTCTCAAACATGATCACATTTCTACAACCGCACCTTCTATGAAATTGGAGTCAAAGTTTTTGGGGCCCTTTTCCATCACAAGTAAATTATTGGAGTTAGTATATCAGCTACAACTCCCCAAAATGCTCCAAATTCACAATGTGTTTTATGTATCACTTCTGGAACCATATCGTTAAGATGCCATTTCCGCTCGCAAGCAGCTGCCTCCACCACCAGTGGTGACGCCAGCAAAGGATATTGAATGGGAAGTTTGCAGTATATTAGACTCTTGATTTAGTGATTGAGGGAGAAAACTTCAATACCTAGTTTCATGACAAAGATATGGACAAACCTAGAATTCTTAGGAACTTGCAAAACGTTTGCAGAACGCTCCCAAATTTGTCAAGAAGTTTCATCATCGACACCCTGACGCACCAGGACCACATAATAGAACCTCAAAGAGGAAGTAATGTTATGACTCCGTCATACATCTGGACTACATAGTAGCGGTTACAGTGGTTAGCTTTTAGGACTCTTGTCATTCCATATAAATGCCAGTGAGAGGATTGTGTCTCTCACCTTGCATTCTGTTAATATCATGGATTGTTGTAGACTCTAATTCTTCTCGCTTGCAATGTGATTTTTGAGTGAACTATTGAGGCTTTGTAATCTGTTAACGTCACTCTTGGTATGGAAGGGGAGCATTGGGAAAGAGGGGATCTTGCAGGTAGGATCATAGAGCGGTGATGCAGAAAGCTGGAAGGTGAGATTAGAGCGTCGATATGCAATTTGTGGCAAGTCTTGACATATGGCTACCAAAATCTAAAACTTTTTATACAATTTGTCATAAATACAAGAAGTTAAAGGCATGATTATTATAAAGGATGTTTGGTTTTCCAAGTGATTTGCTAAACAAGTTTTTGGATTTACCAAACATGTTTTTGGATTTGCTAAACAAATTTCTTGGATTTGTTGCAAGAATCAGGGTACTATGGGTTCTTGGGGTAGCGATTGTGCTAGTCATGCAAAAAGGCAACAATACAACTTTGGGTTCTTGGGGTAGCGATTGTGCTAGTCATGCAAAAAGGCAACAATACAACTTGGAGTATAGAATGTAAATCCTTTATTGTGAATCAACAAGTCTCCAGAAGTTGTACATCAAATTTTTAGAGCTACTCGACAAGTCTCCAAAAGTTGTATATCAAATATTTAGAGCTACTCAAAAAAGTCTTGGACTGCATGCCACACTACATGTAGAAAATGCACTTTTATCATTGTATGCAAGTGAATATGAGTTTTGAATTAGTAAGGAATCTAGACTAACAATAACGTGAGGGTTTTAGTATTAAGATTTGACCAAAATTGACAAATAGATTATAAAATTGTATACTAAAAGAAATGACATATGGTCTTCTCATGCTTGAAACATGATATTTGTTACTTTGGGCAAAACAATTTCCCATAGTGGATTTTGGGATACTGTATTTTACATGTGCAAAAATACTTTAGTGATTCCTAAGAGTTTTTGATAATTCCTTCAAGATACTTTGTCATTGACAGTGGACTTTGAAGAAATCATCACAAAATTCACTGTAAATCAACTAAGAACCTTTGAAAATGAAATCCTCGGAAATCCCAAAATCAGTTTTTTTCCCAAATTGATGAATACTGCGTTTTGAGCTAGTGTAAATAGTGTATACGGATCTCATGTCTTGTCCCTCCAACTACAGAAAAAACTGAGTTTGTTCTTAAATTTAAAAAAAAAAAAATTAAAAAAAATACAAGTCCCTTTGTGATATCAGATGTGGATCACTTTAATATCACATCTTGACCTCTCTGTGATAATCACATGATTACAACTAATACACATGCAGACAATTTGCTGGAGTTGGACTTGTATGGGTAATGCAATGTTCTATTTTACAATAAATCAGCATCTCACAAATGAATTGGTTAAGTATGTAATCTTAATGTGCTTTATAGATAATTAGTATTTCATAATTGGTTCAAAATCTAACATTGATGCACTGTTGTTTTAGTCTTATTTTGAAACCAAAAATAATAGTTGCCTTCATCACAATGCTACTTCTTAATACTTTGTTAGGGGTGATTGGCAATTTTTGGCTTTTAAAAACATAATTGAAGGGCGTTTTGTTGTTTTGTATTTGAGGTATCCTTTATTGTTTCAACTTCCACCAAGAAGTTCTATAAGATCTTGGAGAAGGATGTAAGTGGAAGGAGCTTAATAGTTCATATAAGTTAGAGAATTTTTACTACTTCAACTTCCACCAAGAAGTTCTAAAATGTTTTAGAAAATGCCATAAAGTTAGTGAAGGTTAGGCTCTCACTTGGTAGTATAGACATGAAGATTTGTAGGCAATGACTGGTTTTAAACAGTTCTCATGTTTACATATAGTTACCTAACTTACCTTCTCTCAATCCATTTGATTATATATTTTTCCTTCATGTAAATCTGGTTCAAATTTTTAGGATTCCTCCTTGTACAGTCAATGAATACATTGAAGTTTAGGAAATTGATGTAGCACCCTTTTTTTACTATTCTACCACATCTAGTGTATATGGCCAGTATTTACAATATTAAAATAGGTTTGGACCACGGGAAAAGCATCCCTAATTTGAAAATACAACTTCACATAAAAGATGCAACTGTAACTTTCTTTTTGAGCTCCAAATCTTGCTTGTAGCATCAATTTAAAAATATTTAAATTATACTAAGGCTAATTTAGACTTTTTTAATGATATTGTGAGCAAGATCTAGAGCTAAAAAACAAAATTATAGTTGCAACTTCTATGTCAAGTTTTATTTTCAAATTAGTGATGTTTTGCCCATGGTCCACACCTACTTTAATATTGTAAATACTTGCCATACATATTAAGTGTGGTGAAATAGTTGAGAAGGGGTGGTATTGTATGAATTCCCTTATGTTTATTATCAAAATGTGACTTCAGAACACGAGTTCTCACTCATGAACTAAATAATGAAAAAAAATTAAAGAACACAAAGACACTAAGTAGACATTTATACTTAAGCGCTATCATGTTGACAAGAGCTTGCCTTGGAAAATGTATGGGATTCTAGTTGCAGCCTATTTCAAATTAAGTGATGGAAAGATGCCATAAAATACAATCTTCCTCTAAAAACAAAGCCACAAAAAGATTAAAAAAAAACAAAGCATGCAAGAAGAAAAGTAAAAAATATGGAGTATGTAATATATATTATGAAATGCATCTCATCTTTTTCAAAGTAGGCTTCCAACTATATACTAAGGAGATAGGACATAAAGTAAAAGTCCTTCTCTACTATTGGTCCTTGAGTCATTTTAACTAAAACAATTCTAAAGTAAAAGCCACTCTATAGTATTGGTTTGTGGAGTCCCTTTACTAAAGTAAACTTCATTGGACTCTAATTAACCCATTAAGAACCGATCGATCATCATATGGTCAATTATGGTCCTTTTTTATTTTCAGAGAGAGCATGTTAATAAATTTGATGATGTGGCAAAGGGGATGGGTTTGGGAAATTGGGAAGTGAAGAGTTTAGGATAATAATCAAGCCAATCTGAGGTTGTATGTGGCTAGAGGGTTGAAAAAACTAAAACAATATTGGTTGAAATTACACCAAGATTTGCTAAAAATTCCTGCTTCACAACGCACCTTCAACAAAAATTTCAATGCAAAACCCTATATCATGCGCAACACTTTCATCTGTACAATTAGATCTCTGATAGGCACTTGTATTCAAAAAAATTACAATTGTCCCAAATTGCCCAAACAAAGGATTGTTCACCTCAAAATCAACCATGGTCTTAATGGGTTAACTAACACTTCTATAAGGTTGTTGCCTCATCAAAACCTTATTTAGGAAAACCTTGCTAATCGAGGGCAAAAAACCGTGGATGAGGGAAAAAGAATACAACAACTCACACAAGCTACAGCGGTGCCTAGCTAACAAAAAGGTGGAGGGATAGGAAAAGGTTTCATAGTAAGAAAACATTCATTGTAGCCAACTTTGAGGTAACATGGTGCTATACATGAAAACAAGGGATTCAAGTGGGACATAGACATTAATCTTAGGCAGACCTTTTTCTTAAAAATGTTCATCTTAGCTAGGCACTATTGTATAATCTAATTACTTTAGTCATATGTACCACACGTTGTAATTTGCATCACAACAGTGCATGGGAATTAATCTAGGTTGACAAAAATTATTAGCAAACACCAAAGAGTGGAGCTTAATCCCTAAGCTCCAAGGTAGATAAAAAAACTACAATGTATACCAGAAAAATTGTGTAGAAAAAGTTGTTCTTGATTTGATTGATTTTAGAAGTGATCATGAACACATGGTCCGTCATGGAAGGCAAGAAGTTATTACATCATATGCACTCATATTTTTTGGTAATTTGAATTGTGAAAAGATTCAAAGAGAGGGTGTTAGGTTTCAGGTGGACCTTGCAATTTTCATGAGAGCACCATTGATCATTTTTGCAACTTTTAGAAACAATATTATATTGAATAGGCACTTACTACACCATTGTAGAGCATTGTAAAGGGGTTGGTTGCAATGACTATTTTGACATTTATGAGTTAAAACTAATTTGAATATTTGATTTTATACTATTTATAAATATATTGAGTGCTATAATAAATCCATATGCCCAGACATGATCTATTGTGATTCAAGAGTATTTGGATAGTTTCCTCAAGTACAAAACCTTTCATATGCAACATTTGAAAGAATCTCGAGCAAATTGTGATGTAAATATAAAGATTTAGCTATTTTGGCTGTTGTTAGATATTCAAGTTTTAATCCCTAAATGCCCGAGGTTGTATTTCTCATTTGTATAAGGCAGTTTTGAAGGTTTTGAATTGCCCTTGTAAGATCATTATTAAACATCAAAACAAAATTGTGATTGTAGAATCTTGATGATTGAGGCTTGTACATTGCACTATCTCAAAAACCAAAATTGCCATACAAATTTAATAATATTTGTGATTGAATGTGGATAAGTACGTATTATTTTGCTTTCTTTGGAGCCACCAAAAATCTCTAATGCAAATTGGCAACTTTTGGATACAAAATTGGGAAACAACCACTTAGTGTGCTTTTGTTTTTCTTGTTGTTAATTGAAATGTAATGGCCCCCCTTCCAAATCCATGATCGCAATTTCACAGATGATCATGGAAAGCAATTGTCAAACCCCAACAGCCTCAAACAAAAAATAAAATTTAACTTCAATTATTGAGTAAAAATCATTATGAAAGAAAGAAAATTCAACAACAAAGAAATTTTATTTTTACAACAAAGACATTTGAAGTGAAATTAGTCCAAAAGCAATTTTAGATTTTGTTGAATGACAAAATTTCAAGAAAAGGGCCTTTACTGCCCAAAGGAGTGCCCAAGGGAAATTTGAATTTTTTTTAAAACTTAATACCTACCTTTTCAATGTGGCAACTTGTCATAGGCTTTGTGACACTAGTCATGACAATATTCACAACACTTTGTGACACAAAAGGTATACTTTTATTTAAGCTTCCATCAAAAACAATTAGAATAAGATATGGAGGAAATTGAATTTGAACGCTAAAGGTAACTTCAATGCATAGCTTTTCCAAAAAAAAACTTGAATACAATGAAAGTTGTGCCATGAACATGGTTTTAAAGATTTTTGAATTTTTTTGGACACCAAAATTTGGTGTTTTAGACATTTAGGGGTTAACCCCTGAACATCACATGGGCTTTGGAGATACGATACCAAATACAATTGCAACCAGTATTTAGAAGTTTGAATTAGCTAGAAATTAAGTGTTATAACCATACATATTGAAGGGTTGTATGATGAGGGGTGCATAATTTTTTTTGGAAAGCCCTTAGAACATCTCAAATATGTTTGTATATACGGCCGTACATACGGCAACAAAGGGCTTCAGTGCTATTCAGGGGTTAAGCAGCAACAATCCAAGCTTAGCAATTGTACTAATTAGAGTTTTTTGTTCTATTATTTTAGCAAGAAATCAAGAGCGCAAAACTTTTCAAGTTACTTGATATTGGTGTTTGTGTTTATATTGTATTGCAAATGTATAATAATTATAGCTGTTTAAAAAAGCAATTGCACCAACATACCAATGTAGAAAGAATCTACACAAAAAACATGCTTTGTGTAGTAATTTAAAGAAAGTGTAAGTTCCAAATTACTAGGATTTGCTTTGCAAAATGTATATAGATCTTGAATATGTGAGAGCATTGCAACATGAGCAACATAAAAAATGAAGAGAAACGTTTTCTCAAAATGTCCAGGGACCCTTGCCGTCAGCTCCCAGGCAATCGTGATTTCCAAAGCCAAGAGGCCGCAGCACGGTGTGGTGTCTTGAACCCTGAAACCCCTGAGATCTCAAATGAGGTCCCATGCCTCATCCTGCACATGGATGAAAGTTTTTAAATCGCAGTTACAAAATATTTTCTGGGCGCATGCTGGGGCAGCTTGTTAGAAGGGGCAGCCAAAGCAAATGGTTCTTTTTTAGCTCTGACATTGTTGGGGCCTAGATTGACGTATGTGCAGTAAACCGAGTCGTGACATTGTATTTTGGTGGTCCCACTCTGACAAAAATAATTCCATTCATGATTATTGGACCACACTTTATGCACATAGATTTAAGAATTCCAAGTAGTTATGCAAATAGGGAATATGCAATAAGAGAGGCTTGATTGTATAAAAATAAGACTTTGAGAAAAAGATGATTTAAAATATAAATTACTAATGATTTATCATTTTCAAAAAATCAATATGAAAATGCCACTAATTCAATATTCAAATATGATTTGGCAAACGGATTGCTTAATGCAATAGCACTAAAGTAGGAACGCTTATAAGCGTGAGTGTCTCCATAACCATCACCTCTAAAATCTTGGAAAATCTGTGGAAGTAAATAGATATAATTACAAGGATGTACAACATGTGAACATGAAACCTTAGTGTTGGTTATGGGTGCAATGGCAATTTGCTCTTTAAAAATTCACAACTTATTCTCAGGATATCCAAATAATACATTTGAAGAATTGAAGGTGCAAACTCTTTTTTTTTCTGTTCCTAACAGGATCCTATAATTTGCTAGATGTCTATTAATAGGCATTGTGTTTAAAACCCTTAGTTTGATGCTTATGGGTGCTCCTACCTTATTTGTAATAAACGAAAAGACTTCTCCATGTTCTTCTTGTGTATATTTGATATATATAAAAAAATCAGCAAAGAGTAGTTCTATCTGCACGCTGCTAAATAGTAACATTTTAAGTTTTAACTACGGTAACCCTCCCCATACTAACTCTTTTCCAATTCCAAACCCCTATGTACCTAGGGTGTTCATTTTAATTTTGAAATGAACATCTTGGGTACATAGGGGTCAAAATTGGAAAATGGTCAAATATGGAGAGGGTTACCTTACAAAGTTTTTCAAAATTTTGGCTTAATCTCAAATTTGACCTTGTCTTAAATGAGACTCCAAAATACAAGGCTTATTTTTAGCAACTACTAGCTGTATATATTACAAGAGATAATAAAAGTGGAGCTGCTTTAATTTGATTTCCAATTCAAATTTATCTTGGAGCAAGCTCCAGGATAGAGAATATAATCTCAATATTAACTAGCTGCATTACACAAGTTACTCAAAGTGGAATTGTAGTTACAAAATATGGTCAATGTTACTCTTTTTTCTTCAAGCATATAAGTTTTGAATGGAATAGCTTGTTTCAAACGGAAAAATTTGAGCCCTCCAAGAGCCCTCTACAAAGTCTCTCAAGGGGTCTTAAGATATGTACTTACTATAATAAGCAAATCACTAATCCCCTATTTTTGCTCTCTTTAAATTCAATGCAATCATAAAAATTATATTATTATGTTATCCCAGTTGGACAAAAACTATGGGTACAAATGTACAATAGGACCACAGATTCTACTTTACTTGAATAGATGAATGAAGTACTTGGATAATGACTAGTGAGTACATTTACATACTTTGTGAGTGCAATGCTTTTTTTATTGTTTCAGATTGTACATGTGGCTTAGGTCCATCATATAAGGTAGCAATAGGTCTTAGTAAGATCACTAGCCTATATTTTAGAAACCACATGAGTTAAAAAATAGGGTTCATTTAATTCAAAAGACAAAAAATCATGTAATATGTAGAGCTACTATAGGGTTCATGAAATACTCTACATTTTAGTATATATAAATTAGGGTATGTAACAATATTAGGTAATAGGATTTTTTATTAATAAATTAGCCTTGACAAATACAAGTTGAATTTTTTTAGTGTTGTTTGTTGCTCTCCATGTTAAATTGTTTTAAATACATGCCATGGAATTAAGAAATACTAAAACTTGTTAATAAAAAATTCCACTTGGACAATAGTTTTTTAATTCATATGCTTGTTATTGGTTTCATGGCAAATACCATGTGTGTGTATATGTAATAGAAAGATTTTTTTTTAATGAATAATGGAGATAGGATAAAATTGGGCAAACAAAATTCATATGTAAAATAGTTGCATTTAAAAACCAAATGAATGATATTATAAAAAAACTAAGGATACCAAAAATATAACTTGCATAGCTTTTTATATAAAAACACAATCATTTTAGGTACCATATTTTAGATAAATAGGCCTAGATCAAACACCTTCTTAACCTCTAAATGCCCAAAGCACTTTTTGAGCTTCTAGGAATTTGTTCTACGTTGAACAAATAATCAAAATTTTGACTAGTTGTATCTATTTTTGTTAAATTGTTACCGTACAAAATCAAACTACATATATTAGAGATTACATAGGAAAAGAAAACACAACGAACACCATATTCATTAAAATGGGAGATTGGGCACCTCTCAAAATAACCATGTTGATCTCGACTTGATTTTTCAATTTCCATTAAAAGTAGAGTTTTCAGCTAAATTGACATAAAACCTTCTAATTTTAGGTCAATTTTGAAAGGTTTTATTGCAATTTAGCTTGACTTGAGCTAAATTGCAATTAAACCTTTCTTTGAATTTCCTTTCCATTACCTCTCAATTCAATGCAAATCTCCCATTTTAATGAATATGGTGTTAACAATATCATTTATAGATTTGAAAGATTATAATGTTTGATCAAGAGGGTGTTAAAATTGTGAAAATGACTTGAAGTCCTTCAATTCTCTTTTCACATGTCAAATCTAAAAAAATTGTCACTTGAAAAATATGGGGTTAAAGGACATAAAATATGTATTAAGTCCAATCAATTTAAGGTTTTTCACAATCTCATCTACAATTTTTTAAAGCGAATTTCTAGTGTAAATTTTTCTCCAAGGTCTAGTGTATTTGAGGCTCATTTCCAAGAGCTCTCAACACTAAAAAGGTCAAGATTGCAATGTACACCCTTGCACAAAATCTTGAATAGAAAAATCATAATCAATCATTTACAAAATCAAATTTTTGATGCTAAAACTAGACTAAAGAATAACTAAAAATTAGAATCTATTAAAATAGCAACTTAGTTAGGTTTGATAGAAGTCCAAAGTATTGTCAACACCATAATGTGATGCCTTGGGTATTTAGGAGTTAAGTCACGTGTATACCATAAAATTACAAGGAGTTATTTTCTTGAGCAAAGCTAAATAACAGCTTGGTTTGTCAAACCTTAAGAGGCTCTTGGAGGGCTCAAAATGTTGCTAATGTATTTTATATTGTTACACTATTTTCATTAGGAAAATATGGGGGTCCATAAGGCCTTTATTAACGAATCTGGCCCTCCATATGTTTTGTTCCCAATGTGGAGAACCAGCCCCTGCAAAAGGCCAGAAAAAATTAATCCAAAAAATCCAAAATTTCCAAAAATAGTCTTAGAAAAAAATAATAAACTTTTTTTTATTTTTTTTATAATAAAGATATTTGAAAAATCTGAGGTGGCATCAATGATGCCACCTTAACCTGCGCATGATTTTATTGGGAACCAGGTTCCCATGGCTAGGGACCCCCCAAACTCAGGACCTTATTGGGACCCCATATTTTTCCTAATGTTACATATACCATCTTGTTGATTGTGGCAGTTTTCATAATTGTTTATGCTGCAAAAGAAATTGTGTTTTTTTAAATTATAGACCCATGTTGTATCCAATTTTAACTCACCACATATAAGTGATCTTGACAGACACAACTCACACAAGTGAGACTTAAATCCTGCTAAACTTTTCAAAACTAGCAGTTTACACAATCTCAATGGTGGACAAAAAAAGGATTGACAATCACAATCCATGAGTTGTACACCAAAGTTGTACAAGCTTATTTATGAATGAAAAAGAAGATTGATGTCCATTTTTCAATTTTAAATGATAGTTTATCATATTTGTAATTAGTTTTGGTGCATACATTACAAGGAAACCATGGTCAAATCTACAAAAAGTTGATAAAGATTGTGACCTAGTCTATAGTATACCATAGATTAGGTCACAATCTTTATCAACTTTTTTGTAAATTTGACCATGATTTCCTAATAGTGTATAAAGCACATATTTGTGTAGAATTGACAATATCGATCAAAATGCATTATACACGTTATTTTAAAATTAGATGCTACTAATAGATGTGTTTGAAATGAATGATTGAAGTATGTATGAGAAGATTAAATTATAATATTAGTGTGCTAGTGGAGTAGTGGATGTACCCTATAAATAAATCAATAATTGAGGTAAAACCATAAATCACATGTACTGAGTATTTGCAAGCAATCATAAACTCTTGCAAATTCAAAATAATAATCAAATTTTATAGCTCAATTAAAATTTTGACTTTAACACAATATTCATTAATTTGGGAAAAACACTTTCCCAAAACGGATTTTGGGATACCAAATTTCACATTCTTGAGTATATTTTAGTGATTTAAAGTGAGTTTTTTTAATAATTCTTTCAAGACATTTGATCATTGATGTAGATCTTGAAGAAATCATCATAAAATTCAATCTAAATCACTTAAAACTCCCAGAAATGAAAAATTCAAAAATCTCAGAATAGGGGTTTTTTTTTCCCAAATTAACTAATATCACGTTCTCTTTATATGTACTGCCAGTCGTTATAATAAGGGTATCCATGAAATTTTGCCTTGATAAAATATGGCATTGAATGTATTTGTCGTGGTTTTTCAACTTTTTGGATCATTCTAATTTACATTACTTCCTTGTGTTGTATCAATTATCAAAGTTTGATGTGTGTAAGGGGTATATCGCTCTAAGTCCTAGGTCGTACATCCCAACTTCCAAACTCCATTGAAATCTCAAAAGCATAAACTGTATCAAGTGGAGAGCAGTGTATCAAGACCTGTAGCGTCACACTATGTCCCAAATCTCAAGTTCCTTTAACCCCTAAATCTACGGCACCAAATTTTGGTGTTGAGAATACTTTGAAGTTCATCAAATCTAACTAAGTTGCTATTTTAGTAATTTACATGTATGCAATGTTCTTCTTGAAGTATAGTTTAAGAATCAAAAATCTGATTTTGAAAATGATTTGATTATAAATTTCTATTCAAGATTTTGTACAAGGATCTTGACATTCTGTAGTGTTGAGAGCTCTTGGAAATGAGCCTCAAATACACTAAATCTTGGAGAGAAATTTACACTAGAAACTCATTTAAAAAAAACTTAGAAAAGATTTTGAAAAGTCACAAAGTGACTGGAGTTACATTTGTTGTCTTTTTTATTCCTCATATTTTTTTGGTGTCCAACTTTTTAGATCCAACATGTGAAAAGAGGATTAAAAGACTACAAGTCATATTTGCACTTTTAAAACCCTCATGATCAAACGGTATAATCTTTCAATCCATGATTGATATTGTTGTGTTTTCTTTTCCTATGTAACTTCTAACATATCTAGTTTGAATTTGTACAGCGACAATTCAAAAAAACTCAAGACAACTTAGCAAAATGTTAAATTTTATTTCAAGCTATGACAAATTCTTGGAAGCTCAAAAAGGGCTTAGGTTTTTAGGGGTTAACCCCTAAAGGACCAAGGAGCCCACTTTGGGCTTTATGAGAACTTGGGCAGGCTCTATTGACTTCATAGTTTAGAGTTTTTTCATGAAATGTTTAGGATGGATGCTACTCATCATAATCTACATGGGAAGCTTTATTTCATGTCATTCCAGTAAGTAATGCAAAAGTTAGAAGGTTTTTTCAATTTCAATGTCAAACCGGGCAGCAAAAATTATATTCTAAATTTTAAATTTTTTTTTTTTATAGAATTGTATAGATTGATACCTACTCAAAAAAAAATTGAATCACTCAATTTCAAATAATGAGGTAAGAGTTAAAAGGAGTTTCACTTTGCGGGCAATGAAAGTAGGAAGAGGGTAGAAAAAACATATAAGGTAGTGCACCCATGGGCGTCATTGACATAGTCAGGGTGCTTATGGATACTTAAGTGATATTCATGGGTGACAAAGTCATGGTTGTGGGTGACTCCACAACAGTTTTGAGTACCCATCTCACTATTTAAGAACCAACAAGCCTTGTTCTTGGTGAACAAATGCTTGCAGTTGGAACCTTGAATTTGATATCAATATTTTTGGTTTCCATTTCCTAACTTACATTATTTTTTTCAAAGTTAGTCACTTGTTTTACCTACTCCAAAACTCATATTTCCATGCTTATGGGTGCTCCTATCTTAAAGTTATCTTTTACCCTCAATTTTGAAAAATTTCAAATGAAATTGAAAATTAAAGTTACTAATTGTTTGTTAGAGCATTCTCACCATTGGGATTAACAATTTTCAAATTCTTCCAAAACTTATTAGCATATTAGTTATATCTTTCATTCATCAATATCTTTTACTTTACAATTTTTATAAAAATGAATCCAAAATTTTTTTGGTTAATTTTTTTTATGTATGCTTGCAACTCATTTTTCAACATATTGCCAAAATTACATAAGAAATACAACATACATGTTTTTCTCTAAAAAGTCTGAAAAACAAAACTACACCTTCTAGAAGGACTAGAAAAGCCTACATTTTGAAGTTTAGGCACATTGATCTTGCAATTGGTGGGGACATTCATTCTAAAATTTTAGGACAATGTACTTATGCAAGTCAACCAAAGGATCCTATGGTTGGATTTGTTAAGAAGTAAGTTTCAATGAAGATTTTGACCCTAGTTTGGGGACTAGTATTTTGAAGTAGTTTTGGGCCTCTAAACACAAAAGAATTTTAGGGGTTAAAATACCTACATGGCATCACACTTGAAAACTTTACCGCCAACAATGTGGAACTTTGCTCAAAATATTGGGTGCAATATAAATTGACGCCAACGTAGTAAGGTAGGAGGCTCATGAATGGACCATCTAAGGGCTGAAACTAAATTTTGGGGAGGTGAAACTTCTTGAACTAATTTTCAGTAAATTTTCCTTGAAAGACAAGAAGAATTGACATCTAACCCAAGTTGTTTCATATTTTTTGGAGCTTTGTGGAATTAGTTATAAAATTTTGAAGTGAAAAGACCATAGGGCTCTATAACGGTTCACCTTCTCAAATATACATTGTTTATACATTTTTGAAACTTATAAAAAACAGCATGCACACATGAAATACATTTGAGAGGATGGACCAAATTTGAACCTGAGCAGAACATGAGCCTCCTACCTTAGTCAAGCTTCAAAAGAGAAATCTCTCCAGCATTCAAACCTTTTTTGAGTACGTGTATTTTTCCTTTACAATCCAACAAAGTTAGGAATTATCATTGAGGTGGGACTTATCATTGAGGTGGGACTTATCATTGAGGTGGGACTTATCATTGAGGTGGGGCTTGTAAACTTGGGACTTTGGATGCAGACACTTAGTGTGAACCACCCCTCAAACTAAAATCATACGAAATAGTTAGTAGGACATAACTTGATTTCTAGCCTCATGATCTGGAAAGGAACTAGAAATGGTGATCTAGAGTAAGGGGTTTTGGACTTTTATTTATTGTAGAGACCATACATGCCCGAAAATTCATATTTTCATGTGCACTTAACTTCTGAATGCCCTAGAGGCCTAAAAGTGGCCTCACATGATTTCACAAGCCCGTTTGAGGTACTAGATTTAATTTTGGCCTTGCTATAAACTACAAATATCAAGACATTTAATTGGTTTGCATGCAAGTGGAGTAAATGGCAAGGCAAGTCAAGTGTTGTACAAGTGTTTCAAGAGTCTTGATTGGGTGAAACACCATTGGGGGCAAGGTGGTAAGCAACATCTTACAGGTTGTAACCGGTCAATACTCCTTGCAAGCTTCCTTGCGTGGGCTTTGTGGTAATAGGAAATTTGTTGGCAAGGGTTCAAACATGTTCTAAACTATTGTTGTGGTTGCCATCATTGATTGTGTTGGTCATTGTTTTCAGTGCAATAGCAATTTGAACATTGAAACCCCAAAACTTAACATACAAAGAAGTGAAATCTTCAATGATCTGCACGTGTGTGCATACACATCTAATCTTACTACTCACAAATTGTGAGATGAATTAGAGGCTTATAGAAATTTGAAAAATTTAATAAATAGCAGCTACTAGCCAAAAAATGAGATTTTGCCATCACATGTTGTTTGATCAAATGTCATAATCTCCCATTTCCCGCGGTCAAGTGTTCCAAAAATTTGCAAGCTTTTTTCTAAGTAGGTGTTCCACAATTTTCAATGGTCACTTTCTATGGATCATCCAAATGACTAACCCCCAAAGGACCAAGTGGCTGTTCAATAGTCACTTGAGAACTTGGGTAGGGTCATATGAAGTCAATTTTTATTGGATATTTTCAAAAATGTTATAAAAAGTGCAATTATGTATCCCCAAGTGGAAATGTAATATTTTCCTCAATCGGATGCCCGGTTCAAAAGTTATGTTACCCAAAAGAATTTGGGCAACTCGGGCAGCTTGAGCTTCTTTGGAGAATCTTATGCTAAAACTCTCATCAACTTTTGAAATTTGGCAAGTATGTAACTAAAAAAACATAAATTACAATTGTCAAAAAAAAAAAAATTGAACTCTTACATCACATCTAAAAGGGAGTCAAACTTTGTTAACTATGTTTGGGTATTGTCACGAAAAAAAGAATTCCTCTAACTTCAGGCCCTATCATCTTTTAATCTATAAATCCAAAACTCTTGAAACTATTTTTCACATATTCCAAATGTTTGTCTCTAACTTTTTACCATTCAAATTTCAAATAAAGCACTTCCTCATTGCACCAGAAATGATGAAAGAATGACTAATGTATTACCAATTCACTAAACCTCCTTGCATTGCATGGTGTATTAGAATAAGCTAGATTCTATATTACATTTGAAAATTTTCATGAGTGAACCTAACATCATATACCTGTGAATGGTCAAAGAGCTCAAATTTGTGTAGAGCAAAAATTTTACTCTAGGAAGGGTCAAACTCCGCTGACCTTGTTTTGCAGGGATGAATAAAAGCTATTTTTCTCACTTCAAATGTTATAATCTTACAATTTGCGCAATCAAACGGGCTGAATTTTTTTGCACACATTAACTTATCTATTTGACACACTTTTGTACAGTTGGAATTGAGAAAAAAAGTTTTTATTTTCAATTTTGGGCAATGCACTAAAAATTGGCAGTTTTTGAGAATTTTTCTCAAAAAAACACCCTTGATCCCTTAGGGGCTAAGATACGATGCATCAAAGTTGTAGATCTCCAAAAAAAACCCAATTTTTGGTGAAAATGGCTTGGACACTTAAGGGTTAATCATAGAGCGTGGTTCTAAGGATTCTGCCATGGAACAGAAACGTGTGATAGAAAGGGACTTCCTAATTCCTCACGAAAGAGCCGGGGGGGGGGGGGGGGGGGGGGTTTGGGACTTGTGAGCAATGAGGCAATGACTCTAAGAATAGAGAGACAACCGAGGTTCATTCTCCTAGATCCTTGTACCGTACCTCTTTTTTGGCTGAATCCTTTGTCCCTGCCACTGGTTGCGCAGCCATGACTGTGCCGGCCTAGCTCTGCTTTCAAACTCCGCTTGCAGACCTGGTCAAGCAGATTTGATCACCCACCAACAGCTAAGCTTAAACCCTTGTGAGTTGTGGCGCTCTCAGCCCATTGCCCACTGACCCAGCACTGGTAGCCTCTTCCCAAGAGGTACCGGTAACCACCTACCTGCTATTGGCTAACTGTAAATCAATCAATCCAGAAGGTAATCATACCTGATTGTGAGTTTGTGACCATGTTGCGAAATCGGTCCCCAGATATTCTTCTGCATACAACTAACCTGAATGTAAAACTCAGAGTTAAATTTGAACACCTTCTTATTAATCATTAATCTTGAACATTTGTAGTTTCTTTATGGGAAAATTTTATGGAATGATACTCTTGAAGTTTGCCATTAATATTTGTATAGATACCCTTAACACCATATTAGGTAAATCGGAAAACCAACACTTTCATCATTCTACTATATTAGCATATCACAAAAAAATGAGTGTGCATTTTCTTGTACCATAGTGAAGTCTCAATGATTGCCTCCAAGAGTTTTGATAATTACAACTTTTGAACAATAGCTATGCTTACATTTATTGATGTGAAATTAAGGTGGAGTACAAAACGATCCCTCCATTTTTCCCAATTTTCCTAATATAGTGTTCCCTAGTTTTTCAGAAATTGCACAAATATCCTTGGATCATAATTTTTAAATGTTGGTCTATTGTGCATGCCACTTGTTTGTCCCTTGTGCACACGTTTAAAATTATGGTTCAAGATAATTTGTGCAATTTCTGAAAAACCAAGAGTATCTATGTAAATAATAAATATGGCAAACTTCAGGGGTATTTATGAAAATTCCCCTTCATTTATATACACAAAAGGTTCCATAGTGGATTTCCCTTTGCATTTAGTTGCAACGTCTCGTATTTCCCTACAAAGCTCAACACTCGTTAACTTTAAGTAGGTGATTTGGATATTTAGGACAACTGGACAAGAATATTTTTTGGAAGACGGGTGAGAAAATCAAAACTCACACAAGAAGCTGGCAAACTGTATAATTATGAGACTCTTCACCTTTGTGAAGAACTGAAGATGGCCAAATATGTCTACTAATTTTTTACTTCTAATATATTTGTCTTTCGGATTTCGAAGCGAGACCCAAACACAAGTAGGACAAGCTCATGACATGAGCTATATTCAAATGCTCATTTAGTTGTATTTGGGTGTGATTATAACCTTACTATTCAATTTGTCCATTAGTATTGTATGCCTATAACAGTCATATCTCTTATCATGATTGACATGGTTTGAATGAGTGACATATTTGGTAGACGGTACTATAGTGTGGCAGCTGGCAAGTGCAAAGAATGGTCTAGAATGTCATTTGGAGTTTGAACCGGTTGTATTGCATATTGTTTGACTAAAACCAAGAGGATCTTCGTCATTCATCTCCTCTGGTAGTCTTAACCCCTAAATGTCCAAGGGTGTTTTTCTTGTGTTTGGAAGGTAGTTTTGAAGTTTTTGAATTGTCCTTGTAAAATTGTTATTAAATATCAAAACAAAATTGTAGCCGTTGAATCTTGAACTTCAAGGTTTTTAGATGGCGCTACCCAAAAAAATCCAAAATGGCCACTTGGATCTTAAGATATATGTAACTGAATGATGATTATTATAGAATTTTTTGAATTTTTTGGAGCTGCCCAAAACTTCTAATGCTAATTGGCAACTTTTGGATACAAAATTGGGAAGCAACCACTTAGGATGCTTTAGTGTTTGTTGTTGCTTCTTCAAAACTAATGTCCCCCCTTCCAAATCCATGACCATAGTTTCACAAACAAGCTTGCAATGCAACTATTAAAGTGCAAACACCCAATGCAAAAAAAAATAATTTAGCTTCAATTATTGACCAAAAAATTTAATTTGAATGAAAGAAAACTCAACAATAAAAGAGTCTTGATTTCTATAACAAAGGTATTCCAATTGAAAATAGTCCAAAAGCACTTTTAGATTTTGTCAGATGTCAAAATTTTAGTAAAAAGGCCTTACTAAATAAGGGAGTGCCCAAAGGAAGTCTTCACCTTTTGCTCAACTTGATGCCCGTCTTTTCAATGTGGCAAGTTCTCATAGGCCATTAGGCCTTGTGACATTATTCACAACACTATTCATGACACTTTTCATGGCACTATTCATGGCACAAAATGTATGCTTGCAATAAACCTTCCACCAAAAACACTTGGAATAAGATATGGAGGAAGTTGAATTTGATCGGTGAAGCTAACTTCAAAACACAAATTTTCCAAAAATAAAACCTAAAAACAATAAAATCTGTGTCCACAATAGGGTTTCAAAGTTTCTTGAAATTTTTTGGACACCAAAATTTGGTGCCTTGGGCATTTACGGGTTAACCCCAAAACGCCGAGGAGGACAAAAAATGTCCTCCGACTTTGAAAAAATATTTTGAGATTCAGAAAATATTTGTTTTTCATCTGATTTTTTTTCAAAATTGACCATAAACACATGGTCCAACATGTAAGGCAAAAAATAACCTCATGAAATGCACATATTTTTTTGTAACCCAAATTGTGATAATATTCAGACACACGGTGTTAGGTCCCAAGTTGCCCTTCTTGCAATTTTCATGAGGGCACCATGCATTGTTGACTTTTGCAATTTTATAGAACAAAATTTTAATGGGTTGACACCTGCCACACCACTATAGAAACCACTATAGAGGGCAGGCACGGCCACCCATCCAACCTTCAAGGGTTAAATGAAATTACATCATTCAGATACATCGACTATTGGGCAGGGTCAGATAGAAAGATCTACACCAAATAGTGCATTCAAGTTGCCCTAGATATGATGATCATGCCTAAATTTCATGTGGTTTGTAACTTGAATGTTGTTAATTTATTTTTTGGCAGCTTTGTAGTGGTTGCAAGGCCCAGTAATTAGTGATGGAAATAATTTTTTCAGGAGTAGAAGAGTAAGATATGTGAATTAGTGTGGGGCAACCTAAATGCACTATTTGGTGTAGCTTTCCTAGGCTTGAATACTGAACGGTTCTCCAATGACTGTGAAGCTCTGATTGATTCAGATCCAAAACAGCCTAGTCATCCTTGCGTCGGGAACACCACCAAATCAATCTAAACATAGATTGGTATATTCTGCATGTCATCTGCAAAACGCATTGAGACTGGGAACCATGCATTCTAGGATGTCCTTTCTGCACCCGTATGGCTTAGGCTGTCGCATGTATTGTACACAATTTGAATACAACTACAGCTCTATTAGTACGTACTCTCCTTTCCCTTGCTGGAGGTGTCCATGGTGATAAATATATGCACAAGGGCATGGACCACCATGGCCCCGCGTATGTGTATGTGCGCCCAGGACATGCATGCACTTGGTCAGTTAGTCCAGCCGTCCAGTCCGTCGACAACTCAAACCTTTCCATGTCACAAGCCTAATGCACGAGGACGTGGAAGGTAAATTCACGTTGCTACTACGAATCTACCACTCGTCGATGCATGATCAGACACCTAATCAACGTACCGATGGAAAGATTCCAGAGAGGCTAGATTTAGAAAATATATATGTCTGAATCTAGTCGGAATCATTCAATTCTGGTGGTGCCAAATGCCACTGCAAGAGTTGGTTAGGGAATGAGAGATAGAATGATGCCATCTCTACTAAAATCTGGAGGAAGTGCGTGGACCAGCTAGCTTCTAGCCTGCACACCGTACGTGAAAGGAATCCGGGTAACGGATTTCCTGTCAGTTTCGAATCTGAAGAGATCATACGATTTCATACAGGTCATCCGTTGATTTGTGCTGCACGACAAATCACTGTGCGATTCTCGCAATTTGCGGGTGAAACTGTCTCCCTTCTGGCAATCTTGTTGAGTGACTCTTTCGCAATTTGTAGAGTTAATCGTTGCATCTTTTCAGGCCTGAACGTGTCAGAGTGCCTGGCCTTACTAGTAGAAGATCAAGACTGAATTATACATTTTTCTAGGAAGATGCAACAAGCATGCGATTCCTGTTTCAGCATGTATTATTTACTTACTTAGGGCATCCCCAATGCAGCCGTAAGAGAGGCAGGCAAAAGCTTGTGCAATGCTTTAAACTGGACTTGAGCAAAAACATAGGCTCCAATGCAGCAGGTAAATCATATTGCATTTTCCAGGGATTCTCACTTAAGAGCCCCTCTCCTGTAAATTTGCACTATTTGGAGAGTCTTGCATATCACTCCAGCTTTGACTCAAACGCAATTTCAGGGAATTTCAAACACTTCTGACATGAATCAGCCACACATACTGTAAGCACTTAAAAAAGACATAAACTATTAAAATATTGTGTTTAGTAAGTGTCATAATGTATGTGCATTGGGAGGTGGTGGATTGGGAAATGACCTTGCTCTATAAGAGAGCCGGCGTTAGACACGGGCTGACACGTTTTCCAAAGCCTATTTCTCGGTTGGATTGGAGATGCCCTCGAGCCATTTCCCAATCCACCACCTCCCAATGCACATACATTATGACACTCACTAAACACAGTATTTTAATAGTTTATGTCTTTTTTAAGTGCTTAAGTGTGGCTGATGCATGTTAGAAGTATCTAGAATTCCCTAAAATTGCGTGAGAGTCAGAGCTGGAGTGGTATGCAAGACTCTCCAAATAGTGAAAATTTGTAGGGGGGGCTCTTATGTGGGGAGCCTTGAAAAATGCAATATGGTTTACTTGCTACATTGGAGCCCATGTTTTTGTTCAAGTCCAGTTTAAAACATTGCACAAGCTTTTGCCTGCCTCTCTTATGGCTGCATTGGGAATGCCCTTAGGGCATCCCCAATCCAACCTTAAACATGCCCTCCAAGACCAAGTCTGACATATTAGTGGCCATCGGATCATGATCTGATGGCCACTAGTATGTCAAACTTGATTTTGGAGGGCTTGTTTACGGTTGGTTTGGGGATGCCATTACTTAAACCTCATATTCAATAAAATGGGAGTTTTCTATGAAATGAGAGGTAATGTAAAGGAAAGTTGACAAAAGGTTTTATGTCAATTCAACTCAATTTGAGCTGAATTAACATCGACTCAATCTAAATTGCAATAAAACCTTTCAAAACTAACTTGAAATTGAAAAGTTTTACGTCTCCTTCGGTTCTTTTGGGAGGTGCCCAATCACCCATTTTACTAAACATGAGGTTCATACTTATTTACTCACTTACGGGTCATTGCAAGAAATGGGTGTCCTGCATTTTGTCCCCTACCCCCAGGCAACATGTTTTAGAGTCATATCTTTTGCTTGAGAAGCGGGATTGAGATAAACTTTTGGATGAAGGTGGAGGTAGAAGTTACAGACGTTCACTGATTTTTGGGAATTTTTAAAAATTATTTTGGTATTTTTTGTAGGTTTTAGATTGCTTGTCTACCTTTGCTATTTTAGTGGTTTTCAATACTACCTTGGGTCATAAAATTTGAATTTGCGCCCACAAATTTGGGTATAGCTTCATGAGGCAAAGATGCACATATCTACTAACCGTCCAATTTCTCAGTCCTGCACATTCACTCAAAGTGAGCATCCCTTTCTCCCTCCATTGGTGAAAGACCAAAACATTTTTTCCAAAAGTAATTGCATCAGTTCAAGCTAATGAGGGAGATTAGAAATGGCCTTTTTTTTGAATTTTTTTACTATTTTCTAAAAAGCAAGGAGGAAATTGTCTTTTTATCAGTGATTTCTAGCCCTTTATTTTTGTGCATAACTTTTAGAATAATTTTTTTCTAGGTCTGAATTTTCACAAGTATGCTACTTTAAGTGCTTTACAAATTTTCCATATTTTATTTTATTTAAAAATATATATTTCATAAGCTTGTAGTACTACTCAACACTACCAGTTTTAAAGGTGTTTGACACAAAACAATGAAGTGTTTCTTGCAATGACCCTTACTTACTATGTGGAGGGGTTTAGATTTATCTAGGATTAACCCCTAAAGGACCAACTATTCCCTCCGAGAACAAATGGATTTCGGGCATGTACCTACAACTAATCTACTTTTTGTAACTTTTTGAACTTTTTATTGAAGGTGTGGAATTCAAAGATTTACATGGGCATCTAAATTTTTCTTCATTCCGACATTTATTGAAGAAGTTATGCATGGATTTTTGAAAAAGGGGAGGGCAAGCAATCCAAAAAAAAAATCAAAATTACATTTTTTAAAAATTGAATTTTGAACTTGGTTCCTTAGATTTATATATATGTGGGAAGCTTTGAATCACTCAATTTTGATAGATGAGATGAAAGTTATGAGAAGTTTTGGTTTGGAGGTAGGTATGGGACTTCCAAACCTCCATTCCTTTTGCCCCTTGTAAAATTTGGTACTGTACTTTTTTGAGCTCTTTGTATATATATATATTTTTTACCTTTTCTTTTCCAATTTGTAGTAGACTAAGATTCCTTGGTTTTTACCATTTGGATCACAATAATTCACATTTTTGAATTTTACATAAATTCTCTAGTTTTGCCTAGTGTATATGCAAATTTCATGGCCTTACGGCATTGTAGGATTTTACAAAGTATGATTCACACCTCCAATTCATTTGAAAATTATCCCACACATACTTGACTTGGTCTTCTACATGAGAAAAATAAACCTCAAAGTCAACTTTGTGAAGAGCAATTTTTTTAATATAGGAGCCGTCAAAGGCTTCTGAATTTTTTGGGCAGTAGGGAAAAAACTTTTTTTTTTTCACTTCAGAGGTCAATATGTCACTCCTCTACTTCTAGAATGAGCTGAATTTTTTGCCACAAGTACCTCCCATAGTCTAGGGCAAGATCTTACGGTTGAATTTTTAAAAAACCTTTTTTTCCTACCTTCTACTCATTCCTCCAAAAGTGGCCGTTTTTAGTGATTTTCAAAGAAAAATGGACTTGGTCTTTTAGGGGTTAAGTTATAGAGAATTGTTAAAATGGCACGATTCAACTTACCAAAATTGTGACATGCAATTGCTCAAGGCTCTAAAACTACAAATGGTGTAGATATGAGATTCCAAACGCTTGCCAATGTGGCATTCTCTTGATATTTTGTCATATGAATGAATTTGGCATTATTTAGTTGAACCAGCGTTGTCTTGTTGGACAAATTTTGGTATCTAGTTGTCGTGTTGTTTGTCAAATGTCCAATGTCGCGCATTACTAATGTCATGTATGAGTGACATTTGGTCTAAAAAGGCCATATTTAATAGCTAAAATAATTTGAAAATCTTTTTTAAATAAAATCTAAAATGTAGAATCTAATAATCTTATATTGAATTGAGCTACTTCAATAAAATGAAATGTTAATATGTCAGTATTAGAAATAGAGAGTGTTTTATTTAAAAGTCAACCTTAAAATTGACTTTACTAAACAAATGGAGGAGCTCTTGCCCATCTGTGACGTTGTGTTTATCGATTTGTTGCCATGTCAAGGAAGACAACACTGAGTGGAACCACCTCTGTCAAAATCTCAATCCTAAAAAGGTGGCATTAACCCCTAAGCGCCTAGCCCATATTCATCAATATGTAGACACACTCACACTCAATCCAACCAAATTGTCATCATAAACAAGATCCACAAAATCTAACCGTATGGAATGGTAGGTGAGACAAGCTCCAAAGTATAGGAAAATGGACAAATGGTTTGACCGTTCCAATAGAAAGATTATAACAAGTCAAACAAGTACTATTTCATTTCTGAGCTCCCCATTTTGAGGTCCTAGGATGCTCAGGGATAACGCCATATTTGTTAAATTGGGAAAAAGAGTACATTTTGGGACTTTTGAAGAATTAAGGTGGTCACCTTAATTCAAGCTCTAGTGTTTTTTTTGATACACGTGTCTTCACCTGAGAGGAGGAATTTGCAAGGGAAAAAAATCTTAATGACTCATATTGAATTTGATACCTTTGAATCTGGTTTAAGGTGGCATTTTGGGTTTAAGGCAGGGTTATTACTTCAAGCGAGTTGAGGCTATCGGACAGCATGGACGAGCAGACAAATAAGACAGCACAGGTAGAAAAATCATACCAAACGGGGGGATTATGGCATTTTTAGGGTTTTTGACCTAAAAATGGAAGAATCAAATTATAAAATTTCATTTTTATTACGTGATATGGCTTTGAATTCACATTTTGACTTCATGTTGGCAACAATGAGTGTCACTAGCATGTACAAAGTAAGTTTTTTTTATCATTTTGGACCATTTTTTAAAGTCAACTATGAGTTGACTTCACCAGACGGACCATGACCTCAATTTGACACTTTGGACGTACGGGCAGGCAGGCAGACAGGCGGCCCAATGTAACAACCATGGTTTAAGGTGGCTTTTTGGGTTTAAGGTGGAGTACAAAATGGTACCTCCGTTTTTCCCAATTTAACAAATAATGGAGTTCATTGGAATTCTTTACAAGGGCAGACTTGTGTTCACATCTTGAACATACTGTGTATCGACTTTTGAGATGTGAAGCTAGATTTGCACCTATCTATATCTATCTATCTAACGTCATATTTGTTAATTTGGGAAAAATTGTACATTTTGGGACATTCAGAATTTTGATATGAAGGTTTTAGGTGGCCTCCTAAAACCTACACGTGTCCTCACCTGAGAGGAGGAATTTGCGAGGGAAAATTTTTTATTGGCTCAGATTGAATATGATAGTCTGATACCTTCGAATCTGGTTTAAAGTAACTTTTTGAGTTTCAGGTGGAATACAAAGTGGGACACCTATTTTTCCCAAATTAACGAATATGGTGTTATCTACATTAATGGGAACTGTCTGAAATAGTTCTGTGGTAGTCTTTCTATATTGGCACGCATGGTAATGCTCTCAATTATATATATGAAAATGTTGTGCAATTTCCTCAAGCGGCTCTTGGAATCATTACCTTCTTATTCAACCGTTTCCTGTTGCCATAACGGTATAAGCCGATTGACAAAATACAGGCACTGCTTTCAATTGGTGCACACTGTAATGCCTGCATTATCTATTTTGACTTAGAGGAGATAAAATAGACATCTTGACTGGTCAACCGTGGTTTCAAATTGCAAAATCATTAATTTTCAACGAGTTTCAAACGACAGATTTAATTGTAGATGGAAGGAAACACGGCAATCATGAAAGTTTATTTCTAGTGTTTTTCTGGCCTCAAGTTTTGCCCAATTACACAAACTAAACATAGGCCGAAGATTTTCAGCCACTCGCTACCGATAATACAATAATACACTATAGTCTGAGAAAAATCTAGGATTGGAGAAAAACATGTTATCAAGTGAGTATCAAGGAAGAAGATTCAATATAACCAGCTCTTTTAGGTCACCGTATCAAATAGCTTAGGCGATCAGAAATTCAGAAATCTCCAGGGCAAAAACTGAGTGCAAAACGAATTCAAGTTTGCTGACAGGGGCACAGGGCTATGTAATGACTATTTCCTCGATCTATTAGTCGTCTAAAAAATGAAAAATCAGTTTTTAGTAATGCAGAATCTGAACCTCATGAAGCATAGGCCATCTTTTAATAACAACATACAAATCTATCATCTATGTAGAAACATACGATATTAATTGTCCAAGGTACTTACTCAGTTACTGTCTCTAAAATGATTGTACTACGAACTAGTCGTAATCTATGTGTCTAAGCAACGAGGGTAATCCTGGACCCCGTCCTGGACACTGTCAGCAATGCAAGTTCCGATGCAGATAGCGATCACGTACGTTTCAGACCCTCCCTTTTGCAAAAACTCAGAGTTACTCAACCACACTGTAACTGTGGTTTTCCTGACATTACAGGTATTCGTGCATCCCAATCGTACACTGTAACAACGTGAACCATCATAATCCTGTCATAGAGGGTTGTACTTTGAAGAATCAACATCTTCTTCATTTTCAGTAGCTAGCTCCTGTCTGCAGAAACATAAATGTAAACATCAAAAGCCTGAGCCCTGAGGTAATTTGTACAATATCTCTTGGAACTGCATCCGGCTAAGCGATCAAGAGTAAGTTGCTAGCTGTTGAGAGCTCGAAGTGCGAACAGACATGGTCACATGGGTGGTACGGATTTGATAATAAACTTGATTTCATGATATTCCTGTAGAAAGTGAGATCGTACTTACATACTCGATTACAGTACTCGTACTCCAACTCAAAAGGTCCTGACCAGTAAAAGATTCTACCACCTAATCTAGGGAGAACCAATGCAGTCATGGTACCAATGCTGTTCGTAACAGGTGCGTAGGGATGGCGTAGGGGCCGTCCTGGCCAGCCAGACCGGGTCAAGCTAGGGAGCATCTGCATGTCTGTTTAGAATTGGCGCATGCTGAGTTGCTGAAAGAAAAAGGGAGGCCCACAGCCCACTGGTGATGATCGAGGCAATGAAGAGAAAATGTCTGTCTGGCTCCCTGAATGCCAACTATGCAGCCTGGCAATGATTTTGCCAAGCCCCGGAGGTGGCATACAGGGAGCCAGGCAGTCCCATTGACTTCTGCACCGTTCAACCCTGAACTCCCCTTTTCCTTTCTCCTTCAAATACATTCGATCTAACATTGCAAATTTGCAACAAATCAAGAAGAATGACTTGCTCATGCAACCATCGTCGTCTCTTCAGTCTCCTCTTTCCAGTAACATCAACTTTGATTGCAGTACTCGTCGGTTGCCTACCCGCTTGCCTATTATTTCCCCGCAATGGCTTGAATTGAAGACAGTCCAAATTCTGTAGCTGGAAATAGTCCTCTGAAGGAAATCAAAGAGAGGCCGGAAATCTCACAAGTGCTTACTGGTGTAAAAACATCAGTTCCCAGTAAATGGAATAATGTACATGAGGAAAGTAAGTGGCTTACTAGAAAACTAAAAGCACATACTTATAACCAATGAACAATACATGTTAAGCTGGACTAGCGACCTGATGATGCTACATTAAAATGAAATTCGAGACAAGATTTCGACAATCTGTAAAATCGGGTTCCTTTTCCCTGATGAAATGCTGGCTCCACAACTTCTCGATGTGCAGATATCCATCATTAAAGGCGAAGCATTAAGAATCTCTCATTAAGAGTTTTGGTATATTGCAATTATACATACTGCGCAAACATCACTTCGTGCGGAGGAATTGAAATGACATGATGTAAGTGCATTTCATGAAACAAGGACGTATGAGATTTGACGTGAGGTACACTGCACCACTCGAAGGCGTTTCTGACACCATGACGCACTAAAACCCAATGGAAAAGTTCTCAGTTTTTCTAAAGAAATATGTGGCTTCGGCTAATCGGTCACAACTTAATTACAAGCAAGCAGTCGATGTATAATCTGAACGAAGGGGGTTTGGGTTAGGGGTTTATGGTTTTGCGAAGAAGCAATTAGTGGAATTAATCTACTTACTGCAGGCATGGTTTCTACCAGATGAAAAGCCATTAAGTATTGTAATTCTGCACGTCTTCAAATCCAGTGAGGATACACATGTGTAAGAAGGACTTCATCTAGCAGTGAAGGGAGAGGTCGCTTTTGGCAAACCCTCTCTAACTAAACAATTATATAGTCTTGGTGCTAAATCGGAAAATGCTATTCAAGTGATTCAAACGAAGACTGAGGTATTACACAATAAATGGAACACTCTACCTGGGATAACTGAAGACTTCTGTCAGGTCGTCCGAGAGTGAATTACACTATGACCAAGTCCTGAGCCTGACAAACATAATTATGAGTTTTTCAGTTCTAATGGACATGGTTAGCCAATACAGCAAACTATGACGACCAATGGATATATCCAGCTTTCAAATATTTGTGTCATGGTTCTCGTCAACATGCTATCACTGTCTGGCTGGACACTTGACATTTGCCACCAGCGCACAGACACACGTTTAAAACTGAAAAGTAGATTCTAAACGACCAGCCAGATCCAATGGCCTCCAAAATTCGGTATCGACACCTGCTCTAAATGCACATGAAAATCATGAAATGTACTAGAAATGATTCCAATCTTAACATGTTCCAGGTAGAAACACGGAAAATCAGGTATTCCTGCCTTTCAACACGAAGATTGCCTACAACTGCAACACAACATGAGACTTAGTATAAGTTCATAACATGGTCTATTAGAAGTCCTCCCCCAAGTACGTCTAGAAACCCAGAAGTTGGTACAAAATACAAATGAATTAACAATCAATTAAAGAAGTTTCACTCCAAAGCTAAATCTGAAATGAAAAGCAATCAATTCATGGTGAAACAATTAGCTTATATCCAGGCTTATGTAGAGTAGGACACAAGAGAACTCCAAGAGAAGAAAGTATCGACGACATCAAATGCATCACTTTCTTGCAAGCACAATCGTGAGTATCCAAAGCAGGAGCTAGCTTGCCGTTCGCAAGCAATTAACTGAGCTGCAGACAGCTGTGTAAATCTCTCACTTGAATTTGCACACGGCAGCGTCGAGCACCTCTAGTCAGAGTCAAGACCAAGGCTGGTGGAATGGATGAGCAGGGTTAGTAAGCAATCGGAGGCGCTTTCTGGAACCACAACTAACTAGCCTAAGCGATGAGCCCATCTCTGTCTCTGTCTCTGTCTCTCCACCCAATCATGAACATGAATACTATCAGGTTCCCTGTAGCAATACGTCCAGCCATGATTGAAGACCGGTTGAGACCATGCCAGCAATCACGAGGCAGGCCACGAGTGAGGAAGGAAGGTAACAAAGCTGGCTGCTAGCGCCGAGAAGCCGGGAGTCTGAGGAATGACGAGAGAAAGGAAAGGAAGCAGAGATTGAAGGAAGGTAGCAGTGGATGGGAGTGAGATGCGGGTGCTGCATGGTATAAGTAGCTAATTATTTAGGCAGCCTCGGGTATGGCAGGGACGTCGTTCCACCAGCCGAGGAGCTAGGGGGACAAGCAGCAGCTAGCCGGCCAGGCGGGCGGCTGTTCAACCTCCTAGCGCTGTTGCTACTACTATTGCTACTAAGGGTCCTAGTAGTGGACGAAACACAGTTCGATGTAAGCTTAGCTAGACATTGCGCTTTGGGTTTTGGCCTCGACAGAATTCGACCCTTCGTCTTCGTCCTCCGCACCCTGCCTGCAGCCGGTTTTATCGTCCTTCTAGTTACGTTGACAAAATCTTCAGAGATTTGGCCCTTTTGCTGACGCCCATCTAGTGTAGAACCTGGAACTCTGGAAGAGTGGAAGAGAATTACTACTTCACTAGCAAGTTTCCGATTGCCCTAGAATAACGATGACAGAAATAGATTTCAGTTGGGAATTATTTTTCAATCTTGACTTCTTGAGTCTTTACTGAAATTTGCTAACTTAAAAAAAATCCCCTTGCAGAATCTATACTAAGTTAGACTATACTAGTCCTAGTTGGCTTAAAGCTCTGTGCCCAGGAAGTCACAATTTTGTATTTGGCGCTGAAACCTTATTAACAAAGCTAGCCAATTGTGCAGAGATGAGGTCGAGTACCCACTACCCAGCCAAAAGCTGAGTCTACAAATGATGCAGGTGACAGCGGTGACGCTCACGATCCCAAGGCGGCTCTGGAATCGCTACGGTTGTTATTGTGCTACTACTTTGTCAGAGCGACCCCTTTTCTCACTTTTCCAGGTCAGTGGGCCAAAGCGGTGACCTAGGTAGGTGGGCTGGTGGGGGTGGGGTATGGGATGGGCTTGCAAGGAGACACTCTCAACTCCTATGGTGATCATTCTTTATCTTGTTTTGTTCAACAATATCATCAATAAAGTAGTCCTACTACATTTATACAATCCTCAAATTCCATAGCATGTCTTCTTCAAAAATATCTGGACAAGTGGACATGCGGAAAGGGTCCTTGCAAGAAACAGTCGGAACTTACACGAATTTTTTTAAACGTGCGTGGATTTAGTACTTCAAATCCAAAAGGTTGCATGGTCCATCTAGTTTTTAATCCCTAAAATCTTGAACAACGTTTTCTTGGGGGCAACATAGCAATTTTGGGCAGCTCACTACAAATGGGTTTTTCATGTTTTTTCTTGAAATTTTCACTCATGATGTGTTCAAGGAATAGTTTTAAGGTCCAACAAATTTCATAACTTTTCACTTCATGATTCAAAAGTTATTGCACAATACGCAGTTTCTTTGTTTGTTGGGCAACTCGAATAGCTCAAAAAATTTATTTTTAAATTACATTTTTTTTGGAAGATTTGTGTAAACATGGAAAGCTTTGAATCATTCAATCTCAATTAATGAGATGAAAGTTATGAGGAGTTTTGGTTCGCATGTAGGTAACTAGGTATGGAGGCCTATCACAAGTTTTAGTGAATCTTTTGTAGATCAAGTTATTGTTACTCAAGGGGGTCTTTTTAGCATGGAAGATGTGCATATGGATGTTTCCTACATGCATATTCATGGAATCAAATTCCAAAAAATCATCACCAATGTTTACAATAAACTATCATGTAAAATCATGAATTTCTTACAAATGATTCATCAAAAATGGAGTTTTGATGTTTAGGAACTGTAAGTTGGTATGCTTGATTGGGATTGCATAAGGATGCAATGATAAAAAAATTGACAAAAACAAACCAATTATATTCCATGTTTTAGCAAAAAAACTAAATGGTTGATTTTCACCAAGTAAACATAACATCATGTTCAAAGGTAGAGATTTAGTCACAACATAGGAAATTAGGAATCAAAAGCAAAATTTGATTTTCATAGAAAAATATATATTTTACAAAATCTGGGCATATTACAAGTCACATTAAAAAAATTGTAGGTCAAATTTTTGTTACTTAAGGGGGTTCTTTTTAGCATAGAAGATGTGTATATGGATGTTTCCTACATATCCATGCAATCAAATCTCAAAGAATTTATCACCACTATTTTTCAATCAATTTTCATGTACAATCATGAATTTAATACTAAATAATTCACCAAAAATGGGGTTTTAGTTTTGAGAAATCAAAATTTGGTATACTTGATTGGGATTGCATAAGAATCCTTCTATGATTCAAAACAACAAACACCAATTGTATTTCATATTAGCAAAGTTCTTTTAATGGCAAAATAGGGTGTTTGAGGAATTGTTGGAGGGCACTGTATAATAGGACCGGAGGAATCTCAAGGAATTAACCCTTAAAGGACGGATGGGTCACTGTGGCTTGCCCTACTTGTAGCAATCTATAATATTTTTGCACATAGGCACCAGTACTATTACTTCATAAAGTTGGAAAAGTCAACATTGCAAGCTGATCCCATGAAAATTACAATAAGAGCAACTTGAGACTTAACACAATGATTTTGAATTTTCTCACAACTTGAGATACTAAAAAATATGAGTATATTTGATGATTTTTTTACCTTCCATGATACACTTCTGAAAAAAACTAGATGAAAAATAAATTTTCTCTAGACTGCAGAATCTTTTTTTCATAGCCAAAGGACGATTTTTGTCATCTTGCGCGTTTAGGGGTTAACACATATCATTTGAGAAATAAAGCTAATGAAGAATCCACATCGTTGGTCAGACATTTAGGCTCTCGACAGAAGCCCCTGTATGTGGACTGGTGGCTAGCACAAGCTTTTCGTACGAATTTCAAATTAGTTGTTATTTTCGCATTTTGGTTTGCTAAGTAATGAAAATTCCAGCAGTAAGTTGACTTTGGTACCATACACACTCTCACTAGATAGTGCATTTAGGTTGCCTCACACTAAATTTTGATATTTTACACTACATATTTACTGATTCAACAATATTTTGTATCAATAATTATTGATTATTGTTATAATTTTTTTAAAATACTAAGGCCTTGGCAACAATAATAGTTTTGTGGAAAAATAAATTAGCACTATCCAAGTTGCAAAGTATGTGAAATCCTAATATCTCAAAAGTTGCATGCATCTCCAAGTGGCCAAGTAATGACTCACAAGGTAACTTTCTAAGGTAAGGCAACCTAATTGTGAAGGCAACCTAAATACACTATTTAGTATACTTTTTAAGGCAAATTTTTGTCACATCTTTCTTGATCATTTTGATATTGGTTACCTTCACTCCCTCTTGAAGAAACTGTAAATGCGCGATATTTTGAATGGAAGTTACTAATATTAGCTCCTAAATGCCCAGGGGTGATTTTCTTGTTTTTGGAAGGTAGTTTTGAAGTTTTTGAATTGTCCTTGTCAAATCATTATCAAACATCTAGATAAATTTGTAACTGTTGAATCTTGAGCTTCAAGGCTTCTAGATGGTGCTATCCAAAAAAATCCAAAATAACCACACAAGTTTTAAGATATTTGTAATTGAATGTGAATGAATATGGAAATTTTTGCTTTTTCTGGAGTTGCCCAAAGCTTCTACTGCAAATTGGCAACTTTTAGATACAAAATTGAGAAACAACCACTTAGGACACTTAGTTTAGCGTTTATTGTTGTTACTTGAAAACTAATTTCCCCACTTCCAAATCCATGACCAAAGTTTCACAAATGAGCCTACAGAACAGCTGTCAAAATGCGACTGCTTAATACAAAGAAAGTTTTTAGCTTCAATTATTGACCAAAAATTAGTATGAATGAAAGAAAATTCAATTGTGAATGAATTCTATCTTCTATAACAAAGACATTCCAATAGAAATGAATCAAAAAGCACTTTTAGATTTTGTTCAAATGACAAAATTTTAGTAAAAGTGCCCTTACAACCCAAGGGAGTGCCCAAGGGAAATCCTCCTCTTTTTCTCAACTTCATGCATGTCTTTTCAATATGGCAACTTGTCATAGGTTCTATGGCACTATTCATGACACAAAAGGTATGCTTGTAGTTTAGCTTCCACCAAAAACAATTGGAATAAAGTATGGAGGAAATTAAAATTGAACACTAAAGCTAACTTCAACCAACAACTTCTCCAAAACAAAACCTTAAAACAATGAAATATGTACCTACAACAGGATTTTGAAGTTTCCTTAAAAGTTTTGAACACCAAAATTTGGTGCCTTGGGCATTTACGGCTTAACTAAGGTAGGAGGCTCTAATTCGGACCAAGCATTTTGAAACGACCATGTAGGGTCACAAAAACAATGCAGAGAGGTTCTTACATGGGTCACATTTTTTTATGTTTGGAAATTGTACTGGTGTATGCATTGTTTCAGGAACTTAATAGAGTGACATGAGCCACTATTGTGTGTGCTTATTGGTCATAATTGTGTTCATATTTGTCTTTCCGTAAAATATGGATACATGTCATACTAAAATAAATAAAAACTTGTTCTCAATCATGATTTGAGTATTAGAATATGGAATAAGTGCTTGCACTCTTTAAGAGCCTTATTGGAGCATTCTTGACTTTATAGTGGTTGTTTTTAGGACTCATGTGCTCCATTTACAAGCAGCCTTTGCATCATGAATGCTACCACCTATGATTAAGAATAACTACCTATGCACTTTTTGCTTTGATAAATTGTAGTTAATTCATACAACTCAAAAAAATTTAAATAAAATGATCACAAAACTGTCTCTTCTTTGACTTTCTACCACAAATATTTCCAGTTTACCAAGTTGCCCGGATTTTTGTACAGAAGCGCACTTTCGCTTAGATGCTCCATTCACGAGCCTCCTACCTTACCTGATATGATGAATGAATTTGCACGCCCAGTGAATGATTCTATTCTTTCTTTTTCTATCCATTTTCCCCTAACCTGAGTGCATTCTGGGCTACTTGGCGGTCGACTAATAAAAAATAAAAAATTCCCGGTCGACTGGTAATAATATATCCAATCCTGTATTAATTTTCTGACTTCCAAAAAAAGTAAAGAAAAGCGTAATTATCTTCTTAATTTTTGCATGTTTTGAGATCAGGGTTTTTTTTTGGAAAAGTAATAAGAAAAGTGGTTCCCAAGCTCGCTAGACTTCCTCTTGGATGAACAATGGATGAACACTGGGTGACAGAGAACTTCGACGGACTACTACTGTAACTGCCTAGTGGATGGGAGTATACGAGGCTGAATACGCTGTATGCATAGTTGGACTGGAAACGTCAGAAAACGGATGGATGGTGGGCGGAACGTTTCGTAGATGAGCAGCTGGTGAGTGGTGACGTGAGTCTGGTCAGCCCATTCATCTGAGGTGACATTGGCATGACATCGGCACCGTGAACACTGAAGGCCCTTTGCCACTGGACAATTGGACGTGTTTGGGTGAGAAGAATTTGTCTTCTTCCTTGACAGGTCCATCAACATGGTTTAAATGAGTTTTTCAAATGTATGAGAAATGCGTCAATAAATCACATATTCTCAAATGATGTATTTCCCCATGTCAAGCAACCAATGAGATGGCTCCATTTGACCTCAACAAAGTGGTAGTAATGATGTTAGATTTTTCAAGTGATGGGGTCTTCTTGTGCTTTTAGTTTTTATTTACGTGATATTATTCAAGTTCATTCATATGATACTCCTTGCCAATAGGAATGAGATTTTTGGTGATTTGTTTCAGATAATGTTCATGGCTAATGGAATTGTTGTTGGATGTGCCGATGGGAACCAGGCATGAACCTCCCTCCAAGATTGTCACTCTTGCAAGCAGCATTTGAGAGCGATAAGGATTTGGATTTTTTTTTTATGAATACCCTTATATTTTGCAGTATTTTGATGAATGCTTTTGATTTTTTGGAAATTGCAGGAATATCTTTGAGAATATCAAGGTTGTGAAAAGTTCAATGAATGACTTGTTTGCACTTTTGATAATCACATCCCTAGTCCTAATAATGTCTAATTCTTTTGTTTGGCATCAAATGACATTGACAAGCACACCACAACATCAAAGTTGTGTTCTTTGAGCACACAACTCTCAGGAGTAACTTGCTATGAGACAAATAATGCTTTTATCATTGCATTAGGCTTGATTCTTAGCATTACCATGCACATGCACAAGCAAATTCTTTTGTGACATGCATGAGTATTGATAATTGTTCCCTCTCCAAAACCCCTACAACTACATCCCTCAATTTCTAAAAACTCAAGGGTATCCATCAAAATATCGCAAATTACAAGTATGGTTATGAAAATTTTCCTAAGATTTTCCTCAATTTGGAGCTAGTAATGAACCTACTTGAAATAATTTACAAAGTGCTTTGTGCTGTAAAACCACTACTTGCACTTAAATTTTGCAAAAACTCAAAAACTTCATCCACAAGATGCCTAATACGTTGTGTTTGTGAAATAGTAATTTGAATGTAATGTCTTTTAGGCTTGCTAGAATTTGACCATGTATATGATGGATTTGGTTACATATATATGCAAAATTTATTTTTGTATTATTTTTAGTAAATCCTTTCAATATAACAGTACTTTTGCAAAAAGAATAAAGCATTTCACATTTGTTAAAAATTGCCATCAACCTTTGTTGAACTTGCAAAAACTATGAAATTTTCATGTAAAATGTGACACATTAGAAAAATCATGAACCTCTAGACGCCCCCTCTAGTCTCCTTTCAAAGGACCCCAATAAAGGTTTTAATTTGTACTTTGAGATATGAAAAATATCTTACAACAAGTGTTGTTACTTTGGGCAAGTTTAGGCTATTGGACAACACAAATATATGGAAAAATTAGACCAGATTGGTGGACAAATGTGTTTGCTCTTGTTTTTAGTGCATTTTTAGGGTTTCACTAGAAGAAAAACAAGGATAAACGACTAGGTCACTAGAACTGCCTTGCAACTGCACAACAACTCCACAGCATTTGCACAATTACAATCTAGTTGTGCAATTGTTGTGCAGTTGTTTGTGGAGTTGCAAGGCAATTCTGGTGACCTAATTGTTGTGATTTGTGGAGTTGTTTATCCTTGTTTTTCTTCTAGTGTTTGACCTAAAAAGGGAAGAATCAAATCACTTTTATTTATTTTGATTGCATGATAAGGCTTTAAATCCACCTTTGACTTCATGTTGACTACAATGAGTGTCACCAACATGTACAAAGTAAGTTCTTTTCATCATTTTTTATCATTTTTTGAAATCAACTGTGAGTTGACTCCATCAAGACAAAGACAAATTCAATCAAGCACTTTGGACGGATGGAGAACTAGATAGACAGGCAAGCCAATGAGACAACCATGTTTACAACCTACTTTTCCCAATCCAAAACTTTAAGTGCAGTGATGGCTAAGAGCCTTACGTCGCAATGGAAACAAGGCAACCATTCAATCATGATGGTGCACAACACCAAAAAATCATAAAAAATTGTAACATTGTACTTGATTGTGTCAACTCAAGTTTGGATACCATATCAAATCCATGCTTTTATAGCACTTAGTAATTGTACAATAAGAAAGTCATTCAAGGTAGTTGGCTAGTGACACTTCACACACAATACTACTAATGTACCTGGCTTATGCTCAATACATCCTAAGAGAGTCACAATTTGAGGGGCACTTGGATTAATTTTAGAGAGCTCATAAGTTTACTAAAGTTCTTACCAAAACACAATGTTCAAAAAAACTAGGGAGGTCTTTCCTAGATTATGTTTAAAACAAACAAGATAACCAAAATGTTGACCAAGAGTGACACTCAACTTCTTTGAGTTGTAAGTTTATAACCATAGTATTCCCAAATTAGGCATGTTATGAATTATACCAATTACATCACATATAGATTGAAAGATTAGTAGATTACAATGCTTGGTTGGAGAAGGTTAGAGTATATTCAAACTCTTTCAATCTTTTGCAGAGATGTCAAATAAAATATACAACCATATAAATAATATAAAATTATAGAGAATAACATATAACACATTATTCGTTAATTTGAGAAAAACCTAATTTTGAGATTTTTGAGTTTTTACATCCTCAAATGAGATTTTATTGAATATCTCTCAAGGACATAAAACTCAAAATGTCATATTCATTAAATTGGGAAAATTAGATTTTCAAGTTATACTCACCTTACACCTAGAGCTTAGTTTAAGGTGGTCATCTTAAACTCCCAAAATCAGGGTTTCTTCCCAAATTAACAAATATGGCGTTTCAGTAGTCCCAAAGTTGGATTTTTTCCCACGTTAATAAACATAGCTACACTCAATTTACTCTGCTTCAAAATCTACCTTATAGAAATGTTATACTAAAACAAGCTTCACTCATAGATGTTATGTATATTGGGGAGTGTGATTTTTTCCTTAGATTCAGAGGGTTATCTTTGAAAGCCCTTCAAATTCAAAAATTGAGTTTTGCGATGAGCCCCTTGTACAATTACCCCAAGACAAAAATATCCATAGGTAAAAAAAATTCCAAAGAACTTCCATTGATGATTGATGCTCAAAAAAGGACCAAGCAAATATTCACCTTATAAACATACGAAACCAAAAAAATTGGTAAGATTTTAATTCACTTGACCAACAAGTGCTGCTTTGATTGGGCATCTATGGATTGGTTTTCTCATTCTGTCAGCCTTGCGGTATGTTTCTAAGCTTAGATGCTTGATCAGTGCAAGAGCTAAATCTTAAGTTCCATCGCTATCCTCCATACTTCGTTAAATCGGTGCAATCCAGTAGGCAGAAGCTCAAAGATTAAGTGCAATTATCCAATCCGGCAAAGTGCTTTGCATCCTTGGATCGAAAATCCCTGTAGAAATCCACAACAAAACATGATCTCTCGTGACAGATCAACGATACGATTGTTTGAATTCTCGTTTTCATGCAAACCATTTGGAGATAATTTTTCGTCTTGGATTTTCCGTTCGAAACTGGAGGAACGGTTTGAGTAGTTGGCAATGAAAAAATTTGACCCTTCAAAGAGCTCCCTCCAAAGTCTCAAAAAGATCCCAGGATATGTACTTATCACAACAAATAAATCACTCATCCCATATTTCTGCCCACCTTTTGAGTTCCATGCAATCATAAAAGTTATGTTGTTATACCATCCCATTGGATAAAGACGTGGATATTATAGAATCATAAATTTTATTTTACTCTATTTCTATAAATGAGTGAATTACTTAAATAGTGATTAGTAAGTTCATTTACATGTTTTATCACTGCAATATTTTTTGTATTGTTTTCAATTGTGCATGTGGCAAAGATTCTTTATACAAGATAGCAAATAGACATGAGTCATTTTTTCAGTACTCACATTAGCATGCTCAGCTAGCTTGATTTGTCAAATATTGTGGGCTCTTTGAGGGCTCAAAATTTTCCTAATGCATCAGAACGAACGAGAGTGTAAACGATATCAGACATGCGAGCATATCTGTACTGCTGAGGAACCAATCTCCTTATCTTGGTTGTACCAAGGTGTTTCAAATACTACAAAGGCTAGAATTAAGCCAATGAATGCGGACATCGACATTGATAGAAACGTCAAACTACGTTGTTGCTGCCAGTTTTCTGTGCAATGCTAAGGTGGAATCCCATATAAACATTGCTGCTGTCAATCTTCGCAGCTTAATTGGATCGAAGCCATACCTCTACAACCTCACCGCAAGAATAGTGATTAGAATCACACCATTGATCCATGGATCAATGAAAAATCGGTTCAGGTGCGGTAATCTGCTCAGTCTACAGTATGCTCCTCTTTCACAACGAAATCCCGGAGTCCTATTGTACATGATCTATAGCACCTAATGGAGGCCAGTTTCAGAGCCTCGTGGTTGAGTCCGCCTATGAGCTCCTGTGGGTGCTTGGAAAAAAAACTAGACGCTGTTGCAGACTAGTTGACATCAAGCATCTCCGCTGAAGGATAATAGGAAATAAATAAGGGCACACACAATGGGATTGTACTACAGGAATGACATTAAAAAGCTTAAGCAACAGTCTTTGTGAATGTTGGTTGATGCAAATACGATCGTCAAACGTGCAAGTTCATGATTTTTAGTTTAAAAGCGTCGCCAAGAGCTGAGTCGACGCAATATTATTGCTGTGTTTGGTATGAGGCTATGTATCTGTTCTTCGTTTTACCTGTCACACAGAAAAAAATCTGTTAATAAATATTGTTTCAGGTCGAGATTGTAAGTTAGCGGAGTTACAAGTAGGGGTAGTCACGATTGGTCTGAGATTGAGATTTCCGTGAAGATTAAGAATCAAGAAAACCAACTGTGACTACCCCTAATGGTTTCTTCAAATCAGGGAAAGTAACTTCGAGAACGATAAGTGGACAAGCAATTAGTACCTCAGAGGAGAGAAAACGGGTTGGCGGGCGTGTGTCGAGAACAGGCAATTCCATTTTCGACTTCCCCTTGTTGTTGGAGCGCTTCACAGTGCATTTCGACAAAATCTTTTTCATGGCCTTGTTTATTGATATCTGTATGCAGATAAAGATCCAAGCTTTAGCTAGCTGCAACTGAAGAAACTGGATTCAAGCCGACGCTATCCTCTGAATGAAGGGAATTACGCCAAGAAATGTGGCCATGGCAAAGACAGAGACTTACCATCATGGTTGGAGCATCGGAGCTATCAGCAGAAGAGTGCCGCCGGTTGCTGAACTGCCACTTAGATTTGGACTTCCTCTCGTTGAACTCCAGCGTCAGCAGCTCTAATGTGGATTCGTGAGGCGGAGGTCGATTGCCAGGATTGTAATCATGAGAAGAAGAAGAAAGAGTACGAGAAGCAACAAAGCAGTTATGATAGTTGGAATTAGAAACACCGTCCGTCAACCAAAGTGGAGAAAGCATCCCTCCCAGTCGAGCAGTGGAACTGTTGTGGCGAGGTCTCGACGTCGGAACGACGTTAGACGACATCTGCGGATCTTCAACCTCGGACGGCGGCACATCCGAAATCCGTTTCGCTGGTGGAGTATTGCTTGGCGGAAACGTGGATTCAAGTTCGGTGGAAACGCAGGCGCTAATATCGACTTGCGAGCTTAATTCTTGGGTGGGAAGTGTTGCTGTCAAAAGCTCTGTGGTCGAAGAGCGGAGTTCGCCGTTGTCTTCACATCCGAGAAGCTCAACGGTGTTTGGAGTCGCATTAAGATCAAATGATGTGTCTGAGCTTGAGTAGGATTCTGATGATGCAGATGTTGGTAGGGCTGAGGATGTGGACATTCCAGGGTCGGACCGCAGAGACGGGTTCGAGGATGGCAGGCTGCCTTCGTCTGCCAGTCCACAGAGAATGCTTCGAGGTGAAGAAGAAGCCTCCAAAAAAAAATCCCCAAGTGTTTTCTTCACTCCCGAATCCGGATGAGGTGACCGAACAACCTTGGTTTGGAGCGATACCAACATTCTATCTGAAGTCGAGGATGCCTCCACCTGACTGGAGTGGTCACCTTCGTCGGCATCGTTGGATGACTTAAAATTCAGCAAGCACGGCTGGACACTCATTCCAGCTTCCTCATCTTTGTTGACGACGCTATGCGCTCGCGACGCGGTGGGCTGGATTACGTACAGATTTCCTTCCAAGGGCTCGCTCTCCGCCTTCAGGATGTACCGTTTTCGTAATGCTTCATACGGCGATGTATCACAATCTTGCTCTGCCAAACTCGAGCACGGCTGAGGAGCCTTTAATGTTGTAACCTCAGTAGCTAGTGTCTCTGGATTCCCGGCAGGTTGCTCGTCCTGTCGTTTGAACGAGACCATCGCATCTCCTTTGATAGATGTCAAAGCAGATGATTCATCCTGTTTCTCCTGAACTGCGCTTGTCTTGTCAGATAGTACTGAACTATCCATGGCCTTCGCACTGGAACTCCTCGATGTAGATTTACTGTCAGTCACAGCTTCTGTATGCTTTGTAGTCGTCTCCCATTGCAACGCATTTGCAGTGTTGGATTCCTCTTCCTGAGGTCTAGCAGTCTGAACAATGTTGCTATCCTCTGCAGGAATTCCCGATCTGACGCCATTGGCAAGACATAGTTCTTTCTCAGCGTGCTCCAGCTTCGATGACATGTTCCCGAAGGATGACCCCCTCTGAGCTTCTTCAGTGACGAACTGCGTGTCCCTCTTCTTCGAAAAGTTCCCGGATTTGCGGCCTTCCGATCTATTGAACTCACCACTCTTAGGAGGTGGAATCAACAGATTTCCACTCCAGGGAATGTACTCTCCACTCCGTCGTGATAAAGTACAGGCTCCTAGAGGACTCCGGACTGACCGGCTCTCTCCTTTCCCCATCTTCGCCGTGGCGTTGGAATAATACCATGGCGCCTTGGCAGATTCATGGAGCGATTTCATGCTTCCTTTTCTACCAGACAGCGAGGCATCGGAGGACGCCTTAGGATGAACTGGCGAGCTCCGCCATGGCGCGAACTTCGTCGTGTCAAACTTCCACATAGCCTCCAGCCACCGTGGAGTCGGCCTCGTGCGCTTCACCCACCCTTGATGGTTTGACGCTGGATGCTCCGCCTCCTCCCACAGGGCAAGACTGTCGTTGTCCTCGGACCGAAAGCTGTGCCCCATGCAGTGAAGATCCTGACGAGGCGCAATGGTCCTCAATCTCCTCTCAAACTCCCGCTGCTCTGACAATCCTTCACAGCACGCTGTGCTGCGTCGAGGGGGACTAAGCATACTCTGCACTCGCTTCGATTGAAAGATATCATGATGATGATGACCCTTCTGCTTCCCACCTCGTCCAGATCGGCTGCTACCAGTCGACGATCTTCGACTGCTACCATCACTCCCATGAGTCCCATCGGATGGTAAAGGTCCGTGTAGACTCAGCTGGTACCCGCCCATCGTTTCTCCCGAACTGCAGCAACCAAAACCTCACGGCTTTCCTCTTTCGATACACAGCAACTCACTCTGGTAAGCCTTCCCTATTGCAGGCATGACTACCCGTAGATTCTGAACCTCCAAGCAACAATCTAGGAAACTTTCTAGATGCGAAGCAAGGAAACTGAAGATCCAGTGACTACAATGGAAATGCCTCCTGACAAGAATCCCTGGACATGCTGAATAGACAACACAGTCTGCGTCGAAGCCGGTTGACAACGATATAATAAGACTCGCGGAGGAGAGGCTATCTTTAAACTGCCTGGCTGGACCGATTCTCGTGCACAAGCTTCCGAATGATTGTCTGCATCGAAAGACTTTCCGAAAAACTTGGACTTGACTAAAAGGAAATCTTGTGATAGGAATGTCACATGGCTCCTGAATATAAGGCACTCGATGATTCCAACTTGATGAGAGTGTTAAATGCTTTCGAAATCTGCAGCCGCAAGCTCGCCTGTTGCCAACTGCTGACTGAATTTGGTAAGGATTTCTGTTCGCCTCTTCGCTTTCGCCAGCGACGGAGAATCTTGACCAGCTTCAGAATCTAGGTCTAAGTGAGCACAAGCACAACCTTTCGTCTGCTTGATCGTCTGAATCGAAGTAGACAAGCTGTAATCAATTGAAGGCGACTTGCACTCATTTATTGCACATTTGACTTTGCGTTCCAGAGTCAGCGGGACAAGCTGATCCAATTCCCCGCGGGCCCGAAGTGAGCCAGGGATCGAATCAACCTGATCACAATCCTAGCTGCCACTAAGGTAGGTATACCCATAGTGGATGGAGCATGAAACTTATGTAAACGTCATATTAAGTAATCTGGGCAAAAGGGTACATTTTGGAATTTTTGAAGGTTTTAGGTGATCACCTAAAATCGAGCTCAACATTTTTTTTGTACATGTGTTCTCACTTGAGAGGAGGAATTTGCGAGGGAAAAAATCTTCATGGTTCATACTGAATCTGATACCTTCAAATTTGGTTTAAGGTAACTTATTGGGTTTAAGTTGGAGTACAAAATGGCACCTCCCTTTTTCCTAGATTACCTAATATGACGTTTGTAACGCATATATATAAATGGTGTTCATTTTAGATGTCAAGTGTAGGCAAGTGTAGGCAAGTCATAGATAGCTTATCTTCTGTGTCACAGAAGGTAAGCTATCTATGGCTTGCCTACACTTGACACCTAAAATGTATACCCTTTGTACGTACATATGCTCTCTGTTACGTTCATGCTCCACTATGGGTATAACTACCTTACTCCTGCCAGCCGAAGTGCTAATCTTGCGTTAATTATGGACTGCTCTAACTTCAGCTGTGATTGTAACTACTTTGTTTTGTCTTGGAAGTTGGAATGTTATTAAGATACAAGTCGTTAGCGCCCATGTAGTTGCAATCAAAAACCCAGGGGTTGGCGGTTTCCTTTTCCACAGTGAGAATTCGAGTAATTTCCTCTTGTAATATGGAAAACACCATATTTGTTAAATTGGGAAAAATAGTACATTTTGGGACTTCTGAAGGTCTTAGGTGATCACCTAAAAACGAGCTTGCAATGTTTTTTTGGTACACGTGCAGACGTGCCCTCACTTGAGAGGATTTTGCGAGGGAAAAAAATTTAGTGACTCAGAATGAATCTAACCTTCAAATTTGATTTAAGATAACTTTTTGGGTTTAAGTTGGAGTACAAAATGGTACCTCCGTTTTTCCCAATTTAACGAATATGGTGTTGGAAAGTCTTGAACTTAAAATGACACAGGTTAACACTAAAACGCATGGGCTGACGACCTATACATACACTGTTACTTGTAGCATCATAGCAATTTAGACCTTGGTAGAGAAAACCTTAAGTCCTGAAATGTCATGTAACGCCCGTGCGTCACCTGAAATTTATGACAAATATGTCAAAACTATCATGTATTAATTGTTGAGGTATGGAGAAGAACTTTGAAGTCAAGCGACCAATTTTGATACCTAAATGGGTCAAAGGCTCAAAGCTTCTAAACTGGATATAATGTATTATTTTTCATTAAATTTTATTACTTATTTATCCACCATCAAATGTAATGTTGAACCTTTTACTTGAGAGAGACTCCACATCAAAATGTGCAAGATCATGGAAAATGTGTGGAGCTTTATACCGTTCCTTTCAAAGGTGAATTCTATTGTATATGACAAATAAAAGGATGATGATAATACATTATTTAGCAGGTTGCAACAAATAAATTTGAATCACTCAAAGTATATGTAAAGGCTTACTAAATGTCATTAAATGAGAATGGATCCTTGAATTTCTCATGTTATTCTACATAATTGTGACAGCATTCCAATCAATGGCATCTACAAAAATATTTGCACAAGAAGTACGCATTAACGCATCCAACTGCAATTTAAAATGCAAGTGAATCTTTGTCAAGTTTTGCCTAAAACATTTCCTCTTACACACAATTGTACTAAAAGGTATTATCGTCACCTTTCTCCAAAGCATGTGCAACCTTGACTATTTTGTGAGTCACTCTATAATTGTGCTAGCAAAAGCCCATGTTCCCTATTATTCTCCAAATGATGATGACATGCAACTCTTTCTTCAAGTAGTTTTTGTATAGGTATTTCTTTTTCTCAAGAGACAAGTAAAATTTCAAACTGGTGACTGAGGACGGGCTCAGAAAATTTTTGCCCTTCACTTTTTTGACGCGTACGGCCGGAAATTTACTCTAAAATCAACTTGGAAATTTCAAGTTCCAACCGTTCCATAGAATTTACAACATAACTTAACTATACTTTCAATAACAAAATGAGATGCTACTTATGTGACCTTTTTCACCCGCTTATTTTCCATGAGAGGGCGGTTCTCTGGCCCAGATCATTGGTGAGCAGTGAGCACCAGCCTTTATTTTCTGGCAGATTTTTGTCAAAAACTTACCTCAATTTCTGACTAGCTACCCTAACACGGACAAAATTGCCAAATTCCTTCCCAAGCAAACACCAGGTTTGTCATATTTTGAATGAAAGTTACTAACTTTAGTAGGTTTCGGTAGATTTTATGAATGAGCATGCATGGGCCATTAATTCTATCCATTTCTATCCAATTTTTACTTACTTGCTTGCATTGTTGGGTGCTTGTTGCTCTGGTGAGCGCCAACAATCTGGCTCAATTTTGCAAGATTTCTCTTGAGTATTTTTAAACAGCTACAAAACATGTGAATATGTGAACTTTACAATGTTAAGTTTAAAAACTTTAGCTTTTTAGCAATGTTTTTAGCCACTCGTGGTAAAAGTGAAAACCATATTTGGGGATGACTAGTGAGCAGTGAAATTATTTTGTGCTAATTATTAGTTTTTTGCTACACCAAAATTGGTGTGGCTAATTGGTCTATAGTTTTTCTTGAAAAAATGTAAAATGTTTACCCAACTTTTATACACAGGTTTGGGGGTAGGAGCTTGATTTTCAAAGTTCCACTTGATGTCACCTCACCCTATTGGTGCAGTATTCTAATCTCTCACAAAACCATCATGAGATTTAGTTTTGATGAAAGGTTGAAAGCATCCAACTTTAAGGTAGTACGCTCAAAAACTGTTTGCTCATTTTGAACCATCCAGTAGCTTGTTGTGAAATGGTGCACTGGTGGCTCTTACATTAGCCTCTTACAACTAATTGAATATATGGAAGAAAATTTGTTTTTAATTGCAAGAGCCAATCATTCTCCTTGCTTCCTCAAATCTCTTCACAACTTGCAAGTGAACAATTCTTGGAAGGTCTAAGGTTAATAATAGGGACCTATGACATATGCACTTTGAAAATTCATAAGTAACTCAAAAATGCTTCAAAAAATATGAAATGACTTGTGTTGCATTCAGCATCTATTTCTCTTTATCTGAAAAATGAACTAAAAATCCTTCCATCCATGGAAGACCATGAAAAAGAGGGATGAGCCCGTAGATGAGCGGTTTTTGAGCGTACTACCTTATATCTGTAAAAAAATGTAACCATCCTTGCTACTCAACCGATTTTTGGTTAGAAAAAAAGCTAAGGCCACTCCATCCAAATTTTCACTGGTGGTGAGCACCCCATCTGTCGAAAAGACGATGGCATTCGCTATCTATGGCACGAGCAAATGAGCATTTACGAGGCCGAGGTCCTTGAATGACGTGCATTCTGGCTTTGCAGTCTGCAATCAATGCAGTGCAGCATTCCAGAATCTGGAGGACAAATCACACCACATTTTCCCTCATTCTCTACTTTAAGAGTAAGTTAATCCACAATCTCATCGAGTCACCGTAACATCGTTCTCATTCTGAAGATTGTTCCCGCAAAGCAGTTGACTTCGTTCGGGAATCAGGAGATCAGGTTCCGCCGAATGGGCCGCTTGGGAGCTTGGCTGTGGCTCTTTTTGCTTTCCTGTCAATCTGTCATAGCGTTAGACTACAGGGATGTTTAATGCCGAACCAGGGCTTCACTTTTCTCTCAATCTGACAGGCTGACACACTGACATGTCTCTCTCTATTTCCTCGCGCTTGAGCAATTGATTGCAATCGTCATTATTGTTCTGCCACAAAACGTTTTTGGATCTTCTTAGCAATTTGGAGAAAAACTCCCACTCACTTTTTTGTGCATTTCTGGAAATAGTATGAAGTAACCATGAGTTTCCAATGTCCAGTTCAACCCCTAAATCCCCGAAAGGGTCTTTTGCTGCCAATACAACACAAGGTATTTTTCTTGTAGTTAGAATGGATCCACACCTTTCTTACATTTGAGGTCAATAAAGAAGTTGTAACATAGATCAATGCAATTCTAATGAGCTACTTGAGATCCCAGACTAAAATTTTTTGTTGATAGCAAATGCCAGCTATATAACAATGTATCTACCATGCTAATGGGAAGTTTAGGGATTAACCCCTAAAGGACCATGGCCTTTATTTTGTCAAAAGACACTCAAAATTGCCACCTCTATGGCAAAGAGTAAAAAAGTTTGAAAATCAAGCATTTTGCATATCTAATTGTAGGATCTTGTGCTAGACTATTATAAGAATGTGTCATACAAAACTCAAGAACTTTGACAGCACAAATTGGAAGATATTTGCATTTAAAAAATAAAAAACAACTTTTTTTGCACCTTGCTTGACTAGATTTTTTAACATTGAACATTTTTAGCTTGAAATTTTTGCACCACGGAGTTTGGAATTCTATTTTTGCATGGTGGAAAGTTGAGTTGGGAATCTTGGGAAAAATTTTCAAAAAAGAATACTTGATTTTCATTCTTTAAAAAACATTAGGTAGAGGAAGGTATGAGATTGAAGAAAAACTTAAATTGCTAATAACCCTGCAATGGAATTGAAATGCAATAATCTCAATGGTGAGATTGTTCTAGAAAGCAAACTTCACCCTCTCCAACATTTTTTTTTGAAAAAATGTTAAATCTGCATTCAAAAGTGAAGTTTATAAGTTTTTTATTCAAGAAGATGCTTGAGTTGCCCGAAAAACAAGATTGTCCATAACTTTCTCATAACTAGTCCAAATGTAATGAATCAAAGCTCTAGAAGTAGATAAAGATATAATCTATGAGAAAAAAAATTAATTTTTTTTCAAGTTTTTATAAAAACTTTTTTGCTGCCCCTAGTCCCCAAATTTGTGCTTATTTGGGTATAACTTTGGCTCCCCTGGCATCAATTGGAATAAAAATTAGATTCCCCAAAAGATAATGTGTTTTCCTATCTTCAAAAAAAAGTTTCAAAAAATTAGGACAAAAATTGAGGTCGTAGGTACCTGCCCAAAATCCCATTTGTCCCCCAAAGGGACAATGGTCCTTTAGGGGTTAAGGTAAGAGGTTCAAATTGCAATCAGGCTCTAGTTGCGATCAGCTCTAGGAACATTTGACATTTTACAAGAAATATCTATGATTGTCATTGATGAGTTAGGTAGGCTTAGCATATTGCTAAGCCTACCTAACTAATCAATGACAGTCATAGATATTTCTTATAAAATGTCAGACGTTCCTAGAGCAGATTGCAATTAGAACCTCTTACCTTAATAGCTAGATTTCTCAAACTACAAGCATCTCCAACTAGTCTCAAGAACTTTATTGTTGTAAAATATGGTGTTTCTTGTTTCTTGTGTGGGTAGTTGCAAGAAACACTTGTCCTGCTTTTTGTCCCCTTGCTGCACGGCGTGTGGTTTTAGGGGTGTATCTTCTGCTTACTAACTTCTTTTCACGTGAAAATTTAGAGGAAGGTTCACACTAAAGTTATTAACCTATTATGTTTTTCTGGGTTTTTTTTTAAATCATTCACTAATTTTAAATGGATTCCGATAATGTGTCTACCTTGGCTATTTTGTGGGTTTTTAGCATTGCATTGAGCCAAAAAAAAAGAATTTGATGCCACAAATTTGGGAAGTTGTTCATCATTGAAAATTACATGGATTTACCGAGGGGTTTATATGCCCTCCATTTTCCCTCAAAGTGGACATCCATTGGACAGGTATTAGGGTTTGGAAACAAACATTCTTGAAAAATTATTTGCAACAGTCAATGCCCCTCACAATGGACCAAAATGGCTATATTTTGTTTTAATTTTTTGAGATTTTTTACTATTTTCTAAAAAGCAAAAAAGAAATTGTCTTTTTGTTGGTAATTTCTGTCCCTTTATTTTTGTGCATAACTTTTAGAATAAAAATTTCTAGGTCTGAATTTTTATGAGTATGCTATTTTAAATACTTTACAAATTGTCCATATTTTATTTAATTTAAAAATATATATTTCAAAAACTCATAGTACTACCTAGTACTACTAGTTTTAAGGGTGTTTGTCACAAAACTGTGAAGTGTTTCTTGTAACTACCCGTGTTGACATCTTGTTTCCCCCACTTGTGCAATTCAACCAATGAAAAATCTTCTTGTTTGCAAAAGCAAATAGATATTTTTTCATTGACTATTCAACTTAGGGAATTGATATGTGTACCACACCCTTTCAACTACTATACCACATCCTTGAGTGAATTTCATATTTCTACTATCAAAAAGCTCAATTTCAAAATTTGGAATTCAGATTTGGACTTAGAGACCCTGATTTAGTCTAGAACCATTAAAAGAAGTTGCAGTTCAACAACACCCAATGAAAAAGCTTACATTTTTTTACAAACAGAAGTAAAAGTAACACTTTTCTCCCTAGCTAAACTTTTTCATTGGGTGTTGTTGAATTGCAACTTTTTTTACGGTTCTAAACTAAATCAGGGTCTCAAAGTTCAAATTTGAACTCCAAATTCTCTAATTCAACTTTTTGATGGTAGAAATTTAAAATATATTGCAAGGGTGTAGTAGAGTAGTTGAAAGGGTGTGGTACACATATCTATGCCCTTCAACTTATTAATTGTGAAAAAAATATAATATTTGAAAGAGTTATGCTTAGGAAAATTGTAATTTAGCCATGCCAAAGAGAATGTTTTTACAAACCCATGTATTAATTGCTACCTTTCCTTCCAAAAGTTCTCCCAACTTGATGTTTTGCAATATGCGTGCAAATGTCCTAAGCCTTAGATGTGAGTTTGTGATGTATGTTACCTCAACTAAGTGATTATTTGTTCTCAGATTTATTAGGGCACCCTTGAAAATGGGTAGGCGCTTTGAAATGGGAATATCTACGTATAAATAACTTACAAGTTACAAGGTAATGTCTCATTTGCCTCTCCTTTCAAGGTGTTTATTGAAATGCACCTATCAATGTCATAATACATAACTTCATCTTTTACTTGTAGCACAACATGTAAATATTCTTGTAAGGCAATGGATCTTCTTGTGAATGGTTTTGAATCTTTGTGAAGGTGGTTGAAAGGTACATGTATAAGACTTTTTAACTCCTAAACGATCACAGGGAACCGTAGATTCTTGGCCGTATTGTAATTTTACGATGACGCAAATCTGTTTTTTGTGCATTTTTTGGTGCAGATTGTGAATTGGAGCGGCTAGATGAGAGTGCTTGCTCTTGGCATTCCGGCAATGTGTTCATTTCGATGATCCACCACAAGATTCCAAAAGTTGCAGATATGCTCCAGCTATGTATTTGTAGTCCACCTCTAGTACAAACGCTTTGCAAAGTTGGAAAAATGATTGCAGAAACATGCCAAATGTCGCAAAAGGTGGAGAAGAACAACAATATACAACCCTCAAAATTCCAAGCGAAATTCAAAACAGCAACACCTCTAAATACGGGAATAACATCCTATTTTGACTAGTGGCTTGCTGTGTCATTTAGGGGTTAATTGACAATATGATGATCATTTCAAAATAAAGTACTAATAAAATAAATCGCTTCATTTCTATTTATTTTATAAACATATAACAACCTCAAACTTTAAACTTGTTTTAATAAATGAAAATAAGGTCAAATACATTGTATTTGGTACATTGACCTTGAAGATTGTATCTAGGAGATAGTGACATTGTATCCACTGTTGTCTGTGATGAGTATGAGTCAAGCATAATTGATAGTTTCTGAAGAATGTTGGTTTTGGTTTTCCTACATTGTGCAAGAGTTGCAAACTTCAATCAACCTTAACCCCTCAATTCCAGAGGTGCGGCTTTTACCATAACATTCAGTAGCACTAGTAAAGGTTGCCCTCCCTCCAAGAGAATAGTGTGGAATATTCCACACCATTCTTTAGCTATGGGGACACTTGGTTGAATTTGTCAGAGTTTATGAAAGGGAGGCTTAGTTCAGTGACCCCATGTCAATGTATATATATATATATATATATATATATATATATATATATATACATATATGTCAAGATGAAGTTTGTAGATGATACCTGAAGAGAGGGAAAGGCAGCCTCTCTTCAGGCTACTAAATGTTATGTATGCCCCTTTGAATTTTGTACATGGATGCCAAAAACTTTGTCAAGATTTTTTTTTGGTTATTATTATATCTAAATTGTTGTTGAAGTCTAGTTTCAATATAAAGAGTCTAATCTTGAAAATGAATTAACATGATTTGTGTATTCAAGATTTTGTGCAGGGGTGTCCATTGCAAATCTTCACTTTCTAGTGTTGAAGGCTCTTGGAAATGAGCCTCAAGTACACTAGAACTTGGAGAAAAAGTTGCATTAAAAATTCATTTAAAAAAATTGTAGAATAGATTTTAGAAGTTGTAAATTGATTGGGGTTATGCATGTTGTAATTTACATACTCAAATTTTTTTTATACCCTCAATTTTAGGTTTGAGATGCAAAAAGAGGATTGAAAGACTTCAAAACACTTTCATAATTTTAACACCCTCATGAGCAAACATTATAATCTTTCAATCCATAAGTGAAATAGTTGTGATTTCTTTTTGTATGCAATCTATAACATATCTACTTTGAATTTGTACAGTTACATTTCAAAGAAAATCAATAAGATTGATCAAAATGCTAGCATTTTGTTCACTTTCAAGCAAATTCTGAGATACTCCAAAATTCCAGGGGCGTTGAGGAGTTAACCCCTTGTTGCCTCTTGTCCAAACATGCCTAATAGCATCCTTGCTTTTCAAGTGTTGTAAGTTTAAATGTCTGGTAAAGTATGAAAATCTCAACCGTGTTGTCTTTTAATGTGCATGTTGTAAATGATGTGAATCAAATTTGGAGTCATTTAACCACATAGATTGGAAGATTATAATAATTTAGTGTAGGAAATAGATGCTAATTTTCTCCTAAAACCACTGTGGGGAAAATATGGAGCATCAATAAGGCCTTTATCAACAATTCAAGCCCTCCATTTTTTTGGTTTCCAATGTGGGGAACCAGCCCCTGCTCATGGCTAGAAAAAATTAATAAAAAAAATCCAAAAAAAAAAAAAAAAAAAAAAAAATCTTAGAAGAAAATAAGAAACTTTTTTGATTTTTTGATTTTGATTTTTTCAAAAAAAGATCAGGAAAATCAAAAAAGCTGAAGTGGCATCAAGAGTGCCATGTCAGCCTGCGCATGATTTTATTGGGAACTGGGTTCCCATGGCTACAGACCCCCCAAACTCAGGGCTTTATTGGGGCCCCATATTTTTCTTAATGGTTTGGGGTGAAATTCAATTTGTAAACCTACACAAGTGACATATATAAAAAATGCAAAATGATTCAAAACCAAAATATGAACAAATTAGTGAAAGAAAATATCATTCAATAGACTCATTGTCTTTGCAAAGTTGTTTTGAAATTTCAAAAAATTGTGAAAAAGTAACAAAAAATCACATCTATGGCTAAACCTGCCTCTACTAAAATGCTTCTCATTCACTCATGACTTCTTGGATTGATATGAAATTTTATCAACAGTAACTAGACTAGTATTTGCAACTTTTCCAATAAAATTTATTGAAAACAAACTTTGTATGAAGAAGTTATAAGCCACCAAAGTTCATTGTAATGCAAAAAGGTGTGGATTTTGAACTTCAAGTTGCTTCCAAACATTCATAAAAACTTGGACTGACATAAAATTTCACCACAATATTAGACTTTAAAGGGAAAAAGATCCCACAAATTTTATTAAAAACAAACATTTGATGAAAAAGATACAAGCCCCTGAAGTTGCAACTATCACAATGCACTCTGGTGAACTCAAATGGAACCTGTGAACTTTGAATGGCTTTCAAAATCTCAGTATATCTTAGATTGATTTGAAAAATTTACCATAGAAACTAGACTAGTATGGGCAACTTTACCAACAAATTTTATTGAGTTTGTGCAATAAACGCAAAAATTACAGCACTTTGAATTAGACTACTAGACTACTAGAGGACACTTTTTGTCCCTTTATGTCCCCTTAGGCAATGAGGGGTTAAATGCGCAAGTTAGAGATAAAGTAGGTATACCCATTCCTGATTGTTGAAACTAATGCTGCTCATTTGTACAGAGGGCACACATATTAACTTTCAAATCTAGGCATTTCATAGATGTCTTATTATCTACACACAAAAAACAAGATATCTATGGGGTGCCTAAATTTGAAAATTAATATGTACACCTTATGTACAAATGAGCAGCATTAGTTTCAACAATCAGGAATGTGTATACCTACCTTAATGGACCTTTGGAAGCAGTTCATTGAGGACTAAGGTAGGAGCACCTATAAACGCTAGTGTCCCCATAACCGTCACCTTTGAAATCTTGAAAAATCTGTGGAAGTGAATAAATGTAATGACAAGGATGTACAATATGTGAACATGAAATCTTAAAAGTAGTTATGGGTGCAATGGCAGTTTGCTCTTTAAAAATTCACAACTTATTCTCACAGTATCCAAATAATACATTCAAAAGTGCAAACTCATTTTTTCCTATTCCCAATAGGATCCTATAATTTGCTAGTTGTTTATTAACCCTTAAAGGACGGGTGGATCACCGTGGCTTGCCCTGCTTGTAGCATTCTACAGTGTTTTGCACATGGGCACCAATAGTATTGCTTCAAAAAGTTGGAAAAACCAATAGTGCATGGTGCCCTCATGAAAATTGCAAGAAGGGTAGCTCGGGAACTAACACCATGTATCACAATTTGGGTTACAAAACAAAATGAATGTATCTCAAGAGATAATTTTTTGCCCTCCATGATGCACTACGCATTTATGATCACTTTTGGAAAAAAAAATCAGATCAAAGTCAGTCTTTTTTTGGGATACAGAGTTGTTTTTTTGAGGCAAAGGACGTTTTTTGTCCGTGCCGACGTTTCGGAGTTAATAGTCATCATGTTCAAAACCCTTAGTTTGACGTTTATGGGTGCTCCTACCTTATAGACTGAGAGTGAGGACAAGTGCTCTTGATTCCAGGTGACTGGGCAGGCAGGGCCGCAATGGGGAGAGGTCATATCTGTGCACATAAGATTGGCTCTCACCGAAAAGGAACTTTTCTGCAATTCTGTTCCTCCACAAGCGTCTCACTGCCTCCATCAAACCACAGAAAAGCTTTGGAACGAGGATAGCATTGCCATTGCACAGCGTGCGTGAGTATCATGGCACCGGAAAGCATTTTTTCCCTCAACTGGCTCGCTGGGCTGGCTGAGACCTGAGTACCTGACAACCTCCCCCGATCTGGACATCGATGTTGGCTTCCCTCCATCCCCACGGAATCTTTAATAAAAGAGGGGTGTGGGTCTCACTAAATGCCGTTCCTCTTTCTTCGGTTATTCCTTTAGAATTTCTACTTTCTTTCTGTTTAGCTTTGGAATTCCTAGAATAAAGAATGTTGTTACTCGAATAACTCGATTACTTCTGTTTCCTTTCCGGTGACACTTGCGAAAGGAACACCCAGCCGAGTTGTTTCGTACTTATGTAACACACTTGAGAGACTTTAGTGCTTTACTCTTTGACCAGCTCTCTCATTCAGTTCATCATAATTCTAATTGACTTTGCCTTTAGATCAGGTGGGACGTCCCTTTCAAAGCTGATTTGCCTTTCTAAGAGCATCTCCACCCATATTGGCAAAACACTGTGTATGAGGAACACTTTTATATGAAAAGTGAAAAATTAATGTTTGGACACACCAAAATCTATTCTGTTGCATTATAAAATTTGTATTTTTCTAATGCATAGCAACTCTTCAAACATTATTTCTCTTTGATCAATGAACCCCTAAAGGTCCAAGGAACCAACTTTGGGCTTTATGAGAACTCGGGCAAGCTCTATTGATTTCATAATTTGGAAATTTTTCATGAAATTTTTAGGATGGATGCTACTCATCATAATCTACATGTGAAGCTTTATTCATGTCATTTGGATAAGTATTGCAAAAGCTAGAAGGTTTTTTCAATTTCAATGTCAAACCGGGCAGCAAAAATTCTATTCTAAATTTTTTATAATTTTTTTTATAGAATTTTATAGATTAATACCTACTCAAAAAAATTGAATCACTCAATTCCAAATAATGAGGTACAAGTTACAAGGAGTTTTCTTTTGCAGGCAATGAAGGTAGGAAGAGGGTAGAAAAAACATATAAAGTTATCTTTTACTCTCAATTTTGAAAAATTACCAATGAAAATTAAAATTAAAGTTACCAATTATCTGTTAGAGCATCCTCACCATTGGGATTAACAATTTTCAAATTCTTCCAAAACTTATTAGCATATTAGTTATATCTTTCATTCATCAATACCTCTCACTTTCCAATTTTTGTAAAAATGAATCCAAACTTTTTTTGGTTAAGTTTTTTTATATACACTTTCAACCCATTTTCTAACATATTGCAAAAATTGCATAAGAAATACAACACATGTGTTTTTTTCTAAAAAGTTTGAAAATCAAAACTTTACCTTTTGGAAGGATTAGAAAAACCTACATTTTGAAGTTTAGGCACATTGATATTGCAATTGGTGGGGATATTTATTCTAAAATTTTGGGACAATGTACTTGTGCAAGTCAACCAAAGGATCCTACAATTGGATTTGTTAAAAAATAAGTTTCAATTAAGATTTTTACCCTGGTTTGGGGACTAGCATTTTGAAATAGTTTTGGGCCTCTAAACACAAAATTTTTTTAAGGGTTAATAGGTTGATAAAGCATTGATGAAGATTCTATCTACTTTTTCAAATAAGGAGATTTGTTATTAGTCGAACATTATTCTACCTAGTTGTATTGGTGGGGGAGATTACACTTCAGCACAAGAAACAAGAAACACGGCTTTTCTCAAGATAAATTCCTAAAGGTCCAGTGGAGAATGGAGATGCTCTAAGAGGGTAATGTTGCAATTTTTCTTTTTTCTCTTTGCTATTTTTGTAGCATTCATCCTCCGGTGCAGGCCTTGTAGGCTGTCAAGCTCTCATAACCAAACCGTGGTCTAAAGGATAGAGATTGAGTTCAGAATCTTGGATTTTGTAAATTACTGCAAATCTAGGCATATTGTGCTTCAACAAGCTAGATAATAAGAACTTGGATCCTCACCCTCCCATTCGTAATAGATTGAATGAGCAATCTATAGATTATGTATGCATTGAGTACCATTAAGCTTAAAACTTGAGCAAACAAAACTTGCTTCAACCATGTTGGTTTTGCTTGATGTTATTAGAACCTAAAAGAATGCGTTAATTGGCAAGAAAAGCTAAACAAAGCTTAATGAAGACATTTAGCAATATGGGGTAAATAAACCGGTTAGCCGGCCAAGCGACTGACCAACCCACTACCCAATCCAAAAGTTACAGTAGAATTTTTCTAAACTGATATGGTTGGAACTCCAAGAACTAGATTAGTTTAAGTAAATTATTAGTTAGTGACATTGAGGTTAGTGCTAGGATAGCATCAGGATAGCATCAAGGAATATTACTACTATTGAATTAAGTGCTTTGGTTTATGAGTGACGTATAATCTCACATTGAAATTTGTGTTGTATATTAGATTATAGAGAATATCAATTTTGAGGACATTGGTTTAAAGGAGTTCTACTGTACTGAGGTTCATTAACCAAGCCAAACAGCTACAGCTACATCTAATAAGAACTGTTTCTTGCCATCTGTCGGTTCCAATTTAAAAAATGGCTAAACTACTGTGCATAAGCTTTTGATGAGCCATAACCACTCCTGGCTTAGGAAAGTAAGCTTTTTGCCGTACTTGCAAAATTGCCATACTTTATAGCACCTTGGTACGCACAAAGCTTTACTTATGCTAAAGTTGATTAAAACGTAGCAAAATTGTAAGGTCGTTAATTCTTAAACCTAACCCTAAAGGACGAAGAAGTTTCTTCAAGAAACATTGTAAAAAAACTGCATTTTTTGGTATGCTGATCAAAAATGCAAATCAAAACATTTTTGGAAACTATAACCGTACAAAACTATAGTAAAATATTTTTACAATGTGTGAAAAAAATATCAGCCCATTTGAGTGCGTAGATTGTAAGATTTTAATGTTTGAAGTGAGATTTTTTTTTTTTTTTTTTTTTTTTTTTTTTTTTTTTTTTTTCATTCTTGTAAAACAAAGTCAACAAACTTTGAGTCTTCCTAAAGTAATTTTTTTTTCTCTACATAGAAATGAGATTTTTGACCATTCACAAGCATACAATGTTAGGTTCACTCATGAAATTTTTCAAAAGCAAATATAGAACTTAGCTTATTCTAAATTACCATGCAATGCAAGGAGGTTAAGTGAATTGGCAATACAATAGTCATTTTTTTATGAATTCTTGTGCAATGAGGAAGCTTTTTATTTGAAATCTAAACGGCAAAAGTTAGAGGCAAACATTTGGAACATGTGGAAGATGTTTCAAGAACTTTGAAATTATGGATTGCAAGATAAAAGGGCCTACAGTTAGAAGAAAATACTTTTTCTTGAAATTGCGTAGACATAGTTAACACAGTTTGACTCCTCTTAGATTGTGATTTGCAAGCTTGGTTTTTTTTTTATAGTTTTATACCATATTTTATTAGTTACATACATGTCAAGTTTCAAAAGTTGATAAGAATATTAGCATAAGATTCTCCAAAAAAGATGCCCAAATTGCCCAAGATGCCCAAATTCTTTTGGGCAGCATAACTTTTACTCTAGCATCCAATCAAAGTTTTTTTTTACACAAAGGTGTTCATTATGTGCACAAGCTTGTCTCCAAAATTTAGAAACATCCTCTAAAAATTAACTTCATAGGAACCTACCCAAACTTTCAACTAGCTCTTGAATGGACAATTGTCCTTTAGGGGTTAAGTAGGGTCCAATTGCTAATAGAGACTAAGAAGTGCACAAAGATCTAGTTCTCAACTTTTGGAAGAAATTTTGAAAAATGTGTTTTCACACATTTACTATGACAATGTCCAAATTCATGCTTAGAAGCCACATTCACTAAACACGCTACAACATGGTTTGAGTTTTTTTTTAGGGTTTAATTTGTTTAATTCTTTCCTTGTAGAACAATAAAAATATCAATGTGTTGAAGACACCTTGCATACAACAACTAACCTCATAGGTTGATATTGGATGTTGTGTTTGCAAGTGAAGCTCATTACCACTTGGAGCTTTTTGAACAAACTTGAAGAAACTCACTCTACCATACTTTGTTTTTTTTTATGTTGATTATGCTTATGCATTCTTACCTTGTTTTGGAAAAGTAAGCAATAAAAATTGTGAGAGTTGGCTACGTTTGATACAAATTAGAATTTGGGTAGGATGTATTTGAGTGTATGTACCTCTTGATTTGAAATGATTTTGTTAAAATCACTAGCAAATTCAGGTCTAACTTTGCATCCTAACCATGATTCAGACACGAAATCATGTGATTAGCGGATTTAGCGCCTGAAGTAAACTGTACCTGAAAACACATTTTTCGAAGTAATTTAATTTGGAAAAAGAAACGGGAGTTGCACAAAACACATTTTCATTTACATATTTTATTTTGGACCTAATTGGATTTGGTTATGAATTTTAGAAGTTGGATTGCATATATTTCCAAATGCATCCAAATGCGTCTCGTTCACCATGGAGTTTATTGGGAACTCTTATGTGTACCTTTGTATGAGAGGAATAGAGGACAACTTTAGAATTGGAACATGTTCATTATTCTCTATCTTGTCTAGTTTGAAAAGCAGCTTAAAATATATTGAGTATAAGAAAAAAAGACTCTAAACCTACGGTTAGTACTATTTGCCTTATTGAACTTATCTTGATTTATGCAATAACACGTCTAATGCAATTTGGAGGTTTGAAATATTTTGGCTATGCAATAATACTTCATATGCCAGTTGGAGGCTTGTAATGTTTTCTTGTAAAGAATCACTTAATTGTCATTACCAAAAATATGAGCCCTCCACAAGGCCCCTAACAATCCCTTTTAAGGGGTCTCCTTAATTGTTTTAATTTGTACTTTGAGATAACAAAAATTTCTTACACCTTATTATGCTTTTGAGTACAATCATGGCTCACATTGGCATGTCCAATTTTCATTGGGTGTCACAATTACATGTACATATTACCATGGTCCTTTTTCTCTATATTAAAATTTTCAACATAGTACTTGTGAGGATAACATTTAATTATGATTGTGTACAACAGTAGGAGAATAATTAAAAAATTGTGACATAGTACTAGATTGCCATTTTCTATTCATAGTTTTTGTGATGTACAATAGGAAAGTCATACGAGGTAGAGACACTTCACGGGTGATTGCAAGAAACACTTGTACTATTTTTTGTCCCCTTCACCTCTCGCAAGTGCTTTTTGGCTTGTAACTTTTGCGCAGCAAATTCTTTTGAGCTGAAATTTTAGAGGAAGGTACATGTCATAGTTACAAACCTTCCATAAATTTTGCAATTTTTTAAAATTATTTTATTGTTTTTGAAAAGCCCCTGAATAGGTGTCTACCTTGGCCATTTTGGGGGTTTTTAGTACTATTTTGGGTCCAAAAAAGCTTTTCTACGACTGTAAATCAGGGATGTTGTTTACTAAGCATGCTTACACGCATTAGTAGAAGAGTTTTGCAAATTTATAAATTCCATGGCATACATTGTCTCAAAGTGGGCTTCCTATCTCCCTTCATTGGCAAAATACAAAGAAATTCCTCAGCAAAGCAATTGTACCATGTGAATGTGTTTAATGGGTTCTCAAACGGCTAGTTTTTATTTTATTTTTTTGAATTATTTTACTATTTTCTAAAAAGCAAGAAAGAAATTGGCTTTTTGTTGGTGATTTTGTTTTGCCCATAACTTTTAGAATAAAAAATTTCTAGGTCTGAATTTTCACAAGTATGCTATTTTAAGTGCTTTACAAATTTTCCATATTTTATTTAATTTTTTAAAAAGTTATTCCAAAAGCTCATAGTACTACCTAATACTACAAGTACTAAGGGTGTTTGAGACAAAACTATGAAGTGTTTCTTGCAACTACCCTCACACAAGTTCTCACAAGCTTCTAATGTACCCAACCTAGGCTCAATAAATGTTAAGAGTGTCAATTTTTAAGGGCCTTGTGGAGGGTTCAAAATTCCATGTTTGAAATGTGAAGATTTTGATGACAACTTCACTCAATGATAGAGACACTACCTTTCTTTTTCATCTAGGCATGGAGTTTTTTTAGCTCAGTTTATTTTTCATAGCTCTAGTCACTAATTTATTTTTAGATGTAACAACTTGAACTCTAATATGCAACATGTCCAACACTGCCAAAAAATAATTGGTGGATTATTTTCCTTGAGCATCCAACTTGCAATAGAATTCACTATAAGTGATATGATTTGAAATACAACTTGGAAAAGTATAGGCCACAATTAAGGTAAAAGTAACTTTGATAAAGAGAGTGGTAGCTTTAAACATAAGCATGAAGATGAAAATCGTATCAAAAATAAAAAATTAGGATAGAGAAAACGAGAAAGAAATTCACTCCAAAGTAATAATTTTAGCAATTGTAAAAAAAGAATTTTAAAGAAAAGAAATGCAAAAATGCTAGTAAATTACAGCAAGAATATGCATGCAAAGAAGTATTGACACCAGTTAATTGAAATGTTGTCAAATAATCAAAAGCAGACATGACCAAATTTTAAGTCCATAATTATACTCGATGTGACAAGATTACACCATCACCAAAGGAAAGAATGCAATATTTTGAAAATGACAAAATCACTTTAAGTACTCTAAACATCAAAACCGCAGTCGAGGACACTCAGGATTTGAAGCTACAATAAATGTGATCCAATATCACAAACATCTATTGTACTTGAAAAGCAATTCCAAGTACTTATCATATTGTTAATGTTTGATATATGGATAAAAAATTAATTTGTAAGTGTTGAATGTACAAGATGCTTCATAAAAAAAATTAGCTTGAAAAAAAAAGCATGCAAAAGTTATTTTTTCTTCAAAGAGGTAAAAAGACCAATTATCTAATAAAACACATGACTCTCAATAGTAGAAAAGTTAGTTTTGTTAAAGCCTTCATAGTATACAGTTTTAATGAAATAAAAATTTGTGTTGAGCAATATTTTCTACAAACTTTTGTGAATTTAAGATCGAAAAAGCTTAAATTTAGGTGATTAAGGTTGAAAATGATGATAAACCAAAATGCTTTGCCACGCACATACGTTTAAAGCTTAGAGGCAATGAAAATCAACATTACTTGTCAAAACAAACAATTTCAAAAGAAATATTATTTTTTATTGAAATTTTATTTTATAACAAATAAAACTGAGTTTCAAACATAATGCTCCTTTATCTACATTTGTGTTCAAAATTTTGCGTGAGTTTGAAGATGTAAATAATGAAGAAAAATTGTCCTCAATAACCACAAAACCTTTTAGGTATATTCCGATAAATTTTGGAAGTGATTCACTTGAGAATTTGAGTACTCTAATGCACCAATTCAAAACATATAAATTAAATAGTTCCTTGTCTTTTAACAGCCATTAATTGCTAATATAGTGGTGAAACTCATTTTTTGCTATTCAAGATTCGAAAGAATGAACCATTGCCTCAGTATGTCACTTATTAATCAACACACTTTTCAATGCATCATGTCATTACATGCTAACTACTGTACCTGTAGTATGAAAAGTATTTGGTCAGTGCCATGTTATTTTGATCATGTAGATTTGTCCTTATTTAGTATTTTACCTAATATGTCTTTCTTGTTCTTTTTGGAAAAAATTCATGTTATGATGCAAAACCAGTAAGCAAAATTATAAGATTATTGCTTATAAGGAAAAAACTGACGTTGGATGAGGTATCAGTTCTTAGGCAAGCCAGTTAGCTGAAAAAGTTCTGCTATGATGTCCAGTCAGCAAGTCAACCGCACAGCTACTTCAGTGCCACCCAACAATATAACAGAATGAATTCCTCCAAACCCACTTCAGCCGATTTATTGCTCAGAGTTGTTAGCTGCAGCAGCAACTTGTGCAAACGAGTAAAAAATTGCACCAAGATGCCACGATAACCCATCCCTACGAAACATAATTACGCAAAAGCTTCAAATATCTACCCACCATAACTTTTGCACACCCTTGACGTGAAAAAGCAAGATACAGTACGGAGGAGGCTCAAATTCCGTTCGGGCATTAATACCGCTCACCTCCCTAAATGAACTTCTCCTATATATTTCCTTATTCATAGCCTTTCAGAAATGTACATTGGGCATATATTTAAGGAAGTGATCCATTTTAGAGCCCTATAACCTATCTACTTCAAAATTTCCTAACTAATTCCACATTGCTCTAAAAAATAGAAAATAACTTGAGTTAAATGCCAATTCCTCTTGTTTTTCAAGGAAAATTTACTGAAAAATATTTCAAGAAGTTTCACCTCCTCAAAATTCAATTTCAGCTCTTAGATGGTCAGTTTATGAGCCTCTTACCTTAGTTGAAAAAAAAACCTTAGGTGTCCACACTCCACATTTGCGTGAGTTGCAAGAAGGTGGTAAGGTAGGAGGCTCTAATTTGGACCATGCTCTAATTTGGACCAGTTCTAGGAAGGGGTGACATTTGAAATCAAATATCTATTACTATCATTGATGAGTTAGGTGAGCTTAGCAAATTTGCTAAGCTCACCTAACTCATCAATGACAGTAATAGATATTTAATCTAAAATGTCAGCCCTTCCTAGAGGTGGTCCAAATTAGAGCATGGTCTAGATTAGAGCCTCCTACCTCAAGTGTATAAGAACCAAAGGAACTCTATTGAAGTTGTAATCAAGGACAGAAAATACGTAACTCTCTGGATAATAATAGAAAAATTAAGCATGAACAAAATTATAGTGTTGCGGACATGACATACCAGCAACCACATTCAAGAAAGATATTTGGCATAAGAACCTACAACATTAACCCTTGAACGTCCCTTTGCGGCCGTATTTATGGCCGTATGTACAGACATATTTGAGCTGCTTTGAGGGGTTTCCAAATTTTTTTATGTACCCACCATTATACAATCCTTCAATATATATGATTGTAACACTTAATTTCCAGCTGATTCAAACTTCTGAATATTGGCTGCGACTGAGAGGATATTGAACATGTCATTGTGAGATCATTCAATGACCCTGCAAGGATCCAGGAATATCTCGTAAGAGTAGAATTGACATATAGCATCTATTGATACCAAAATTGTAAGCCCAGTATGCTCTCAGATAGTTGCTCTAAAGATCCCAAGTACATCCCAAAATCTCTCTCCACTGGGGCAAGGGGAAGCTATATCCGTCTGAACTGTCAACTTTCAAGATTTGATACAGTTCCCAAATCTGGCAATGGGTTCAGTCTCTGCATTATTTGCAAGTGATCTGCCATAATACAATCATCGATGTTACAGCAATGAAACCAATAAATAACTATCTTCCATTTAGTTGAGTCATCCCTTTTACAATCAGATTTTAGTGTAAAAAGTACAGGAGCATCCAGAAATGGGAATCCACTTAAGGCTCATATATGGTGCATGATACTTGTATTTTTTTGAAAAAACTCCCTTGCGAGAGAAAAATCGGGATCAGCTCGAGACTGTGGTGCATGACACTTACAACCAACAACTCCCAATTCAAGTGGTTAGCCTAAGGCTTTGTCAAAAAAGAAGTTGTCAAAAATTTGAGTCCACCAAGATGAAACTTAGGGTTTGTCCGACTTGGTGGTGAAATTACTTTTGAGCTAATGAGTATATGTGATGTGCTTTAGTATTTCTTGTTTGGCCAATAGTTGTTGGTTAAAAGTGCCATGCACTATATAGAGGAATACCCTTTGTTTCAAGTGGATGGCCCACAACCTCTCACTTTCAGAATTGCGTAAGAAACTCATACACAGTGTGAAGATTTGGGCTCTACATTGATCTCCACAAATTTACACTCCCAGATACTAGTTGAATTCTTAGTGTGATGTCTACGTGATCAGGCTAGCAATCGAAAAACCTTAGAAGGTACAGGAGAGGAGCTTACGAGGTGAAGAAGAAAGGCCCGAGATTAGCGTTGCGAAGCTAAGAGAAGATGGCTCCATTCAACCTGTACATTGACAGCCCCCTGCTCCACCTGCACATGACCCAACGTCCACAGTACCTCATGATCGGCAAAGTAAACTTAGTCACTGCACAATGTGTGACTCTACAACCCTGAAACACTTGACACTGGCATCCACTGGAACAAGAGATCGGTTGACGATGTTGCTGGCGCTCACCGTACCGTCTCCAATTTGGCTTTTACTGGTTCAAAGGCCAAAAAGAAATATGAAAAATAATATGTAGGAAAGTGTAAACATTGTCCCATACAGGTCTCGAACCTGTGACCTTCGCGTTATTAGCACGACGCTCTAACCAGCTGAGCTAATGAGACAGCATCAGAGGATTCAAAGGAGATTACACTCTTCAGGCCATCACAACATGCTTCAGAAGTGCAAGTTTTGGTTTTTACAACAAATCAAAATTTATTGCTCCTAAAGAGCATATAATAATGAAATGGTGATTTTATACGAAGGGAGTCGTGACTCATACAGTGGGCAGTCATGTGCTTAGGTGCTCATTCCCTACATCATTTCTAGGACTGAAGGGAAGCGATAAAAGCAATGTCTCTACGAGGTTTGCATGAAGTAAGAGTTTGTTAATCTTGGTCCCAAGTCAGCCCAGAACGTAGAAGTAATGCCAACACCAATAAGGAGGCAGACCCTGTCCTACCTATCGTACAAACAACAGTATGATAGAGGTACACATTATGTAAGGTCGAAGCTCACTAAAGATTGTGAATCTACTTTTTTGACAAGAATTCAGCTTTGGCCCACACAAGCTTTGACCGGCTCTTATAGTTGGCTTTCATATGCCCCACCTCTGACAGGTGATATTCAGGCAGTGGTCACGAGTGTTGTGCAACATACACAACTATATTCAAACTCGCTTTACAGCAAGTCAAGCACAACGCATGTGCTGCTCATACATATAACAGCTACATTCAAGTATAATGGACAGTCACAGCTCGAATTGGGTCAAAGACTTGGTGGTCGCCAAGGTCCGATCATCTTTTACTGAGCATATTTTTACGACAGCCGTGATTATATGGAAGTGAGGTGTACTACAAAAATATAAAAATCGTTTCTAAAACTAATTTCGGTTAAGTTCAAGAATGGTAGTTGAACGTTATATGCAGAAGTTTCAAGAGCTCAAATTGATAGAATTATCAAATTTGTGCCCTGATACTCACTGTTGGACATTGTGCAACAAGCATTTATTGGTTTTCTATGAGTAATCCGGCTTTACGTGATTCTAGGATAATTTTTTGGAGAAGTACACCATAATTGTGAACCACAGTAGTTACAAGAGGCTAAACAGTACTACATGTTTTTCAAAGTTGATTGGCATCATTTGACCACCTTGGAAGCAGCACAGCTCCATACAACCTCCTTGGACATAATTGTTGTCGGTCACATTATATCTAACCCACTGACATTGAAAAACCCACAGTATATGTTGTGCTTTGGTGTACGAAAAACATACATCAATCACTGAAGTAACAACACATGCGCTGAATAACGTAGTGCATCAAAAGCGGTTCAGAAGAGTGAACCTGAAGGGGCTTCCACTCGAATGAAGACATCAAATTCAAGCTCATCTCCAACTCAGTGGCCAACTTTTGTTTCCGCCGCTACAACGTCCATTCCATCTTCCTATGCAGGGGCTTGCTATCCGGCTCCAGTATAAATGAAAACTCCCAATGTATTCTGTGTGTGCTGTAATACAAGGCAACCCACTACAAAATTCAACTTCATTGGCCCAGGGAATAGCAGAAAATAACCGGATAAAATACAGTTGCAAATTGAATCGTCAGAAAATGAGGCTATGCGGTCCACATACTGCTAAGCAACTCAATAGATAGTAGCAGATTAGTCTGAAAGAAGATTAACCCTAAACCCTACAATTACCTAAACCCTACAATCACTAAAACCTGAATCCTAAAATTCATCCCATTTTGCACACGTTGTCCATTACGCACCGTGACGTATCCTTTAAGAGCTTCTTTATGTCGTTGTTCTCTTTTACGAAAGGAGCATTTCAAACTGCATCGATATTTCACGATCCCGAATTTTGCAATGAGAGTAATTCCCACGTAATAAAACGATACTGATATACTTGTAAAGAGTTGAAGGGAGCAGTATTCCTACACTCATAATAATGGTAAAGATTGTAACCTCGTCAGCTTAATCAGAAATTCAATGCGACTTACTAAAAATGATAAGAACTCAAGTTTGAAGATTATCAGTGAATATTTGAGAACCACCTCAACTTTGGCGCCATTTCTTCATCCAATACCTCGCAAGTAATGCGTTGTTCCAACCAGTGATCCCAAATGTTATTTTCACTTTTAGCTCAAGTGGCTAGAAACACTGCTAAAAAGCTAACATTTTCAAATTTAACACTGTAAAGTTCACAAGCTTTTTAGCTGCATAATTTTTTGTTAGCAATCCTGCGAAAACCAACCATTTAGGGTTACCAACGTAGGATCAAGGTCGCCTCAAAACACGTCATCCAAGCATGGATGGACACCAATCTCTTTCAATACTCTTGATAGAATTCGTACCTGAAGGCTGAGGATACATCGCCCTGGCGTCACAGGACTTTTCCCTTTTGCCAGCCAGCCTGCAAATTAATTCGAGAATCGAGATGACAGAACTCGAAAGGTCCTTTCAAAACTCGAGAGTTTCCAGTTCACGCTATCATTTAACGAAGGGCTCTTCGCACTTTCTTGAAAAGACAAAGAACGGTGTGTAAGTTCATGAACGTTCGAAAGGACAATTGTGAGTGGCATGGAAACCCAAAACCTAAACCTAGAGTTCACTGCACCTTTTGAATCTTCCTACAGATCGGCAACGCGGGAGCCTAACAAGTCCAAAGGAAAAGAAGTCAAGTGACGAGATGCTGATGTGAGACGGCGCGCGTAGGAAACGATCTGGAAGTGAGTTTTTTAAAGCTCGTCTTCGATTCTACCCCGCATTCCCTCGTCTCCTTTTACGAGGACCCCGCCACCCAGGGTGGAAAAGCTACGAAAACGAATCTATACAGAAAAATGGACATAAGGTAGAAGCAGGGTTTTTTTAGTTGGACCGGCAACTTCTCAGGCATTATGGTAATATTTAATGGTGCAGATCTGGCCACACGAGATTTTTTTAACCTTAAGCACTAGGGTCACTATGGGTACACGGGGCCCGGTGTATTTGCGGGGACTAAAATCGTCCTCTTTGACATATAAGGGTTAAGTGTAAAATTAGGCTGCACGTATTTACACTTTGAGCTTATTGATTGTGAACAAATTTTCCTAAAATAAAAATCAGTATTGCAAGAATGTTTTTTTGAAAATTTGGGTTACAAAACCCAAAAATGTATACCAAAAGAGGTATTATCTCAAAGAAACTTAAGGGCATCTTGATTCTCAAATAACATGACTCCACATGATGAGAAGAGCATGTTGTTTTTGCCAAAGTTCTCAACCTAGCTAGTTGACTAGCTACAAAGAACAACATATTACTTTTTCATATGCGTGACATGCACCTAGATTTGGAACATTGAACAATATCTAGCTTCATGACGCTATTTTTTCTTCATTCTTTTGTATAGGCTTGTAGCTGGGATTTTTTTTGTAGCAATCTGGCTTTTAAAAGCCTAAAAAAAATAGTAGGTGTGATTTAAGGACTTTGGAGTAGGAAAATCAATTGATGAACTTTGAAAAATATATTGTTGAGTAAGCAAGAGGAAATCAAAAATATTGATATCAATTTAAAAGTTCCAATTGCAAGCATTTGTTTAGAAAGGCTTTTTGAAGTCCAAAATCACTAAAAAATGTATAGTTGTTTGTAGGAGATGCTAAAAACAATGCTTACTTTAGTCTTTAGCGTTTAGTGTGCTCATATGCTTGTAATGCTAACTTGAGGAGTTTTAAAATGATAAGATGGGGCACTCACTCAAAACCATCATACCAAGCACCCAAAACCATTACTTTGTTACCCATAAACAACTTTTTTGTATCTGTCAGTCACTAACACACATTTCGCATGTAAGCATATCCAATGGGGACACTCACGGAGAGGGATGTTGCTACCTTAGCTATCCTTATTTTGTTGTGCTTATTTTTAACTACATTCAATGCCACATTGTATTGAGGTTATCTCCCACTAATTTATTGACTTTGATATTATATCAATACTTCCTGGTATTACAGTAATTTTCATCAATAATTATTGCAAAAAATAATCTTTTAAGGGCTTGTTAGCAACAACAAAGTTGCAAAACAACACTAGCAGCGTTTAGGGTGTAAACCATGTGAAATCCTAGTATCTAGAGAATTACATACACCTTTTAAGTGATCAAGCAATAAGTCATGAGGATACTTTTCAAGGTAGATCATCCTACATGTCAAGGTAATCCAAATTTTGCAATATTTAGTGTAAATTAATAGAGTTGAGAGTCTTTGAATTTGGGTTCTTTAACCCTTTAGAGACCACCGCACCATATTTTGGTTCAGGAGAGTGGTTTTTGGCTTACAGAGTAAAATCATTCAACAATTTGGAAATTGGCCATGAAGAACGCTTGTGCTCACAAGAATTATGCATCCAACCAAATAAAAAACAAAGAAATCAGGCATGTGAGTTGACAAATAATGATGTTTATATGACATGGTCTCAAAATACAAATCCATATTTGGTCAATGATGGATCAAAGCAACAACACAATACATCAAACATCCAAGAAGAATGTCAAATTTCAATTGCACAATCCTAAATTTTTTCAAATTCCTCAAGAAATATGCTTGTATTGTTTTTCTATACGGTAGTAGTATAATTGTAATATTTGAAGGTCTATTGAAATGGTGCTATCATTTCATATTAAAATTTTGTTATCCTCCATTTAAGGCCAATTTTTTTATTGTTTTCACCAATTGGATTTTCCATAGCATTTATCAATTTTCTTGTAAAAATGTTTTTGGATAGCAAATAAAGTGAGATTTTTGACCCTTTTTGTCCACTTAGCTACACCTTGTGATTGCTATTTTTATCCATTTTGTGTGAAACTAGGTCTCATTGGAAAGGTGGGAAACCTAGCTTTTTAGAAATATAAGGCTCTTCTCAAGCAAAGCTTGTATGAAGCAGTGAGATCCAAAACCACACAAGCATGAAAACTAGAGAATTCCCGCCTACAACTCACTCAATCATTATACTATTTCATCTCCAACAATAGATCTAGTTGAAATTTTGATACTTTATAGTAAATAAGGTGTATTTCCCATTTGTATGGTTGGATTATTGAAATCAAGTCCATATTTGATTTGACTGCACACCCAAGTTTACTACCCCAGTTTCTAATGGATTTTGTGAAAATGTGTGTGGTCTTTAAAGGGTTAACAAATGAATTTTGAGAACCTATGGCAACAATTACTACAATAAAGTCCTTTGGTAAGAGATATGCAAAAGTTCCAACCCAAAAAAGTGCAATTTGATGTTGGACACAATATTACTCCCACGTAGTGTTTATTTTTTGGGCCTCATGAAACCTGTCAAAAATTGGACCAATGCTCCTCTCTCCCTCTCAAAATCTCTTGAGGGGGTTACTCTCCAATTTTTAGTAAACTACGTGAGATAAAAAATAGGGTCAATTTTATTCATTGGAGGTAAATTTTATACATTTGTTAGAAATACCATAGCAGTAAAAATATGTCTCTTACTTCGCTATATGTAAAATAGGGTGGTGAATAATGCCTTCATTTCATAATTCCGTAGAAAAAAATAGGGTAGGAAATATAGGATCCTCTAAAAAATGTTTAGTAGGATGAGTTTGATTATTATTGTTTGACAAGTTTGAATGAAAAATTAAGTATGTTCTGTCCAAGTTTTTAAAAATGGAGGGGAATTTGTTCAAAATTACTTAGACAGCTAGGCAGGAGTGTGCAAACTTGTGTGTGATGTGGAATTGTGATAAGTTCTTTGCTTAAGCTTCTATGAGGTGGGGGAGTGTAATTGGTTGTCTGCATAAAATTGTATGTGGTGTAGGATTGATTGGTTGTTTGTTTTAGCTTCATGTTGATTGGTGCGTTTTCTCTTTCAAATGTGTTTTTTTGTAATTCAAATGCTTGTAAGAGCCAAAGTCTTTTATAAACCCATTGTATGCATATAATTTTTTCTTATGATATTTTTGTCTTAGTAAAAAAATAGGGTATGAAATATTAGGTCATATAACCATTTAGAAATAAGCATAGGGTACCTTAAAATACACTAAAGTAGCTTTTTATCTAAAGAAAGGGAGGAATAAATTACCTTAAAAAATCTAAATACCCCCCATTTAATTACCCTATTATTGCAGGTGGTATCCAATCATAAGGAGGTGTGACCTCCCCGAGCAAAATCTCCATTCTTTGGAGGCCATGTGGCGTGTGGTAGGTGAAAAAAGAACATTGCTCCCACATACTATTATGAATATAGTGTATTCTCAATATTGGTGATAAGGTAGGTATACCCAATCTGAAGCATGAACCTAATGCTGTTCATATGTTGTGCATATGCACAAGTTGCTCATATGTACAAATGATATACATTTTAGATCTCAGATATAGGCAAAACATAGATAACTTATCTTTGATGACACAAAAGATAAGCTATCTATGAATTACCTAGATTTGAGATTTAAAATATACACCCTATGTACATATAAGCGACATTGGGTTCATGCTCCAGATTGGGTATGCCTACTTTAATCCGTACACATACAAAGAGTAATATGTTTTTTTTAATCGTACAGGTAGAAAGTGTCGGGAGTTCATGTATCTACCAAGTATGAGTGTCGCTTTGATGACTCAACAGGAGACAGCGATCACTGCAGCGTTGAGATCGAGGCTGACAAGTGACTACCAAGTGTGACTCAGCAGTATATTTGACTGCTTTGACCTTGTCGCCCACATACATTTTTATAAAATACAAATATAAAAATTTGAAAATAGAGAAATAAGTAGCAGCGCATCGCAAGCGTCGATTGTCGGAACTAGGAACTCGGCATGTGCTGCTGTCAATGCACTTCATCTCCTTCTTCCGAAATTGCGCTGTACACAGCGATGGTCACCTCCGAAGCTACTCATCCGTAGTTTACTTGGCTTTTCAAGGTCACCAAGCGCCACATTAGGGCAAAATGTAGTCAACTTCTGCGGATCCATGGCGTGTGCTGTATCTCTGTATATATAGTTCCCATTCTCGTTGTTATTCAAAACTTCAATATTTTCTCATTTCACGCCATTACTAGATCAATCAGCTATCAGTATCAGTATTAGTGACAGTCACAGTGACAGTGATAGTGACAGACGTGCACCAATTGCCTTAGCCAACGTTCTGATTTGGGTGCATAAGGTGAGTCACAATCACGTCTTCAATGCCAGTCGGGAGTTTGACGATGGTCTTACGTGGCTTGCTTTGTTGAATTGGAACGAAAGAGAATAAGAAGCTGTACAGTTGCAGTCTAGCTGACGAATTGGTGTGATCTGTGCAGGCTTGAAGCTGTGCAACAGACGTGAAGATTATTTTAGCAATGGCACCAGCAGCAGTCAGCCATCAAGGAGAAGCCGTGACGGCCACCAAGCCGTATTCCAAGGAGAGTGAGCAGCTCGTGAAGAAGTCATGGGAGATTCTGAAGAAGGATGCGCAACGCAACGGAATCAATTTCTTCCGCAAGTAAGTCGATCAGCATGTGTCGATCAATCAGTGTCGATCAGTCTGTGTCGATCCGTTTGTGTTGATTAGTTTTTATGAATGGTTCTGGAAATTACGAATCGTAAGATTGTATGAGAATATTTATACCGGGTTTTGGGTTCAACGTACCAGGGTGTTCGAGATTGCGCCAGGAGCGAAGGCGATGTACTCGTTTCTGAAGGACTCGACAATCCCGTTCGAGGAAAACCCTAAAGTGAAGAATCACGCCCGTTATGTCTTCCTGATGGTGAGCCTTCGCATGCTAGCTTACTTCTCGAGATCGCAGTACATGCAGCATAAATTTCATATGGAAGTGTTGCAGATTTGTATAATTCTTCGATGGGCTGTGACATGGAGCACTAAACGTCACTGGTTTTTGGTATTTGCAGACCGGAGATGCAGCTGTTCAATTGGGAGAGAAAGGAACATACCAAGTGCTGGATTCGAAACTGCAGAAATTGGCTGCCACGCACATCAACGCCGGAGTTGTAGATAGCCAATTCGAGGTGATGATTCGCGACTAAGTTACTACTAGTGTGTGAACTTCGCAATTCATGCTACTCGGTACACTGACTTCTCAAGATTTGTCTGTAAGAGCCAGTGAGGTCTTCTCTGCAATGATTTGTACTAATCTTTGAGTTTTTTTGACTTGCCTGCAGATCGTGAAGGAAGCGATCTTATATGCAATCGAGATGGGAGTGCCGGAATTGTGGTGTCCCGAGCTCAAGTCTGCTTGGGGCGACGCCTACGACATGATAGCCGAAGCAGTGAAGGGCGAAATGCGAGCTCAGCGGGCCGCCGCTGCTCAGTAATTACAGCACCCGATCTCAAGCCATATTGATAACTTTCTTCCAGAAGAAACTTGTAACAGGAGTACATTATACTCCATAATCTTAGGGTAACGATTTTAGAATTACTGCTATAGCTAGCTAGAGACTACTCAGCCTATCATGTCCAGTGTCTCAACACTGACGAGTTAGTCGTCGGTGATGGTGAAGTACTCTAAGATGGTTTACGATTCAATTTATGTGGGTGTGAACGGTCAGGATAGTTCCGATTGAATTGGAAAGTGACTTGCTGTAAGTCACAGTGAGAGATTCGACCGGGTTATTTTGTTAGTGTAAGTATCCGCCTGGCTCCATTGTTACAAATGTATGAAATAATACAAAAAAACACTGTTCAGTTACCGACGCCGAGTACTGGTGTGCCACACGCTGTATGTCCTAAAATAGAAAAAAAGTTGGTGTTTTGTATACTAGATTTCGTAGCACTTGCTCGACGATTCAAGTGGGACCGTGCACATAATCGCCCAGTGGCGTAACTCGGAGGTGTGACTATTTGTCTGTGGTGGAAATTGGTCTGCGAATCACGCATCCGAGAAGTGTGACGTTTGAAACGGGGTCCACCATAGCCACTTGCTCCGGCTCATCCTCGTGAGTCGGGGCCATTACCGTGGGGGTGATACTGATAGCTCCATCCTCGAAGACGTGGCGGACACGACGAGTCCCGACCATTTGATTCCTCCACTGGACCTCCGAAAATCAGTGACATGCTTTCGACTTCCAGATTCAGCCGAATCTTTCCAACTTGGAGGATCTCCCCGCTCTCATTGCAAGGCAGCTGGCAGCTGATTTCCGCGCGCTTCATGCAATTCTGCCTTGGCAATTGTGTGATGAAGTTTATGAAATTCAATCATTCTATTGGGATCTCTCAATAGTTATCAAATGGCAGCTGCATGCATTTCACTGCGATGGCTGTCAGAAAGCTGACATAGCGCCTTATAATGCCAGTCGTGGATATCAGTTTCGTAGCGGTTTTGATCGATAGCGGAAGCACCAAGCTCACAGGGATGGATGTCATACGGGGTCCAAGATTGCTGTTGACGATGAGCCCATCTTCCAAAGAGGCCAGGGATGCAATCGGTGGTACAACATGAAGTGCAGCTAATCGGAGTGAAAGGCCGAGCCCACGTGGATCGTGATCACGGGCCTCTGCGTCGGCGGTACTTCCAAATTTTAACGTCCCCGAACACGCCAAACACCGGTTCGGCCGGACGGGATCAAGTAAAAACGCTTGGCGGGCGAGTACGGGAAGCAAAACCTAGCATTTCAGCGGGCATTTCAGCTGGATTCGGAATCCAAGTGAAATTGGCTGTCGGTAGCGGTGAAGTACCACGGTGGGCCTGGCGACATGGCGCCCGTGGAGATCCGTCACAGCGGCAGCAGCTCTTTCCAGCCGGCGAATCACAACTTGGGCGCCCTCGAGATGCTCATCTGTACGCGCTGGACCACCGGCAGGATTTCAAGGCCCTGACGACAGGTGTCCAAGCTTAACTCTCACGCAGTGACGACCGAGAAGGGGGAATCCGGAGTTCTTCGAATTTGGCTAGGTCTACTAGAGCAACGAGCAGTTCAAGCACTCCGTGCACTAGACTGAAATTGTCACTGTAGCTTCACGTTGAGCGCGCCCGTGCAGCCGCGCTATTCCGTCAAGTCGAAGGGACAGAAGTCACAGACCCCACGTATCCCACCTTTGTCGTCGATAGGATTAGGGCCTCTTTATATTACGGTCCAATTTTTGGCCCAATGAACCATCAGAATGGCAATTGTTGGAATTTTGCAATTGGGCCATCGATTAGGTCCGAGGCGTTATGTTGAGGTTTGGTTCAATTGGATTTGTTCATGACATGGTCATTCAGGAGACAATTTTTTGACATCAAATTAGGGCTCACGGGCAAGATTTGGCTATCGGATAAAACATGTGGGGCACAAAACAGACAGCACATACAGATGTGTCTATTCTCTTGTGTTTTTTAGGGCATTTGTAGGGTTTTTTACCCAAAATAGGAAAAATCAAATTATTATATTTCATTTTTAGTATTTGATATGGCTTTCAATCCACATTTTGATTTCATGATGGCAATAATGAACGCCACTAACATGTACGAAGTAAGTGTTTTTTGTTAATTTTTATCATTTTTTGAAGTTAACTATGAGTTGACTACATCAAATAGACCATGAGCTCAATTAGTCACTTTGAGCATACGGGCAAGTGGACGGACATGCGGTCCAATGTGACTACCGTGGCTCAAGCTAAACATATTGGGTCACCATAGTAAATTGACCCAATTCAAAAAGTTGGGTCCAATTTGTTAATTTGATATAGGGCTATTAATTTGGTTGAAGAACTCTTTGATATTTGGATCCAATTTCAAACTTGAAAACTTTGACAGTTTGATCCAACACCAAAACTTTGGACAAAATTGATGGTCCAATGGATTTTGAACCAATTTTTGGCCATTACATAGAATTTTCAAAAGGGGAAGGTTGCAAGTGATTATAAAATTTTCTACATTATGTTGAAATTTTCCTCTATAACCTAGGCTGGATAAGAATATCCACCTCAAACTTGGATTGTAATAAGTCTTGAAGTGGTTCCATAGTAATGATGAGGGAAACTACAAAGAGAGCCCAGTGTCTAATTGACCTTAACCCTTTAACCCCTCAACGCCTAAGGAGCTGAAATTCAGCCCCTTTTACGTGTGTTTTGAGATTTCGGGGCGTTGAGGAGTTAAGGACCACACCCATTTTCAGAAAATCCACTAAAAACAAGGGTTACAAATTTAGATGGGCAGTTGAATCAAATATGGACCTAGTTTTAATAATCCAACCATATAAATGTGAAGGGCACCTTGTTTCTTCTCATGTATCAAAATTTCAGCTACATCTACCCATGGAAGGTGAAATATTATAATGATTGAGTGAGCCATATGTGGAGAAACTCTATTTTTTCATGCTTGTGTGATTTTGAATGTAATCGCTTCACGCAAGTTTTGATTGGGAAGAGCCTTAAATTTCTAAAAAGCAAGGTTTCCCACCTTTCCAAGAAGACTAGTTTCACACAAAATAGATAAAAATAACAATCACAAGGTGTAGCTAAGTGGACAAAAAGGGTCAAAAATCCCACTTTATTTGCTACACTAAAACAATTCTACAAGAAACTTAATAATTGTTATGTAAAATCCAATTGGTGAAAACAATCAAAAATTGGCCTTAAACGTAGGATGACAAATTTTAAAGATGAAATGACAACACTATTTTAGTAGATCTTTAAACACTACAATTATACTGTTATCCTATAAGAAAACAATACAAGCATATTTCTTAAGCAATTTGAATTTTTTTATGATTGTGTAATTGAAAGTTTACATTCTTCTTGGATGTTTGATTTATTGTGTTGTTGCTTTGACCCATCTTTGACAAAAAATGGATACATATTTTGAAGCCATGCTCTATAAACACCATAATTTGTCAACTCACATACTCAATTCCATTGTTATTTTTTAAATGAATACAAAATTCTTGTGATCACAAGCGTTCTTCAAGACCAGTTTCCAAATTGTTGACCAATTTTGATACATAGGCTAAAAACCACTCCTAGCAACCAAAATATGGTTGCGTGGTCCTTAAAGGGTTAACAATAGGCCAGATTGCATTGAGGTATTCTTGATGCGGCAAAAATCAAATTGTAACACAAAATAGCCAAAAGAACTTCAAAATTGCAAGCTATTTGCCATTTTATTTTTGCATATTATCACCATTGAATTTTTTGCTTTTTGAGCTAAGTACATTGTCTTTAGCAAATGGTTGAAACAAGCATGGAAATTTTTCAAGGCATTTAGACAGACAGGGTCAAACTCTTCTATCCATGATCTATTTGATGTCCTTGTTGATCCATCAAATTCTACATTGACTTGTTTACAAAAAGTCTACAATCATTGTGTACCACATTTTTAGTGGTGTTTCCCACCTGACTCAAAGATGGTTCTCATCCGGAGTCATACACTAAGGCGTTTTCTACTGAGTAGTGACTAAGAGATGTAAGAATCTCTTTGGACTAGGATATCCTGCTTCTGTGCAGAGTGAAATCTTGTCTTTAACCCTTTAACAACCGTGGTCGATCTGAGGGGTGGGCGAGGGTGTATCATCACATCTGGGGAAATTGTGTTTACAATTGAATAGTAAGGGCTACCAAAAATCCAACCGTACCGATTGACATGTTATTCATTGGGTTATTTGTGGGCGTAATTTTTTCAAAGTTTTGTACAATCTAAAACAACTTTTCTACTACATGTACAAATTTCCATATACATACGGTGCAGTTACTACGGTTTCAGTATGTAATTTTTTACGAGTTTGTCTTTTGGCTTCTTATAGGACCACGTGGGCAATCTTTTTGCTTCATTATGAGTGGCAGGTGAAATGGCAGGGTCCTGGCAGGGTTTAGGGAACGCTAGCATGGAGCTCCCTAGGAATTCATGGATTGCGTTGCTACGGGAGCCCATGGCTTCAGCTCAACTTAACGATTTATTTCCTGCCCCAGGGGTTGCGCCTCAAATGGGATGTTCGGTCTCATGTCCTAGACTTACAATTACAGTTTCTTGATGCAGTTTTACGCACTAGGGTTTAGAGGTGGAAATGAATGAATGAACTCAACATGCTCTCATGAACATATCAGCACTCACAAACTTGCACAAGACATTTGCGTCTTAGGCGTGTTACACTTGCACAATCAAACACAACAAAAGAAAAGAACAGGGGGATGCCGCTCCTGAGCAGACCTCCTTCAATGATCTTGCACACATCAACTTCACCCAAAACTGCACGACTACTACCATGGAAAAAAACCAGTCCTCCACATAACTTGAAGGGGAGGCTAATTTAGCTTATAAGATAGTTCAATTCACGGTGTACACTGCAGGCCTATTGGATCCTGTAGTTTAGGTCACTGCCGTTTACATTAGCGGCTTTGGTGCTTCCCCGTTCATTGACAATGGTGTCTGCTTGCATTCACCGTGTGAAATGGAAAGACACAATTGCCCATGCACATACAAAGCATAAAACAAGAAATTCAAAAACCTCCTCTAAGTTTTGAGACGACAGGGTCGGCTCTAGAAGCGCTCGTTGACGTCACCCACTTCGTCCAGATTCGTGAACCAACCCTACAAAATCGTACACATATCCATGCTTAGGAAACAACTTGGTAAACATCAATGGTGTAAGAGGGACCGTGAATGTACGGGCCTAGCGCTTCTCCTGTTCACTGATCAATCAAATATTGCGACAAATACTTACAATAGTCACTCACTTGTGATCATGAATACTTGCAAGGAAGGCTACAACAATGGGTCCGAGGAGTGGAAAGACTGGAAACAGTCCCCCAAAGTGTAGAGGCAAACCCCATCGCATTGCCGGCAGATTGAGAAGGTCATGCGCTTACAGACACAGCACACGCGGCGCAACGTAGTCTTTTCAAGGAAGTGGCACAACACCAACCAAATTTGTTGAGGCGGGAGCTTCCGCCTGGATTTTTAACTGCGCCCTCCACAATCTACCCGGTAAGGGCGTCCCATAAGCCCGTAAGCCACATGAAGCTAGAATTCTTTATGAGTCATGGGTTTAGTCGCCAACCTCTTGGAAGTCTCTTTGTGAATGGTAAACGCATTAGCGATTGACGTGTCAAGACAGAAGAAGAACACGTGATGCCACCACTTCTTGTTGCTATTTGCACACTATAGTAGGACCAGTTTTGATCAGCTATGTCAACTCCGCCTATCTTCTATGAGTAGAGAATCTGGATTGGGGATGTTGGGACCTCTGCAAGTCTTTGCCTTGACACTCTGCCCGCCACAACTCCACTTGGAACCATAGGATCAGCAGCCGTGGATAAGAATTAGACTGGTTTTGTATCTTGCCAAAGGATGGCAACCATCCTCCTATCTCTGTGAATTCAAATATGGAGTGCTCCGTGGGGTTGCTCACCCACAATGCTAAGGCTTGTCGGAGAACCTTTTTGTTGCCTGCAAGCAGTACCCACGGCGTAGAATCCATGAGCAAGCAAGTTGTCAAAAAGGTAAGGGGAAGTGAAGAAATTATCACAAATGATAGTGTACCAGTGCCCTTCTAGACCAGCCGTCAATCGAGTCACAACCTGCCCAGCCATGCTGATGTGCTCAAGTGCTAATCCTCCAACATGCCCGTTGTCTTTGCCAACATATATCTCTTTTGTATACGTAACTAGTGACAGAGCACGCCATCGCCCAAATTTTGATGCCATGTTTTATCGGCTTTGCGGAAAGGTACTGCTTGAAGGAGCAGAAACGTCCATTGTAAACCACCATGCATTCATCAACTGTGAGATATGGAGTGAGATTCCAATATTGCTGAAACTTAGCCTGCACATGCTCTAGAATCCATTGGCACTTGCCAATCGGGTCATACTGAGGGCTGTCTTTGCAAGTGACAAAAGCAGACCTCGAAGTCATGTGCAAATAACGTAAAATGTATTTGAATTGCCAACGAGGCATGGTGCTCGCTACATCCTCACAATATAAAGTTCCATGTCCCCTTTGCCAGTAATCCCTAATACTCGGTTGTCTTCTAACTCCCATGAGACAACAAATGCTAGTAAATTGTCTCAACTCCGTTAACGTGATGTGTCTGGCCGCAGAGTCACCACCCTTTTGTTTCTTGGTCTCAGGATCGATGAAGTCAGCGTACTCGTTACTCTCTCGTGCTATCTTCCGCTACAACGTCTCATCCCAGAAGAGACCAAAGTACTCAATTGGTCCCATTAGAGTGTCGGGAGGGAGATGCTCACTAGGGCCTGGTGCCTTCTATGTGAATGTTTCACACTGTAGGAGAGACCACGCTTGAGCATGCTAGTTTGTATCTGAGTACTTCTCCTCTAGGCTACAGCTCTGAGGTTCAGGTCCTGCGGGGTAAACTCCCAATTCACCTAGTATGGCAAGGGGGACTTCAAGCATATCAAAAGAGCTTGCCCCACTTGAGATGGAGCCATGCTCACTGCTCACATCCAAGAGGGCTAGGTCCTAGTCATGATCCAAATCACTATCTGGTAACTTCCACCCTCCACAAGCAATGCCCCCCATGATGCAAGGCTCTTTCTCCTGTAACATTGAATTGCAACAAATGAACAACCAGAATTGGAAAATACAAGCACAAATCTCATAGCCAGAACTTATGTATAGGAAAAACATACTTCACGTGCAACAAAGAAGCCATTCTAGATATGGTGGGCCAAGAAATGCAGAGCAGAGTACTGGGATCCTACAGTCATCATAATGAAATGACAAGGACATGGAGGCAAACCTGAAATACAAGGCCATTGAGAGCGGTGCGTGACTAGCCATAGATGGTGGAATTTAGGGGGGTTTCATTCCCAGTGCAAAGGAGATCGTGCCACACTAACTGAAAGTTAGAAGAGTGTGATGTTTCATTGGAAGTCACTGAAATGAAAACTAGCACTGTCATACACCTACAAGAGCGTGGATCTTGTTGGAATATGTCAAGGATCGTGTGCATTCAATGAACCAGCCGGCTATGGACACCGTTGCCGAAGATTACCGGCCCCACATGCACCATATTGCGACGCGGTACTTGTCTCGAGAGAAGCACCTGCAAGTACCAATTGAATTCAATTTTGACGTGCATCCATTGAGATGCACGCTGCATTCTTCCACAGCTTTTCATCGTCAAATGCAAAACCGTGCATATGAATCTAGAATTGCAGGTGAATCTAAATGCTCAAGCGTTGGCAATGAATGAGTACTCTAGGTGTAACATGGTCTACAAAAGTATGAGCTAAGTCTAATACATATGTTCTTTCAGTGTTCTGATTTTTGCAGTATAAAGATAAAGCGATGGAGTTCAATGTCACAAAGGTATGACATCCTCTCCCTCGGCAGTTTCTTTGCATGTACACTTTGTTTTGTGCCCACGGAGGGCCGTTTGAATTTCAGTAAGATGCTTGAAACAGTCATGACTAGACATGGATGAAGGCATAATAAGCATACGCGATAATTACAAGTCCATTGCAAACAAGAAGACAACTAGTGTGGGAGTTCTCACCTGATGGATACCGCTAGTTGATAGTGCTGGAGAATCAGGCCTCGCTACAGCATGCAAGACCCCTTCTCCCGAGGATACATGGGCAGCATTTGTACTCGTGAAGTTGATATCCTTGCAGACATTGCGCAATAATAGTTGGATGTTGAGGTCAGGCCCAAAGTCCACCTCTAGCAATTTGGTCCCATCCAACCCAATTTCAATGCCTAAGACAGTGCCCACAACAAATGGACAAGGAACATCAATGGACTCTCCACCCCAAAGGAGATCGTAGGACAACCCGAACACACCTCAGTGCCCCAGAATTGGACCTAGTAATTTGTGGGAGTGGATTGGTAGAAACTGTTGGCGTTAGTGTTGGATTGTCGCTGTCGCTAATTGAGCTGTGCAGATCACTGGCCCGAATGTTTTTTTGACCTTGTCCTCCATGACCCCTTCCTTTACGACCCCCACCTCTTCCTTGCCCTCTACCTCTTCCTCGACCATGGCCGGCTGCCCCACCATGCAGGTTGGTTAGCTTGCTCTCGACTACGTTTAGTATCTCCATGCCAGCACCAAATATTGCCGTTGCTCCATCCAAATTCTTACGTGTGTATTTGCGCTTCTGCTTCGGCAAAGATGGCAATGTCTCTATCCCGTCACTGCGAATCTCCCCAACACAAACTTTAGGCTTGCAAACATACTTTTGCTTTGGCTTGGTTGCAACACTGCCTTGTCGCATTGTCTTCTGCCCATGCTCCTCACCGGTCCTTCCAACATTGAGCGAAGGAGTCATTACAGCACCAGCTTCTGCACACGTCGACAACAACCGTGTGTCGTTGGAAGGCCCCCCCTGCAGTGCGAGTGGTTCTTCACCGTGAGTAGCTCCATGCGCAGGTGCCAACCCATGGACGACAACATCACAAAAAGACACATTCTCGCAAATCGACATGAAGCTCCGCTGGAAATCCATTTTGGTTGCCTTCTTTGCGTCGTGTACTCCAGCTCAATAGCCTCGCATAGTGACAATAGAATAGGTAACGTAATTGGGCCCCACGCAAATTTTCTAGCACATCGTACCCTTGGGGAGGAATTGGAAGCAAAAGCCAGTACATGCGACCAAGAAACCCCACAAGGACCTCGAGCTTTGCTGATGATAAGCCCAAGTTCCTTGCCCAGTTCTCCAAAATAGCAACTGTATGCAAAAATTCGGGAGGAGTCGGCGGTTTTAGCCAGACATACCCATCGCAACGCCGCCATGGTTGTGCTGCTGAAGCCACCATTTTCCTAAACCCAAGGAAGCCAATAGTAAACGCACTCGGCACCCTGAAATCTTCGCAATCAAATCTCGAACAATGCAGCGGTGGTTATGGGCGGCGGGCTTCACTTCTTTGCCACGTTAGCAAGCTTGATTCTGCAGGCTTAAATGCACAACAAGGAACAACACAAAACGCCGGCGCTTACATACAAATGTCTCTGTCCCCTTCCAACTACTCCCAAATTGCAACGGACACCCCAAATGTGTTCCTCCAATTAGTTCAATAACCCTAACAGAGTTAGAAGGCTCCTTCGCAATCCCTTGAGGCGGTGTTAAACGCCCAATCTCAAATACAAACACGAATTTTGGTTGCACCCTCTTGCATTGCGTTTGAAATTCGGAACACCTAAACGTAGGAAGACTCGCGGATTCCTGTTTCCCGCAACCGCGCTGAAGGCAGACTCAGCTTTCCCGCCTATGACCTCTACGATGATGGCGACGGGTTTGCAAACGTAGACTCCTAAACTTACACGTTCACAAAGAGAGTTTGCAATACCCCTTGGCCCACGCTGACAGCCCCAACCACCTAATAAAATCGTAGAAAACCCATTCTTTACGACCCAAGCTTCTCTTTCTCCATTCTTTGCTATATTTTCATCCACCCCTCTCCACTTTCCTGAATCTCCTGGCCACATGGCAGCCCATATGCCCATGCTTATTATTCCATTCCATGCCCCTTGAAATTATCTATACATGTCCCCCTTTACTTATCCCCAAATTCCTTGTCAAACTCACGCTGCACCCCCAAAATATCCAAAACTGACCATATAGTGGTCGACCAAGTGTTAAAGGGTTAAAGAGTGATTTCAGAAATCAGATTGACTATGGACTTGTGACTAGCAAGAAACTGCCAACTAGATAAACTACATTGAATATTGCATTTAGGTTGACTTCATAGGCATATGCAACTATCTAGATCTTAGGATTTCACATTGTTTCTTTTGCAACATTGTATCTGTTGCATGGACCTTTAAAAAAAATTATTGCAGTATTTATTCATGAAAATTACCAAAGTATTAGTAAATATTTATACAGCGTAGAATGTCAAGAAATTAGTGTGACCTACACGCAATATTCAGTACAGTTAAAGTGTGTGTTTCAACTTGCATTTGTGTAATTGGTTTTGCTGTTTGGAAGTCGGGACTTGCACAACTACAAAAAAGGAGACACATTTACATTGGAACCCAATCATGCACTTGTAGGAAGTACACACGGTAAATTACATTACGTTACAAAGCTCGTATATAGGAAAATCTTGAGTTTCCCACTCCATTGTAGATGTAGCCTTGTGTTCACTCCTCCCCAAAACTTTGGTTCAGAGCCAAGAAAGAAAGCAAAGATATTGGGGTTTGACTTGCCAGCAGAAAGGAGCAAAGAGAAGCAAACGCATCTGAATTGGGATAAAATTAAGTAGACGTCACTACGATACACGGAATCCTCCGGACTGACAAAGGAACTCTTTCAGCTCTAAAAATCCACGGTAACTTCCATCTCCACTATCTCATTAGTATACACGGATCACATGTTTGAAGTGCACTAGGGTACATTGAGCTTGACAATATTGAAATTCTATTCCTACACGCTACTAGAAATCATATATTTCTCTTTGTATGTTCCACTGCTACTGAAACTGCTCTAGCTAATCGACTTAACCCTTAAATGACAGTAGGGCATTTTAGTATATAAGTTGTCGTATAGTTGGCATTTGCTACCAAAGAGAAGTTTTAATATGGGATCTCAAATAGCTCACTAAGATTGCTTGGTGTATTTTTCAACTTCTTTGTTGATCTCAAATGTAATAAAGGTGTGAATCTATACCAAATACAAGAAAAACACCTCATAGTCGCAGCAGCACACTCAGAAGTTCAAGGGTTAATCCCTAAATGCTAGGCTAGTCATTGTGACTGCCCTTCTATAGTAGTTATACAATAATGTGACTAGTGCCCACCCATTCTAATATTGTTTCCAAAAGATGCAAAAGTCAACTATGCATAGTGCCCTCATGACTCTTGAGAATTGCAAGAAGGGACCTAGCATTGTGTTTGTGACCCAACACTATGCCAGTGATTTTTCTCACAATATGGGTTACCTAAAAATTTGAGTTCATTGGTGAGACTATTCTTTTGCCTTCCATAATGGGCCATGTGTTTATGATCACTTTTTGAAAAGTAATCAAATGAAACACGACTTTTCCCCATCCTACAAGAGTTTTTTTTTTTCTTTTTTTTTTTTTTTTGGTCATTGAGGGACAAAAATTTGTCCTTTTGGACATTTAGGGAACCCTTTGAAGACCACACACATTTTCACAAAATCCATTAGAAACCAGGGTAGTAAACTTGGATGTGTGATTGAATCAAATATGGACATAATTTCAATAATCCAACCGTACAAATGTGAAGGACACCTTGTTTACTATAAAGTATCAAAATTTCAACTAGATCTACCGTTGGAGGTGAAATATTATAATGATTGAGCGAGTTGTAGGTGGAAAAATCTCTAGTTTTTGTGCTTGTGTGGTTTTGGATCTTACTACTTCATACAAGCTTTGTTTGCGAAGAGCCTTATATTTCTAGAAAGCAAAGTTTCTCACCTTTCCAATGAGACTAGTTTCACACAAAATGGACAAAAACAACAATCACAAGGTGTAGCCAAGTGGACAAAAAGGGTCAAAAATCCCACTTTATTTGCTACCCTAAAACAATTTTACAAAAAACTTGATAAATGCTATGGAAAATCTGATTGGTGAAAACAATCAAGAATTGGCCCTAAATGTAGGATGACAAGTTTTAAAGATGAAATGATAACACCATTTCAATAGACCTTCAAATATTACAATTATACTACTACTATATAGAGAAACAATACAAGCATATTTCTTGAGCAATTTGAAAAATTTTAGTACCTCACAATTGAAATTTGACATTCTAATTGGATGTTTGATGTATTGTGTTGTTGCTTTGATCCATCTTTGACCAAACATGGATACATATTTTGAGGCCATGCCATATAAACATCATTATTTATCAACTCACATGCGTGATTTCATTGTTTTTTATTTGGGTGGATGCAAAATTCTTGTGAGCACTAGCATTCTTCAAAACCGGTTTCCAAATTGTTGAATGATTTTACTCTATAAACCAAAAACCACTCTCCTGAACCAAAATATGAACCAAAATATGGTTCGGTGATCTCTAAAGGGTTAATGACGGAAGGGACAGATATTACTTGCCCTAAAAATATCGGTAACTTATGTCACAAATCAGAGAAAATCCCAGACAAACCTTGTATAAATCGACCTATTTGATCACAGGATTCACTCTGCATCACTGTACTGTACAGTTTACAACAGCTATACGTCAAGAGATTGGCGTTTTTCCAGAAACCGGCATCTGGAACCCTAGATTTTATATCAGTTCTGAATTCAGAACTTTGCTCATTTCGTTCTGAAAATCACGCCATTATAACGAACGCGACCGTCTTACCCTCTCCGATTTTTTAATGTCCTACACACAGGCTGCACTCCATTCTCGGAAAGGGTGATGATGAGGGTTGATGAGAAAACCCAAGCTTGGTTAGAGACAATGATAAAAATGAAATTGGCACGAATAGGATCATACCAGTGCTGCAGGCTTTGAACGACGGTCCGTGAATGGATCCTAACTTATTTGGTGCCAGGTCGGGGTCTGGCAAGGTGAGGGTTGACCAGAACGATGTCAGGCTGTTTTCTGTCCACGTGGTCCCGGGTGAAGCAGAGATGCGTGAAGAACTGATCGTGAGGCGGGTACTGTGGCTGGTAAATGGGCGGGAGCAGATAGTCGGGGTGGCGCCACACCTCCGGGTCCTGCGTTTTCCATGGCCGAGGGTACCTGTAAATGAGGCGCGCTCGCAGAAATCCTGTCGCTTCCGGCGGCTCTGGCAATCTCTCCCGAGGATCGTAAAATTGCCGTCCGAAGTGCCGCGTGTTGCGCGGAGCCGCGCCCTTGTTCAGCACTCCGCCACCCGGTCTCACCATCGCCACTCACTCCTCCTGCTTCTTCTTCTTCTTCTACTTCTTGACCTAATTCTGAACCCTAATTCTGACCTAATTCTAATCCCTGATTCTGAGCCCTAATTCTGTCCGAATTTTGACCTAATTCTGACCTAATTCTGAGAAGGAATGGTGAGACTTCGGGCACGCTGGCTTCGATCATGGTAGCGGGGTCGAAGAAATTGCAAATCTCTTTCTTCATAACTGCACGTTCGTGACGAGATTTGGCGAAAGAGATGTGACCCTTGGTGCTTGAAGAGTCAAGCAACTTTTGGACTTGGCATGAACACAGTGAGAGCCAATCGCTATCGAGAAATGATGATGTTCTTCATACGACAAATTTTAAACATTAAAGTGTCAATAAAATATTATGTAAAAGTCCCGAAGTATTCCGTAATGTCCAATCAGATGTCATGAAGAATATTTCAATTTTTGGTAAATGAATGTTCAAGAGAGTGTTAAAATTTATGCTGAAAAACATAGTTAAAAGGAGTGTCATAATGTTTTTATGGAAAGGTGTCAAAACAATGACATTATGTAAGCTTACCTGCGCTCAAAATTAACCAATTGTACAGTACCCTCAAGAAAATCTTGTAACCCCTTTATGAAATCTTGCAAATTTTCTCCTTTTATTTCCTTTATAAAAGTGATTTTATCAAAACTATCCTATCAAATGTATTGCTTTATAGAACCTTCATCAACATATGAAATATCAATGTTTAAAAATAAAAACTTTATTTTTGGTGAATTATTTTATTTTATTTTCTTGCCTTCACATAAAAATCAATTGAAAAATATATGTGATGATTTTTTAACATTTGATTGCATAAATATGTAGGAAATGTTATTGTTCACATTTTTTGTATATCAAAGATGCACACTATGTAGGAAGATTTTTCCTCTATGTGGCTATAACGTGTTTTCTAATTTTCTTTTATACAAATTTGAGGCTATGGAAATCAGACTCATGTTATAATAAGCTAAAAGTTGAACAAACATAGTCAAATAAGGTATCATTAGAAAGCTTTAGAAATATAGAAGCCTACTACAACACTAGTTTGACTTCTTTAGCCTCAAATTTTTATGAAAGAAAATCAGAAAACAAGTTATAATCTTTATAGCCACATAGAGGAAAATTCTACCTACATAGTGTGCATCTTTGATATACAAAAGATGTGAACAATAACATTTCCTACATGTTTATGCAATCAAATGTTAAAAAATCATCACATATATTTTTCAATTGATTTTCATGTGAAGCCAAGAAAATAAAATAAAATAATTCACCAAAAATAGAGTTTTTATTTTTAGACATTGACATTTCATATGTTGATGAAGGTTCTATAGAGCAATACATTTGATAGGATAGTTTTGATAGAATCACTTTTACAAAAGAAATAAAGGAGAAAATTTTGCAAGGCTTCATAAAGGGGTTACAAGACTTTCTTGAGGGTACTGGCGGTTTGAAATTATCTTGGCAATTTTATTTTCTTAGTAGCTATCTGCAATCTCAAACAGCTGCCTCATGAGAAGTTCATGAATCTGAAACTAGTAGCTTATGGTTACAGTTGAGTTAAAAGAAGGAGGTTCCGAGTCTGGGGTTGTCCCTTTTGTTTTGCGTTAGTGGAGATTTTGCAAAAAAAGAGATTTAGTTAGGCTCAGTTTACTGCACATAGCTTACTTTGATTTGGGGGTAGGGTGGGAAAGCTCTGGTTTTTCACCTGCCACAAAAGTGTGATTATTTAGATATTTACCATTTGTTTTAATTTAGAACCACAAAAGAGGATACTATTGTGCAACGTCAAAATAGGAGTAATTTTTTATTATATTCCTTGTTTGTAAAAAATGCAAAAATTTTCCACCTTAGCCTCACATTGACGTGTCTGCTATAAACCAACCTATTCAGTTGTATGACTTGCAAATCATATTAAGTATTATATTTTTGTCTTTTGTAATTTATTATAATTTGATTATAGCTTATGTAAGGTATTCTAATTTGATTATAGCTTATGTAAGGTAAGGAAACGTTCATGTACATTCTAAACTTCCAACTAAAATTTGACATTTATCATTTTCAACCGGTTTTCATATGCATGCACCAAATGTTGCCCATAATTTATCTATTCGAAACTTTGGCCGAGTTTATATTTGGTGGTTTCAAATCTCATTGTGTTTTTTTGTTGTTTTGATTGGTTGACTTTGTATTGATAGCCAATTCTTGCTCATCATTGAGGTAGTGTGTCTTCGAAGCCATTTTCTTAAGAATTTTTCTTTAGTTTTTAAATCTCAAAATGTGTGCTATTATCTCTGTAAACAGTTCGTTGCAGTGGTGACCTTAGGCTTTTGTGACTAATATAAACTAGCTATGTCACTATTGAAAGAGGTACAAAACTAACAATAATTGCATGAAACAATGTTGTAATCATCAATGCATCAATTATACTTTGCAAATTGCAGTGTAGAAAAGGCAAACATGCTCAATGCTTATAGAAATTAAGGTAGGAGGTTCAAATTTTATTTGGGTATTTAGAACTGCTCGTGTAGAATTGCCAAAAATAGTGCAGAAAGTTTTTTAAACGGATCACAATTATTATGTTCAAAAATTGTTTTTGTGTAAGCATAAGTGTAGAGACTTAACTATATTTATTGGTCATAATTGTGTTGAGATTTGTATTTGAGTAAAATATGAATCTACATCATACCAAAGTAAATGAAGATGTGATTTCAATCATAATTTGACTATTAGAATATGGAATGGGTGCTTGCACGCTTTTAAGAACTCATGTAAGCACCCTTTGTTCTATAGTAGTTGCTTTTTGAACTCATGTGCTCAAATTACAAGATGTCTTTAACCCCTAAACACATAAGGGGTAAAGGCAACACATAGATGTGTTATAAAATGATATTTTTGTAACTTTGGTGAAGTTTGCTGCAAAAGAGAAAACAAAAATCTTGATGATTAGTAATTTTTCATACGGTCAAACATTCAAAAATATTTTACTCTTATTTAATGGATTTATAAGCATTTACCATTTAACCCCTATGCGTCGAAAGAGCCCAATAAGGCCAAAGGGGGTGCTTAGAGGTGTGAAAGTAGACAAAAGAGGCATTTTGAGCTCAAATTTTGATTTGCCACTCAAGTGCAAATGGAGTTGCTAATTCAACAAAAAATTCTGATCAACTTGTTCCTTGAAGCGCTTGCTTTGCTCTAGATTCTACAAGGAATACAAAGAATATTCTATTTTTCCAACAATTAGGAGAAGAATGTCTTTGGGCAATGTGAGTGCTCAAACCTCCCCCTCAAGAAGTAATCGCAAGCACAACCAGGTTCTAATAGAGATTGGAAAATGAGCTAAACATGAAGGAATAGCAAGAGGGTGGGTTTGGTTGTAGATTTCCAACAAAAAGATGCCTTCCAAGCAATAGATCTTCCTAATGAGTCTACAACATACAATGATGAGTAAAATAGAGTAATTGACCTAGGGGAACAAGGGTTGGAATTACGTAGTCAATTGCAATAGAAGGCAGGAGTGGTCATACCTCGTCATGGGGCCTTACATACCCTATGGCTTGGTTGTTGATGGCATCCATTCTCCTTTGAGGGCAAATGTAGATGGCATTGAAGTGGCTGACAAGTGACTCTATTCTAGAGACAAATAATCACAACATGTTGAGTAGTTTGGTCAACCAACACCTACTAGCGTACCGGTTTACCCTATGGATTTGTGACAAATAATCACGACATAGATTAATTACCGGGACAAGGAGTTGGAGGTGATTGTAGTTGCCTTTAGTTGACTTCCACAGATTTGAGTCACCTTGGTCTAATTGATGGAATAATATGGCTAGTTCTTGCTAAAAGAATAAACTATGACGCAAAACAAGAACTCTTAAAGAAGCTTTCTATAATCCAAGACTAATCACCAAATAATTCCTATTAAGCCAAAAAGTTTGGTGAGAGAAATGAAGGCTTCCTTTACTTCCCTTATTTTCTTTTTCCAGGCTTTGTTTTAGCTCCTGAAAGCAAGCTAAAAAGCTGGACCAAATTTCGGAGGAGGCATGGAAGGCTAGTACTTGGGTCAAGGGCTAGGAGGGTTGGACGGCGGGTAGAGGGCCGAGTGATGCTAGGCTGGCAGGGTATCGGCTGGGTGGTGGCCGGGTGTTGGCTGGGTGTTGGCTGGATATCGGCCGGATGTTGGCTGCCGTTACTAATCGGGACCAATGCTTCCGCGCGAGCGGCACAAGCTAGCTTCAAGGATCGAGGCATGAGAGTTGAGACTGGAGGGACCCGAGCAAGCTCAAGGATCAGAGAGTGCCGTTGAGAGAATCCATGGGGAGCTGGGAATTTTGATGTTGTAGCTAACTCAACAGTTCGGAGTGAAGACAGAGGATCGAACAAGCTCAAGGATCAAAGCGACTCTGAGAGAACTCAAATGAGGAGCTGGGAATTCTGATGCTAGCTAGTGAGGCTGGTCAAGCTCTATCAAACTGCAAGAACTTTTGTATTTGTTTCACTCTCGGTTTCGCTCTTGAGAAAGCAAATAGAGAACTCAATGGTTGTTAATAAATCTAATAGTTGTCTAGCTAATAAGAAAGTAGTCAATTTGGATAAATAACATGAAAAGAAAATACTTCATTAAAGAATTTAGATGAAGCAGTATAAAGTATATATGAAAGAGAGTCCATATCCAACATAACTACAAATTGTCCAAAATAAAAACTCCCTAGTACAATTTGGCTATAAAAACTCAAGAAATTTTGTGTTGCATCTCAAGGTGAGTCCTCATTTCTTGTAAATACTAGATGAAATTGTTAGAGTTAGATGAAAATAGTGCATTACACAAAGTAATTAGTGATTTTTCATTCAACACATTTGTGTGTTTAAACACCATAGCTTAAGAGTAGCTTCAGAGGATCTAAAGTTGGGATCTAATTACAACCCAAAAATTAAGTTTAGTGTTGCCTCAAAGAAATGTTCTAAAAATCATTATTCCAAAATAATAACACAAAAATGATCAATTCTACATTTCCACTAGCTATACCTAATGTTCATTAATTTGCTAGCAAATGTAACTTTGGCTAGCTACAAATCTTTTAAAGATTTAAGCACCAAATTTGAACATCTCCACTTTGATTACATATGATATAAATAATTCATAATATTTAAAGTAACAAATCCACCACATTGAATCACCGTAAAATACCTTGTTTTCCTCTTTACAAAAAAAAATAATTGTCAAAAATTTACTTCTACTTATCTCATCACCATTTTCAAAATATTTTTTTAGCAAACCTACTAGCGGTTGTTGCTTGCTATGTTAGGCATTCACTATTAAAATTTTCATATGTTAGGTACATGGTTCACTAGAAGAAACCTATGTTTTTTATAACGGATTTTTTTGGACATTCACTTGTTTTTGTGTTACAATTGATGTTTGAACTAACATCTTGACGTTGTGTTTGATATCATTATTAACATGAAAACAAGTGGACGTCCAAAAAAACCCGTTATAAAAAACATGGGTTTCTTCTAATGGTTGTTACTTCAGGCAAGTTTAGGTTATCGGACAACATAGGCAAGCAGACAAAATGGATTGGACGAGTAGATGGACATGTCCTCTCACATTTTTTAGGGTTTTTGACCTAATAAAAGGAAGAATCAAATCATTGTTTTTCATTTTTACTTCATGATATGGCTTTAAATCCACATTTTGATTTCTTGTTGGCAACAATGAGTGTCACTAATATTCTACGAAGTAAGTTTTTTTCATCATTTTTTATCATTTTTGAAGTCAACTATGAGTTGACTATGTTGGATGCACATGAGCTCAATCCAAAACTTTAGGCGGTCCAATGTGACAAGTGACAACCATGGTTAGATAGAACGCAAAATAAAAATTTCAATAAATCTTGAAATTGTATTTGTGTGATCATATCACAAAGAGTGGAGATATGATATTAACCCCTAAAGCACTGAACGCCCTTTTTTGGCAACATAAAAATTTTGAGCAGCTCACTACCAATGGGGTTTTCATTTTTTTCTTTGAAATTTCTACACATGATGTGTCCAAGGAGTAACTTCAAGGCCCAACAATTTTCATGACTTTTGACTTTGTAGTTCAAAAGTTATTGCATGATATGTAATTTTCTTTGCTCCTTGGGCACTAGAAGAAAAACAAGGATAAACGACTCTACAAATCACAATGACTAGGTCTCCAAAGCTGCCTTGCAACTGCACAAACAACTGCACGACTAGATTGCAGTTGTGCAAATGTTGTGGAGTTGTAGTGCAGTTGCAAGGCAATTTTGGTGACCTAGTCGTTTATCCTTGTTTTTCTTCTAGTGGGGCAACCAAAAAACTAAAAATTACAATTTTTGAGTTTGTTTTTTGAAATTGATTCTTTAGATTTATGTATACTTGGGAAGCTTTGAATCATTCCATTTTGATTAATGAGATGAAACTTATGAGGAGAATTTGTTTGCGTGCAATTGTAGATTCTCTACACTAAAATAAACTTTGAAGTCCATTAGTTTACTCAATCTTCAATGGTTTAGAAAATAAACAAAACAAAAAGATGTAGATTGTTTATCACAACATTACAACCATTGGGATTGGAATTTTTCATTTCCACAATTTAGTTCTTAGCAATTTAGTGGTTTGAATCATTCTCTATTTCTTTTTACTTACTATTGTTTTTCCATGTGTTTTACAATTCCAAATGATTTGAAAAATTTCAAGTGTGTACCAACTCGCTTTGAAGAACAAACCCAAAAAATTACAACCATTTTGGAGTTTTTTTATACAAATATGACCTTGTGATGGATTTTTGCAGGGACAAAATATGGCTTTTTGTCAATTCAAACTCAAATATCTAACAATCTACATGGTGAAAACTCCTGAATTTTTTTTCAAATTTTTTTATACTAGTGTACTACAAGATCTAACAGCTACATTTGTCAAAAGAAGTTTTTTTACTAAAATTTGGTACTTGTACTAGAGATGACAGTTTTGAAACAGTTTTGGTGAAAATTTGAGCTTAGTGCTTTAGGGCTTAAAAAGGTCAGATGTGATATTACACATGTCGCTGTGATCTTAGTAGTATGATTGCCTGTCTATGGCGGTACATGTATGTGTTATTGTGGTCTTCCTTGAGTTAGCCGTTAACTCCTGTTCGTCATGAATATTGGATTTTTCATAATCTCAGAATAATCATAACACAATTTTCCCCTATTGAAATCAATTTTTGTGTGGTTTGCTCACAAAAAGCTTGCAAGCGATCCACTCATATGTCTTTATATTGAAAAGTGTGCCATACAATGGTCCTTCTGGTAGCAGTAGTTTTTATATATATGTCATACTTAACAATTTCCTACTGTTTTTCATCTTGCTTCTTTTTTGGACTTATGTTGAGGTTAACATGCTCCAGCTACTAGATTACAATAAGTGGATTCATTGGAACATTAAAAAAAAATTGTCATTCTAGGAGCTTCTGAAACGTGAAGAAAGGGTAAGTTTGATGGATATCCTTAAAGTTTGCAATGTTTGTACAGATACCCTAGTTTTTCAGATATTGCACAAATACCCTTGGACCATGATTTTTAGACATTTGTTTTGTTGTGCAAACCACCGGTCCTCCTTCTCCTTCTCTCTCACTACAAGAATTTGTGTCTTAATGGACATATTCAAATTGACTAAATGTGTCCAAAATGACAAAAAGATTGTCAAATTAAACAATTTATGTAAATTTAGCCATGTTAATTTGGACATATTTTTGTCATTTTGGATAGTTTCTCTTGTAGTGTCTATTTGTGCTCACATTACTATGGAAAAAATGTAGCATGCGCACAAACAGAGGAGGAAGTGGCTTGCACGGCAAAACAAATGCTTAAAAATTATGGTTCAAGGCCCAAGGGTATTCATGCAATTTCTGAAAAACCAAGGGTATCTGTTCACATATCACAAACTCCAGGGGTGTCCATCAAATTTTCCCAAGAAAAAAAAATGGCCAGTTGGTGAGGATGTTTGTGAGGTGAGGGAATGTGAGGTGATCTGCACATGGGTGGCAGTTCTGAAGAGGCAAAGAAACAGAAAAGCAGGAGTGTGCCTGTGTAGGTGTGGAGCTTCAGTCAGTTTCACCCACCCTCTCGCAAGGGCAGGGGCACCACCACTCCACCACTGAGGTCAGGGATGCTCCGCCATAGCTCGCCAACCGAGGTCACTTCAACAGCCTGTCGTCATGTTGGCAGAGACGTGCTGCAGCTGCCAAGCCAAGCTGCTCATGTTCCACAACCCCCTGACTCTCCTCCGTCACTCGCCTATAGTCCTGTCCAACACCACCAGTGATTATGCCACGGCCCCGCCCTGGTAGAAAATTCCTTGTCAGGCCCTTTGACTGATTCTTGTACGTCCATTGTTGAAATTGCGACATTTTGCATGTTGCTGTAGTACTCCCCTCAACCGTGCTGTGCCGACCATGAGATCGGTTCAACTGTTTATATAGCGACGTTTCTCTTGATCAGTTGCAAACTCATTTTATTGCTTTCATGCTTTTCTGGAGCTTTTGTCCCCGTTTCACAAAAGCCAGTCTCAGGGTGTAAGGACCTTTTTCCTGGATGGACCAGACCTCAACTGGTGAGAGGAAATATGTAGCAACTGTTTTAGCTCCCCTACTCTGACTCTGTTTATCACGGATGTAGATTTTCTTAGATTCTCTTTCAGTAAAGCAAGATATTTAATGAGTACATAAAAATCAGGGAAAATTTCATGGATACCCCTGAAGTTTGCAATATTTACATAGATATCCCTGCTTTTTCAGAAATTACACATATATTCTTGGACCAAAATTTTCAAGCATTTTTTTTTGTTGTGCATGCCACTTCTCTTTTTGCTTTGTGCGCACACTGCTTCCTTTTTGTTTTGTTACATTCCATCCTTCAACATTGGTCATGAAGAAAGTATGAGCACAACAAATAAATGCCTAAAATTATGGTCTAAAGGTATTTGTGCAATTTGTAAAAAAGCAGGGGTATCCATGTAAATATTGCAAACTTCAGGGGTACACATGAAATTTTCCCTAAAATTTATCCAGGTAGTGCCGGAGCTCACTGCGGTTTCGGGCTAAGGGTAAGGACAATGAGTCAAGCTTACCACATGGGACTGAAGTCAATAGTGTTGGACCGCATTTGAAAACAATTTTGAACCTTATATTTGACACCTTTCTTTATCAATCCCAACTCATTCTTGGATATGTCAGGAGGATCCTTGACCTTCTTATGAAATACGTCAAGTTGAATTCTGGCCAAGGACGCAATGAAAACAAGATCTTCAGGTTCCAAAACATTAGTTTGATAACGTGAGGTGCAAATGTTGGTTTAGCCACTTTGGGTAGAAAAGAACCGGAAGATTTTGGGGGTGACAGCATGAAACCAGAGACTACTGAGGGAAGACCGTTGCATTCCCATGAGAGGAGCAAAAATCATCAGTAATGAAGAGCTTGAATAATTCCCCGAGGTTAGATTCGAGTAGGGTCAGTGGTACGTTCCCTGGGGAGTTGCAATTGCAAAGACCTGACAGGTCCGGACACTGCAAAGCGGTTGCAGATATTATAACTCAGTGCACGTCAGGGAGACGCCTTCTTGCCAGTCCGACTCAAAATCCAAACTCCAATTCCAACCAGCATCCAATCAAATCACAGAGTGGGCTCTGCAGCCGCAACTGAATGTTTGGGTAGCTTTAGAACCAGTTGTCCTTGAGCTTAACTTATAACTTGTATGCCGCAGGACGTTAGGAGCAGTTGTTGCAATGGCGCAATAACTGCACTCAGATTCTAGAGTTTCACCATCCATGCATAACTTACATGCATGAATGTGCTTCCCATTTCATTCTCGCCACATGGGTCTTACCCTTCTCAGTTCTCCCCTGCCTAATATCTCCTCCTCTCCTTCAACGACTAACGGTACGAATCCGTACTTCGGTCTGGCCGAGCACATGCTTCGTATTTTGACGTGTGAACGCGGACGCCCCGCTTCAGGTCAAGCTCCATAATTGTGAATACAAGCCAATATTCTCCAGAGTGACCTCGTGTTGCAACCTCGTTTAGTGGTCGGCTTAGTCCTTAGTTAGTATTTTCATGTGGCCTCTCGATGTAGTTGATTTAGACCTCCTGCTATTGATTACAGACAGTCTTGTTCAGGAAAAACCGGCGTCGTTGTTTTGAGAGACTAATGCAGATTGTTAGTGGTTGGCTTTTGATACTGCAGGTGCAGGAGTTAGTAAACCGATTCTATCTAGAAAGCTTCGGTCACCTGTTGTTGTGCTGAGAGAGTAGCGATGGGTAGGTCTCTGGACTTTGAATCGCAATTCTCTGCTTCTCTAGCTATAGCTCCGAGGGTGAAGAAGAAGCAAGGAGTTCAAAACAGCAACAAGCGGCAGCAGCGCCATGGAGAAGGGAGAACGATGTTGGCGCGCGTGCCAGAAGAAGAAGAGAGGCCCGAGGAGCATCGTCGTCGTCGACGCTGGGTAGTGCGAGTGCGGCGAGGAAAGTTGGTGACGCCCGTCGTTCGACATCTGCAACGGTTCCGGCGATCGTGTATGACCATGGCCGCCATGGCTGCTGCTCCGCTTCGATGTTACAGGCTGGGCCAGATACTGGCCAAGCTGCACCTCTCTCGCAAGAGAACCAGTCGCAAGATTCACAGCGTCTTTTCTAATTCCTCGTCTTCGGACGAGCATGCTCCGCTTCTTCTCCTTCGTGATTCCCATGTCTGATGGCTTCTACACCGATCAGTATTATTGTGCAAAGTGTAGGATTCCTTACTCCAGTTATGGAGTTTTATAACATTAGCGCTCATTGTGAGCTTGTACACTCCCAGATTTCTCTTCATTTGGTACAGATTATGAAAACAGCAACCACGTCATAGCGTAGGCTTGATCTGTCCTTTTGCTCCCGGAGCTGTAATGGACCCTACTCACTTGAACTTCGGTAGCAAATAGAGATATCCGTTAAAAGTTCACCTCAGATAGTATTCACGTTGTTGTTGTTGTTGTTGTTGTTTTTTTTTTGATCTCCTGCAATTAAGTATAATGGTTATTCACTGGAGTACTGTACTGTACGGTGCACCCTCCCAAACCAATTGAGCCTCTACGAACTGAATTTCTTTAATCCATTCAAGCACTAGAGATAGAGAAATAGAGATATGCAAGTTAAAAGTTTGTAATGAGTTCGTTCAGTTTTTGAGATTGTATAAAAGACGAAGTCAAAAACATCCCACTAGATTACTTGCCATTCTTATGGGGCAAAAATCTGTACTTTCGCTTTAACCCCTAAATGCCTGAGGCACCAGTTTTTGATGTGCACTGTAGAACACCCAAATTGGGTGCCTCACGCATTTAGGTGTTGACAGGGTTTCTCTTCTGTTTGCGAAAAAACACTTGTCATTAATTTATTCAAATTCTCGTTAGTTTTTGCTTAGCTTCATTTAATGGTGATTCCGATGCCGCTTACTTGAAATTAGTAATGGATGGAGATGGTATTGTTAGTCTTGAAGAGAGTAGTAATGTCCTCAATTTTATGTGAAAGGGATTGCGTAAGCGGTTTTGTTCCTGTTCAACCATATCCCACATGTATTGCTTGGAGCGTTTCACTTCATCTGTACAGGTTCAAAGCCGCCTCATCACCCTTTCTTCACATTCTCTCAATTCTTTTGGTTGCCACTGGCAAGGTCACACTAACCATTCAAATATTTAAAAAAAAGAGTCACTTTTGAGGTACCATTGTACATCACAAACATAGATATTGAAATCTAATTTATCACGGTGCAGCCGGATGCGAAGTAAGGCAACCAATTGTGTTAATTTTTAAGTTTAGAAGTCCGCATTCTTCAGAAATTGTGAGAACCCTCTCTCCTCTACAAACTTCAAAAGACAACCAAAAACAGATAAAAGCTTGGTATTCACCATAGAAAATGCATGAATATCGAATTCCATAAGCCCTGTTAGAGGGTGGCCCAGGTTTCAGAAGCGTGAGTGGGTGCTTAACCATTGCACCTTTGGATCGCCAAATTACTGGAAAAATGTATACCAACAAGCTGAAATGCGAACGATCAGAGTCTTTGGATTACTCTGAATTGCATGTTATCCCTGATTCGGTTCATGTTTCTCCTCCTGCTCCCATAGAGCACATTGCTTTGATAGAAAAAATGGAGCCACCATTGATCAGATGTTAACGATCATTCTGATCCTTAGGGCCTACCAATTTAATCAGGAATTTTGTGGACAGCTTAGTTTTTCGTTACAGATTGAGACACAAAGGGAGTTTGTTCTGGTGAATCAAGCGGCTTGCTTAAGGTAAGCAGCGAAGTTGGACGATTAGGCTTCCACATCCCTGAGAAATGAGAGCAGCTAAATTCACATCTTGCAGTATATCTATATACTTGGTTCATATTTTGCACTGTCTTATAATATTTCTGCATGAATTTTTTAGTGCTGAATACAAACCGAAGCATAGCAACACACATGATACATTGCACGCATCCAGCAGAGTGAGATGAGAACAAATGGTTTCACCATGCTCTGTGTTGCTCGTATCATTCACTGCAATCTCCTCAGCTTCAGTACCCAGCTGCAAACCTTTCCCCTCCAGCACCAAGATTAATGCCAAACTTAAGAACTAAGATTTGATCTCGTACAGCTTTCAAACTGGGAAGTCCGAACTACGGTGATGGAGATGTCTCCTAACGAAACGACCTTTTGAAAGTCGCGCTCTAAAGTGAGTAAGATATCTTGCAATGTTTGTAGAGATACATGCAGCATTCAGATTCAAGGAGTTCTTAAACAATAGAATGTGTCAGTATGTAATGAGGATTGTTATGTTCATTGTTAAACATTTATTTTTAATGATATGTGATTAAGGACTCTAATTCGTGTTCTCAAAGGTCGAAACTCCTCTCTTTCTGTTGAGATAGTCCTTAAATTCTAAAACGCAAGGTCTCACGGTTAATAGGATACGCGGTTTTAGAATGATTAATTCCATTGTTCATGTTGAAAAATATATATTAGTTCAGATGGAGCAAAAGTTCAATCACAAGAATCAAGAGCATTCCATATGTTGGTCAAAAAATATACAAAAAAATCAGACATAAGAAAGTCCCCATATGACTTACTCAAAATTGCCAATAAATTATGAAGCAGCCGACTCATAAAGCAAAAGACACAAATCTTCGTAAGAGAACAAACCATTTCAGTGTCTAAGTGCCAGCTTTCAAACCGTTCAAATTACATATTTGACCAATCAACCCTACACCAAAGATACGCAAACCACACTACCCTTTAGCCACGGCATCTTATGTCACAGATCCTCACTTCGGGGTCGCAAAATCTTTAGCATAGCTTCATAATAAAAGGCATCAGGTATTTTGGAAAGCTGATATGTTGATGAGCGTGAATATTGAATATATCAGCATGAATATTGAATATATCAGCGTGTATATTGAATATTCTCCTTCTCAAGGGCTTTGTTTGTCCAAGTTCAATGTTTTTTCTTGGAAATTAAATGAGGGTGCGGAAGGACTAAAAACATCATCTACGATACCTTGAGATGCAAGGAAGAACCCTTGTCCATTGTGTTGTGGTCCTTCCCAAAGCCCATGACAATATGCGTCGCCAACATGCTCCCTCGGCGCATTGCTTCAGCAAATCGTCCCACCAGAGGCACCTGCACTGTGTGCCTGTTCCAGAGCCTGTATCCTCCCCATCTGTGTAAAAACGCTCAACATTAATAAGTTATCCACGCAAAATGATTCTAATTGCTAACTTATGTCATATTCCAACTACTGAGTGGTTGGAACTGGTCATCTCGGTCACTCGATCACCGGTGGAAAGCATGTCATCTTCTAGCCAAGGGAGGTCACTTATTCCATTTGGCCAGAACTGAGCTTTAGATTACCAAGGTAGATCAGTTAGTTTAGAGTGCATTTCCAATCAACCCACCTCACTTATTTAGGTCTCGATGAGCTCTTATCTGTTAGATTCCAATTATTTTGAACCAAAAAATCAACATTCAAGGTCCCTAAACGACTGTGATATCTAGTGTTGGTTTTAGGTTCACTACTCGTTTTGAATATACGTGCCTTACATATCTATGGAACTTCCAAAATTCCTACAAATTTCAATAAAGCCAATTGTCAGCTTAGAAGTTTCCACTGAAATTCTTTCAAAAAGGCTAATTAGTTTGTAATGACACCGAGTTTAGTGTTGCAAGGAAGTCATATTTCTCAAAGGAACGGAAATGACTTGTGTTGCCTTCGTGGAGATCATATCTTGTTAAAAGGTTCACCTCTAACTTGGTTGGAAGTAATAGCTGTTCCTACTGCCCAGTTTCAGCCAAGATGGATGGATTCCTTGGCTGAAACAAGACATGAATTCCAGTACAAGTTAGGATAAGTGTGGATGCAAGTGCAGCAAATTGGATAACTTACAAATCTTCATGGCGCACCACTTTTCCTCTTTCTACCTGCGCCACAAATAATCACAAACCTACTATGTGAGTTGTACTTTCTAATCTCAGAATTACTGATGGCATAATTGTACTGAGGTCTCTAACCTCCAGCACACGATATTGCAAAATGGCCATAAATTTCATGCATTTTACAAAACAGGTTAAGGTTGTAGCTAACCGTGAGTTTGATGAGGGAATACATAGTGACGTAACATCCCACAGGGCCGAGTTGCAAGATCTGGTATTGCTGTAAACTCTCTATGTTTATCTGCAAGATTACGGTCGTCAAAGAGTGACAAGATATTAGGGTTGATTCAAAAATTATGCTTTGTAAGTAGCACCAAAATTTGTACAAGTTGAAACTTCTACATCAAAGCATCCTTATATCAAGGGAGTGTGTTTTTTGACTTGATTCAAGAGACTTGGTAAAATTGAATTTTAACAAAATCGTTACCTCCCCAGATGCAGGCGACGTCTCTTCCTCCCATACTGCGTATTTTAACACCGTGCTGTCCCGGAACACCTTTGGTATTGCGTCAAACGCAGACTTAATTTGCGCCACTCTACATGTTGAACCATGTGGAAATTAAAGGCATGTAAGGATACATGTACCAAATGCTAACGAGGTGTAATGACATTAAAAATAGACTACCATTGGTGGCCACGAGCAACAACAAAGCTCATTAATCACAAAATGTGAGGTTCCAAAATAGAAAAGAAAGCGCAAATGGAGCCTGGTTTAATACTAACCCTTTAGCTCGCATTAAAGGATCCTCAAAAGTTGCATTAGGAGCATATATATCGTAGTCCTCTGCAGTTGGAGTAGAGTTGTATCTGATCCATGTCACAATTGGTTAACCTTTGGTGAACATTCAACAAGCTGACATTACACAGGTATAATCTCGATAATAAGTGGTAGTAATGAACACATCTCTTGTGCAAAAACATTGATTCATAAAACCACAAAAGAGGAGATGCTTACATATTGAGTAAGTGTGGCATAATCCGAGTTGCAACTTGCCCAAGCTCAGTGGATGGCTGTGTCTCAGTTGGAGCTGGATCTGACGACTCTTCTCCTGCTGGAGGGCCTGCTTCTTCGTTTACAAGCGGAACTGTCTCTCCTTCTGCAGAATTAGCGTGCTCTTCCTTGCCAGGAGGAACTGCTTTTTCATTTACAAGAGGAGCTGCCTCCTCTGCGGCAGGACCTTCATCTTCCTCTGCAGGAGGAACTGCTTTGTCACTTACAAGAGGAGCTGCCTCTTCCTCTGCAACAGGAGCTGCCTCCTCCACTGATGAAGGACCTGCCTCCTCCTCTGCTGAAGGAGCTGCCTCTTCCTCTGCAACAGGAGCTGCCTCCTCCTCCTCTGATGAAGGAGCTGCCTCTTCCTCTGCAGCAGGAACTGCCACTTTCTCTGCTGAAGGAGCTGCCTCCTCCTCTGCTGAAGGAGCTGCCTCTTCCTCTGCAACAGGAGCTGCCACTTTCTCTGCTGAAGGAGCTGCCTCTTTCTCTGCAACAGGAGCTGCCACTTTCTCTGCTGAAGGAGCTGCCTCCTCCTCTCCAGCAGGAGCTGCCTCTTTCTCTACTGAAGGAGCTGCCTCCTCCTCTCCAGCAGGAGCTGCCTCCTCCTCTGCAACAAGAGCTGCCTCTTTCTCTGCTGAAGGAGCTGCCTCCTCCTCTCCAGCAGGAGCTGCCTCCTCCTCTGCAACAAGAGCTGCCTCTTTCTCTGCTGAAGGAGCTGCCTCCTCCTCTGCAACAGGAGCTGCCACTTTCTCTGCTGAAGGAGCTGCCTCCTCCTCTCCAGCAGGAGCTGCCTCTTTCTCTGCTGAAGGAGCTGCCTCCTCCTCTCCAGCAGGAGCTGCTTTGTCATCTACAAGAGGACCTGCCTCTTCCTCTGTAAGAAGAGCTGCTTTGTAACTTACAACAGGAGCCGCCTCTTCCTCTGTAGAACCTGCATCTTCCTCTGCAGGGCTTGCCTCTTCCTTTGCAGGAGGAGCTGCTTCGTCACTTACAAGAGGAGCTGCCTCATCTTCTGCTGGAGGACCTTCCTCATCCTTTGCAACAGGGCTTTCCTCCTCCTTTACAAAAGGACTTTTCTCTTCCTCTACAGGAGGAGCTGCTTCGTCACTTACAAGAGGAGCTGCCTCATCTTCTGCTGGAGGACCTTCCTCATCCTTTGCAACAGGGCTTTCCTCCTCCTTTACAAAAGGACCTTTCTCTTCCTCTACAGGAGGAGCTGCTTCGTCACTTACAAGAGGAGCTGCCTCATCTTCTGCTGGAGGACCTTCCTCAACCTTTGCAACAGGGCTTTCCTCCTCCTTTACAGAAGGACCTTTCTCTTCCTTTACAGGAGGAGCTGCTTCGTCACTTACAAGAGGAGCTGCCTCTTCCTCTTCTGAAGGACCTTTCTCTTCCTCTGTAAGAAGAGCTGCTTTGTAACTTACAACAGGAGCTGTCTCTTCCTCTGTAGAACCTGCCTCTTCCTCTGCAGGAGGAGCTGCTTTGTCATTTACCAAAGGAACTGCCTCTTCTTCTGCGGGACGAGCTTGCTCTTCTTCAACAGCAGGACCCGCCTCTTCGTTCGCAAGTGGATCTTGCTCTTGTTGTGCAGGAAGACCTGAAACTTCTGCTGGAATAGGAGCTGGCTCTTCTTCAGCAGGAGGACCCGCCTCTTCGTTCACGACAGGAGCTGCCTCGTCCTCATCAGCACGACCTGGATCTTTATCTGGAAGAGGAGCTGGCTCTTGTTTTGCAGGAGGAGTTGCATCTCCTTTTGCAGGAGAATCTGGCTTCTCTTCTTCAGGAGAAGCTGGCTCTTCCGTAGCAAGAGTGCCTGGTTCCCCGTTCGATTCTTTCACACCATTTTCGGTCTTTGAAAAGCCATTGGAGGTCGTGTAGTGGGCATCACCAGGGTTAGTATCAGCAGTGCCCTCATCGCCCATCTCTGGCGCAGCTGCACATCGATATATTAACAGGTGACCAAATATTATTAGGTTTTTGATCACCTCTCCAAACCATTTCCTAATCGCCCCAGCAATACTAACAATGCTGAGTTCGTTGCGCAACCCTCATAAGCAAACTCAAGGAGGTCCTTTCAATTTGGCTTAGTGAGCTAGTTCTGGTTACACATAGCTTGTTGCACTAAAGATCGTCTCCAAGCTACATTCGCAAGTACAAAAGCCAAATTTGAAAGAACAAGGAAATATTAAAGAAGCCTGTTTTGAGACATTTCACTCTCAACGCATGTCTGTTCAGATCTTTTTTTCCAAGCATACTCAACCCACGAATTGCAAATTTCAGCAAATCATTTCACAATCAAAGAGAGTAACGCTTTGGAAAATTACCTTGAGAATCATCGGCCATGGCTCCTTCAGTCCTTCCCAACCAACGAATACGAGCGCACCAAAATCTTTAACCTTGCTCCTCAATTGAAAGCGCCGCTGCCAAGTGACTCGAGATGCACGAGAACTTCGATTTGTAGGCAATTTCCAGCAGCTGCTCATAATAACTAAGAAGAAGAGAAAAGAAATGAGGAATAGAAAAACATCTTACGACAGCACTATCGTCTAGAATATAACATGATGGGAGACTTGGTAAGATAAAGATGCTCAATGGACCCTTCGGAATGTACGCTGCCGGCCAAACCCCGGCTTATGTGGCTTGCCAGGTGGTGCGTGGGAGATTAAAGACCGACTGCTCCCCTTTCTTGAATTTTTTCAAAACATCAAAAGCTCCGTCGACGACGTTACATGTACTGTACATGGCCGTGTTGATTTCCGAGCATTCTGCGGAATTTTTATGAAAGAATTTGTGGTTAAGTTAGGGTTGTGTGTAAGCAGCAGAGAGAATCGGATGATGCACCAAGAGAAGAGAAGATCTGGGCTCCCGCTTGCGATTCCCAAGATTTGCAAGACGGAGCTGGTCTTTGAGCCTCTCCAGTTGTCGGCCATGGTGGAGATCAGTAGCCTCGGAGACTCCGCCCGTGGACCTTGAACAGTAAGTTATAGGCTTTTCATGGCCGTCTACTTTTATCGTATTATTTTAATGCTGAGGAGGTTTCAATAATTTAAAGGGAAAATTTCATGGATACCGCTGAAGTTTGCCATATTTTCATAGATATCCTTGCTTTTTTTTTCAGAAATTTCACAAATACCCTGGGATCAAAATTTTCTGATATTTGTTTTGTTGTGCATGTCACTTTCCTTTTTTCTTTGTGAGCATCCTACTTCTTTCTTGTTATGAGTGTGACATGCACAACAAAACAAACACTTGAAAATTTTAGTCCAAAGGTGTTTGTGAAATTTCTGAAAAAACAAGGGTATCTATGAAAATATGGCAAACTTCAAGAGTATCCATGAAACTTTCCCTATTTTCAATACTAGTTCAACTTTGGGTCACTTGTGATGGGTGGCCCCTATACTCTCTATTGTAGGCATTTCTCTACATCAAAAGGAGTTCCTAGAATTTGCAAGTTTCTCAAGAGGTAGAGAGAGTAGTCTGTTTAAGAGGAGCTGCACCCACACACACTCAATAGCCCCGCTAGAGCACTTGGAGCAACTTGTCTTTTTGACGCGCCTTACTAGAGATGCACCAATGCCCTATATGAGACAAGGCTCACTCAATTGTGGCCTGAACACTAGAATGTTTAGGGTTTGATGAATTGTTGGCGCGCCCAATTATAATACATTCAAAACTTGTTGATTGATCAACACAAGAGGCCCAAGAGGCCCACAAGGCCCACAATTGAAACTCCACACTTGTCTTTTGTAATATGCTTTAAGTGCTTGTTTGTACATGCTTGAGAGCAAGGGTAGGGCATCAAAGATTTGAGCAAGCCTGTGCTCGTGGATGCACCTTGAACATCTGCTTTTGGGAGCTCCAGGTTGGATGCAAGGATGGGGATACTCTTAAGTTGGAGAGGATTGTATAACGTTATTTTAGGATAAGCGTAGTTCTCGAGGACGAGAAATGGAGAGGATGGAGTTGGCGGTGTGAAAGAGGACGGCTTGAAAACAGCAGTGCATGATTGGGGAAAAGTCCTCCTTTGCAACAAAACCCGAGAAGGTTTTCATGCTTGAATTCCGCAAAGTGCTTGGCGACAAGGCAAGAGCATGTCATGTCCGTGACTCCGTGTAACCTACTGCAGGTTCAGGCCCTTCATGTCCTTTGCTCGTTTCCTTCTTTCAAATTCCTTTGTCTTGCTGCATTGATCTTATTTTGAGCACACCAGCAAAAATCTTCGACAGATTGTGCCAGATTAGGACACACTTCCATGCTGCAGAGAATTGCGGAAACAACAAAGACGTTAGGAAGCCATGCATGCAAATGTGGTGAGAAAAAAAAGACGGGTTTCTTTGCAAGATGCACTGAAAGTCAATAAAATTTGATCACCCTAGCTGATTCCAATGCAGCATGAAAGTTTGCCCTTGATGGTGCCCTGTTTTTTATTGACTCTGGACTCTGGATTATATTCTTCCTAACAGAATAACTAGAGATAGGGTCAGTTGGAGAATGTTATATTGTGAGCAAAGATCCGTGAGTCGTGAGTCATGAGCTTAGACTTTTTGTCAATTATTCAATTTCATCTATAATTGTGTACATAGGACCCTATAGTTATACATTTTAAACTTTTTTTTTTTATTGAACTTGCTTTTTTTAGTATTCTCATTGATTTTGAGCTAAAAATTGATTCTTGCTCTCTAAATCTTGGCTCACCGCTCTCAGGCTCACCACTTCACACTCACAAAATAACGTTGTCCCGTTTGAAAGCAATGGTGTCTTTGAGCCCAATGGTGTATGTGTATTTTGTTTTTTGAATCGAAACTTTCAATCAATGGTACAAATCCCTTGCCACAAAGAGAGACCCAGCCAAAGTTCAAGCTTTCTTCTACATCATACTTTTCATCGTGAAACCTTGTCGTTGTGGTTCACCAAGCAATGTTCTTTTGTTTTTTAACACTACTACACTAATAATGAAATATAGTGTTTGTAACACTAATTGTCAACTCTAACAATAAATGTCAAAAAGAATGTTAATGTTGTTCATACTAAATGTCAACTCAAACATTAATTATCAATTGAGTCTTCTCCAAAAGTTTAGATTTGTACCAAGATAGAGCATTTTGTATTGAAGTAGTGTCAACATGAACATTATTTATTAACTAAATGAGAACTAGTGTGAGTTATATGATAAGGTACACAACACTACAAGTAGTATAACACTAGATTTCATTATAAGTGTAGTTGATTGAAAAGGTGGATAACCAAATGTTTAGAGTTGAGGACAATGTTTTGTCAAAAATTCCCTAAAACACCATATTAGGTAAATTAGGAAAAAGGGTACATTTTGGAACTTCTAAAAGTTGTAGGTGATCACCTACATTCAAGCTTAGCATTTTTTTTTGTACACGTGCCCTCACTTGAGAAGAGGAACTTACAAGCAAAAAAATCTTAGTGGCTCATACTGAATTTGATACCTTTCAATCCGGTTTTGGATAACTTCTTTGAATCCAGGTGATGTACAAATTGAAACCCCCTGTTTTCCCAATTCACCTAATATGGTGTTCTAAAAGTTTGTAATTTGTAATCCCTCGGTGTTCTAAAAGTTTGTAATTTGTAATCCCTCTTTGTTTGCAATGCAGACTTTTGTAGTTAGAATAAGAAAAACCCATGAATCACGCAAATATTATGAAGGAAAACCTCCCGCTTATCGAGTAACAATATAGCTTGATAATACCTGATGCTGTTATTTGCTACTTATAATAAGTGAAAGAAACTGCTTGACAAAACTTGTGGACATGTCACAACAAGGGAGATCTTTGATAGAGAGGAAGCTTGAGTGTGCATTAATTACACTGACACATTATTATCGTAAGGCTTAACTCCTAAAGGACCATTGTCCCTTTGGGGACAAATGGAATTTTGGACACGTAGCTTCTTTGGATAAGCTACTTTGTGTGATTTTTTGAAATTTGTACTGGAAGTATGGAATTCAAAGATTTACATGGGCATTTAATTTTTTTCTTCATCTTGAAATTCAATGAAGAAGTTATGCAAGAATTTATCAAAACGAGGGGAGGAGGGGCAATATGAGCAGCCCAAAAAAAAATTTTAAAAATTGAAATTTATAAAAAGACAATTTTGAAATTGGTCTTTAGATTTTTTTTTTAATTAGTGGGAAGCTTTGAATCATTCAATTTCAATCAACAAGATGCAAGTTGTGAAGAGTTTTTGTTTGCAAGCAATAATGGATTCTCTAGAGTCTAAAATAAACTTTGAAATCCTTTACTTTACTAAATTTCCAATATTTTGGAAAAAAAAATTAAACCCAAGGAAGTAGATTATTTATCACAACATTATAACCATTGGAATTTGCATTTTTCATTTCAATAATTAAATTCTTAACAATTTAGTGTTTTGACTCATTATCTACTTCTTTTTACTTACAATTTTTTCCCATGTATTGTCTAGTTCCAATTAATTCGAAAATTCTCTCACATATATCTCCTACATGAAAAAATAAAAGGACAACTTTGGATAGAGTAGTTTTTTTCATGTAAGAGTGGTCAAAGGCTTTTGAAATTTATTGGCAGTAACAAAAAAAACATGATCCATTCACTTTAGATGTAAATACCTCCCTCCTCTCCATCTAGAATGATCTGATTTTTTCTCCATATGTACCTCTTCTAGTCTAGGGCAAGACCCTACAGTTGGATTTCCAAAAATAACAAAATAAAAAACTACCTTCTTACTCATCCCCTAGAAGTAGCAGTTTTCAATGATCTTGGTAGAAAAAAGGGCTTGGTCCTTTAGGGGCTAAAAAAAGAATTGATATAGGGACACTTGGGAATTATTATATGTACATGCCGGGTAAATTTTAGATATTTATCATCAAGAAGCTAAATTTGGAAATTTTGAATTTAGATTTGGATTTAGAGACCTTGATTTAATCTAGAACCACAAATGAGGTTATGATTGAATAATATCCAATGAAAAGCATAGCTTTTATTACAAACAAGGGTAAACGTAATAATTTGTCCCCTAGCTGAACTTTTCCACTAGGAATTGTTCAATTGTAACCTTCTTTATAGTTGTAGACTAAATCAAGGTCTCCAAATCAAAATCTGAATTCAAAATTTCCAAATTTAGCTTCTTGATGATAAATATCTAAAATATATCCCCTCTGTGCATATATCAAACCCTAGAGGTGCATATATCAAACCCCAGAGGTGCATATATCAATCCCTTTTAGTTATTGTTGGAACTTGAAGCATGATCAATTATTTGCTCCGTGCAACTTGCTATACTAACTTCCAACATATTAGAAGTCTTCTAGCATGCAAAGGTATTAAGCATGTCAACATTTTATTTAAGCAAATCACTAAGTTTAGAAACATATGTGTGCTTGAGTTATAAAATCCCCACATAAAAATTGCTTTTTTAAAAAGGATAATTTTTTTTTGACAATGAGTATAAGTATCAAATGTGCCATTTTTCTTTCAAAAGCTCAAAAATGTTAAGTTTTTTCATGTACTATAGTGCATGCTCTAAGAACATTTGCTGCAATTTTATACATTTGATACTCAACTTGAAAGAGTAGTTCCAAAGTACATGGGTTTCATCTAGCATTCTAGCCTCAATAAGCATTAAGAGAGACTATGCTTTATAAAACGTGCTCACAAACAATGCATTTTTGTTTCATGTTGTATATTGAAATTGTATAATCACATGCAAGTCTCATTAGTTCCTTTATGCTGATTTCATATACAATCAGATTATAAAAGAGTAAACATTCCTAGAACAAAATCATTTGCATTTTTGGTTGTCTTATGTTTGTGAACAAAACCAAAAATTGCAAAGTGGTGTCACAATGCGTAACATCACTCTTGCTAGTAGAAAGGGCATGTGGCAACATTTTTTTCAAGTAATGTTTTTGCAAACTAAGGGCCTCATGCACAAGCAATCTCACATTTGCACCATTGATTATTTGAATTTTGACTTTGTTCCTAGTGGCTTAAACATGAGAATGCCCTTGCATGAGGCCATATCCTACACTTTATTGAAAAAAAATTATAATATATTTTATATAGTGACTAATACTAAAATAACATAAAACCAAGCATATATTGCACATCAAATGGTTTATTATTTTTAATTCATATAGAGTTGAGTTTCTTGAAGTTTTCTATATGCCTCTTTTTTGCAATACTTAGAGGAACAAGCACATGATGAACACATAATTTTCAACCAAGATTGTGTTCATTGTATTGGATGCATTCCATTCATAAAACATTTACACAAAAGTAAACAACATATTTGTTCCATCAAGATTTTACATGAGTCATGTTGGTTTGAAATGGTTGTTCCACTTTTGCACTAGGAATACCAACTCTATAACACCATTTGGTACTTGTAAGGGACATTCACACCAAAGGCAGAGAAACAAGAGCCATGAGGTTAAGATTTTAAATCCTTGTTCCAAGGATTCTACCGCTAGGGGTCTAGTATTAACTTTGATCCAATTTGGCATTTGACATGAATGATAAGTCACACTTTAAACTCTTGAGAGTTGTATCATGCTATTGTGAAATTATCATTTTCATGGTTGTAAGGGGCAAGGATATTTAACCCCTAAAAGCCTAATTGACCATTTTTTGGTCGTTGCCCTTTTTTGCGGGCTGCGCAAGATGAAAAAAATATTTTCTGAAAAATTAACAAAATATTTCATGTAGGAAAGCATGTCTACTTTTCAACCCAATTTGAATCATGTCAATCCAAGTTAAGCTCCATCAAGGAGAAATTTTCAAAGACAAACACTTCTATATTTGCTAGTATTATAAAATTTACTATTTCAAGAAACTAATGACGTTCTCTCATTCAAATACATTGCATTTTTGAGTTTTAGAATAGAATGTCTGTTTTTAACCAACCATACCAACTTTTAAATTCTATGAATAAAATTTGTAATTTTGATGAATATTAAATGGTAAATACTTCTAAATTCATTAAATAGGAGTCCAAAACCTTTTTTGAATGTCTGATTCTATGAATAATTACTAAACATCATGATTCTTGTTTTTTCTTTTGAAGCAAACTTCATGAAAATTACAAAATTATCACTTTATAATGCATTTATGTTTTACCCTTACCCCTTTGGCTTTGAAGGGTTAAACTCCACAAACAGGGTGGAGTCTTTTATCCCATGCTCTCACCCCTTGAAGGTAATCTTTCCCCATTTTTGTGAATGAACTCTGTATAATAGTAAAGGTTTGTTTATGCTCACATGGGTTGTACTTCAAACTCCTTTAAAACTTACAAGGCTGTGTTTTTTATCTCACATTTTCATCACCCTTTGTGTGAACAAACTATTAGAGCCCAATATTTGATGGTTTTGTATGAGATACTCTAAATCATCCTCAATGTTGCTCTGCTGCCCAAAAATATAGATGGAAAGAGTTTACTTTTTACAAGTATTATCAACCCGTTGTGGATCCATGGACAATTTCAAAATTTTCATCTCCCACGATCCAAAATGATCACTTCTTTGTTTGTAATCAAACAAGTGATAATAATATCACGTTTTGAAACTTGTATGAATGTAATGGTAATCATAGTGTTGGTAGGTACATTAACCCCTAAATGCCCAAGGCACCCAATTTGGGTCTCCAAAAAACTTCAGGAAATTTTGAAACCTTATTGAAGGCACAAATTTTATTGTTTTCAATTTTCTTTTGTGAAAAAGTTGCATGTTAAAGCTAGCTTCACTGTTCAAATTCAACTTCCTTCATATCTTCCTCCATATTTTATTCAAGCTGTTTTTGGTGGAAGGTTAACTGCAAGCATACGTTTTGTTTTGTGAATAGTGTCATGAGTAGTGTTGTGAATAGTGTCGTGAATAGTATCACAAAGCTTATGAGAAGTTGCCACATTGAAAAGATGGGCATCAAGTTAAGCAAAAGGTGAAGATTTCCTTTGGGCACTCCCTTGGGCAATAAGGGCCCTTTTTACCAAAATTTTTGACATCTAACAAAATCTAAAAGAGCTTTTGGACTAATTTCAAATGGAATGTCTTTGTTATGAAAATTAGAATCCATCCACTATTGAATTTTCCTTTGTTCAAATTGATTTTTGGTTAATAATTGAAGCTAAAAAGTTTCTTTGTACTGTGTTTGCACTTTGATAGTTGCGTTGCAAGCTCATTTGTGGAACTATGGTTATGGATTTGGAAAGGGGGCCATTAGTTTTGAAGTAACAACAGTAAACACTATAGCATTCTAAGTGGCTACTTCCCAATTTTGTATCCAAAAGTTGCCAATTTGCATTAGAAGTTTCAGGCAGCTCCAAAAAAAGCAAAAAATTCTATACTCATCATCATTCAATCACAAATATCTAAAAATCTGTATGACCATGTTGGGTTTTTTTGGATAGCGTCATCTAGAAGCCTTGAAGTTCAAGATTCAACGGTTACCATTTTGTTTTGATGTTTAATAATAATCTTACAAGGACAATTCAAAAACTTCAAAATTGCCTTCCAAAAACAAGAAATACACCTTTGGGCATTTAGGAGTTAATTGGATTGATATGATCTTCACAAATTTATAACAGGGAAGAACAATTTGGAGTTGATGTGAAAATAAGGGTTATGCTAAACCATAGAGTACAGTATCCTAAAGAAAGAGTACATAAGTCCCTCTAATGGGAATCAAAGAAGTTTGTACTATAAACAAATTAGTTTTTGGCAAAATAAACATATTGTCATGTTAAAAGGTACAAATTTAATCACAATGTATGAGTCAAATAACAAAAACTAATTCCTATAAAGAAATATATATTTTACTAACTTTGGTCATGATTACCCTAACATTGAAATCTTTGTAGAAGGAATTTGGAAACTTTTTGAAAATGTTTATTTGAAAGAAAGATGTGCATATGGATGTCTCCTACGTATCCATGCAATCAAGTCTCAAAAACTCATCACCAATTTTTTTTAATCATTTATTATGTAAAACCATGAGTTTTCATTAAAATAATTCACCAAAAATTGGATTTTGATTACTTGGAGCTGAAATCTGGCATGCTTGATTGGGATTGCACAATGATCAGAGTCAAAAAGTATGAGAATAAAATGCCAAATATATTCTTTGTTAAACCAACTTCTTTGAATGCAAGAAAGAGGACTTGCATACACTTTCTTTAGGGTACTATACAATACCCAAAAGAAAGAGTACATAAGTCCCTCTCATGGCATTCATAAAAGTTGGTATAACAAAGAATATAATTGGCATTTTATCCTTAGAATTTTTATATGTGAACCTTGTGCAATCAAGATCAAGCATTCCAAATTTCAGTTACTAAAAACCAAAATCCTATTTTTGGTAAATTGTTTTGTGTCAAAATCATGGTTTTACAAGAGAATAGATTAAAAAACACTAGTGATGAATTTTTGAGATTTGGTTGCATAGATATGTAGGAGACATCCATATGCACATCTCTTTGTTTCAAACAAACATTTCCAAAAAAAATGAAATTTTTTCTATAAGGATTTTAATTTTAGGGTGATTATGACCAAATTTAGTAAAATATAAATTTCTTTATGAGAATTAGTTTTTGTTATTTGACTCATACATTGTCGTTGAGTTTGTACCTTTAAACATGATGATATGTATAGGGAATTCTTATCGCAACACCCTAAACTACTAATGGGACACCCTGGGCCTACTACTCTTGCTGCTTGTTGCTCTGTCACTGCCCACTCTTGCTCTCGTGGCGCTTCTTGTCCAGCTCTTGTCTCTTGCTCGTTGTCATTCTCTCGTCTCTTGCTCGTCATCATTCTCTCGTCTCCTCCTCTTGTGCTTGTCGTTTTGCCTGTTTTTGTCATTCTCTCAAAAATAGATAAAAAATTAAGTCAGACAAAAATTAGGTCTTATTATAGGTTAACATTTGATGGACCTGAAAGTTTAGGGAAACAGCAACAAAATTCAGGCACTATTGAGCAATTTATCCCCAAATTCCTTTTCAACAGAGACGGCGGTGTTGTTCAGCATGGCTAATCCGTTTGTCACACTTCGTTGGAAATTGCTAAAATCCCTATGGCGCGCCAGGAAGCACTTTTGGTTTTCTTTGTTGTTTGTTGGGCATTTTCTTATTTTTGGGTCCGTTGGGCACTTTTGCCGTTTCCTTTGTTGTCCATTGAGTTGTTTGTTGCTCTTTTCTTGTGCTCTTACACTTCTGTCATTTGCCATGTCAATCTTCACTTCTATTTATGGTATTCACTTCTGTTCATGTTTTCCACTTCTCTTCTTGCTCTCCCATATGTGCGTACTTTGTTTTGTCAATTCTTGTGTGCACACAGTAAATCAGCATCATTTGCTCACAATGCTTCCTCCAATTGAACGCGAGTATGACACATTAGAGAACCTTGTTTGTAGCATCCAATTGTTTGCTTTGTCGCAAGGGTATGCTGTTGTGAAAAGGTGCTCAGTTGGTGATGATCAAGTTTGGCTGAAGTGTGATCGTGGTAGGCAGCATGTAAGTATAGGAACTCCACAAAGGCACAGGTACACAATCCTTTGCAATTATCCTTTTGATTTATATGCTAAGAAATTTGCTTCATCAAGTTCTTGATTTCTTACGGTTCAAAATTCCAATCACAATCATCCAGCTTCTTCCAATATGTATGCACATGCAAGAGCAAGATGCTTGTCCCCAAGGGTACAAGAAAATGTGCAACAGCATTTTTTTTGCAGGGACTAGGCTTGCAGTAGTTTTAAGTGCTATTTGACAATAGAAGCTTGATATTTTGGCCTTCATATCAAAAATTTACAATCAATGAACAACTTTGCACCGTCAGTTGTTGCAAGGACATAAGCCTATTGCAGCTTTACTAGACAAAATGCAGAGGTTTGTCTTTCAATATGACTACTGTTGTGATGAAAGCAACGCTATTACTCAATTTTTCTTTGCTCATCCTCTTTCCATACAACTTAAACGTAAATATCCCTATGTTATCTTGTTAGATTGTATGCACAAGACTAACAAATTTTGAATGCCTCTCCTTCATGTTGTGGGTATGACCTCTTTGAACTCTTCTTTTTCATCATGCTTCATATTTTTGAAGGACGAGAAGGAAGTAGATTATGTTTGGGCATTGGAAAGGGTTAAATTACTCTTTGATAACGGAGTGGCACCATTAACGTTGGTGATTGACATGGAATTAGAGTTAATATCAGCAATAGAAAGAGTATTTCCAACGTCAATCAACCTTCTTTGTGTATGGCATATTAACAAGAACATTCTTGCCAATTGCAAGCGTTTTTTTTTGCTGATGAGTGGGTAGCCTTCATAGAATGCTGGAATGAGTTGGTGAGGAGTTGTACAATTGATGTTTTTGAATACAATTGGCAAAAACTTAAGTAAGATTATGCTAGTCATCCTATTGTTGTTAGTTACATAACAACAACTTGGTTACCTTGGAAAGAGAGATTTGTTGTTGCTTGGTCTTCCCAATGCTTGTATTTTGGAAATATTAACACGTCAAGAGTAGAAGGAAGTCATGCTGCTCTAAAGAAGTGGCTTCAAGTTTCTACGATGGACTTTTTTGATGTCCAACAGAGAATTACAGCATTTGTAGAGCATCAAGAAAGGGAGCTTCAAGCTAGAATAGGAGATGAGAAACTTTGAATTTGGCTTGATTTAAGTGGACGCTTCTATGACCAGGTGGTTTACATTATCTCTTGATTTGCATTGCTAAAAGTGTGTGCATTTGTGAAGGCATTACATGAACAAGGCACCACCATCAACGAGTGCACGGGACAATTCACTCGCACACTTGGTATTCCATGCACGTCTTGCAACCAATGGTGTTTTACAACCGGTATATTTCCACCCACAATGGCATCTTGACCCTCCTTTGATGGCGCCACTACCTTCTAGCTATGTTATCTAACAAAATATGCCCGTGATTGAGACACTTCTCAATGAAATAGGTGTTGTATATCCTACATTAGGTCCAGATCAACAAGCACAAACACAATCAGCTCTAGAAGAGCTAAGGTCTCAGCAATACCGTGCTCCAAATGAGCCTAACCGCCAGCTAACAAGAGGACACCCTCTTGGTGCATTGAATCGCAATCAATCACAATCCTCTACACAAAGAGATTCCTCTTTGTTTGAAGCTATGGAGGGACAATTGAGGCGATGCAGGGCATGTGGCCAACCTGGACACAACTTTAGGGCATGCCAAACTCAGCATGGATAACATCAAAATTTTGGCTTGTAGGAGAGTATGACGGTGCCTTGGCTTTTTATGGATGAATGCAGGTACATCATTTAATCTCTTTGGAGTTTTTGCAAGTTCCAATGTTGTTGATCATTTCTACAATATAAACTAGATCTGTAACTTTTGCTTTTGGAATGCTCTACATGCAAATATTTTGTTTTTCCTGATGTTGAACTGTGATCTTGTTGCCACTGCATTGGCAACGTCATCATGTGAGCTATTCATGGCAAGCGTTTCTAGGTGGCTGGTAATGGTAGTCAACAGAGATGGTGAGTTCATAATGAGCATCATGCAGCCAATATTCAAATATTTACATCTGCCATTTGAAAGGCACAATCTACAGTACGCAAAATCAAAACCTGAAATTATTGTTTTTGGAGTTGTAGAGATACAAGACATTCCACTTTTTACTATTTGTATTGTCTTTGAGATGTTGTTATTTGATCTTCGATGTGTAGGGTGAAGCTTGGAAAACCTTGGTCTTGCTTTAAGGAAGAACTAGACAACCTATTTCTGGTAGCCAATGTCCTCACCCTTCTGAAGATGGAGCCTCAAGCAAGTGAAGACATAGTTTGAAATCATCTACTTGAAGGATTTGGCTTTCGTAATCAATTTCGTTGTAATGAGAGTTTTGTCTGTCTAGAATTGTTTTCCTTCAGTGCTTGTGTGCTAATGTTGTGAACTTCGTGCATGAGAAATTTCACATGACCTCCTACTGTCTTCCTACTCGATGGCTTCCACGTTGGAGGAACCGACTTGGGCACCTCTACAATGGCCGACTGTACGTTGATGTGGAACAAACTCTCAATTTCATTGATATCCATCTGAAAAGACTCCATTCTCGATATCTTCACATACAGAAATTTTTAGCTGCTTCACACATAATGCTGCCACTAGGAGCAGGAGGCTGGCTCTTAGATGCTTTGAATTAATTCACTAAAACACCTGGAAGGACACCAAGCGACTAGTGAAGACGTGTCTCATAAGAGCAAGAAGCTGGCAATGAAGGTGGGCTCAACCAGCTAAGCTGTGTCAGAAGACGTGAGCATGGATAAGTCTTGTAGCAAGGAAGAGTACCATGACGAAGATGGAAGCACATGACAGCGAAGAAGAGTTTGGAGATTCTTTTTGTATCTTTTGCAATGGCAAAGGTACTCTGCTGTGCTATGATGGTCCTTGCATGCGGTCGTTCCATGCCACAAAACTAGCCGAGAGACCCAGCTGCTTTCCCTTCACTTTGCTGATTTGGAATCAAACTTGGAGATTTAGTGATTGATGTCTTGCTATTTTTTGAAACTCAGGTTGCTATCGATGCTTTCACCAACAATACTTCGACCAAATATGACATGCCGGTTGCTACATAAAAGCGTGCCTCGGATTTGTTGCCTTCTGCTGCGTCCCTCTTCATGGCCAATGTTGTTGACCTCGTCGAGTACATTCAAGTTGCCTTTAATCTCTGAGGATTTAAGTCTAGTTTTTGCTGTGTTTGAATTTGAAACTTCATGTCGGTGGCATTGAAATACGTAAGTACAGTTGAATTGCCTTAACTACTAAACGCTTGGCTTTATTGAAGCAAAAGTTGCGGTATGTTGAAAATCCGTTTGTGTAGGAATATATGACTGCTTTCTTGTATTTCACATTGTTTTTGTTTGTCTCGTCACCTGTCACCTACTGTAATGTCGTAATGTCTCACTCGCAAAATCATTCCTATCTGTTTCTTCTCTGTTTCTTGCAAGGATTAGGAGGCGAGAGAATGACAAAAACAGGCGAGACGACAAGTGCGAGAGGAGGAGATGAGAGAATGACAACAAGCAAGAGACAAGAGTGGGACGAGAAATGCCGCGAGAACAAGAGTGGGCAGTGACGGAACAACGGGCAGTAAGAGTAGTGGGCACAGGATGTCCCACTAGTAGATTAGGGTGTCATGATAAGAATTCCCTAAATATATTTTGCCAAAAACTAATTTATTTATAATACAAACTTCTTTAAATCCTAGGGACTTGTGCACTCTTTCTTTAGGGTACTGTACTGTACGATACAGTAAAAGAACCTTGTGCCTAGACACGTGGAGCAGAACGGGGCCAAGTGTCGAGGTCACGACGAGGGTCCGACGATCATGGACGAGAGCTTCCCCGCTTTCACTGCTCCTCCGTCGAGCGCACCGCTCTGGTGCTGCTTTCTCTCTCGTCGGCTGAGTACCCGCATCCCCTCTCCTCTCTGTTGCCACGCTTCCTCGTCTTGCGTGGTACTGGTCGTTACCAGCACGCGAATTCTTTCTCGTATCGCCATGACCGTCTCCAGTCCTGTAATGTACTTCCAGTCATCGTCCATGCCTCGTACCACGGCCCACTTCTATGGTTCTTTGCGTTGGAACTATGTTCCTAGCTTCAGTGATTTCAGCTCCACCACCACGTCAAGATAGCCAAGTCGGACACGTGCAATTCCACTGTGGTGCGGGCAGGAATCCAAGGTGTTGCTAGCTATGGTGGTCCTCGTTCCCCGTTGCACCACAATTTCTTCTGTTTCAGCAGGATTGCAATCCCGATTGCAATGAGCGCACATATTTCTAGTCAGCGTCGCCGTGGACGCCGCCGTTTGCAAGTGCAGATTTGAGCACAACCTGGTCAAATGGCGACAGCAATCCACCTTCCAGTACGTTCTGCTTCAAGTCGAAGAGATTGATTCCGAGGTGATGATCGCGCCTGGATGTGCGACAGGATGCAGCTGAAAACCACTGCCTGGTTTTTTCAGCAAAGTTCCAACTCCGGAGCCAGCGCGACGATGAGGTAGAGTGTCGTGATCCTCACTAGCTACTCCTTGCTACCCATGTCGGTGATCATTTGGTCGATTTTCTCCATTGTGAGGAGAGTTTGTTTTTGAAGGTGTTGCGCTGATGCACTGATTTTATAAATATCTTGCTGGGCAGAGTGCCTGAGCATCTATCTTCTCAATGATGCTGGCAAGATGATCGACAGACTCCTCCTGAGCATGCAAGTATCCATGACGGCAATCGACGGAGATTAATTTATCTGATCCAAGTTATAACGACTTTGCAACGACAGTCTAAACAGCGAGCCTTCCTGGACGAGTTCACGAAACTCAACGACATCGTCATCGCTGACATGAGCAGCTCATAAGATCGCGTGATAATCGATCACAATTTTCCGTGATAATAATTCCTGTCCGAGAAGTCTTTCCTGCAAATCATATTCAACAAGTGAGACCACCTTCTGCGGTATAACTTTCTGTTCCGTGCGTTCGGCGGACATGAACGGTCGCAGAATGGCAAGTAGTGGAATAGCTGAGGACGAGAACTGGCACGTCACCATCGACGAGGTGATCGCGGCTTCCGCGGAGAAGGTGTGGGCGATTGCGTCCGACTGGCTGGGCTTCCCCCGCAGCTGCAGAGTGGATTGCACGATGGGGCACAACGGAGTGCCAGGGTGCGTCCGTCGCGTGCAAGCCCACGACTCCAACTTCTGGGTGGCGGAGAAGCTCACGCACATCGATCACAACAGTCGGTTCCTCATGTACAACCTCGTCGGCGGCAACAGCGGTATTGCTGTGGGCTACAAGTCCGCTTTCCAGGTATCCTTGCCCTTGCAGCTACTCCACCATTGCCATTGTCATTGCCATTCCCCACTCCCCAAGTATCGATGCCGATCAAGTCTTCAATGATCTGTGTATTAGCTGAAATTCAGCTATTTAAGTCGATTAGGAAAAACGGAGGGACCATATTGTACTTCACCTTAATCTTATATATGGGAAATGTAGGTATAGCTATAACTCAAAGTTTTAATTATTTGAAATTTTTGGAGGCAATCACTAAGATTTCACTATTGTTCAAGAAAGTGTACGCTTGTTTTTTTGTAATGTGCTAAATTATACATAATGACAAAAATAGTGGAAGTCCCAAATTGTATTGTTTTTCCCAATTTACTTAATATGGTGTTCTGATGATTACTCTCAATGATTGATTGCTTTGGGTTTTACAACACTTAGAAACATTGAAAATCTCAATCTTGTTAGGTTAACCCGATTGAGAGCATTTAAATTGTGACACTACAAAATTAATCTGTAATCAACTAGTGCAAGGTTTAAGGTAGGACACTGTAAGGGCCGATCTGCCCTTCCATGAGCTTTTTTGACAAGAAGATTTTTTTAGCTAATTTTCAGACAAACAAAAATGGATGCCAAATGTAATACAATTCTTGTCATATTTTTTGAAGCTTTATTGAATTGTTGACAAATTTTCAAAATTTTATGTAGTAGGCACCTATTTGTGATTCAAGTTCTCCCATAAACCATTCTCTTACAACTCATAAAGAGGTGAGGTGAAATCAAGGAGTATGATTGGCTTTTACAATAGAATATACAATTTCTTTTATGAATAAGGAGGGTCTATTCAAGAACCACCCCATATCCATTCCTGTCCTGCCTATGGGACGCTTTATCTGAGAAAGGACATAATTCGAGCTACCTAGGTTTCAAGGAGTCCAATATGAGAAGTTCCACTATAGTAGATGTGCGCCAATAAAGCAAAACTAGAGGTTGATTGTGCTGATTCTAAAAAATATTTTACCACAGGTGATAGCAAAAGGAGAAAGCAAGACTCAAGTGATTTGGCAATTCATGTTCAGCCCTGAGCAAGACAATGTGGATGCATTCTCTGCCATCATCGAGAAGAAGATCAAAGCGCGAATCAAGGAACTTGAGGCACTAGCTCAAGTATCTTGATATCCACTAAACCAAATCTATCCAACTTTACTATCCAACAATAGATTTGATGCAATCAAAAAGCATATTATTGTTTGCTAATTTTTTTTCTTGGAGTTGTGATCTTCCTCTTGGTCTGAGGTTCAAGTTCTTGGCCAAAACCCGAGACTATTGGTAATCTGCGGTCTCTTGGCATGCATTTATTGATTTAGGGTTGACTATTTTATGATTAATTAGTTTCGGTTTTGTAACACACCAACTGATGTTTGGTGATCCAGCAACTTAGTTAGTCTCTAGGTTGTGCTTGTACATTGATCCCAGTCTTATTGTGATAACGTTTTACATGCTTTCAGTACTTTAGTGGTTAGTACTTGATGCACAGCAACTGTTCGGGAATGAAGCAAGATAGAGGTGGACCTTTCTTTTGCATTCTTATACATGGACACTAGCTTGATAGTTTCATGCAAGTCGTTTACTTACTCCAAAAATAATGTTGACCCAAGGATGCACCTCGACTTCTCACCCTTTTACTCATGTTCCATACTACTCTGGTATCTAGGGGTTATAATACGTATAGCGTAGCTTTTGACTACTGCTCTTTATTTCCCTTTTCCATGGCATTTTTCTAATGATGGTAGCTACGCTCCACCCATGTGCACAAACTTCGCTCTTCTAATAAAACGGCACCTCGCTGCCCTCCTCCGATCCACTTCGTGAATCAGTGCTTTTCTTCTTTGTCATTGTATAGATACTTAGATCAGTGCATATCATTGGTTTGGCAGTGTTGTGCTAAGATTAGTTTGAATATTACCTATGCAAAATTAAAATCTCCTTCCTGAAGGTTGGCAATTTCAAATTAAAGAGGGAGATGGCCAAGTTTCCAAGTATAAGTGTTTCTAATCTTTTCCCAATTATTAGCTGATCATCCAAAGTGTGGATGTGAGTTCCATGCATGCAATGCAAACGATACTCTTCACATGATACGAGCCTTGCAAATAACACGAGTTGGTGAATGCCACTTTTGTGAGAGTACCTCAGACCATGATGTCTTTTTTAGTTTCTTTTGTAACTAGACTAACTTTGCATGGAACTCACATTCAATACATTGCATGGCCTTTGTCAAACCCTTGAGTATGGCAACAAAAATCATTCAAATGCGGGGTACTCAGTGTACTGTACAGCATCTTTGCAACACGTGTTGATAAGAATTCAATATTAAATGCACACAAAACCATTTGGAGGAAGTACAGTATACTTAGAATTGTTTCCAATGCTAGACATTGCATTCTCACATGATTTGTGATTTGCAATAGCAAGCTTACGTAACTGCTTTTTGAAATGATATCTAAGAGTCAAATGAATTTGTCCTCAGACACCGTCTACACACCTTTTACACTTAAGTTCAATTCATCTCGATTGCAATGACTCTCAAAATAGCTCAACTTGTTGTAAATAATGCCAAGTGTGCTACGTTACTTTTAACACTGTTGATATTGTGGTTTTCACATTATTTGTAGCTTTAAATTCTTTACCTAGGAGTTTTGCTAAAATTTGCCACATTCATGATCAATGCTAGTCGCTTGCGTTGTATTAGCAATGTCAAGTAACATAGGTGGCACTATAGAGATCCTGGCTGCAACGTCCAATGTGTGAACATTCTTTCATTTGCAGCTGGAATCAATGGAATTGTAAGCAAAAAAAACACGCCACTAGAATGCAGATAGAAAGCAAGCATATTTACTATTATTATGCAAACCAAAATGGTTTGAAAAGCATTCTTGATCAATACAGGGAGATATTTTTTGGGCCCCATGGAGGTACGTGGCACCCCTGGCATGAGCAATGCATGGTTGAAGTGGGTTTAATTTATTGGCAAATTCTGACAGGTTTCTGCCAATCAAATTGCTTCCCTCCGGATATTATCCAATGTAGAGGGGACAAAGAGGCTCACATTCGCCAGTAAATTAAACCCTGCGTTCAACGCAAGGTTAAATCCAGCCTCACTCCTCCCCCAGCATTGGAGGGATATTCCCCTTGGGATACCTGGGAAGAGAGTTTAGTTATAAATCCTCCCATTTGATTGGTGCGGTCTACAGGGATGTAATGGGATTTGCTGAGGGGCTCCTCATATTGGGGGAGCAAAAGGGAACCCCCCAGTGAAGGTTAACAATGTTATGTTGAACTCTCCTAGAACTGAAGATTGTCCTACAATGCGTTTCACGTGTTGGTTTACTATGTTCGTTGAGTCGGTTGAGAATTTGGGAGGGTAACTTTTACATTCAGCACCTAAAAAGTGGATCCTTGGAAGATGGGGAGAGAGGCGGTGTGAAAAGATTGAGAAGCTATTTGCTTGAATGCCGCATGCACTCCATGCATTCCACAAAAGCAGAAGAAAGAAAATCCAATTTTTGTTTGGACGCTTGCAGTTTGCGCAGCTGGGCACACGACATTTGGAGTCAGGCAATTGAATCCAAACAAAAGTGGTGCTAGCGCCCGCTGATTGGAGACAAGTGTTGGCCAGCCTTCGAGGCAGCAACTTGCCTTCCTTACAAGTTTAGTATAAAGTAGGCGCACCCATAAGTGTGGAAATAAGGGGTTTGGAGTAGGTGAAACAATTGACTAACTTTGAAAAAAATACTATAAGTTAGGAAGTGGAAACCAAAAATATTGGCATCAATTTCAAGGTTCCAATTGCAAGCATTTGTTCACAAAGATTTTTCAAAGTCCAAAATCACTAAAATTGTAGGAATCATGTGTAAAAGATGCTATTGTCATGTGATGTGGCATTGTGGCTATGCCACATCGGATGTATTTCATTAGTGGATGATCTTTGTTTTTATTAGTTTTGAGAAAGGTTAGGGTCTTCAGCACCTCATTCCATTTGGCACCTCATTCCATTTGGCACCTCATTCCATTTGGCACCTCATTCCTTTTGGCACTTCATTTTAGGCCATTTAGGGTTTGGGGTTAGTCAAGGCACGTTACTTTCTTGACTTGACATTCTTTGTCAAGTCAAGTCTTGTGAGGTGTTTTGAGAGAAGTTACGCTTGTGTTGTTTTCCTGAGTTTATACCATCTTTCACGTTTCTCCTTGCACTCTTGGATTCTCTTGTGACGAAGTGAGAGGTAGCTTGATTGATCCTTAAGTGCTTAAATTTTATATCTTATCACTTGGCAAAGAATCTCTTGTTTCTTTTTGTTTCTTGAAGTCTTTGCAGTTTTTGCAAAACTTTGAGATTTCTAGTTTGTGTCTGAGTTTTAGGTTTTGGTGGGGATTTTGAATACTTGGGATAGAATTATAAGCTCTAGCCGTACGTGAGCCTAATTGTGACGGGGCGAGAGCCAGGCTGGTACGGAGCAGCGAGGCTGAAAAGATGTCCGGAGCCGTGCAATCCTCGACGGCGCAGGTCAGGGTGACCAGCGCAGCGATTGGACAAGCCGGTAGTGACGGGCAACGTTGACGGAGCACGGTGGCCAGGAAGCCACGACTTGGAGCGGGAAACGAGAGCGACAAAGCGACGTGGCCGAAGCCGCGCCCACCTCAGAGCGGCTCGGCAGCAGCACATGTGTGATAAGGGTTTCGTGGTGGAAGTTTGGATTCCGGAGTTGTAAGACATGGCTAGCATTAGCGACGGTGGAATGCAAGTTTTGGACCTCAAACGACAAAGCCAAGGAGCAAAATTAGGGTTTGGTGCTCAAGCTGGCTCTAGAGCAGCAACGTTTGAGGCCGAAGCAACTTCAAAGCCGGAACAGCAGCTCCAAGGTTTCATCCGGTTTGAGGTTTTCTATCCGCCAATTTCCCTTTCAGATCTTTCTCTGGAAAAATTAACCTGAATCCGAGTTCTTGAAGAGAATTACCAAATTGTTAATCACTTGTGCCATGAAGAAAATCTGAAGTAACTCTACCTTGTGAGCACGTTTGGGAATTTATTTCAGTAGTACATCTTGGAAATTGGTAGTTTTTAGTGAATGTACATTCCTAAATCTACCCAAAACCTAAATTTTGGAATTCAAAATTTCAGATTTAGGTACATTTTTGAATCTACAGAAATTCAAATCTCCATTAATGCTAGAGTTTCAAAGAATTGCCAACACTTTTTGTGCAATTTTTGAGTTTTGATTGTAGAGGCATTTGGACTCCAAAGTTTAAACTTTTTATACCAAAATAGGGTAGAAAAAGCCAATGAACAATTTGGTGTATTTTATTTTGGTATTTGATGAGATTTAGGTTACTCAATTGACAATTGAGTTTCATAGTTTTCCACACTTTCTTCTAGTTTTCTTTTCTCTTTTCTTCTATTTTCTTCTCTTCATCTCTATAGGTCTTTTTAGAGTAGTGAGGGCATTTTGGAGAGAGTTAGCATTGGTTTGCAAGTATTGCACTTCCATTTGCCACTTATCACCAATCACAGGCATGTGTCAATTGTATGATTTTCTTTTCTGCTTATTTGTTGTTTGGGGAAGAGGATCCAAGATTTGTATTTTAGATTTTGTTTTTTGATACTTTCCCCGTTTGTAGACATTGTCCTATTATGTATATTATTGGGGGTAGGCGTACTCTAAAGGTAAAGCCGGGTTGATTGCCGGCTAGATCTTTCTGTATGTGTTGGATATATGCTCACTGGATGTCATTACTGGTGAATCACATAGTTTGATAGTGATTGCAGGACAGATTGCCCTCAGCCTTTAGATAATTATAGATACTTAGATAGTTTGTTTATGGTGCAGACCAGGAGCTGATATTGTCGGTCTCACTTACCAGACTACTTGAAAGGTGATTACTTTGAGGACTTTAGGCCAGCAATAGATTTCAACGAGGCTTTTCAGCCTGATTTGGCGTTGGAGATTACTAGGAGGCTTCAGGTTTTGAGTGTGGGCACGTTTGGCATGATGGAGGACGATCACTGTGGTTTGGTGCGTAATCATTTCTCAAAACCCGTAGGGGGGATTTCCCTTTTTAACTGGAAGCTTTGCTTTTGCACATGGGTGTAGGAGAAGCGCCAAAAGTCACCCAGTTTCAACGACTGATTTGCCTTTGAGCTTTTGCCTCAGCATCTAGAGTTTGAGGCCTTGAGACTTATGAGCAGTGGACTCATGCTCATCAGCTTGAGCTTCATTAGGTGCAGCTTTACTGGGAGACTCAAGTAGAGGTTGTTTCAGTTTTTAAGGATGGCAAGGTAGTTGCTTTTATCTCTTCATCTATGAAGGTGGAGGAAAAATCTAACAAAAGTGATGGATCGACCTTTGAGGATCCTAAGAGCAAAGCGATAGTCTTGGGACCTAGGACAGAGAGTGCTACACCACCTATCATATCGCGCATGGCACATGCTACTTAGGCGGCACTAGCCTCAGTTGCTCCTCCACTTCAATTTGATCCACTAGCGTAATTTATTGCGTATTTGAAAGTGGAGTATGACGGATTCCGTTGTAATCTGATGCAGCGTATCCAAGACTTTTGGAGGGAGAAGGAGGATATGCCACGCACCATATACACCCCCTTAGCATGATTTGCTGTTGATTTTGATGGAATTTTTATTGAGAATCAGCTTGTGAAGATCTTTTTGTCAGAGATTGACAAGCGGTTGCTGGATTTACCATCCCTTTGGATTATCTTTGATTATGAGGGTAGGGTTGCTTCAACCCAAATTTTTGTTGTAGCTGAGAGGTGTGACCGGGCTCTTTATTATTACGACACCATAGATATGGTCTTTTCTATGATTGATTCCTTCAAATCTAGGAAAACCCCGGTTGTCACTAACAGTTTGGCGAACACTAAGGCAGACATGACATTGCATTATTAGAAATGTGGGCAAGATAGACATGCCAAAAAAGATTGCCTAAAGAATCCAAATACTCCTTCTCAGCCATCCAAGACTACTGAAAAAGAAGAGGTGAAAGGTGAAGCTAATGCTAAGAAGCAAGTTTTGAAGTGCAACCATTGTGGTGGCACTAAACATGATGAGGATCACTGCTTTTAGCTTCATCTTGAGATGAAACCAGCTAGTATTGTGGCTGCTAAGTTAAAAAGGGAGAAGACCCTTGAGGCTAAGGTAGCAGAGTTGGAGCAAAAGCTCAAGACCTTTACATCATTGGCTTAAGCTTATGATTTTGAGACATCTCCTAAGAAGATAGTTAGTTATTCTAACTTTGAGCATTTCATATTTGGTACATTTGGAGAGTTGAAAGCTGCAGCTGCTACCCGATTTTAGACTACTGGAGGATCAGTTGATTTACTAGTGCCAGATGTTCCGGCTGTCTCACGCGCATGTCATACTGGTTTTGCTGATTCCATTGGTCAAGCACGCTTACCATTATCTTTTGGTTTGGCTGATGCTATTGCCATGGGCAAACGCCCAATTGTTTCACTTCCACATCTTGGAAGTTTTGCTTCACCTGATTTATTGCAAAACATGGTTTCTAAGGTTACGCAGATGCCAATTTTTTTTGGTTCAAAGTTAATGGCACCTGGTTTCCAAGCCTCTGAAGTTTTTCATATGGTGGAATGTGTTTTAGAAGAAAAAACAGACATACTATCTTTTCAAGTTTCTTAAGTTGTTGTCAAAACTTCTTCAGTTCATGCTTCATAAGCTCAAACAAAGCTACATGTTAAACTTGTAGCTGAAGCCATTGTAGCATTTGGTGAGCTTGTGAATGGCCACACACCACATTTTTCTTCTATAGATGCGCCTCTAGTAGCGGGAACAACTTACCTTATTAACGTTTCAGCAAGATCCGCTACAACGCGACAAGTAGTGCACCTAGGTGTTGTTCGTTTGATAAACAACAATGGGATGTTTGTAGTTTCACGTAGTGGAGAGCAGGATTATTGAGCTACTCCACTTAGGGTGATGATGGACTCAGATGCCCAGCCAATTATGATTAGCAAACATTTGGCGGTAAAACTTGACTTGACTGCTAAAAACTTGATACCTTGTCCATTCACTATTGTCACTTCAATTGAGGGCATGGAGCATGCTACAAGCTATATCAAAGAACCTCTACAGTTGATTTTTTGAGTAGGTGGAAGACCTACCTATTTTCATTTTTCTTTGAGGTGCACTGTCACCAATGCTACCAACTATAATATTTTGGTTGATCAGCAGGCGCTTTACTCTCTTGATTTTGTTATAAATAATTGGACCAAAGAAGTATGGATTAGATCGGGTTGGTCTTCTGGCGACGGTCGGAAGGAGATGATTCCGGTGGCATTTGCAACATTGATTATGTCCATGACTGCTGACGCTCTGTTTAAATGTTTGGCACTTTTGAAGATCCTTCTATTTCGTCATTCATTTTTGGAGAAGACCTTGTCGTTTGCTGCTGCATTTCCAGATGATTAACGAAAATCACCGATTTTAGTAGCTATACCTCAGCATTCCAAGGATGCCTTGCTACCTTGGACTAGCTGTCAGGAGTTGTTCCAACAATGTAGGGATATTGCAGCTTCTGTACCTTTTGACTCTTTGGCTTCTATTTCTATCAGCTCTATATTTGGACGATCTATTTGTTGGCATCTATCCCCAGACGGTATCACTTTAGTGGAGCTTTTGGAGGCATTGGCACTAGATTGGCAATTATTTTAGAGGCTGGATTCATGGTTTTTCGGTACATTCATGTGGATACCAGTTATGTGCCTACCAAAACAGCCCAACGTCATCTTCAGAGGTTGATGGCTCAGTTTCTTGAGCAGTTGCTTCCATCATCTATTTGTTGATGTTTTGGCTACTTTCTTAAAGACATTACCCATATCAGTGATTGAAATTTGAAGAAGTTGGACCACGTTGATTTGCTTGTGGCAGGATGGCTTTACCGAAGTCACTCTTGAGCTGATGCAAGTTAAGGGCTAGATGACCCAAGATCTAGCCTTTTTATGGAGTTGGTGAGGATTACACAATGGTGGTATACCCGTCAAACCATTCCATCTGGGTATATTTTTGGAAATGTACCTCTGTTGGGCGGTGAAAGACCATAGGTGATGGAGGATGGTCATTACATTTCTCAAATTCTTGGCCCTCCAATCTTTGTGGATACCGCAACATTGAGATCTTTTGCTCATTGACCATGTTGATTTTAGACTAAGATGACGTCATATTCCATGTTGGCTAAGGTACTTTCATTGGTTATTATACCTCTAAGACGTATTGTAAAAGATATTTTGGATAACTATAGGAACACTTTGGCTGTGACCAAAGATGATTCACTTCCCTTTACTTTGGTCAAAAAGATTTGGAAACCTTGCAAGGCATTACCAATCTTTATTACATATCCTAAGTCTTTTGCTTTTTGAGCACGTGGACCTGACATGGTATAGAATTCTCAGAGTCATATTTATAAAGAACCCAATGCGGATGCATAAGAGTGTGCCATGGATTTTTCTACTGGCACTACAATAGCTCATGATCTCAGTGAAGCTCAGCAACGCTTTGTTTTGGATCAAGCTATGGATCTTTATACCATAGTTTGGACTATTAGCATTTGCCTTGTTGTTCAGCAGCAACATGGCCATTTGTTCACTGTAGGCGCAAAGGACAATAATTAGGGAGCAGCAAGAATGCCAATCGCTACAGTTGGAAAGGATTTTAAATATCATTTTCATTTTCAGTGGCAAGCTTTGGATGAGCTTCAAGCTCAAAAAACCTTTGCTACTTTGGCCTTACATGGCGATGCTGGGGACAATATTATTGTCCTTCCCTCTTTTGAATAGCAACCATAAGTTGTATTCACATCTGGTGGTGGTTCTTTGATAGAAAAGTCTACCACGGAATTTGATGATTGGCCTTAGAGTTTAAACCATCATCTCACAGATGTTGAGGCATATGAGATGCGAGCATTCATTCACTCGTATCAGAGTTGTTTTGCTTTTAACCTTCATGATATGAAGGGTTACAAAGGCAAGCTCATTTACAATCAGCTTGTGGATGATTATCCTATCTTCAGACGCTCTTACAAGCTAAGTAATTTTGAGAAGATTACTGTTCAAGCCCGATGTCAGGAACTTTTAGTTGCTAATTTGATTGAGTTATCCAATGGCGAGTATGCTTGTGCTACGGTGATCCATTTTAAAAAAATATCTTTGGTAATTGGATTGAGAAGAAGATGTGTGGAGATTATCGCCCGGTTAATAAAAAGACCAAATTAGACTAATATTCTATTCCAACGTCAAGGAATTTATTTGGTGCAGTAGGATCGGCTCAAATCTTCAGTACATTAAATTTGAGATCTAGATACCACTAGTTGCCACTACAATTAGAAAACCAAGTGAAGACTACATTTTGGAGAGTGGATCATGATGGCAGAAATTTACTTTATTATTGGAAGTTTCTTCTATTTGGTCTTAAAAACGCACCTGCTAAGTTTCAAAGGGTGATGGACCATGTTTTGACTGAATTGCGATTTGCTTATTGCTACATTGATGATGTTGTTGTCTTTAGTAATTCAATTTAGAAACTCGAGAGACATTTACAGGTCATTTTTAAATAGTTGCGTAAGTAGAAATTGCGCTTGCATCATGGCAAATGCAAATTTTTCCATGGCCGGTTGTTGTATTTGGGACACATGATAGTTCCAAGAGGACTTAAAATATAGTAGGCAAAAATAGATGTTCTTCAGAAGCTTCCAGCACCTTGTAATATTCTAAGATTACAAGCATTTCTTTGCTTAGCATATTATTATTGCTGCTATGTCAAAAACTTCAGCTTGATTGCCAAGCCTTTGACTATGCTCACAAATAAAGACCAGATTTGGATATGGAGCCGTGAGCAGCAATTGGCTTTTGATATGTTGAAGCAGAAGTTGGGCTCAGTACCTGTGCTTTGACGTCTTGATGTTACTAGACCTTTTTAATTGCACACAGATTGGAGTGCAATGGGATTAAATGCAATTTTAACTCAGAAAGATGATGTAGAACGGAAGTATGTTATTGCTTTTACTTCAAAAAATAACAACTCGGCAGAGTCCAACTATTTATCTTATGAGGAAAAAGCTTTAGCTGCGGTATGGATCATTTCATATTTTTTGTCTTACTTGTATAGGCAGCGGTTCACATTGGTGACAAATCATCAGCCTTTGAAGTAGCTTATAGAATCAGATAAACTCACCTATAAGCTTGCTAGGTGGGCTCTACTATTTCAAGAGTATGATTTTGAAGTTGTTCACTGAGCTGATATCATTAACTTGGATGCAGATGGGTTTTCTTGCAATCCAAGTCCATCTGATGAGGATTTGACTGGTGCTAGATGGCATGGAGATTGCAACAAGGAGGTAGTTCTAGACTGGCACGTAGCTGCTTATTTGACTTTGATGTTGAACTTTGCTACTGAGGCGGCTGATCTAGGTTTGGATGATGAGCTTGATAAGTTTTGGAGTATTGGAGATGTGTAGGAAGACTCAGTGGTTTTGCACAAACTTCAACATGGATCATTTCTTATGGGTATTTCTGCCATGGAGCGAAACAAGGTTTACCATCAAATAGCAAGGTTTTGTTAGGATAACAACTTGTTGATTTGAGTTTGGCCGGATGAAGTTAGGCGCATAGTTCCTAGGTTGGATCAGAGAGCTTCTTTGATACGGCAAATGCATGAGGAGTTTGGTCATTTTGGAGTGCGTAGGACGCATTTTATGTTGTTTAACTAGTATTGGTGGACTAGCATGTATCAGCAAGTTTCCACCTATGTTTCTCAATGTGAGGTGTGTGATCGAGTGAGATCATGTTTTAATACCTTATCTCTACAATTGAGACCTTTACCTTTCATGGATTTAGGTTATTGTTGGTCTTTAGACTTTGTCAGGCCGCTTGTTATCACCCCACGTGGAGCCAAATACGTATTGGTGATGGTAGAACATTTCAACAAATGAATTGAGCTAGTTGCTTTGCCTCAAAACTCTTCAAAGTTGGCGGCTATGGCATTTTTTGACCACGTATTGGCATGCTTTGAAAGATCGGCTGAAGTCTTGACAAATCAAAACCAAGAGTTTCTAGGAGCTTTTGAGATTCTATGCACCAAGACTTTAATTGATTACCACACCACCTCTAGAGATTACCCTGAGGCGGATGGTTTAGCTGAACGAGTTGTTCAGACAGTCAAACGTGGTTTACACGAGTATGGATTGCTTTGTGGAAACCATCGAAATTAGAATTTGATGTTGCCATGGATTGCCATGGGTTATTGTTTCAATAGACAAATTTTTTTGGCCTCTTACAGCTTTTACTAGTTGCTATATGGACAGGAGCCTATTTTGCCTAGCTCTGTGCAAGAGAAGCTGGCTTCAGTCGTGGACTTGAATAGTCTAGATATTTGGGCTCAATGTCCATATGATCGGGCTGAGTTTTTCAGGAAGGCCATGCCTATGGCTTTGGAGAACTTGCACATAGCCCAACATCAAGATTCTTTGCGTTATGGGCGCATTCGTAGCGGAGCTTATCGACTTCAGCTGCGAAGATTCTCTCAAAGAGATTATGTGTATTTGCAGCGTGAAGCATCTACCACATTGGATGTTAAAGAAGGACATACCATTCTTCGCTTGAAGAACATCTTACCTAATGGCATTCTTTTGTTGGAAGGCAAAGATGGGCAAGAGTGCAGGGAGCATTCCAAAAATTGTGCCCCTTGTTATTTACCTATTGATGGTACTGTACAACCGGAGTTGGTAGTGGTGCCAGAGGGATTACCTTGTTTTATTTGTGGACAGAAGAAAGGTGCGGCTACTATGCTTTTGTATAACCAGTGGCAACGTAGTTGGCATATGACATGTTTAGTTCCGCCCTTATCAACTCTGCCTCCAAGAGATTGGATTTGTCCTTATTGTAGGAGATCTTCAAGCCATGTTACGTCTCCAGACAAGCATTGATAATCTCTTGAGGTCAAGCCTCTTATGTTCAAGATGACAGCACTGCCACCTTTATTGACTAGGCGCCAAATTTGTAGTGTACAAGGTTAGACTCATGGGAGATTGAATAAGAGACTGGCACTAAAACCTGCCAAAGGTGATTAACAATGGGGTTTATCATTGCATCTGGCCTACAATCTTTTATAATTTATTTTGTCATATTTAGTTGTCATTGTTGGCTGCCAACAACATCACCTTTGGTGTGAATAGATGCTAAAGATTTATATTCATTTTAGCATTTGGATCTAGCTATACTTTTAGTATAATCCTAGCTAACTTGCGGGACTTTATTAGCTAACTAGGGGGGGCAATTGAAAACATATTTGTATATATGTTTTTGGATTATATTGTTGTTTTTATCTGCTGTTAGTGATAGTACACAATGTGTTGTGTTTAGCAATATCTATTTACACAACAGCTATCACGTGATGTGCCATTGTGGCTATGCCACATTGAATGTATTTCATTAGTGGATGATCTTTGTTTTTATTAGTTTTGAGGAAGGTTAGGGCCTTTGGCACCTCATTCCATTTGGCACTTCATTTGAGGCCACTTAGAGTTTGGGGTTAATTAAGGCACGTTACTTCCCTGACTTGGCATTATTTGCCAAGTCAAGTCTTGTAAGGTGTTTTGAGAGAAGTCACGCTTGTGTTGTTTTCCTGCATTTATACCATCTTTCACGTTTCTCCTTATACTCTTGGATTCTCCTATGATGAAGTAAGCGGTAGCTTGACTGACGCTTAAGTGCTTAGATTTTGTATCTTATCAACAAGCTTGTTGGTTCTTAAATAGTGAAATGGGTACTCAAAACCATCATGCCAGTCACCCACAACCATCACTTTGTCATCCATAACTATCAAATAAGTACCCATAACCATTTGCTTTTCTACTTATGACTCTCTGACTTTGTCACTGATGCCCATGGAGACGTGACGCCCATGGTTGCTCCTACCTTAGAGTACTTTTCACACTTTTGCCCAGCTTCCATCTAAGGTTTAATTTTTGTTTTCATCAAAGTAGAGCAACCCGCACTCCAGAATGGAGGCATGTAAGATAAGTTTAGCTAAAATTGAAACAAATGAATGATCTACATAGGTTCATCCAAAAAATTGCTAATATAAGCTATTGTCATCCAAAATTTGGCAAATTGAGATTCTACTTCAAGAAGGATATGCCAATTTCATCTGGTTTTTCACTTGGATTTCTTAGTGTATGGTTGCCAATTGACTTTTGAGGTAAGATTTAGGCAAAATTTGCCAAAAAATTAAACATTGCTTCCACTTCCAAAACACTACATTGAATATTGCGTTTAGGTTGCTCCACACTAATTTTACAATATTTCACACTACATAAATAATTAATGTTGCTACTATGGTTGTTACTTTGGACAAGTTTTGGTTGTTGGACACCACATGCAGACGCACAAAAAAGACAACACGGATGGTTGCATCCAACCTCTTGTGTTTCTTAGGGCATTTTTTAGGATTTTTGACCTAATAATGGAAGAATCAAATTATCATTTTTTGTTTTTATTATATGATATGGCTTTGAATCCACATTTTGACTTCATGTTGGCAAGAATGAATGTCACCAACATATTCAAAGTAAGTTGCTTTTATCATTGTTGGACCATTTTCTAAAGTCATTTATAAGTTGACTTCATTGAACAGACCATGACTTCAATTGGCACTCTAGGCATGCAAGCAAACAAATAATCGGGCAGTCTGATGGGACAACCATGGTTGCTACAATGATCTTCATCAAGAATCATTGCAACAAACAATTTTTAAAGGACTAGCTACAACAATGAAGTTACAAAAAAAAAGTTCTGTCCAAGTTGTAAACCATGTGAAATTCAAATATTTAGAGAGTCGCATGTGCCTCCAAGTGACCAAGTGATGACTCATGAGGTAATTTACCAAGGTAAGGCAACCTAATTGTCAAGGCAACCTAAATGCAATGTTTGATATTCACCAAATAGTGCATTTAGGTTGCCTTTACAATTAGGTTGATTTACCTTGGCAAAGTTACCTCATGACTTGAGCATCCTTAGCCACATGGAGGGGCATGCAAATTCCTAGTTTTGTCTAAAATTCCAGCTTCTTGGCTTTGCGACTTTAACACTTGTTGTTGTGTCCAACCTCAGTTTGTTTCTTCCATTCACAGTAATAATTGACATAAGTTACTGTAACTTTGGTAAATATTCAAATAGTGTGAAATGTTGAGAAACTAGTATGGGGCAACCTAAATGCACTATTTGGTGTAAATAATGCATCTAGATAGCCCCATACTAAATTCTTGATATTTTACACTATATAAATACTTATTAATACTACAATTGTTTTCATTTTTCATCAATAATTACTGTAAGAAACAATTTTTAATAACAATAATGTCAATAAGGACTCAGCAACAACAATGAGTTTGCAAACAAACAAACTAGCTTTGGAATCATTTAACAAGACTTTTTAAAGTAAAACTCTACCATTTTCAAAATCTCTTAGACAACATTAGACTACAAAACAAAGCACTTTAAGAAAATGCAAAGTGCCAGTCGAAGTAGAAAGTCATACTTGAGTTATACGATCTTTCTCTTCTCCATCACGTAGTTCGTCATCTATGTACACCTGATAGTAACCAAAATCATCCCGTTTGAAATAACCATCGCTAGTAAAATGTTTCTTGTGCTCCCAGTTGTTGAAGTCTCCTACCACTGAGCAGAATCGTTCGCCTATGCAATGACTTCTCATAAGCAAACTGTGATATATTGAGCTGAAACAGTGATAAACAATCAAATTTTCAAAGTGTCAACAAACTTGCTAGCCCAAGTAACAACACCATCAAACCAAGCCAGGAAAGAGTTCCAATATTTTCCATCTACATGCGTCAACAATACACTCACTCAAAGATAGACAACAAGAGGGACTCTAAAAATGTACCTGGTGCCCATTCATAAAATTCGACATGATGTTCAGAATGTCGTTTCATTCCCATGTTCTTGTACCTGCAAAAGGCATATTAAGGTGGAGAACATAAAAATCAACACGCCAAACAGTGTGAAGACCAACTACCAAGTATACTACAATATCATAGAACCACTAAGCTCTGAACTTTTGGTGCCAGTATATTAAACACGCACTCCCCGTGGCCAACGCATTAGGATTTAGGGTTTAAGGTTTAGGGCTTAGGTTCTCAGCAGTGCCATAATGACATGTAAGATATTCTCCTCCTCATCGCCAGTCCAACATATTTGATAACATTCATAGTATTGTTATCATAGACAGACAGTGGCAATAGTAGTATGACATGTTTATCAACATATAGTGGTATCAGCGCCTCACGCATTAGCAAACTTGATGAGATCCTTGTCACGGTCTGCAATCTGTTGCTTCATATCCTTCAATGCTTTGTATCTGCTCCAAGCATCAAAAAAAGAGTGAAAGGACAAAGTGCAGCACATCATTGAGAATGCAAAGGGGTATGGTAACTAAGACTAGAATCTCAAGCACTACATGGTTTTCTACGTCAAACAGTCACTTCACAATTGTTCACATTGAACAACAGCGCAAAACTTTGAGGAACAAGCGAACGGAATAGAACAGGGCATTAAGAAATTGCAGAAAAAAAGGGCATGGAAATTGATATACCACTAACAAAGATATTGACCTCATCTCACCAATAGCAAATCATAGGTTGGACTTCATATTAGCAAGCCAGATGTAAGCATGACTAGCAAACTATCAACAGCCAATAAGGTTGTATATTGTAGTGACTATAGATGTAGTCTTCTAAACCTTCCATTTTGAGTGGTTGCATGAGGATTTCATCAGTCATAATAAAAAATTGAGCTCTTGTACTCATAATGATCTGTTTACAACTCAAAACTGATTTCCCAAACATCACACTCCTTCATGAATGTTAGAAAAACAAGAATATAATCCACCTCTACATTGCATTGTCACAAAGAAAACTGCAAAGAAGCTTAATATGCAGCAAAGAAAACTACAAGGAGAGGAAGCATTTAGTTTTAGAGTTTTAGGATTTTAGGGTTAGGGGTTTAGGGTCTTAGGGTTTAGGGTTTAGGGTTTAGGGTTAAGGGCAAGAGATAGGGAAACCTTTCACGTATAAACGTTTGAAATGCTTTAGTCTTGAGATTTCTTTTTTAGAGGAACCACACAAGGTCGGCATGCCAATAACCATCATTCTCTTCAGCTATGTGCTACTTGCCTTCAAATGTTTTTGTTGACTAGACATTCTTCTTCCTCTCTCTTGCCATATGTACACATCATGTTCTTGTGCCTCTCTTTTTTCTAAACATGACTGCTTTTATGCCTTCAACACAACATAGCCATCCCTTGAGTACTAGGAACTTTGTCGCAAACTCCCACAAGCCAGGGAAGCTTGCAACGGTCGCAATATTGCCACACTTGGTGAATTTGATCACAAAGTGCATTGGGTCGTCGCACTTGTAGCCATTTGACAAGCACTCCAAAGTTTTATCTTTTAGGTCAACATAATCTCTAAACCCTAAACCACCCTGTGAGAAAAGCCTGCATGACAATTTGGAGACAACAATTGCTATACCATCAAAGGTGAAGCTTTCTTATCTTGTGATGAGATATGAGGTTAAACTGTTAAAGAAGTTGTAGATAATGGACCTCTTCACTTGCAATACATGGCAACCCAATTCAAGTGAACTTGGACTTGAGATGCTAGACACTTGATGGCGAATTCTTGCTTATTTCAACACTCCAGTCAAGGTTCGAGGAGAACCGACGGTTAGTGTAGTGACAGCCGGTTGAAGTTGCAAAAAATCATGTTGAAACTTGAAGCCATAAGCTAAAAAACTGATCCATTTCCAAAATAATTTAAATATAGTACTTTTACAATAAAATTTAAAAATTTTATAAAAAATAACCGGTACATGTTAGCAAAAATCCAATTGCACCTGGACATGGCCGGATTTCAACCGGTGAAGCTAAAATTTCTCCCCGAACCCTGACTCCAGTTATGGAATGCGATGTAAAATTTGCATTCCCAACTAGTGGGCTCAGGGGGTCTTTGGATTAGGTGTTATTTAGAGTTCGCTGTGTGAATGGGTCTATTCGACTAGAGGATGAATAACTATAGATGAATTATTATGGATGAATGATGTTAGGTCACATTGTGACTTGGCCCCGCCTCACGAGAGCCTATTATCACGTTGCGGCTCCAGCTCAAAGCGTTGTAGGAGCCTGGGAAATGCAGAGCTGGTAAACAATGGAGGGAGGCACTAACGTCGGCACTGCAACAACAACCACTTCACGCACTGTTAGCAGCGACGATGTTGATGAGCGCACCATCTTCGTTCGCAGTTTGCCCTACACTGTCACCGATGCGCAGGTTAGTTTCTTTCATGAATCTCGACTTCCAAGGTTTCCACTTTCAGTCCAGGATTTTGTAATTCAAGTCTACGTTGGTGATGTTTTTGGGTGTTCTTTTTTGACAGCTCGAGGACTACTTCGGTGAAGTTGGTCCCGTTCGGAATTGCTTCACGGTGAAACAGAAAGGTTAGTGTACATTAGGTTTTGCAATATGGGTTTAGCATTGCTTTTCTAGTTAGGGTTTTGTGAGCTCTTGCAAACGTTCACAAGTATCGTCGATTCGAGGTCACTCCTGACTAGATTGAGTCTTGTTGATAAGTTTACCTTTTGCATATGTGAGCTGTTGTGTGACCCTTGAAGACCTGTGCCGTTTCTTTTGTTATTTAGATGTTGAGCAGCACCGAGGATTCGGATTCGTACACTTGTAAGTTTTTCAAATTTCTAGTTTTCAACTTTGGTATATCTGCAAATCGGCCTTAATGTCGGATTAGAATTAAGGAAGTTCTGTATTGAAGAGATTTTCATGAGTATAGTGTGTTGATTCTTTGACAGAGTTCGTTTTAGGGTTTAGTCTGAAGTTAGTTGTATTGATAATGTATGTTTATTTATTTCGTCTTGGATGTCTGTGTTGACCTCCAGTGCAGTGAAAGAGGATGCAACTCGAGCGGTGGAAGTAAAGAATGGTGCTTCCTTGCAAGGTCGCAAAATCAAGGTCGAGCTTGCAAAGCGTCGGGCTCCACTAGATACGAGGCATCCTAAAGGCAAGCGGAAAGGTCAGTTTAGGGTTTAGGGTTTGGACTGTATTTGTTCAATTTTGTTGTAGAGTTACATGTTTATCTTTGAAAATGATATCATGTCCCCAAAGTATAACACATCCACGTATGCACTTCTAATCCTTTTCATCTTTTACGCATTGTTTTTGGAACTTTACACTTTCAAAAGAAACCACTCAAATCGCACTTTTCTCATCAGATTCAGAGGGGACTGGAGTGGAAGATGGAGGTGTTGAGGGTAACGAAGCACTCGCTTCTGAACCTAATGAAAAGAAAGCAAAGAAACCAAAAGCTGCTGTGCAATCCAATGCAGAGCTCTCGCAGGTGGCAGTTGCTGAGCGGAAAGTGAAAGATGGTATACAAAGTGCACTTAACTCGTGGAATTGAAATCTGCTGATTTGCATGGTCAGTTTGAAGAGAATGAAATTGAAGGGTTGGCTCTACGACAAAGTGATCACAGAAAAACTGTGTTTGGATTGTAACTATATTTCTGCTGTTGGACGACAGGTAAAACACCGGCATTGAAGAGTTTGCCAAATGATACAAAGAAGCGTCCGCGAGAAGAGGGAAGGGCTTCTGAAGGCCAGAGGTGAGCTTCTTGTCTTGCAATCTTAGTTGACTGGTTTGTGGGCGGAATATGGAGTCTCACTCAACCCTAAGTCATGAAGAGGCTCATTTGCATTGTCGCACTTTGAATTAGACTTGGAATTATCTAGCATGCCGCTGCATTTTCATGCTACTAGTCGTGAAGGTACGAAGTGTAGGTACTACTTATCCTGGTATGAGTTCCCTCTCTACAGTAGGCGATGTCTTTGCTTTGCATGCTCATCTTTGGTTGAAAGGTGCTCTGTTTGCTACTGCAGACCTGCACGGACAGTCATTATAGGCTGTTTGGAAAACCCTAAGATGGTGCAGGCCGCGATTGCGAAAGCCAAGAAACTGGGCACTGTGGAAGATGTGCGTCATCCTGTTCCAGAGGCTGAACTTATCAGTCGGGGTAATGTTCTACATTTTGTGGTTTAATTGCAAGTGAAAATCTTGAATCTGTGCTACTAGTTCTGCGTCGATATGTGGGCCCACTGTCTATTAAAATCTATTTGTAAACCATTAACGGAACGTACTATCAACTACGTTTTGAACATCATTTACATGGAGAACGTTAGTTACTCGGGGTGATATGTGTTGCTGGATATGTTGCATACTATAGTTTATTTACGTGTGTCATGCCATTGGCAGGTTTGGCAAAGGATGGATGCAAGCCAGAGGCTGTAGAAATTGTTTTTTCTTCAGTGAAAGCAGCTTGTCAAGCTGTAGCGGCTCTTCACAGGCAGAACGTTGGAGGCGGAGGTGCTATTTGGGCTCGTCAACTTGGTGGAGAGGTACTTGTTTCAGATAAGCTTCACTTGCTGATTTTCAGTTTGCTGTATAGCAGTAATATCAATACACGTCTGAGCCTTTAAAGCTGTTCTGTCTCTTTGCGAAAGTGCATCTTTAACAATCTCTTCAATTAGTAAAGACAAAACTATCGTGTTTGTTAGACAAAATGATCGGGGCTAAGATTAATTTCGGGTGTTCAATCATGTTGGGTTTTTGGTAACTTTTAAGCGCCTAAACGGAAATTTTCAGTTTTTATGGACCTTGTTTGTGTTTTGGATCTAAGTTTGTGAGAATTTTCTTGGATGAGTATATTAATATTGGGGTAAATAGAATTCGTAGCTTTAAGAGGTCAAGTTCGTGAGAAGTTGTGCAAGTGCAGCCGTGTACTAGTTGAGGACTTTGATCAGGGTTTATTTAGATCTAACTAAATAGGAGCACAAAGAGGATGAAACGCACTGGGCACCGAGTGGCACCAGCAATGCTTGTGTTCATGAGAGAGATGCTACGGGCTTAGAAAACCCTTTTTCTGATATCTGTGCTTGTCTTCAAAGTCTTTTTCGTACGAATTAGTTTTCGTGAAGTGGTCCTATCGGTAGTCTATTTGGTCTGTGGCTCAAGAAAGACGAAATGCACTGGGCACTGAATATCACAAGCAAAGCTTGTGATTGTGAGCGAGGTGCTTTGGGCCTAGAAAACCCTTTTCTGACTTGCGCAACTTAGCTATCATGCATTTAGTGTGTTGTATTGTTCAGGGTTTATGCGAAGGATTCTAGCATGCATTTGGCAATAAGTGGTTCAGAGTGAATCTTGTTTGTGTTTGTGAGAAAGATACCTTGTCTTTAGACGATATCTGTTCTGCTGGGGGTTTGTATGCGTGGTGTGATTTCGACATTTGTTTTCAACCGCTCATTATTGGGTGTGGCTCATGGAGGATGAAACGCACTGGGCACCGAGTGGCACCAGCAAAGCTTGTGTTCATGAGAGAGATGCTACGGGCCTAGAAAACCCTTTTCTGACATGAGTATATCGATTGTGGGAGTTTTTTCCTCTGCTTTTTTTTGTCATATACTGCGTGAGTTTATATATTGGGTTTGGATTTCGAGGAGGATGAAATGCACTGGGCACCGAGTAGCTCGAGCAAAGCTCGTGTTTATGAGAGAGATGCTACGGGCCTAGAAAACCCTTTTCTGACTCGTGCACTTTATTCGATTTAGTTTGTTTTATTTTTTGGTGCGTGTTAGCATGGCTTAGACAGGCGGTGCCGTTTGTTTATGTTGGGCGCATACAAGTATGATGAAATGCACTGGGCACCGAGTGGCGCAAGCACAACTTGTGTTCATGAGAGAGATGCTACGGGCCTAGAAACCCCTTTTCTGACTTGTGTTTATGCTCAGCATTGCCATGTTGGTGGTTTGTTGTGTTAAGTTTCTGTGGGATGTCGCTTTGGGCCTGAAGGTTTTTTCCCTCGGAAGGAATGAAATTGTTATACCGGCCTATTAGAATATGACTACTAATCACGAGCCTAAAAGATTGCCATGATAGTACTTAAATTACTTATGCTTAGTATAAGTTTGTGTCTCAAGCTCTCTTGTCTGGGCTGCAGGGTGCGAAACTGAAGAAATGGCGACTCATTGTTCGAAATCTTCCTTTTATGGTAACCAAATACTCTCACGACCCCATTTGTGTATTTGTTGGCATGGATGTTTACGTTTTGAGTTCTAAGTGACGGATTCCCTGTTTGCAGCTCAAAGAACAAACCTTGCGTCAGCTATTCTCGCCGTCAGGATTCGTCTGGGAAATCACCATTCCAAAGAAGCCGGACAATTCGTACATTTCTTTTCCCCTTGCTATTTTTCACCTTTTTAGTTCTGCTTTGCATTTGGAATCCTACACACTGATTGTAAGTTTTTCAAGATTTATCACTATGTAAGTACTTCTGTGAAGCGCTTACGTAATCAATATTAGCTAAATTCTGATCTTACGTAAGAGCAATAGTTTGGGCACTCATTGCACACTCATAATCGAGGAAATATTTAAATGGCTGACTTTTATTGTAAATTACTTCAGATCAAAAGGATTTGCGTTTGTCGGTTTCACTTGCAAGGCAGACGCTGAGAAGGTGAACTAGCTTCCTTTAGAGAACTTTCTAGCCAACTCTTTTTCTGCTGAACAGTTTCTTATCCTTTTCTACCCCATTTTTTAAATTCGTGGAACTAGCTTAACATAAATGTTTTCATGATTATCTCGATTGTGTGTGTCAAGAGATCACTTGAACAATTCTACTTCTAATCAGCGTCAGGGAAATTGCAGGCAATCAAAGCAGTTAACGGGACGTTGGTCAGTACGAGGCCTATTGCAGTGGATTGGGCTGTGGCTAAACGAGAGTTTGAAGCTGTTACGACTAAATCTTCCTCTCTAGGTATGCCTTCCTTTTTATTTCTTTTTCTTGGAGCTCCTGACGTGGTATTGGTGCTTCTGCTGGTATGTGACATTGATCATGCAGTATCTTGGTCCTCATCTGTATCCTGCCTTGACAGAAGCAACACATAACGACGACGACGACACTGCTAGTGAGGATGAAAGTGACGAAGACAGTGAGGAGGACGAAGAGGAAGGTAGCGTCGGGAGTGAATCTGATGAAGATGCCGAGCACGCCATGCATGCCACTAAGAAATTAAAACTCAATGGTGCTGTTCGTAAGGCTGGAAGGCAATCCGCGGATCTGGATATGGAAAGCAGCGACGATGAGGAAGACGACGAGGATGATGTCGAAGATGATGAGGACGAGGAGGATTCACCTGAAGAGAAAACTCTTAATTATTCAAGGGAAAAAGAATTAGCAAACAGGGTTTTGGAGAGAGTGATGGCTTCAAGCAAGGTACAAGAGCCAGACGAAGCCCAGCCTGATGTTAACGTTAAAATCGAAGCGAAGCAAATAGCCAAACAGAAAGTTCCCTCTAAAGATACGAAAGCTCCTTTGAAGGAGACCAATACTACTGACGTAAAAACCTCAGCAAAGGAAGTCAAGAAACCAGATGCTGCAGAGCCCTTTAAGAAGGGCGGAAAGGACGATTCTGTTGGAGAAGTCTCACAGGAGAATAGTTTGAACAGGACAGCTTTTGTCAGGAACCTGCCACTGGATGCAAAAGTGCAGGATTTGCGTCGTCAGTTTTCTGACTTCGGTGAAGTGAAATCATTTCGGCTGGTGCTCCACCCAATCACAAAGTAAGCTCTTGATGGTACTCATGTGTTTGGGTTGGTATGTTACATCTTTTGTATTGCAACTGGAATCTGTTGATTACAGTTCTTTCAGCATCTGCTGCTGATGTTCAACCATTCTTTCGTCTTGTGACTACAGGAAACCCAAAGGAACTGCTTTTGTGGAATTCGTTACTGCTGGAGGGGCTCAAGAAGCAGTTATAGCTGCAAGTCAGTCTGAAGCAGATGGTGGACTTTTTGTTGGAGGCCGAAAGATAACCATGAATCTGGCTTTGGACCGTGATTCAGCTAAACAAGTGGCGCGGGAAATGTCTAAAGAGCAAGATGATCAAGATCGACGTCATTTGAAACTTGCAAAGGTCCAGCTTGTCAGAATGCTTCATTTTATCAAATTTCTTGCAAGAATGCATTAGTGTTTAAATCTTCATCAGTTGCAGGGGTTTTTTCCTTCCTCCCTCTTTCGTCCTCTGCTTGACGGAGTGAAAGGGTCAGTCTGAAAATTAAAGAGAAGGGTGTCTGTCCTGGAGATAATTTCAAACTTCGTTTGCAATGAAAATACAGTTGAATTATTTTAATCTCAGTGTGTTAGAATTCTGACATTTTTATCCTGTTTCTTGCAATGATTTTTCTACTACTTCAGGAAGGTTTGATAGAGGAAGGGATGCCTGCTGCTCGTGGTTTATCGAAAGGGGACATTACGAAACGCAAACAGTACGTTGAAATATATTTGTTTTGGAATGTGTGGTTGAGAAGCACCGATTACTCTTGCAAGTTTGCTCATCAGTGACCCTTCGTTTCAGGAATTCCATCTCCTGCTTTGACAAGTTGAAGAGGTTTTCTGATCCAAGTTGGTGCTTTGTCAGAGTTGAGCATGAGAAAGCGACTAAATTGCGTAGTCCAAATTTCCATGTTTCTACCACTCGGCTTGCCGTGCATAACATTCCAAAAGACATGACTGAAAAGGAACTGAAGCAGCTGTTCATTCAAGCAGTGAAATCCAAAGCATCAAAACAGCAACCTGTGTTGAAGCAGGTCCTTCCTTTTCTCTTGCTGTAGACTTGCTTTCGAGAATGTGTGTCATTAATGATCTGTGTTTTCATAGTGATGATTGATGTATTATTGAACCCCTTAAGGAAGTACCTTATGTCTCGCAGGTGATCTTCGCAGTACGCTGTGTCCGTAGGTAACCCTCATATTGCGATATGCACTCTACAATACTCTTTGATTCACACAGAAGCCTGATTCTTGGCTTGTAGGTGAAAATCTTGCGAGACAAGATAAAGGGAGTGCCTGGCAGTGGTGGAAAGTCCAGAGGAGCTGCTTTTATAGAATTCACTGAACATCAGCATGCACTTGTGGCTTTGCGGGTTCTCAACAACAACCCAGGTGTGTTTTAATCTGTAAATCGTATAACTAGAGGGACCAGGTTTTTATTTGTGCATTTTAGTGTTATGTACCGATTGAGAAATTTTTTCCAAAACGTACTATGTTGATCATTGGTACCAACATCAAAAATGCTAAAGGAATCTAATGTGAAGTTACGACAGCTTTTAATATCGGCATTTATGACATTTCTAAATACAGACAATTCTGACTTTTCTTTTGGTGACGCTTGTTTCAGAGACATTTGGACCAGAGCATCGCCCTATTATTGAATTTGCTATTGAAAACTCACAGAAACTAAAGTTGAGAGCAACGCGGGAAGCATTAGCTAAGGGTAGGCAAGCGAGGGCTCCTAAGGATGGTTCAGAGAGGCAAGGCGATGGACCAAATAAGAATGCGAAGTGGGAGTCAAAGAATGATGAGAAACCGTTTGTGAAGGACAGAGGGGCATTAGCCAAGGGTAGGCAAGCAAGGAGTGCTGAGGATGGTTTAGAGAGGCAAGGCGATAGACCAAATAAGAAGGCGAAGAAGTGGGAATCAAAGAATGATGAGAAACCGTCTGTGAAGGACAAAGGGACACCTGCCAACACCAGCAGTGATGCACATGACGGTGATCAAGCTCGAGTTATACCGCAGGTATTTGCAAAACTATCTTAAGCAATTCTGCTGTCATCCTTATTATAGGCTTAAATGCACGAGGAAGAGTACAAGCTTGATAAGGGAAACCAATTGACCACCATTATTGAAAGAGGTCCATTTGAAGTTGCCATTCTGGAAGTTGTGCTTAATTAATGTGCTATTTTGCAGAGTAAGAAAGGGCAGCAATCTAGGAAGCCCACGTTGGAAAAAACACAAGATAAAGCATCGGCAGAGAAGAGTGTGCGAAGGAAGAAGCAACCTGAAGTTGTCGATAAATTGGACCAGCTTGTTGCTGAGTACCGCTCGAAGTACTTCAACACCCCCACAGGATCAAAGCCTAAAGCTGACTCGGATTTAAAACGGTGGTTTGAGTAAACCTTGTCCAAGTACCGTGCTTCCCTGCAATCCTTAAGAAGAACTTCACTAATGAAGAGGCTGATTGACTCATCAGCACTGCGGTATATAGTCTTCACCAAGTGATTGGTAAGCTAAATGTCCATTTGGTTGATGGTGGCCGATTTTGTGTTCTTGGTCTTTGGTTTTGCGAGAGGTTTTGTGATCCCGGTCTTAGCTTTATAGTTATGTAACTGTCAGTTTTGAATGAGTGTACAGAAGGTGATCGAGTAAGAGCAATCCTCTCCTTGGTCCTAGCTTAGTTTCTGGAGGGATTAAGTACTGTATTTTGCTATCCCAGTCTGACCACTACGTAGTATTGCAATGCTCTGTTTGCTGGCTTCCGGACTTCCTTAAGAAAGACCATGGACGATTATTTAGAATCGCATGAAACTTACCGTCCTTGCATCGATTATATTTTGATATGGATACTCTCAAATGGTTCTGTTTGTGCAAGCTACTCTAGACTTTGGAGCTTATTTAATTGCGTTGCGGCAATCGTAGATGTAGAGCTTATTTCAGGTTAAAGCCTTCAGTTTCGTTTTCTTAGCAACTAACATTAAGCTAGGTGCTGTTCAAAGCACTCTTGCACCTAATGGCTCCTCCATGTACAGTCGGTTACTGAAGACTTACGAATTGCCAATATAATCCAGTCAGCTTTTTTGTTTGAACATGGTGTAAAATTGATCCATTTTGGTAGGAAAATTTATCATTGCATCCTTATGCAATACCAAGCAAGTGTACCAAATTTCAGTTCTTGAAAATTAAAACTCCATTTCTGGTGAATTGTTTTGAAAGAAATTCATGGTTTTACATGATTTATTGAAAAATATTGGTGATGAATTTTTGAGATTTGATTCCATGGGTATGTAGGAAACATCCATATGCACATCTTCCATGCTAAAAAACACCCCCTTAAGTAACAAGAATTTTACCAGCAAAAGACTCAATGAAACTTGTGATAGGTCCAAATTTTGTAAAATACATATTTTTTTATGAAAATCAAATTTTGTTTTTTGACTCAAACTTTGTAACTAAGTTTGTATCTCTAAACATCATGTTTTGTTTACTTGATGAAAAGCTACTTAAAAAACAAAAATATATATTTTACAAAATTTGGGCATATCACAAGTTTCATTGAATCTTTTGCTGGTAAAATTTTTGTTACTTTAAGGGGTGTTTTTTAGCATGGAAGATGTGCATATGGATGTTTCCTATATACCCATGGAATCAAATCTCAAAAATTCATCACCAATATTTTTCAATAAATCATCATGTGATATCATGAATATCCTACAAAACAATTCACCAAAAATGGAGTTTTGGTTTTTAGGAACTAAAATTTGATATACTTGCTTTATATCGCATAAGGATGCAATAATATTTTTTCCTACCAAAATGACCCACTTATACTCCATGTCTTTATATAAAAACCTGACTGGCTCAAATTAGGATTCATATGTTTCTTGTACCTGACTGTACAGACAGACCTCAAAGTAATATACTCCTTGGGATACTTGTGCTTATCTTATGAGATTTGCCACATTGATATGAGAAGAGGTGTCCAAAAAAACAATGTGCACCTATATATAGATGAGAATGTTTATTTACATGTTCAAATACATTGCAATCTGTGATTTGTTATATGTCATTATAAACTTTCAACTTCTCTACTTTTGTTTAGATTAGTTTGATTATTCTATGTCAGCATTTTTGTTTTTTTCCCTTCAACATGGCCTTCCAATCGGATCAAGGATTGACGGGATCAAATGTGATGGCATGTTGCTTCAGTCAATTGGATAACCCTTTAGCCCCCAAATTTTAAAAGTAAGGTAGGCGCACCCATAAGCATGGAAATAAGGGTTTTGGAGTAGGTAAAACTATTGACTAACTTTGAAAAAAATATTGTATGTTAGGAAATGGAAATCAAAAATATTGGCATCAATTTCAAGGTTCCACCTACAAGCATTTGTTCACAAAGATCTTTCAAAGTCCAAAATCATTGAAATTATAGGAACCATGTGTAAGAGATGCTAATCACAAGACTTGTTGGTTCTTAAATAATGAGATGGGTACTCAAAACCTCATGCGAGTCACCCACAACCATCACTTCATCACTCATAACCATTACTCAATCACTCATAACCATTACTCAATCACCCACAACCATTTGTTTTTTTTCATGAGCCCCTTCCACTGTCAGGTGACGAGCATGGGGACACAACGCTTGTGAATGCTGCTACCTTAATTGAAAAATTCCAACTTTGTCTTGGAGGAATTTTCATCCTAAAATCACTACGCCATTGTTTAATTAGCTGGATTGTTGCAATCGAAATACTGACCTCGCAAATAAAAAAAGGTGGGTAGTTAATGGGCCACATTTCATGCAATTAATGGTAGGCAGTTTTTTTCTCTTAGAATTAAATTTCAAGGATGCCAATGGCCAGTTGGCCACCATGTTGAAAATCCTTTCACGATGACAATCAAGGCTAAGCTAGATCTTGATATGTCAGACATGAACTAATTTTTGGGAGACATTGCATTTGCATCAGTGTTAATTTTTTAGGCGATAAAAAGCCCAAAGGCGCCAAAAATTTTAACCCTACGACAGAGCCTACTGAAACAGATGAATGAAATCTGTATAGAATAGAATCGCCAGATGTAATTTTTTAAACCCCCCTTGTCGGCCACGTCACCAATGCTGACAGGCAAGGCAGGGGTCCTGTCGCCAAGGGACGCCTTCGCTTTGCAATGATGGCGCAAGTTCAGAGTCTTCCTCCTTTGAAGACGAGCCTGTTTTGCTGTTGTTCTTCATCGTTTTTGCTGTGCTGGCGCCTGATGAGCTCCTTCGCTTTCGTTGTGGCACTTGCTTTTCTGTTCTTCGTCAACTGGTTTTCTGATGAAGCCGCATCTGCATTTCCAATTGCTGCGCTGTCGCCACAGCAGCAACGGTGATTCTGATTATGGCGCCTAATCAAAAAATTTAAAGGTCCATTTTTTCTTATACTACAGTGCTCTAATGGTCTTGATACTCCCTACACTTCGCAATTTTGTTAGTTGAGCAGGTACTTGAATATTTTATGTTGTGCTTAGAGTAGTCGTTGCTTTTTGGATGTCTTTGAGAGTTTCAGTCTTGCTTAATGTGTGTTCATGGATGGATTCTCATGGATTATGGTGGTTGGGGTCCTTGGAAAATGGGGAGAGTCTGGCAATTCAATTGGTGCCGGCAAGCACTCTCAATTTTGAAATCAAGGTTTTGGAATTTGGAGGTACGTGTTTCATGAAACCCCTTTTTTTTCCTGGGTTTCGTTTTCTTGCTTTTAGTGTTACGCACTTCTGATTTTCTGTTTTTGCTTTTTGTCTTGGGCGTTTTGAAGTCCACAGTCTTCTCTTCCACAATTCGGCAGTGTCGTCAAGGAAATTGCTTGTTTGTTCAAGTTCAAGGTAAGTCAAGGTTTAAGGGTTTAGGGATTTGAATTTGTAGTTCTACTCACAGAGCTCGGGTGTGTCATTGCTTTGGTGGAATTGGGTTCACTGATCCATTGTTGGATCACGCTATAGGTTTGTGGTATGGCGGAGGCAATTGGGGGGGAGGTGCACACTATTGCACCCCAAACACCGTTGAAGAAGAAGGCTGCAAGTTTAGCAGCTGACTTGCTTCTTCGAAATCAGAGGAGGAAATGCGTGAGAAAAGCCGGTTGGAGGCTGCCGAGAGGAAGCGCAAGCAGGTCTGTCGTATCTCGAAGGAGCAAGGCAAAAAAAAAGGCAAAAGATCAAGTGACCCTTCGCATTTCTTCACCACTTCTTGTAATTTAGAGAATCTTGGGCCGCTTGACCTCCACAACCCATTGAAGAGCAAGGGCCAATCGGCAAGTAGGGGAAAAGGCGTCCGAAAGGGGTCGAAGAAACCTTGTTGGGTGTTGTTGTTGACCAAAGATACCACTGTATCTGCTTGTACTTCTGTACGTGTAGATGCAGATACTCCCATTACAACTGTGGTGCAGGAAGGGTTGGAGAGCTGCATCATTTTGAGTTCAAAAGCACCCATTCCAGTCGTGTCTCTTTCGGATGAGTCTCCTATCTACGATTGCAGTGAAGCCGCCCTGGCAGCCCTAGATTTGAATGTTGAAACCGGCCTTGGGGATTGTGGGGAGTCCAGCGACTTGTCCGATCACACCAATGACAATATGGAGGAAGAGGAAGAGTTGGAGCTTCTCATTGTATTTGGGAAACCAAATTATGATCTATCTCACAAATTCCAACTGAAATGGTCTGCTAATTGTCCTTGGGCAGAGATGGTTTTGACACCTTTAGGGCACCTGCATCAGGCCAAGTGATGCCTTTGCTCAGAAATGGGGAAGAAGCCTTGCTTGATGGCGGCCAAATGGAATACTATAAGCAAACATGAAAAGTGTAAGGTACACAAAACAAACATGCTTTTATTTGCTGCAAAACGCCCAGCTTCCATTCTTCAGCAGCTGAATTGATGCACTTTGATAGAAGCGCGGCAAAAGCGCGTCCAATTTGGGACCTTATTTCAGCTCTTGTGCATTGGCAAACCAATGTCTGAGTTTGAGTCTTGCCTTAGTCTCTATCGGTTATTGGAGATGCCGAATTGCTCTACCATGCATTGGAGTGCAACTGCCGGTTGGACAATGGCAGAGGCCATGTACTCATTTGTGCAGGAGCAAATGAAGGTCTTGATTAAGTCCGCAAATTACATTGCCATGACCTGTGACGAGACCTCCGGGGTTGATAACTGCTCCTACATTGCTGTGCACATCTACGTCATGCAAGACTGGGTTAGGGTTCCTTTGCTGATTACCTTGCAGAAATTGGAAACCGATGGAGCATCATTGAACGACTTGACAAGCCTTCTCATGGGTGTTCTTGGAGTTTGTGGGGCGTTGGATGAGGCTAAAATCGCGGCCAAACTTGTTTGCTTTGGAGCCAATGGCGTATCTGCTTTTCAAGGATGCCGAACTGGAGTTACGGTTCAGTTGAAGGCTAAGTTCACCCCACATCTCATTGGTATCCACTGCATGGGACACCGAGTGAATTTGGCAGTGAAGACTTTGAGCAAACTCGACTTGTTTCACTCGGTCAAAGATCTTTGCAAATTCTGCCACGCATATTCTCTCACTCCCCAAAGCGGCAGGCGGAGTTTCAAGCGTTGGCGCAATTGGTTGAGACCAAGGGTCTCAAGCTCTTGCGGAATGTCACCACCTGGTGGATTTCCCTAATTTCACCTTTACAACGCCTTCTAAGCAAGTATTGTAGTGTAACCTCAAAGTTGCGGGTTGATTCCTTGAACATGGCGGAGCCGGTAAGTGTTGCTCTCTCCATTGTGTTTTGCTTTTTTTCTTTTCTTTTCTGTGTTTGGATTTTTAGGGATTTAGTTCTAATGTTTTTCTTTGCTTCCTGTGTGGTTGCAGCGTAGTCTTTGTGCAAAGGCGCAAGGTTTGCTTGACTAAATGCTGGACCCTTACCATGTTGTAGGTATGCTATGCCTCTTGCCTCTTCTAGAAGTTGTGGATGCCCTTATCCAGTTCGCGCAGCAGCAAGATGTGTATGTCTGTGACTTTGTGGAAGCGCTCCAAAAGTGCTTGGCTAAGCTTTTCGAAATGTATAAGGGTCACAAATTTGCTTGTTGTGGCCTTGAGTTCGAGGCCTTCACTAACCTGCTGGAGTTGCATAATGACCAAATTTTGTTGTCATGAAGCACTATGGACGTGATCACTGTCTAGCACGTGCAGTTTGTGATCCATGGAGAGCAGGTTCTAGCAAGGCACAAGGGTGGAGTTCTCACGAGGGAATCCTGGAATTCTCTCATTGAAGTTGTGAAAACTAAGTGCACATGTCAGTAGTTTTGGAAACCCTAACTTTTTTTTTCCTTTCTTGCTTATTTGTTTCTGCTAGCTAAAGGCGTGTTGCTTCTTGAAACGCTGATGCAGTCTTGCTTTTCCAGCAGGTGCTGCCAAGCAGCTGATTGTGGAGCTCACAACCCGGTTCCCAAGTCATGGTGTCCTTGATGCTCTCGATATTGTTTACCCTCAGTACTGGAGGCAAATGAATGTAGAGAGGACTTTCCACAAGCATTTGGATGCACTAAAGAAGTGCTATGGGGAGCCAAAGTGGATTGGGGAGGATGAAGATAAGCAGCTTGTTTTGGCCTTGTTGGATTGTTTTCAGCTTGAGCTATAGCAACATTTGTTCAAAGTATCTATGCTATCTAATAGCATGGCTGTCTTGGAGGACCCATGCATGACCCTAAATCCTTTGACTCAGCTATGGCGGATTATTGACGCAAACAGCTCCTTGGCCAAGGAGATTTTGGAGTATGTGAAGTTGGCAGAAATAGCCATGATACATGTGCTTGGATCTATGGAGGATGAGCGCTGCTTCTCCTCTCTTTCTTTTTTGAAAGACAAGCTCCAAAATATATTAGAAGGTGACCATCTCAGCCTAGTTGTTGGCATGCATGGGCAGAAGGTGTTCACGCTTGAAGATTTTTTGTATGAGAAGTGCTTCTAGCAATGGGTGAATCAAGCTGAAAATTCTAAATATGGGGTTAGGTCTTTCCAAGACACTCCATGCAACGGTTTCATCTTTTATGTTTGGCAGGTTTGATGTCTTAGTATTGCAGTTTCATGTTTTAGTTTGGCATTTTGTAGATGCAGTTTTGGTGATTCAGATTTGCCTTGGGGGCTTCTCTTACATGTTTCAGATTTGCCTTGGCTTCTCTTCTATGATTCACATTTGCCTTTCAATGACAAGCTTCTACTTTTCACTTATGTTGTGGTCCTTGTGGAGTGTGGCTTGTAGGTTCCACTTATATTGTGCAGTGTTGACAACATATGAATGTAAAGAATGAGTGTTCTTTTTATAGGTTTAGACTTTCTAATTTCCTTCTCTAGTTGATTATGTAAGCTTTATGATTCCCTTGTTTTGTTATTTAGTTTATGATGTGTAGAAGTTGAATGTGCCTATGCCATTTTGAAATTTGTCATTACATTCTTTTCTTACTAGAGCGTCGGAGTGTTTGTTTATGTGTGCAGGTGTCCTCCCAATGTTTAATTTGTTTGAAGTTCTACATTTTATTGTATTCTTACTTGAGCGTCGAAGTGTATTTGTATGTGTGCAGGTCTACTCCTTTACTCCTTACCTTTGCAGGAGTCAAGCAAAACTTACTAGAAGGATTCAAGTAAAACCCTATTACATGAAGTGCAATTGGTTAGCAATATGTTAATCTTATTGAGCATAGGAATACTTTCTCATTCATAAGTTTGTAGCCTAAGTCTGAAATTTGAAGGTTTAGAGTGTTGAAGGAAGCCTAAATTGTGCTTACCTAAATGTATTGTTTGCCTATTTAGCACCACTTGTAAGGTTTTTGTTACCATACTGTGCTTCTAACAAAAATAATAGAAGACTAACAATGCACCAAAATAGAAGTAGAAATCGCTCATGATGTATTTTACTTTTTACACTTGAAGCCAAAAACGTTACAATTCTTTTGTACTTGTAGCCAGATTTGCTTCAATCAAAAAATGGCTTGATGCCTAAGCTTCCCCGCCTTTCATCCATTGCGGCCCTCATCCAGATTCATCGATTTTGAAATGAAAAACACTGATTTGCATGGCCTTACGATATTTGATTTTTATGGTTATTGAAGTTGGTGTTAGTATAAATACACAGTACTAGTGTGCATTTTATTGCAAAGTTCAGTCTTATAATCGTGATCTTGGTTGGAGAATTTAGTACTAGAAGTGAAAACCTTGGTGATTAAAAATTGTACTTCTTAAAAGATCATCATAATCTCAAACGTAATAATATTTTGATCTATTATTAGTCCCAATTAGTTACTTTTTTTCAAAATCAATTTAAAATTGACGTAGTTATTAGATATTTTGCTTTCTATTTCACATCAAGGTTCAACATGTTGACTAGTTTAGAAAGTGAATCTATTACCATTAAATGCCTTCATTCAAGTAATGAAATTTAATTCATTGAAAATGAAGTGGTTTTCAAGATCTAAGAGGCTCAAGAAGGTATTGGTTATATTGAAAAATAAGTGCATAAATTTCATTTAAGAATAGAAAAAAAACATACAACTCATGTCTTGATCCAACAATTATTAACCATCAATGTAATAGATCTTTAGTCTACGTGAGTAGGAATTTCTCAATTTTTGCACTTGAACTTCATGCATTGTAAAAACCTAAAAGCTTCAAAAATTGCATAATAGTTTTTTGGTTATTTTTAATTTTACCATTGTATTTGCAACCAAGAAAATCCCTAGGATTTTTATTCTTTTTATGTATTAAAGTTCTTTCACTCTTTTGTGTTGTTAAAATTACAAATTGCGTTTTTTTTTTTTTTGTTATACCAAGGCCCATTGTATTTGTGCTCCGCAAAACATAAATCAAATTCAAAAATTAGTAGTCAGTCCCAATGCTCACAAGATTGTATGCATAATTTCAAGCAAGTACTCTCTCAATCTTCCAAATCTGGATTCTTGGAACTACCAATTGTCCTTTCACTCAAATTTATCTCCATTTTTTTTTGAAATGTTTGATTTTTTGGGATGGCATAAATTACACTAAAGAATACATTTAGGTTGTTTTTACCCATGAAGGACTGAGCCATTTTTTCAGTGAAAATCACTCAAAACTGCCACTTTTGGGGGGTTAGTAAGAAGGTAATTTTTTTGAAAATTTAGAAAACCCAAACATAGGATCTTGCCCTAGACTAGATTAGGTACTTGTGGAAAAAAAATCAGGTCATTCCAGATGGACATGAGTGGGGTATTTACATCTAAAGTGAAAAGAAAAGTTTTTTTTCATTCTACAACAAAATTTCAAAAGCCTTTGACCATTCTTACATGAAAATAATTGCTATACGCAACTTTGCGCTTTATTTTTCCCATGTAGGAGATCAATTTAGCTATGTGTGGGAGAATTTTCAAATCAATTGGAACTACACAACACATAGAAACAATCAGTAAGTAAAAAGAAATAGAGAATGAGTCAAATCACTAAATTGTTAAGAATTTAACTATTAAAATGAAAAATGCAAATCCCAACGGTTATAATGTTGTGATAAACAATCTACATCCTTTGGTTTTGTTTTTTTTTCCAAAATAATAAAAATTGAGTAAAATAAAGGACTTCAAAGTTTATTTTAGAGTAGAGATTCCATAATTGCCCGCAAACAAAACTCCTCAAAGCTTTCATGTCATTGATTGAAATTGAATGTTTCAAAGCTTCTCACCTATAAAAAAAATCTACGGAACCAATTTCAAATTTTAATTTTAAAACAAAAAATCAAAGAAGTTTTTGGGCTGCCCGAGCGGGCAGTCCTCCCTTGCTTTTCAAATTTTCATGCATAGCTTCTTCAATAATTGTCGGAATGAGGAAAAATCTAGATACCCGCGTAGATCTTTGAATTCCCCACGTTTAATAAAAGTTTCAGAAAATCACACAAAGTAGCTTATCCAAAGGTACATGCCCAAACTCCCACTTGTCCCCCAAAGGGACAATAGTCCTTTAGGGGTTAATAAGTATGTATCCTAGAAAATTAAAAATTATTTCATGTCTCATTGCTTGGCCATTTGGAAGTGCATACAACTTTCTAAACATTAGGGTTTCACATGGTTTACAATCTAGATGTCATTAGTTTATTTTTTTTGAAATATTGTTGATGTTGCCAGGCCCTTTAAAATATTGTTTATAACAATAATTATTGATAATAATCATCATAGCATTAACCCCTAAAGGACCAAGCCCCCTTTTGGGAGACAAATGGGATTTTGGGCATGCACATATGGCTAAACTACTATGCATGATTTTTTGAAATTTTTATGGATGATGG